>OX465298.1:137271209-138471209 GCA_949987735.1 Leucophora obtusa
TTGTCAGTTGCACCAATCAAAGTTTTAAATTGTTTCTGTACTAAAGCGTTACTAATTGTTTTCTACTAACTGATGGTTGCATGTTCTGAATTGAAAAAATCTTTATCAGTTATGTAATTGATTTTCGGTTGTGGTACCCAAATTAAAAACACATTTGGTTATTATAACCAAGATTAAACAAATACAACCGAAAGACATCTGTGTGCTTCAGTTGTCAAAAAATTAAAAATATGAAACAAAATTAATAACAATACTTAAAGCAAAATAATTTAAACCAGAAAAATATAAATGTTAATGGTTAACTAAAAGTATGTAAATATCGTTAATTTTTATATTCTAAATTTAATTATTTTATATATTTATTAGCCACAGCTCAACAATAATTTCGATCACTATAAAAATTAAAAGTTGATGTAAAGTAATAAATACCCTTCATTGTGAAGTTACCGGGACAAAGGTAATATTTTACTAATAAAAATTTAGTAAAATTCTAAAGGATTAAAATAACCATAACAATATCAGGTAATTGTTCATATTTTAAAAGATACTCCTATGGTATACTTCTCAGGTTTTAAGATCTTTTCTAAAAAACATCAATAAAAAATCCCTCCATCTAAAATTCTCCTAAATTAGTTTTCCAGAAAAAAATCGGAATTTTAGATTTTAATTAATTATCTTAATTTCTGCTTTAATAAATTTAGATTTATATTAATTTTTCTTTTTTGCCATTTTATATTAAATTTAAAAGTTTTTATATTTTCTACTTATTAATTAATAAAAAACTAAAAAATAATGGAAACAGTGTTTTATTTAATTCGATTCGGGTTTCTAAAAATATTCGGTTGGATCTACTGAATATTAAATTCGATCGGGTAGTACTAAAGTGATTCGGTTGTGTCGACTGTTTTATAATGTACTATCATAGTAGACATAACTGCAGATTTCGATAGCTGCAACCGAATAATGTGATAGTACATAAGACTACCAAAATTCGGTTGGCAACAAATTCGGTTGACACAACGAATCTGTTCTCTGTGTGTAGAAGAGTTTTATTTGTCTTTGGAAAATAACATTGTGGTCACCATATCTAATGGGCCAAGTGTGATGAAACGGTTTGTTTCCGACAGTCCAGTAGTAGGTGCTTTCTGCTGGAATCATGCAATTCATTTGGCAGTGCTGCGAGTAATTTATGTGAAATCAAATGTTCAACATTCTGATATTTTTTACTTTGAATTCTCACTACACAGACTGCATTTGTACTGAAATAGTTTTTTTTTTTTTTTAACAAAAATTACTTATATAGGTGGTTTTCATTAACAATTTAGTTCAAAAATATTTCCCGGGATTCCCGGGAATCCCGGGAATCAAATTTTTTCATTCCCGTTTCCCGGGAAATAAAAAAGTCCGGGAAATCCCAAACCCTATTCAGAACTCATCAATTATTTTTCACATTTATCAATTGTATTTCAGAACTAGTCAATTGAAGTTCATTTTTATCAATTGTGTTTCAGAAATTATTAATTGTATTTCCGAAATTCACAACTGTATTTCAGAAATTATCAAACTGTATTTCAGAAATTATCAATCGTATTTCCGAAATTATGAAATGTATTTGAGAAATTTTTCTCTATTAGCTATGAAATTCTGAAATAGATTTCATTATTTGTGGACACAACTAAATAAATAAATAATTAAATTTGCGTAATATTGTAGTTTCTGAAGTGCAAATAATATTTTGTGATATACAATTAAAATTTTCTAAAATACATTTAATAATTTCTGGAATACCTTTTTTCGATGCTTATAAGTTAGCTCGAAATGCTTTTATCATTCATTTAATTTGTAGCTATCACACATCTATACAAGTCTCGTTAGATTAGAGTGTAGAGGTCTTGGCTGACAATCTGGTGGACTGGGTTAAATTTCATGTTTTTAAAAGCAAATATTAAAACAGTTTTCTCAATTTTTTGAAAAATGTTTTTTTGCAATCTATTTTTTTGCCAAGATAGTTAATGCAACGTTCTGCCAAAGCATAACCGACCATCGCCAACGGTTTGCCAGCATTGTGCCGATTATATTTTTCTGTCTGGGATGTTAAACTTAAACCTATTGTATATTAACATTAATTAACACTATATTTTTATTTTTAGGAAATACATTTTTCTTTTATTATAAGTTAACATTAAATTAAATTTTAGATAATGGCACCAATTTGTAGTTGTAATTATTATATATTAAATCGTATATTCATAAACATTCTATACAGTTAGACGAGGTTTATGGAACTATTTAACTTTATAAAGTGTTTATAAATTATAACTTAAATGTACAAATATATATGTTAAATGTACGTGAACAAATTGTTGATATGGACCCACAAATTGTATCTCAACTGATATTGGAATTATTGTACCATTACCATACATCAATATATATTGAATGATATACATATATTACAATATATGACACTGTATTATAAATATTGTTAATGAAGTAACATATCTGATAATATTTTTTATAGCGCCATACAGTTTTACATTATTCAAATTAAACCATATATGGAATTGTATTCAAAATGTTGATGTGGTACCAAATTTGACCATATATTGTTTAAATTGTGCCATATATAACAATATATTGTTTAAATGATACCATATATGTCTATATATTAATATTGTTTAAATGACACCATATATCAATATATATGGGACTATATATGGTAGCATATATTATCATATCTGCATCTGTATTAAAAATGTCGTTCATCAGGTACCATATATGAGCATATATTGTTGAAATGGCACCATATATGACAATATATGGTTTAAATGGCACCATATATGGTAATATATTGCTTAAATAACACCATATATAAATATATATGGCACTATATATGGTAGCATATATTATCATATGTGGAACTGTATTAAAAATATTGTTCATGAGGTACCATATATGGGCATATATTGTTGAAATTGCACCATCATATCTGCATCTGTATTAAAAATGTCGTTCATCAGGTACCATATATGAGCATATATTGTTGAAATGGCACCATATATGATAATATATGGTTTGAATGACACCATATATGATAATATATAGCTTAAATAACACCATATATAAATATATATCGCACTATATATAGTACCATATATTATCATATCTGGAACTGAATTAAAGATTTGGTTTATGAGGTACCATATATGACCATATATTGTTTAAATGGCACCATATATGATAATATCTAGTTTAACTGTCACCACATATAATTATATATTGTTTAAATGATACCATATATAATTATATATTGCTAAAATGCCACCATATATATTAAGATATAGTTCTATATATAACTATTAGGGCGGGTCGATTTAATAATCGCCCATGGCTCAGTATTCTAGGGATCAAAATAAGAAACTTTGCCGAAGGAACCATACCTCTAAAACGAATTCTACTACCCCCAACTGTTGACTTTTGTCCCGTAGGGTCAAGTTTTGAAAAATCACACTTTAACCCATTTAGAGTGCCACAATCGAGTCCAAATGTATGACCGACCCCCACTAACTTTGGAGGGCCGATCCACCCATGCCACTGGCACACCCCCTGGAACTCCCCTGGGGGGTTCCCCATACAAAAATTTTAAAAAATCACCATTTTTGGCACTTTATTCTATTATTTTTTATTTATTTTATTTATTTTTATTATTTTATTTATTTTTTCTCCTTAGAAATTTATTTAGTCAGAACATATGTAAATGAAAAAATTAATTTAACTTAGTAATAGAAAAGAAAAAATAAAAAATTACTGTTTGAAGTCTTTTTTGCTTTCAAGTCTGGGCAATTTCGCACGGCTCTCTAATGTCGTCGCCATAACAGCCTCTACATTTTCCGGTATAACTCGTTTGGAAACGCTAGCTAGCAATTGAACGTGTCGTTCTGTTTCTTGTATGTGTGATGGAATTTTTGGATCATTAAACGGTGGATCATCTTGATTTAAATATTCTTTCAAAGTATTGTATGGAATGCTTCGCGTGAATGGTGGTTCAAATACGTCATTTATGTCATTCATATTGATCATTTCCGTGTAACTTGTGCAATAAAAGTTTATATCTGGTTTTTTATAAGCTCTAAGTCCCGTTGGGTCGTCAACATCGGTTCGATAGCGTAGAATTATCTTGATAGCACAGTCGCGCTTTTCTTTGCTATCATCAAACAACATTGATAACAAGATATTTTCCGAATGCGCATAATATGAATTATCTGTAATTACTTTATTGACAATTTTGCGTAAACGAGGTTCTAGAAATCTTGACCAACTAATGAATTTGAAAAATAATCTACTACCGTACAATTCGTTTTAGAGGTATGGTTCCTTCGGCAAAGTTTCTTATTTTGATCCCTAGAATACGATTTTCCCTGAGCCATGGGCTCAAGGAAAATGCCTCCCCACAAATCGACCCGGCCTAATAACTATATATGCAATAAGATCAACCATGTTATATAATATATAATTATATATGCCATATCTAATATTATGAAGGCCGATATCTAATTAGATGAAATAATATATGGCATAATATAAGGAAAATTTTTCGGAAAAAACCTCATATATAATTATATATGGATATACATAACCACATGTCTAATTATATATTGTAATATATGCCACATATGATTATATATAATTTTTTTTACTCGGGTATATAAAACTTGAAATTTTAAGGAAGAAATTCCTTTAAAGAAAAGAAATCAGTTTTTTGTAAGTGTAAAAAAACTTTCATCAAACGAAAACTAATTTTGATTAAAGCGCTTTTACGCATTTAAAAGCCCAGAAAAGTCTACATTGAAGGCGCATTTAAGCGGGGACTATTGTACATCTGATATTATTTTTTCAACGAATTTTTGGTATGGGAATTGATGTTATTACATATCCCCAAATCTGACTCCATGTATAACTACATAAGCCATTTAAAACTAATCAAAATATATGTAGTGACCGATATGATTATATATGGTTCGATTCTAAGTTATATAACACTGTATGTATCGTCATACTAAAAATACATTCTTGTAACTTCATATAACTTTCTATATAATTTCATATAAATTAATATATAGTACAGTCCTGTGACAGGTTTTTTTGTGTCAGTTCTATGACAGGTTCTTTTGCGTCAGATCTGTGACATATTCATCTGCACTAGTCCCGTGACAGTTTCATTTCGATAGTCCTGTGCTAGATTCTTTTGTATCAGTCCTGTGACTGGTTCTTTTGCTTCAGTCCTGCGACACGTCACAAGGGGCAATTGACCCCCTCCTAGGACAAGCCCATGTTAAAGTTACCGGTCCTAGGACCGGTCCTCGTCCCCAAGGACCGGTTGGCGTGACGGGTCCTATGACCGGTTCCTTTTCCCACAGAGTATTCCATGCGATAGAAAGCATATCGAATTGGGAGACCTTATCGAGGTTAGATGTTCTGACTTTTTGTGAGTTAAATTTAACTCGTTTCGCGTTTCTGTATAGAAGCCCAAACATGGAGGCGCGGAAGGTATGCAGTTGTTTTGACTGGCTTTTCAATACCACATCCGAACTCTGGAGAATTTCCCGAATAGCGAAATCGTGGTTTCTGGTTTAATGTTCACAACTCTAGCTGGTTTCGCCATTCGAGTCGGACAACTTCCGTTGGCATTTACGTCGAAGTTTTCGCAGCGCACTATCACCTTGCGTAATTAG
This sequence comes from Leucophora obtusa, assembly GCA_949987735.1. Classification (NCBI taxonomy): domain Eukaryota; kingdom Metazoa; phylum Arthropoda; class Insecta; order Diptera; family Anthomyiidae; genus Leucophora; species Leucophora obtusa. Next base: position 137,276,942 of record OX465298.1, read on the forward strand.
TGAATAAGAAAATAAACATTTCGTGTGCTGAACGGGCAGTTTTAGAATACCCTCGACTTTTTCCTTACTTAAACACTATATTTAAGATATTATTTCTTTCTCGAGCCGTTAAAAGGATTCTTACAAATCTCGATGTAAATAAGGCAATGGGATCCGATGGAAATTGAAACCGTGCTCTTAGTCACTATCGCATCCATTGGGAACTCTATTTGGCACGTCGTACCGTACGGGTATCTTTCTATTGTGTTGGAAGTTTGCAAATATCTGGCCAATCCCAAAAAGAATGTGGCTACCTACCCTGATAATTACCGGCCAATTGCAATCTGCTCTGAGCTCTCAAAGGTTATAAAGAGCATGGTTAATTACCATCTCGTTAATTATCTAGAGTCCAATTCACTTCTCAACGATCGACAATATGGTTTTCGTGGAAGCCGTTATACTGTCAATTCACAAATTTGGTAAAAGTAAAGCAGTTTCTTTGGATATTTTTAAGGCATTCGATCGTATGTGGCATAAAACATTCCTGTCAAAGTTTATTGCTTTTGGTGTTGTTCTCGATTCATATCGAGCTCTCTCATCGCACTACAAGAGTTGTTATAGATGGGGTCTCATCTTGTAACTTTCAGTTAAATGCAGGGGTACCGTAGGGCTCTGTTCTTTCTCCTTCTCTCTTTCTTATCTATTTAAACGACTTTCTTAGTCAAACTTAAAATCTTATCTACTATTTCGTAGACGACAGCAACATTTGTCATTCAAATTCCTTCGATCATAGGCCAAGCATTGTAGAAGTTGGGTACAAACATGATTATAAATGACACACTGAATCATGACCTATTTACAATCTTCGAGTAGGTAGTGTAAAAAGGATCGATTTTAATGCATGCAAGACCCAATGTTGTTTGTTGACACATTGGTCCATGTGATCAGCTGTTTGTATGGGAGGTATCAATATTGAGGAATCTGAAGCACTTGATGTTCTGGACATGAGAATCCAATATGATATCCGCTGGAAAAATCACGTTGTTCAAGTGTCGATAGAAGCATTCAAGTGTCTAGGTTTTCTTAATCGGTGTTGGAACTACTTCATTCCCTCTGATTTCCTTACTATTTACACCACCTATATCCGACCGAAAATAGAATAAAGGCAGGAGCTTCAAAGTCTATTTTCGAACTTCTGGACCAAGCGCGAGTAAGGTAGATATTTCCAGATCCAGCTATATTGATCCATTGGAGTATCTTCGGAATGTGGGTTGTGTAACACTATTCTATCGATGTTACAATGACAAGTGTTCTCTGAGATAAGTAGACTTATCCCCCGAGCCTGTATTTTTGTTAAAAAACAGTCGTTTGTAGTCGTTTGTACAGTGGAGCAGACAACGCATTACAGGAAAAATTCGTTCATTAGTCGAACCACTCGTATGTGGAATAAACTCCCCGCAGCTGTTTTTCCGGATACTTACAATATATGGAAATTTAAATCAAATATCCACAGATACTATTTCCTCTTTCCTCTCTTCCTTAACCTACACTAATAAAAAAAAAAGTTAGTACAAAAGTATATTAAACGCGTTCTGATTCTATTGAACTAATTTTCCTGCTATTTTGTCTTAAAATTTAGGATTGAACTAATATTTTCTGTAAATCTAATTTAGCATTACAACTACCCAGTCAGAAATCGCCAGTGGTACAAAAAATCAAGCACTGGCATACCACTGGGTAACCACGGTTTTAAAAATAAATGACTGGCAGAACACTCATTTGGGACGCTTTGCCAGCGTTTGCAAAAAGCGTTTTACCAGTATTTGTTTTACAAAAAATTCGGTGGTTTATAAAAAAACCACTGGCAAAGAATTGGCATAGAGTGATATGCCAAGGTTGACAACCAGTGGTTACCCAGTGCTACCTAGCCAATGCTACCAGGCGTACAAAAATCAATTCACTCGAAAACCAATGATTTTATTAAAATGCTGACGCTTCGTTAAAAAAAGTTTGTAGTCAGCAGGTTTCCAGTTCAAATCCGGTTGCAAGCAAAAAAATTTTTTTGGATTTTTTTTAATTTAAAATTTTTTTTGTTTTATAAAATCAATTTGTTTGTTTGTGGGAAAGCTCCTTCAAGACCAACTTTATTTTTGCCCTCCCAACACTGGCATACTAGTTACAAAAATTGTTTGCCAGTACTAGCATTTTGGCACAGCCAGTAGTTGTCCAGCTATTATCACACATTTATGTGTTTAGCCATCAAATATTATATGTCGCATTAGCTCAGTGGGTAGAGCAATCGTCTGCCAATCTGACGGCCTGGGTTCAAATCACGGCAGGACCAAAAATAATACATATGAACTTTTTTTAAATTTTATTTTGGAAAATATATTTCCAGACCACCTATTTAATGGTTTTGCCAGCGTTTTGCCAACGTTTAAAAATTTTGTTCCCCCAGTGCTTTTCCGGCGCTTTTTGAACAGCCGGTCCTTTTGTCTAATGATGTTATCATTTTGGGAATGGGAAAGCACTTTTTGCCAGTACTTGTACCACCTGTTAAAGTGCTTTGCCACCGCTTTTCCGTTTGTATTTTTCTGACTGGGTACTTTCAGCCGTATTTAAACTAACTTTGCATGCTAATTTTTAGTAATTTGTGTTTGTTAACTTTACAAATTTTTCAACTAATTTAAACAACGATTATTTTCTAATTATTATATTTTTGTGTCTATGCTATCAATATCACATAGAGATGGCGCTATATTTAAATTTTTTTTATTATAAGATCGTAAAATAATTTGTATCTCGGAAACTAAGCGAAATAGAGCAAAATGGACAAATATTTGTCACTCTGTACCTATAAATTAACCCTTATTAGACACATATACTCCCAATAATAAATATGGGCCCGTCTAGGGTCAGATCCCGGAAGTCGAAATTTAAGCGACATTTTAACAGAAATTTGTAGTTAAATCAGGTAAAATTTCTGCTGATTTTAGCTCAAATTTCCTAGCTGATTTAACTAAAATTGTCCGTATATTTAGCAGTAAGTAAAATTTAGCTTACCTAAATTTAGCAGACCTTGATTTTTAACTTCATTGAAAATTCTGCTGGCGCAAATTTAGGTACTATTTCCTGTTATTTTAGCAGAATTTTTAACTATTTGTACGGGCTTTTTTTTATGAGTGTATTTTTCTGATATCAAAAAAATGCAGTGCATTAGCAAGGGCATCCCCTGAGTGTTGATTTATAGTAAAACAAAAATACCAAAAAGTTTCAAATTTACCCGAGCTGGTTTTATAACTGTGACACGTTTAAATTGCAACAAATTCGGAGAGTTTATTTTGAAACATTTTTTTTTTTTGTGATCATATCAGATTTTGGTATAATTTTTTAGCATAGTTTTATTACACTATTGCAAACACTCAACATTTATGTATATCTGACATTATTGTCTGCATTTACATTGGTACATATTACTACAACTCTTGAGAGAGAGTTTATTATTGTTGTCAAGAATATGTCTAACAAATTGCCAAGAAACATAAAAACACCATGTTGGATATAAAAAATAAATTTCTTCTTCAAAAAAATTCGAATTCATCAGATATTGGTTAGATTGCAAAACGTAAGTGAAATTCCCAAACAACACCTTACAAATGTCAATATTAAGTTCCTTAAAAAAAACTCTGACTACATACACTACACACAGAGAAAAAATATGCCATTTTCCAACTGAAATTCGGTTACATCTACTAAAATAGGTTGGTGCAATTGAATATTGGTTATCACAAAAAAATTCGGTTCATATAACTGAATTTTAGTTGCAATACCCAAAATATTTATGAATCACATTCCAATATGGTGTCACTAACCGAATTTATTGGTTGTAGCAACCAAATTAGGCTTAGCAATTCGGTTGGCAATTTTTTTTCCTGTGTGTAATAGAAAAAATTATATACAAATTTTAATTTAAACTACTAAAATTTAGTTAAATATTTCCTCACAGAAAAACCTGCTGAAAATAGCAGATAATTTTTGCCTTTTTTAGTAAGATAGTCCACTAATATTTGTCATTTTCAATTAACTAAAAGATAACTCAAATATAATTAAAATTTTGGAAATTTAACTGTTTTATTTTTGCTGTTCTTATGTTACTAGTATTTAGTAAAAAAATTTCTTAGTTTTAGCAGTTTTTTCTGCGTGTTCATTTTTAAATAATCTTTAGTAGCTTTTTCTGCTATTTTTACAGATTTATTCCTATGAGTGTACATTCCACCTTCGTACTCTTGAAAATAATGTGAAAACAATCAAATGTTGATACTTATTTCATTAATTTTACCATCTATATTTACAGCACACAATTACAATGACATTTTGACATTATGACAGAAATGTGTCTAACAAAAATACACACATACTAACTCTCACCCAATATGAGACAATTGAGAGTAATAAAATAATAATCACAAACACATAAAGAGACATACGTATAAAACCTATAGGCAATGTCAATTGTATGAAAAAAAATCCGTAACCAATTGTATATAGTTCAACACCACAGCTATTACAATGATAACTTTAATAATAATTTTCTACTATTTGACAGCTTTAGAGAGAGAGAGACTTGCAAACAAGAAAAAGTTCCCTAAACCCACACAAACACATATAAATATATACGAGCGCCATCATAAAATACTTACGATTCCAATCTTGCTGTTCTAACATAGACATTGAGGATAAAGATGTCACTACTGGCGGGAACATTGTCGCTGACATATTAAGTACATCTTGGAATATACTTCGGGTTGTTGTTGTTGTTGATGTTGTAGTTGATTCTGCTACTGCTGTTGCTTCTGGCATTACCGATGGTGGTATTGTGATAGATGCTGCTGTTGCTTCTGTTGTTGCTGTTGTTGTAAAAGGCATCGAAGTTATGGGAGTTTTAGGTGTTGACGATGCTGAATCGTCAGATGTTGCATAATACTCTGTTGATGGACTAAATAATGTTGATGTTGTTGTTGGATCTTGTAATAAACAGTAGTCAACACATTGATTTACAGCTAACTCAAGTTCAGGTTCTTCAGGGCATTCACGACTTGGACACGGTGACCACCAAACCTAAAAGGAGAAAAAATATAAAAAGGAAATGGAAAAGTTAGTGACATTATCATTAAAATGATATGTCTTTACAGCAAAGCAATAAGAGGAAAAAAGAGTTGGCAAAAAACTGTTGTCAGCAGTTTTAGATAAAGAAAAAATCAAAACAGAAATAATATTTTTCAAGGATCAAGGTCGACTATATAATAACTTATAAGAAATAATAATTATGTAGAACATGTACTAAGACATAAAAGTCTCACAGGATTCTTTTATACAATAAGAAAAATAAAACGCCAACTGAATTTAGAAGTGTATATTAGTAACTACAACCAATCAATTAGGTTAGCAGAAATTCATTCAAATGTATCGGTGCATGGTTAAACGAGAACTGGGAATGTGACCTAGAAATTAAGTGCGGAATCTAAATGTCCGAAAACATGTTTTTTAAATGCAAAAAAGTTCTATGTAACCGTGAAATTAGTCTACCCCTTCATTTAAGATATCTTAAATGTTACGTCTATTCTTTTATATGTGGTAGAATCCTGGACGCTAAAAATAAGTCAGATGAATAAAATAGAAGGCTTTGAAATGTGGATGTTTAGAAGGATATTAAAAATATCATGGACAGACTATGTAAATAACAACGAAGTTCTAAGGAGAATCGGTCAGTAACGAGAATCACAAAAAAACTACTTATTTTGGTCACTTCTTGGGAGGATCGAAATATGAACTACTGCAGCTAATAATTCAAGGCAAAATAGAAGTAAACCGGGGAATAGGACGGAAACAAATATCTTGGCTCAGAAATATAAGATCGTGGACCGGTGCACAGAACATAGCACAGCTTATGGGTCTTACGGCAGACCGATCCAGTTTCGAAGTCATCATAAACGAAATCAAATGACCGCTAGCAACCAAATTGTGGATACGCAACGGAAGGAGAAGAAGTATATTTTCGGTTTTGCAACTAAAATTCAGTTGCAACCAAATTTTGTTGTGAAAACCAATATTCAGTTGTACTAACCGCTTTTAGTCGTAGCAACTAAATTTGAGTTGGAAACTGATAAAAATTTTCTCTGTGTTTAGGAGGTTGTTTTAACTTTTGTTGGCTCTTTTTAATGTAATTTCTCAGTAAGAATAAAAATTAAGAGAAAAATATCCCTAGAACAGTGATGCGCAAAATTGATTTGCAATTGTGTTAGTGAGCAAGAGAGAGAACTGCACTGGGAAAAAAATTGAGCGAATTAAAAAATATGTATTTTTACATATTTATCAATCTCCATATTGTTTATACAATCTTAATGAAATTTTCTGCAACATATTTTTATAGATGTTCTATATTAATATTTTATGGCAATTTTTTTATATTTTGTTTATTTTTTATTTCTACTATGAAAGATAATTACTATGAAAATAATCATATCTTTTAATAACATATTCCCTAGATTTCTTAAATGTTTTATAACGTAATGTTTTATAGGCATTGCATGATATCAAAAACATTATTCATCATATATTTTCTGAATTTCATAAATATTTGTTTTCAGTGTACTTAAAAAAAATATCAAAACACCCGCTAAGCATTTCGTCGCTGTCTCATTGACGACTTAATTAAAGAGCATAAAGGTATAATTAGTTTGTACGTAACGTGCCGTGACGAATCAGCTGATTTGTTTTTGTTCTATGAAAAAGCATTTGAGTCGTTAGTTTGTCTGTAATGTAACGTGCCGTGCCTGATGAACCTGTTGAAAACAGAATTTTTGTTATCCGGTAAGTGACAGTGAGTTGACAGCTGATATTTTGAGATCTGCGACGAATGGCTTAAACCGGCTAAGCCGAGCCGCCGTCTAATTTTTGTCACCGCCGCCGTCGAAAATGTTTTTTACACGATAAAAATCTAGAAATAGTATATATTTTTTTTAATTTTCGTTTTTTTACCGTTAAGCCGATGTTTTGTATGTGTCAACTTAAAGTTGGCTAGCCGATCAACTTTTGGCTCACAGCCAGCTTTAAGCCGCCGCTGCAATTTATTTATTTAGCCACCGCAACCGATTAATCTAGTTGGCGCCGATCACTGCTAAGAAAAACAACATTAAACAGCTGATTTTTTGTTACGGAAAAGACTAACTACACAAAAAAGCTATCCGGCACGGCACGTTACAGAACCGTCACGGAACGCAAAGACTAATGGAGCCTTAAGAATATGTGTGAATAAGTAAATTCACAATTGTGCTTTGAAATGCGCACCAATGTCCTAGAACGAAAGGTATCTCAAGGTAAATTTCCATATCTTCACGAGAGGAGACAAAATTGAGAGTCGTGTTTGTTTATCTGAACCGTCCCATCCATGCCGTCATTTTGAATTTTTACAGTTTTTCCCCCAAGCAACTGAACGAAAAAATCTCTAAAGAAATCTAAATATAAAGATTGTCAATATCTCTTTATTTTATTTCGACCTTTTTGTTTTAATTTCCCCGATCCATATGGGGTTAATTTTAATACTTTTTGCCTAAAACGCCTCACTAGGAAATTTAGAGAATAACACCTTTCATAATTTTCGGCAAAATATTGATTGAATAAAAAAAAATTTTTTTCCACTTGATAAAAATTATTATATTGAGTAACTTGATGCATATAGGGCATACATGGGACTAATTAATTAGGTGGACTAATTGATTGATGATTTCATTACCATTGCATTGAAAGCAATTATAATGAAATTATTTTCATTACCATTTTTTTAGTTAATGGTAATGATTTTAAAATTGAATTTCATTGATTAATGACAATGATTTTAAATTTCATTACCATTGATAATGAATAAATTAAAAAAAATAATTGCCATTGACAGAAAAACGTGAAAATGGAGTAAAACTCGTTGAAATCGAAGATGGAATATGCTCCTTCAGGCTCATGCTCATTTGAAATTAAATATTCCCAAGCAAAAACATGGTAATGACAGGTCATTACCATACGGATTACCAAGTAATGATAGGTAATTACCTTTTGCATTACTTTAAAATACAAAATAATGACTTACCGATAATAAGTTTTAGAAGTACTTATATATTCGTGCAAAGTAATCAATTACTGGTAATTGATTAAATAAGTACTGATTAAGTATTTGTTTATATTAAAATTTTATTTATAAATTTGTTTTGAACTAAATAGGAAATTTTCCAAAGTAAAAAGTTTTTTTTTTGCCAACTATTGTACAATGTAGGGTAACCACTTATTTCCTAACTTCCGAGTAACCACTTATTCTGGCTTTGTGAGTAACTACTTATTCTTTCACTATGGGTAACTCATTATTCGCACTTTTTTTGTAAGCAAGAGGGTAATGACCACCCATGAATTTTTGGACATGGCGAACAAAAGTAATGTTGCGAGTAAATAGCCTGGTAAGTAGTGAAACCCTTTGTGTGCTACTTACTCGCTTGATTACTCAATAATGTCTGTTATTGCTGGGTTACTTTCCATTCCATTGTTATTTGCATCCAGGTAAAGTTTAACGGAATGGAATGGATCCTACTTAAAAAATTATATTTTACAACTTTCCCGGCCAAACTCGTTGTTCGTTTTCATTTGTCTGAATTTTTTTGTAAACAAATGGTTTTTAATCAATTTTAATTAGTTATAGGGTTAATGTTCTCACTTTTCTCAAAAAAAGGAGCCACTAGGAAATTTACAGAATAACATTTATCAGATTTTTATTAAGTTGGGACATGCGATAGAGGGTACAAAACTAACGAACAAGCGCAATTCTCTATAGCCCAATCTTATTTTTAAGGGTTAAAAATGTGGGGTCAAAAGTGCCCGTATGTTAATAGCAATTTTAGTTTTGTAATCGTATTAGATTCTAATTAAAAGCTTTTGATTATTATGCATTTATTGCTTTCTTTTTGCAAAGACGTTATTCTGAAAATTAACAAGTGGGCTTTTTTTGCCGAAAGGTGAAAACATTAACCTTATATGGATCATGTTACATAAAATAATATTTTTATCAAATGGAAATTTTTTTATCGCATATCCAATTTAATAAAAATCTGAAAAATGTTATTCTGTAAATTTCCTAGTGGGTTTTTTTGTGAAGAGTGAGAACATTAACCCTATATGGATCACGTTACTCAAAATAATAACTTTTAACAAGTGGAAACAAATTTTTTTTATTCGTTCAAAGTGATATTTTGCCGAAAATTATGAAAAGTGTTATTCTTTAAATTTCCTAGTGGGACGTTTTTGGCCAAGAGTATAAAAATTAACCCCATATGGATCGCGTTACATAAAATAATTATTTTTATCAAGTTTTGATTTTTTATCAATTTAGTGTCTGTAAAATTTCGTAGTCCTAATTAATATTAGGTTTCAAGGGTCTTTTCTCATCCCAGGCGACTAAGGATTAAAGATTTTTTTAGCAAATGTAAAGATAATTATAGTCTAACTAAATTTAAGTGATTTTTACCTAAAACTGTGTAAAATTTGATGAAAACATTCAAATTTTGTTAAATTTTTGACAAATTGAGCAATTTTTGTAAAATATCCTGGAAAGCAGTCACTTCAAACACAAACTCGAATTATCATTTTTCCAATTTATTATTTTTTTCTTTAATATCAATTATTATGTGGTACAAATAGCAATCGACATCTCCAAATTAAGCATTTTAAAAAATCTTTAAAATTAATTTAAAAAAAAACACGTTTTTGCATTTTTAGCAAATTCGTGGGTCATTTTGGATTCCAGGCTAAAGTGGGTTAATGATAGCCGATAAAGTCAAACTTCCATGCCTAAATCATTTTGACTACATTAAGTGAATAAATGAAATAAAAAATAATTTTTTTCGAAATTTCGAATTTTGGGATTTTTTAATAGTAATACACTTTTTTTCCAAAAAAAAAATCGATTTCTTCCATTTGGCACCATTTCCAAAAAATCCTCAAATCGTTAATTTAAGGGACATCCTAATATACAATAGCAGTGCTTCAAAAGACGTGTATAAGATCGTTGCAGGTGAGACGAATCATGAAGCTAATTTATATGAGCCTGAATCTAAACAACAGTCGATTCGTTGTTTCATGATGAACGAACTCCAATAAAAGTTGTTTGCTCTCGAAGCACTTCGAAACAAATGGTCGTCTATTTTTTTTTTTGAAAAACTGGTCGTGCGGCGAAAGTTATATTAGAATAATGTAGAATAGTTAATTCTGTTTGCCAGAATTCATTTTCATTGAAAATACCTCTACAACATACTGTAGGGTACCAAGAATGTGATTATAGTTCTGCCTGCTGTCTAGTATTTGTTAACTTTTTCTTAAAGTTTTTGCCAAAGTGTCAGAAGCAATAAAATTGAAGAAATAAATTTAAACTTAAAGCAACTATTAGTTTTTATGTTTAGTAAAAAATAATTTAATATTTGATGATGAAACTTTTTAATAGTTGTCAAGACTACAAATAGATAACAGTTTGTTTTTAGTTGAGTAGTTAGTTAATGACATAAATTGGAAAAAATATTAAGAAATTAACGGAAACTAGCTTTGAAGAGTTTTTATCAAACAGAATTGTTTATTAAAAGATAATATTTGCTGTAATTTTGCACAAACTTAGAGTTTAACTTTAGTTAAAAGTAATGCTGCTAAAAGTGTTTATTTTTGGTAAAGCTCGATATTTTTAATTAAGGTTATAAATACAGTTCAAGTAAAAATTGTAGCCTCAATGGTATCAAAACGAAATGATAAGAAGATAATTTTTGTAGTCAGATAGTTTGTTATCCTCCTTAGCGGTTTGATTTGCAAATGAGCAAAATTGTTCAAGCGCACATTGGTACATTTTGAGAGAAGGAGGGCAAAAGTCAATAAATTTTTTTAAATATCCTAAAACATTGATCTAAAAATTTCATAATAAAAATTGAGTAGTGACAGGAGTCAATTTTCAAAAGAATCGAATTAATGATGGGGTTCCACAGCCCACTAATAGTAAAATGTCTGTAATAATTTTGGTTAAAACTACTACAAAAGAGTTAATATGACCTTGAAGAAAAAGTAAACTGCTAAAATTAGCAGATTACTTTTGCTACAGCAAAAATAAATGTGTTAAATATACAGAATTTTAGTTATATTTGATTTAAATTTTTGTTAATAGAAAATAAAAAATAACCTGCTAGAATCAGCAAAAAATTTTGCTAAATAATACTGCATGACACTCAAAAAATTAATGAAGATCTGACCATCAGGAAACTGTTTTACTTGAAATTTTGCAGGAAAAGTTTTTAGAGGTGACCCCATATTATACTAAAAGTTGGACTTTGGCGACATCTTGGAAAACTATGCTGCCATTACTGTTTCCAATTATTCGACATAGGCGGTTAACCGGTTAACGCATTATTCGAAAAATCGCTAAAATTGATTAACCGGTTGTTCGGGTCGGTTAATCGAGAAAATTGGCGATTAATCGATTAATCGTATAATGCAAAATTAATGTATTTCCCTAATTTTTTATCAATAAAAACACAAAGAGATGCCTGTTTTTGTTAAATATCAACGTGGCATATAAACTCAAGGTATTTAAAATAGATTTCATATTGGTTGAAAACTTTCGGAATCTGAAATTTTTTAAATTGAAACATTTCTTGTACTATTTAATAGAAAAGATCTCTAAAAATTTTGCTAAAGCTAATAAAAATTAAATAAAAATTGGGGAGGCGATACTCAAAAACTGAGTAAGTTAAGAACAGCAAATTTAAAACTGTTACATATCGATAACTTAATGTAGACTTTTTATTTCTTTAGAATAAAATTTTAAAAATTTGAGAAACTTTAGATACAATTTTTTTAATGCAATTTTTAATCAATACTGCCAACAATAAAATATAAAATAAAGTTAAAATTTTATTAAGATTCTTGTTTCTCCTCTGAAGATATAAAAAATGAGCTAGATCATTTTTCCATTGAGCCATCGAGTCATTAGTCAATTGAATATACCAATTTACTCTGTAAAAATTTTTGCTGAAGGATATCGTAAAGAATTGTTAAATTCACAGTATTTTTCGGTTTTTGAAGGGACATTAAAAATAAACAAAATAACTTAAAGTTTGAATTTTATTGGTCGATGTTTAATGAAAATTTTTACTAAATTAATGAAAAATTTCTTAAATTTTATGAAAAAGCTTTTTAATTTTTTCTATGAGGCTCTTTCTAATAAATATTTGTGGGTGTATGTAATTTTTAATAAATAAAATAAAAATTAATAGGGGAATATTTAGTTGATCTCTTATTTTTAAGTAAATGAATGTTCTTTTAAGTTTGACTCTAGATCATAAATTAATATCACTTTCTGTTTAAATTATTTTCAAATCAAAGAAAGATGATACAATTTTTACCAGTAAATTACAAAGAATAAAAATATATTTGAAAGAATTCTATAAGACCAGCAATACAGAATACGTATTTTCGTATCATCAGTGTATTTCGTCTTGTGTGGGCTACTTATGTGACCGCTGAAAGAAATTCTAATTTCGTATCAACAACTCAACTTAGACTAACATCAACGAAATTCAACAATGCTATTTTTATCCTTTGTTATTATTACTCTATTTTGCTTTGAACCTTAATTCTTAAGACATCTCAGCTGATTCTATTCAACTCTGTGTATGATAACCACAGATTTTTTTGAATTACAACGAACCGTTAAATTTAAATTTAAATGTATATTATTTAAGTTATATTTTTGCACCGTGTCAATGTGTTTTAAGATGAATAGGGGAATACATGATCTAGAGTCAAACTAAAAAGAACATTCATTTACATAAAATAAAACTGTTCATTAATATAATTAAAGTTTTCAATGGACGACTTCCAGCGAATCTTCATTGAATCAATGAAAAAAGTCATACATAAATAGCATGTACACAATTCTCTCAGAGTACAGCTACAGATGTCAAATTCCATATAAATTTGAATTTTTTAACTTTCATTTTGTGTTAACTTAAGGTTATTTGTTTATTGTTAATAAAACCAATGCGAATAAAAATTTAAATCATGGATGACAACCGAAAAAAATAAAGGACGATTTTTCAGTCTACATTAACTTTTTAGTGGCAGAGTTTCTATATATTTAAGAATATACAGCCCTTAAATACTCTTCATCCATTCAAATCGGCTTCAATTTTAATAGTATGGCGCTAACTGTATTAAACTATGAACTATGAAATCGACCCTAATTCGTTTCGGTAGCCAACCCTGGTTTAAATTCAGTCTAATTGGTTCGGGCTCCATGGATTGGAACTTTCTTGGGAGATGTAAGAAAATTTAGATGGAAGTAACATGTCATTTGAGAGTTGTGTGACACAAATTTAAAACAAATGAAACTTTGTCTTGAAAGACATTGAAATATAATTTGCATTAGTTTCAATTATTAAAAGAATTGGAAAACTCTATTATATTTCCTAAAGCCTATATAGCGCTTTGATGCTGCTCTAGCCAGACATGTCGTGTGTTTTGAGAAGTTTAAAAAACACCTTTATTTTAGCCTTTCGCGATGTTTTTTGAAGCTTTTTTTATATAAAATTTGATTTTTTGTTATATCTGCAAAAAAATGTATTAAAAATTAATTGCAGAAAGGTAAAACAAAGCCGTTTTTAAGAGTTTCTTAAAACAGATGACGTGTCTCGCTGGTGCAATGTCGACTTGATTGGAGTTGCTCAAAAAGAGGTATGTAAAGACTTAAGAACCTCTTTCACTCGAGTTGAAAAGAGTTTGGTGGTGTTTTAGTTAGTATTTATTTTTTTCAGCCAAAATTAAGAAAATTATGAAGTTTTGCAAAAAAAACAAAAGAAAAATTCTATATTAAAAATTTAACCGGTTAATCGATCTATTTTAACCGATTATTCGGGTCGAATAATTATTTGCGTTTTAAATTATTTGTTTCGACATTAACCGAAAGAGATTCCTCGATTAATCGATTAACCGAATTGGAAACAGTAGCTGCCATACAAAATTTTTTTAAATCGCGATTTTAACATATAGGTAGCTATAGATGAATACATTTGTTTTTATTGAAATATTTTTCTTTTAATTGCTTCCTTACTAAGGCATGACATTTCGACTGCACATTCGGCGACTAAAGTCGTTGAAATAGCAAAAAACCATAAAAACCTATATAAAACGCTAAGTAGTGGTTTAAATACATATCAAGATTAGCACATCGCATTTATATCATAAATATGGCCACAGGTCCTGTGCTTACATTTTAACACAAAAAATTCATATTAACTGAATTTGAAAAATTATTTATATAAAAAACTGAATGAACAACCGCCAAACTTTATAGACATTTAGCGAAAAAATCTGTACCATTGATCGAAAAATAAAGTACGCCATTGTAATCAGCATGTGCGAAATATATAGAATTGATGGTCAGAGCTTTATTAGTTTTTAAAAGTCAAGTCAGCGCAAAACATTTAATAATATATGTAAATTTTGTTTAACAAAGTTATAATTTATGTCAATATGTAGTCTATGAAATTAAAAACGCCATTATATAAACGTTTTTAAGTGAAAACACATGCAAAATAGGAATCGCCGTACTGGAGAGGTGTTGGAAATCCATATTTCGATGTTGCGATGTTGATGTTGTTTGCGTTTCTATACCATTTTAGTTGTTGTCCAGAAGTTACCCCGTGGAAAAAAAGAATGTTGAATGCGAGAACTTATCCCGTGACTGATGTAAATTAGACTGGTCTGAATGGACCTATCCCGTAAATTATCCTGTAACCAGTGAACAGGACCGGTCTGAAAAACAAACACCGCGACTAGTGAAAATTAGACCGGAGGAGTTACCCCGTGACCTGTGGCGTGACCAATACAAATAGACTGATATCCAAGGACCTAACTCGAGAACAGTAATAATATGTATGAAGAAGATTGAATTCGTCTAAATTTTTCGTAATTAATTTTTAAATAGTTTCACTTACAATGGAACTGTTCCAAAATAGAACTCCAATTGCTTTGAAATTTATATTTACATGTGATTTAGGAGACAAAACTAACGGACCTTTACTTTACTTTAATTTATTTTTATTTTATTTTTATCGGGATCTACATTTATTGCATTAAAGGAATTAAATGTACTAAAATCCAACAAAGTAATTAACAAATTGTGGAGAATAATCTGCTGAAGGCATATCCCTATCCGGATTTTATTCTTGCCTATAGAAATCTTCAGGGGACGACGTTTTTAGAATTCCTAAAAATATTTGTTAAGCTAAATTACAACCTCAGTGAGAATTTCTTGTTCTCGTCTAGGAGCGTTATAACATTTTAAATATCAAAGAAAAAACAACAACAACAAATTTACCACAATTTTCTTTGTCATCTTCCAATATACTATTCTGTTGTTTTGACAGATATAGCAATGTAGTGACATCCATTCATGTATAAACACCAATAGAAAACAATGTTTTCTATAGTGTCAGTAACATTTAAATTTGCACAAGCACTTGCATATTAGTTTTTATACCCTACACCACTATGTGGTCAGGGTATTATAAGTTCGTGCTGATGTTCGTAACACCAAAAAATATTGGTCGTAGACCCACCTTATAGTATACCGATCGGCTCAGAATTTTTTTTTATTTCGATTTAACGATGTCCGTCTGTCCGTCCGTCCGTCTGTCTGTCTGTCTGTCTGTCTGTCCATGCAATCTTGTGCGCACTCTACAGGTCGCAAATATTAAGATATTTTGATGAAATTTGGTACGCAGGCCTATGTTAGCCCAAGGACGAACAAGTTTGATTTTGGTGAACATCGGTCCATGTTTAGACCTAGTGCCCATATAAGGGTCCTACCAAAATTATATGGTTTATACGCTGCAGGTCGTAAATATTAAGATATTTTGATGAAATTTGGTACACAGACCTATATTGGCCCAATAACGCAGCCTATTGATTTTGGTGAACAGCGGTCCATGTTTAGACCTAGTGCCCATATAAGGGTCCTACCAAAATTATACTGTTTATACGCTGCAGGTCGCAAATATTAAGATATTTTAATGAAATTTGGTGCGCTGACTCACATTATAGAAAATTTTGACACTTCCCTCATTTTAACCCATTCGAATTTCGGATCCAAACATTAGTTGGCTTTTAACCAGACTGGTGTAGGGTATTGTATAGTCGGCATGCCCGACTTTAACCTTTTTACTCGTTTAATTTTAATTTTTATCGGGATATACATTAATTGCATTAAAGGAATTAAATGTGTTAAAATCCCAAAACGTATTTAATAAATTTTGAAAAATAATCTGCTGAAGGCATGTCCCTATACGCATTTCATTCTTGCCTAAGGAAGTCGTCAGGAGGCGACGCACAATGCTTTGATCCCATATAACAGGTGTGGGCACGTAAATGGCTTGAAGGGCCAAATTTGGGATTTCACAAACATACGGTGGGCCGCACCAAATAACATGTTACTCAACAAAAATGAATTTTTGGTACAGCTCACTGCTAAAACCTTTTTTTTGAGTATTTTGGTTTCCTAAGCCCGGATCTAAGGTTAAACGAGTAAAAAGGTTAAAGTCGGGCATGCCGACTATACAATACCCTACACCAGTTTGGTGTATTGTTTGGATCCGAAATTCGAATGGGTTAAAATGGGGCTTATGTCAAAATTTTCTATAATGTGAGTCAGCGCACCAAATTTCATTGATGGGACCCTTATATGGGCACTAGTTCTAAACATGGACCGATGTTCACCAAAATCAATAGGCTTCGTCCTTGGGCCAACATAGGTCTATGTACCAAATTTCATCAAAATAGCTTAATATTTGCGACCTGCAGCGTATAAACAATATAATTTTGGGGGGACCCTTATATGGGCACTAGTTCTAAACATGGACCGATGTTCACCAAAATCAATAGGCTTCGTCATTGGGCCAACATAGGTCTATGTACCAAATTTCATCAAAATATCATAATATTTGCGACCTGCAGCGTATAAACAGTATAATTTTGGTAGGACCCTTATATGGGCACTAGGTCTAAACATAGACCGATGTTCACCAAAATCAATAGGCTGCGTTATTGGGCCAATATAGGTCTGTGTATCAAATTTCATCAAAATATCTTAATATTTGCGACCTGCAGCGTATAAACATTATAATTTTGGTAGGACCCTTATATGGGCACTAGCTCTAAACATGGACCGATGTTCACCAAAATCAATAGGCTGCGTTATTGGCCCAATGTAGGTCTGTGTACCAAATTTCATCAAAATATCTTAATATTTACGACCTGCAGCGTATAAACAGTATAATTTTGGTAGGACCCTTATATGGGCACTAGGTCTAAACATGGACCGATGTTCACCAAAATCAATAGGCTGCGTTATTGGCCCAATGTAGGTCTGTGTACCAAATTTCATCAAAATATCTTAATATTTACGACCTGCAGCGTATAAACAGTATAATTTTGGTAGGACCCTTATATGGGCACTAGGTCTAAACATGGACCGATGTTCAAAAAAATCAAACTTGTTCGTCCTTGGGCCAACATAGGTCTGCGTACCAAATTTCATCAAAATATCTTAATAGGTGCGACCTGTAGAGTGCGCACAAGATTGCATGGACAGACAGACAGACAGACAGACAGACGGACGGACGGACGGACGGACAGACGGACATCGTTAAATCGAAATAAAAAAAAATTCTGAACCGATCGGTATACTATAAGGTGGGTCTACGACCAATATTTTTTGGTGTTACAAACATCAGCACAAACTTATAATACCCTGACCACATAGTGGTGTAGGGTATAAAAAGGTCCATTGAATAGACTGCGAGCTGTGGGGTTCCTCTTTTTATCCCCTCACCTAAGCAAATACTCTATGAGTCAATATTGCGGAGAAGTACATCAAAATCTTTTATATTTTTATGAATTTTTATATTTTTGATGCAAATACATTTACACAGCCTCAATAAATGTTTTTAAAATATTTTCCTCTCCTTAAAGTCATAAACCTTTGTCGAATTAATCTTCCAAAATATAATTTGCATGATTTCAAAAAATTTGGTTTAAGGTTTTAGCAGTTTTTCAAATATTTGCAAATTTATTTAATTGATTTTGATCCCTTGTTTTATTTATTGAAATGTGTAACATTAAATACGTGACGAACGGAATTTTGATATAAAAGGTGGAAAATATAATTTTTATAGAAAATCTGAATGTAAATGAAATTTAAAACTCATAAGTGCACAACATTTTCGTACCGAAAATTTATAACAAATGTCAAACCTCTCAGGCTCTGATTGCATTAAATTAATTTTTAAATTTTAAAAATTCAATCATAAGACTGATAACCCAGCCAGAAAATTCGAATACTTTTAGGGGAGTTCTTTTTCGGAAAGTCAAAAATTATTCAAACAAGCACATATTTTTAAATGTTTAAACCTATTTGTCAAAAATTGCTCATTTTTTGGACGAAAGTAATAGTTTAAGTAAAATGAGTCATAAAAAGCACAAACATTTGAGGAACATTTTTAAATCCAAAGATGATTCAGAAACAACTCGAAAAAGTAAATAAATTTTAATATTTTGGGATGACTATTATTATATTTAATAGTTTGTTTTTGATCTTCTAATCTTACCAATATTCAACAAAAATTTTTTTGAATTCAAACTCATACAAAATAAAAGACTCTTAAGGACTTCTACGTCATATTGAGACAAAGTATTTTTCCCAGGCTTAAGGTTTAAATAAAGAAGGAATTTTTGACTTAATATTCGTATGTAGGAGGCGAAAATACTTTAAAATGTTTTAGAGGAAGTCTGTGGTAAAAAGTCGATATTTGTTGATTGTTGTAATTTTTTGAGGCTCCATTGGATGTTTATTTTGTTATCGCTGTTTTTTGTATTATTTTATGTATATTTTTAAATTTTGACTTTATTTTTTTGTTTTGAATTTAATTAAATTTTTTTTAAATTTTTGAATTTTTTTTAATGTTTTAAAATTATTGAAGGGCCGCACGAAATTGGTTGACGGGCCGCATTTGCCCATGTATGCCATATAACGATTAGACAAAAATAGAAGGAGTGGAGATAAAGTTTTGAAATTTGGTACACTGACATAGAACATCTTAGTTAAGAAAAATTTTAATTTTTGGAAGTATCGGGCCAAGGACACGCCCACCTCCCATAGGTCCTGGAATTTAAAAATAATATATTAGCTACATAGATGGACGTAAAATTACAACAATTATGCATTGAGATACACGTAAAACTGGAAACGTTTGTGTCAAGTTTTATCAAAATCGAAGCAAGAACTCTTAGTCCTGCCATATATCCTTTTTCTTAAAATCTTTGTAAAACCTGAAAAAATTATCCGATTGCCATGAAATTTAGCACATGAATTGATATAAAGTCAAGCCATGTTTGTGACAAATTTGGTTAAAGTCGATTTATTAATAAAAAAAAAATGCGTTTTACACGCTTAAAATGATTTTTCTCAAACAAAAAAAAAATTAAATAGAATTAAAATAGGAAACCATATGAATCCTCCATTTTAGGTATAGGGTATGTTCAGCGAACTTATGTAAAACATTTTAACCTTCTACCACTTCAATTAAAGGGATTTTTTGGCCCCTTTTAAAAACGGAAAAAACCACCCATAAGTTGAAGAGTTAAAGCGTTAAAATGTTCCGCAAAAATATTTGTCATGAAATTCTACTACAAGTCTTTTAAGACATCAGCATTGAAAATTTAACTTCAGCGCCAGTAATAACAAAAACTTAAAATGTGTTTAAGGGTTAATTTCGTTCTTATTCAGAATTGGCGCTCAAATGTCCCACAAATCTGGATTTTAGGGAGAATCCATGGGAATCTTCCAATTTAGTTATAGAATGTGTTCAGTGAACTTATGTAAAACACTACGAGGAATATTTTTGTGGAATATTTTAATCCTCTAACTCTTCAACTTACGGGTCTTTTTTGTACCTTTTTAAAAAGGGGCCAAAAAATTCCCTTTTATTGAAGATTTAGGGGGTTAGAATGTTCCACAAAAATGTTCCTCCTAGTATTTTTAGCTGTAATACTTTAGTGAATTTGCTCCCAAAGTTCAAAGATAGATTTTTTTATCAGCTGGTAATTTAATTAAAAAAGGAAATATATGTAGCTTCTATTATGCGAATGAGATATAAAAAAAAATTTTTTTAAAAAAAAACATTTTTTTCGATTTATATAAAAAAATTGGTAGATATTTTTTTTAAATATAATAACTAGAAGTCTATTCTAACAAAAGAAAATATTAATATGAAAATCAATTAATATAATTTTTAAATATACCCAATAAACACATAGGTTTTAAAAATTTAAGTGCTTTAAATTTAGCTTGAAGTAAAGTACATTTCAAATTCTAGCTTATGTATAATTAACAAAAATATTTGAAACTTGAATTTTTGTTTCCCTTTTGCTGGAGTATGCTATTGAAATAAAATGTAATTAAAGTTGTATTCAAGCCTTGAAACTCGAAAACAGGGCTGGAATTGAACTTGTTTTCAACGTGAATTCCAGTGAAATTGTTTATATGGTATTATCAAACTGGTAATTTTTAGGATTTTAACAAAAAATTAGGTATATTTAAGGATTTATTAATGAAATAGGTAATGTGTTTTTGTCAAAGTTTATACTTTTTTTTAAATAATATCGCCTTAGTTTTTGGAAAAAAAAAATTAAACCATTTTATTAAAATCTAAGAATGTTGGAAACTTTTTCGTAACGCATAAAAGATGAAATGACAAAAATACATGTTTTAACACTTGGAATTTTTTTTATATGTAGTTAGATTAAGAAATTTGTTCTTTTCTTTATTTTTTCTTATACAAAATTATAAGAGCATGACAAAAAATTTTAAAATCAATTTTTTTAAACTTCCATTTAACTTTTGATATTTTTAGCTCCGATTACTGAATGTTCAGTTAGCTACTAACTGGGACTTTAACTGACACATTTGTTATTGTTTCACATATAAAATTTGAATTTAACTGCCGGCTAAATTTTAGCTAGACATTCAGTAATCGGGCCTTAGGCTCTCAGCAAAAATATTGCAGAAATTCAAAGACTAATTTGATATGTTAATTGCAGATTTTTTTACAATTTTATTATCTTTTATTGATTCGATTATATTCAAATATTTAAAAAAAGAAAAATTTTAAAGATACCTCTAAAAATTAATTTTAAACAATGTTTTTCTGTAAGGTCCAAAAAACTCATCTTTTTTCTTACATTCTATGTTAAAAATTTAGCAAATTTAGCGACCTCTAGTGTAGACAGAATGAGTTATACTAGAAATGAAATATTTACAAGATTAAGTAATTTTAGTATATATACAACAAAAATATTTTCGTCGAAATCGCAGACACAATTTTTTTATTTTTTTGTCTATGGGACAAAGCACTCTGCGACGTTTCTAGAATTCCTAGAAATATTTGTTAAGTTCAATTGCAAACTCAACAAGAATTTCTATTTCTATTTTTCACAATTTGTTAAATTCATTTTGGGATTTTAGTACATTTAATTCCTTTAATTTTTTTTTAATGTTTGTAAAATGTTATTTCTCTTATAAAATTTTTTGTTGCACAAGCACTTGCATATTAAATTTCTTTAATTTATTTTTTTCTTATCGACCCAATCTCATTAAGGACCCGTGTAAAAAAGATCAGATCTGCCAAGATCTCAGTAGGTCTTACCAGATCTAATTGGGGACAAATTTAAGATCTAATTAGATCTGATCAGATCTAGGCATATCTGGCCAGATTTTAGTAGATCTTACCAGATATAATTAGATCTCAAAATTGGGGACAAATTTGAGATATAATTAGATCTGATCAGATCTAGGCATATCTGGCGCAATTGTCCAGATCACTTTAGATTTGAACAGATTTGGCACTAGATCTGGTCAGATCTTGCCATAAGGTATTATCACATATGCCATATCTGATCATATTTGATGAGATCCGGTACAGGGTCTAATTATATTCAATCATATCTATTTAGATCCAAAAAAATCTGATCAGATCTAAACTTTTTTACACGGGATGTCCTATTTTCAAGAATATTCTCCTTTGCCCTAAGATGTTTGTGATTTAAGTGTTAAACTTATATATCCTAATCTTTAGTCGTTCTAAGTGAACACGTGTTTCAGATTTTTTTTGAAATTCGCGATTTTTCACGCTTTATCAAAAATACAATGTGGTCGAAACAATATGTTCTAAATAGGGCAATATGGACACCAAATGCTTTTCTTTTGATAAGTAAATCATCGCAGCGTGGATATAGTTTGGAATTTTACAAATTTAATACATTTTTCACGGTGCTCTGGACCAAATTTTGTTAAAATTTTTGAGTTACTTCAATCTGTATTTGATTTCAGTTCTAGTTGATATAAGATCAAAATGCAAATTAACAGAAAAAAATCCAGCACGCGCATTTTTGGTGGCATAACTTTTTTCAGCGAAAAATAAAATTACTATAAAACTTTAGTGATAATTTGAATTCAGTTTCTAGTTGATGTAAGGATAAAAATTAAACATAACTTTTTTTCGCGAAAAAAAAAATTAATATAAAATTGTATGTAGGGTCTGCCTACATTTTGATTTTTTATAAAAAATTACAAACACTCATATTTCAGTAAACTATATTATTTAATAATAAAACAACAAAAAATTTCATAATTTATTCGCGAAAAAAAATTATGCCGCCAAAAAAAGCGCGTGCTGAATTTTGTTCTGTTAGACTAAAACCAGATCATATAAATAACGGTTTTTTGAAGAATAAAATTGCCCTAGTGAAAAAGTTACATAATACTGGAAGCTAAACTGAGAAAATTTTGTAAAAAATATTTGCATTGGAAAATATTTAATCGGCGATATCGCTAAAACCGTTCCCTGTTTGAAATTTAGACTTCATATTCGTAATTGTCGCCAACATATTTAATGCATTTGATGCATTGCCTTCTATGGTAATAAATTTGATTTTTTTTATATTTGAAAATATTACATTTTTGTTCACCATAATCTTCAAAAAGTTAGTCACATAGAGTTAACTTTTAATTAAATGAAAATAACAAATTATACCATAAAATCTGCAGAACCTTTTGTTAAGCATTTGTAGAAATATTTTTTAAATAATAACAAAAACAAACTGCTATATCTATAAAATTTTTATTATTTTTAAGTTAAATTTAGCAAATAGCAACCTATCCTGCAACAATCAGAATAAATATTTGTTGAAAAAAATAGTAAACTGCTGCATTCAGAAGGCTCGATTATCATTTGCATTACAAAAATCTTTGAAAATCTAAAACTGTAGCAAAATTTTTGCTGATTTTAGCCGGCTAAGTTGTTTTTTTTTCTATTAACAAAAATTTAACTGAAATATAACTAAAATTTGAATATTTAGACCCAGTTACTAAATGTCCAGTTAGCTGTTAACTGGAACTTTAACATACGCATTTGTTGGTGCTTCCCATAAAAAAATTTGATTAACTGTTAGCTAAATTGTAACTCGACATTCAGTAATCGGGACTTAACAGTTTCATTTTTGCTCTTCCTATAAAACTAATATATAGCAAAAGCAATCTGCTACTTTCAGCAGTTTTTTATACTATGTTATTTTGAACTAATTTTTAGTAGTTTTAACTAAATTTTTACAGACTTTTTCTATTAGTAATTCCTAAAAGTAAAAATTCAAGGTTTCACTGTACCACAACCAGATTTATAACTAGTTCTGGAAGCGGTTCAAAAGCAACCTAATCTAGTTTAGAGGAAAATATCCAATTGATAAAAGCTCAAACTCCATACACAAAGAACCGGTTGTGGAACATAAATTTAAACTTATACTAATGCGGTATAGGGTGTTCCGCAACCTGATCTTTGAATTTTTTCTATTTACTGGGAAGTAGTAAATCGAGACAACTGAATAAAAAATTAGAAAATTTCATATCAAAAACGAATTTAAAACCAGTCAAAATTTTACTAGTTTTACTGGTTTCAAATTCGTTTTTGTAGCTTGTAAACAAACAGCCATAATATTGTTCCTAGTTTTAATTAAGCTTAGAATTAGATTTGAAATACCGAAATTAATATTGCAAGCCCTTTTATATATTTAAACACCGAAGCTAAGCACATAATTACACCTAGGACTTTTCTTGCATATTTAACCACAACATCTTACAAAGTCTTCAGAATAAACAATTTTCTAAGAAAATAAAATACAGCAAACGCAATAAAAAAAAACTTACACTTGACTCCTTGAAAAGTTAAATCCACCCAGAAAAACGAGGAATAGTTGTTGTTACATTAATATTGTAAACATTTCTATAACAATGTAATTTCCACTTGAGTTCAATAAATTAATTTTAACATCACCACTATATTATAATAGTCCATGATATGAAAACATTAAAACTAAAATTAATGTAATGAAAATAAAAAAATAACTCAACATAAGCAATAGAAAAAGGAAAATGAAAAACAAAGAAGAACACCAAGGAAAAAAATTGAAAAAAATGTGATCATACATATTAAATGAAGATAGAAAAAATGGGCAATATTTTCTAGGAAGGATATTGTAATAAGAAGGATATATATTAGGGCGGGTCAAATTGTATGGATAAAAATTTTTTGATATTGCGTACTCGATTTTTCGAAAGCTTTGAGCATGGGGAAAAAAAAGTTCCACTACGACATATCAAAAAAATCATTTTCGAGGCTCCCAAATTTAAATTTTTTGCAATTTTCTAATAAATCTATATTAGCGCCATCTTGAGGTGGCTTTTTGAAACAACTAATAAAGTTGTAAACAATATAACATTACAACCTTTCCAGAAAGGTATTACTTATGAAAATCGGATAAAAAATGTGGCAACTAGAGGTAAAAGTATATAAGTAAAATTATTTTCTCCTTGTTTTCTCCTTTTTTTCCCCCATGCTAAAAGCTTTCGAAAAATCGAGTACGCAATATCGATTGCTAAATCGACCCACCCTAATATATATATATATATATATATATAATTTTTATAAGTAGGGCAACCCAAAAGAATCGAGTGATTGTTTTTCATTTAAAAAGAAAGAACTATTTAAATTGCATAGATGTTTTTATCTTGGACAAAATTTTTGTGGAGGGTATGGACCATAGAATTTATATTGGCAGGATTTGAAACCATAACGCTCAGATTACTGTGCCAGCACCTTCCCATGCAACCTCCACACAAAGTACTAACTTCTTGTCACCCATCCGAAAGAACTCCTACCTAGCATATGTTTATTGCAACTTTGGATGTTGTTCAAAAAACCTTCCTTAAGGAGAACTTCTTTGTGATGTAATGAAGGAAGTGATTCATTTAGAAGTTGTTCCATTTATTTTTGCTGGGTAAGTGTTATTAGAAATCACGGAGTGATCGAAATAAGCGTGATTCACTAGTGATCACGCAAGATTGCAAACGTGAACGAATTAAAGTATTGTGCGTGAGTAACATTTCTTGAATGATTTTGTTTTTAATTTTTTTTATTATTTTGTAAAATATAAATCTTAGTGAGAATGTTGGACAAGATTATATGTGAGTTACTCTAAAGTAAACAAAGTGCATTAAAAATATGAAATAATTACAAAATAATTTTAATAATGTAAAAAATGTTCAAAATTACATATAAATAATTTCTCTATCAACGTGTTTAAGGGTTACTATATCAAAAAACACCGTTTAATCGAATGGTTCCAAATTTGGTGGAGACTATCTTTTATGTTATTTATAACAACTGTTTTGATTTGAATATTGGTGTTTTCTTAGCGTAAAATCAACTTGAAACCTAAAACAAGTATTTCTCACAACCATGAGTTAAAAATCCACTGCCACTATAAAGCCAGTGCGAAGTAACCGATTTCAGTCTTTTTAGCCAAAAAAAAAACCTCTAGACCTAAATTTGGGAATTTTTTTTGGAATTTTAGTCAAAAAGATTTATTATCCCCCAAGCAAAGTGGTTTCTCTTTAAAGTTGGATTTTAAAATGTGATAATATCGATTTTTTTGCCTCGAGAAGACCAGTGTTTTGCTATAAAGGGAAAATCCAATGAAAAAAAATTAAAAAGACGACCCCTACGTTCGGCAACCAATATATAAAAAAAATTCTACTGGTTTTATCGAAAAAGTTTCTTAGCAAAAGTTTAATGATTTTTTTTTTAACTTTAATTTTCTGACATTAGGGTTGTATATTAGGGTTGTAGCAACTGAAATCTGGTGGGTAACTACTAGAACGGGATACTTGAGGTCAATGGCCCTTAAAGCAAAATACTGGTCTCCTCGAGAGAAAAACATCGATGTATCATTCTTTAAGATCCGACTGTAAATGCCAAAGATGTAACGAAAAATGTAAAATGGCGACCCTACACTCAAAAAAATAAGTTAGTAGAAAAATTAGTAAAACGTCTTGTATATCAAGTGTACTAGTTTTCAGCAATTTTTTTGCTGAAATTCCGTTTTCAGCGAAAAATTTAGTTATACTTTTTTAGCACTAAACTAATTTTGAACTAATGTTTCACTAATTTATTTTGCTACAAAAATTCTGCTGATAACCGCATTCATAGCGTGGATGACAACCAGATAGACAACATGTAGATGTCGCAGCTTGTCTGGAAACGGAAATGACAAAAAAAGAAAAACAACTCTACACATAGTCTATATTTAAATTTTCAGCAAATAAATTAACTAAAGTAAAATTTCGCTACAAGTTTTTTGAGTTTTTTTCAGTCTACTAATATTCAGCAAAAAGTTTAGTGATTTTAGCAAGGATTTTTTCATTTGCAGTCGACTAAATGTTAGCAAAACTTTTGCTGAAGATTACTATTTTTTTGATAAAAATCAGCTCGCTGATTGTCAGCAAACCTTTTGCTGAAATTACCAACTTTTTGCAAGCACGCTCCTGACTAAAAATTTGGAGACAGCAACATTTTTTGCTGACTTTACTGACTTTTTTTCTGAGTGTACATTCGGCAAAAAAAGAACAATTTTTTTTGAAACCTCCTTGCAAAAATACTTGATATTGGAGGGTGTACGGTGCACTTTTTTTTTGCGTGTAAGGTGGTATGCTCTACAACTTTTGCAACTGTAATTCAGAAAATATCAATTGAAATTCAGAATTTCCATTTGAAATTCAGAAAATATCAATTGAAATTCAGAATTTCCATTTGAAATTCAGAAAAAATCAATTGAAATTCAGAATTTCCCTTTGAAATTCAGAAAATATCATTTGAAATTCAGAAAATATAAATTGAAATTCAGAAAATATCATTTGAAATTCAGAAAATATCATTTGAAATTCAGAAAATATCAATTGAAATTCATAAAATATCAATTGAAATTCAGAAGTCGTCATTTGAAATTCAGAAAATGTCAATTGAAATTCAGAAATTGTCATTTGAAATTCTGAAAATATCAATTGAAATTCAGAAAATATCATTTGAAATTTAGAAAATATCATTTGAAATTTAGAAAATATCAATTGAAATTCAGAAAATATCATTTGAAATTCAGAAACCGTCCTTTGAAATTCAGAAAATATCAATTCAAATTCAGAAAATAGCATTTGAAATTCAGAAAATGTCAATTGAAATTCAGAAAATATCATTTGAAATTCAGAAAATATCATTTGAAATTCAGAAAATATCAATTGATATTCAGAAAACATCAATTGAAATTCAGTAAATATCAATTGAAATTCTATTGATATTTTCTGAATTTCAAATGACGATTTCTGAATTTCAATTGATATTTTCTGAATTTCAATTGATGTTTTCTGAACATCAATTGATATTTTCTGAATTTCAAATGATATTTTCTGAATTTCAAATGATATTTTCTGATTTTCAATTGACATTTTCTGAATTTCAAATGATATTTTCTGAATTTCAATTGATATTTTCTGAATTTCAAATGACGGTTTCTGAATTTCAATTGATATTTTCTGAATTTCAAATGACGATTTCTGAATTTCAATTGATATTTTCTGAATTTCAATTGATGTTTTCTGAACATCAATTGATATTTTCTGAATTTCAAATGATATTTTCTGAATTTCAAATGATATTTTCTGATTTCCAATAGACATTTTCTGAATTTCAAATGATATTTTCTGAATTTCAATTGATATTTTCTGAATATCAAATGACGGTTTCTGAATTTCAATTGATATTTTCTGAATTTCAAATGACGATTTCTGAATTTCAATTGATATTTTCTGAATTTCAATTGATATTTTATGAATTTCAATTGATATTTTCTGAATTTGAATTGATATTTTCTGAATTACAATTGCAAAAGGTGTAGTATATATACCCAGCAAAATATTGGTAATGACACCTCATTGCTGTCTTTATTACAAATAATGATAAATCATTACCTTTTGCATTATTTTGTAGTATAAAATAATGACTTCCTAATAACGACCTATTGTAGTCATTGCTTTTAAATATAAAATAATGACTTACTCGCAATATTTTAAATAAGTAGGTACTTTTTACAGAGTTAAATTTTATACATTTTTAATTATTATAGAGCAATTCCATATGAAAGCGATCACCTTTTGGACGACCCCTCTCTGATTCTAAAATATATAGTCTCAATCGATTGCCCAGCAAAAATAATGTACCTACATATATTTTTTTTTTATAGTGACTGGTTTAGTGGTGGTGTACACCACTGTCATGTAACAAAATTGAAGAATTCTTCATAAGGGACCTCATTGAAAGTTGTTTTAAAAAAAACTACTAAAGCGATCGCAACGAGTGATAGCTCGTTGGAAAGGTATTGAATCAGGCTTTAATGGAAAAATAAAATTTTCCTAATTTTTCTCAGAAATTTACCTTTTTTCCCATGAAAATTAAATTTTCCCATGAAAATTAAATTTTCCGTTTTTCCACAGAAGCTCCTAAATTTTCCGGCTAATTTTTTTTTTTTTGGATTCCTCATAATTTTTGCTTTAAGAATCAGCAATAAAAAAAAGGGCCCCGACTCCTTGTTTGGACAGGAGAGGAGCATTTAAGAGACCACCTTGTTCTCATTGTTTTTATATTTTTTATAATTGAATTATTTGTAATTATTTAACATTGTTTTATTTTATTATTAAAAATACATTTTAAAAATTATTTTACAGTTAAAAATACATTTATGAAGAAAAAATCTTTCTTATTTTGCTGCTTATACTTAATTACAATATTTATTAAAAATTTCAATTGTCTTGGCATCATTATAAAATTAAAGTAACTTTAAATTTAGCACGTCGGCAGACGAAGAGTACCGCTTTACATTAATTGACATATCAGAAATATTTGGTATGAAGCAATGAAACTTTTGCGTTCCAGTTATAGTTTTGACATTATTATATCTGTTTTGAATTCGTCGCTCCATGGCATCGTGTTCTTTTTGAGTGCATAAAACTGTGTTAATGGCAATTTCCTTGCTTTGAATCCACGAAAACAAATGTTGTACATTTAAGATCTGGTCAGTATATGGCCTTTGCAAACTTGCCTTAGTCGCCATGCGTTTTAGGGTTCCCCCTAACGCATCGCATGGGCCCTTACCGTGGTACGTCGCAAAAAAGTGCCACTCGACCTTGCAGTTTTGTTCTTCTTCAATTATGCAAAGATTGTAAAAATTTTTTTTATTCTTGTACTGAGAAGCCGCGCTGTCTGAGAAAAACGTTACTTTGTCGATTGCATCGAAGTTTGATCTTAAGAATTCAAACAGTTTCATTTGAAATAAATAAACGGACACATAATTATGAGCTAAACTCTCCGCGACAACAACAAGGCTTACGGTCTGTAGTTCGTTATCTTCGTTTTTGAAATAAATGCAAAAAGGATGCACCGTGCACTGGTCGTTTGCCCAGTGATAAGCCTGAATTTCATCCTGAACGAGAAAAGTGTAATTCTCGGCAAAGTCGCTTATCACAATGAATTCATTTTGGGCTAATTTCTCCTTACTTTCCTTTAGAAATTTCGATTGCATCTCGGATATGAAATGGTGCGCCTTCAGTTCATTCAACTTGAATCCGAATTCCTCGATGAATTCCGGAATCTGCTTTACCACGGTCTCAAGGGAACATCTGCCGCTGCTAATTATCCACTGTTTGAAATGCACCTCCTGAATTAACAGCTGTTCAAACTTTTCCGCCAAATATTGCTCTAGCTCGTCAATCTTCGGACAATTGTCGCATTTGGACAGATGACAATTTTCCGTGGGGTATGCGCACAACGACTTCGACAGGAGGTCCCTATATGTTTCAATTTCACCGTGAAATACTTTCAATTTCTTGCATGGAAAGAACATTAATTTGATGTTTTGATGAAACATGCAAACGCAGACTGAATGCAGGCACGGAACCCTGTCTAATGCCAGCACGCATTCTTTTGGTCGTAGGATGGCAAACTTAGAAAATCCCACTTTTTCTGCTGGGTATTTCTCTTTGAACTGATGGTATGCTTCGGATAGATTACATAATAATAATCTGCGCCGCTTGTGTACTTTTTCTCCATCTTCACGTGTGATAACATAGTCACGTGTACCTGGGCAGGCGCGGCTGTTGTCATCATTGCAGTAAAAATCTTGAATCAATTTCACCGTTGCTTCGCTGAGGGTCCTTGAGCCAAATTTCTTGGTGGGAGTCGCCAATATGCCCTTCTGTCGAACTAATTCTTTGCTTCTTCTCGCGATGTAAAAAGATGTTTGAAACTGTTCAGAAATCTTGCGTATAGACCATGATTGAGGCAGCACAGATAAAATGAGATATTTCTCCGGAAAAGTGGTCGCTAAATTGAATTTTCTTTTCAACTGCTCAATCATTTGTTTGCCGTCATCAACGTCATCTGCTTGACTGCATTCGTTATCAGAGCCTTCATCAAATATTGTCGCGATTGCACTCATAACCTTGCCTTTTTTCTCTTTCCTGTATTTTTCACTTCGCAACTTTCTTTTTGTAATAGGCGATTCACCTAAAGTGGTAATAGCCTCATTCAAAGGACTCAAAGACATATTGACCATCGGAATGTCTGCCTCACTAGCAGATGAAACATTTTGTTCAATTGTCATTTCACTCTCGGATTGTGGTTGCATTTGTTTCAATGCATTTGCTTGTTGAGACAAATCGATTTTACACTTGGGGCAAATGAATTCTGCTTCTTCACTGTATTGTATGTTTAATTCATTCATGTATCGCTTCGAAACACCAGTTAATTTTAATACTTTTATCTTTTTCGAACGATGTCCACTCTTGTTAAACGGATTGCAGCAAAATTTATTCATTTTACTTTAAATTGTCTTTACAGCTTCACTCTTTACTTTACAAAAAAACCACTTTAACACTTTCCCGTTTAGTATTCAACTAAAATTTGACTCAGAGTGTGTGAAGTATTTATATTTATTTTTTGGTAAAAAATAGGTAAAAAAAAATAAGCGATATTTGCTTTTCTTTAATAGGAAAATTTGCGTGAACTACTGGTCATAAAATGTTTTTTAAAGAGGGACTTAATTGGTTACTGCCAATAAGCCGACCACAGGTCATAAAATGTTTTGTAAATTTTTTAAATTACCAGGTAATAAATATTTCGCCATATTTATGGAAAATCCGTGTTTTATGACTTGTTTCTGCACGTGTCATTTTAGGCGAAATATTTATAACCTGGTAATTTAAAAAATTTACAAAACATTTTATCAGTCGGGTTTGGTGTGCCATTACATGCCACTGCTGCTATTATCCATGGATTTATGGCCGATCTTGTGAAGGCAGGCAGACCATATTCACTACACACTCAACTTGGGGCTCTTAAAAAAAATTGATTTTTTCTTCATAAATGTATTTTTAACTGTAAAATAATTTTTAAAATGTATTTTTAATAATAAAATAAAATAATGTTAAATAATTACAAATAATTCAATTATAAAAAATATAAAAACAATGAGAACAAGGTGGTCTCTTAAATGCTCCTCTCCTGTCCAAACAAGGAGTCGGGGCCCATTTTTTTATTGCTGATTCTTAAAGCAAAAATTATGAGGAATCCAAAAAAAAAATTAACCGGAAAATTTAGGAGCTTCTGTGGAAAATCGGAAAATTTAATTTTTATGGGAAAATTTAATTTTCATGGGAAAAAAGGTAAAATTCTGATAAAAATTAGGAAAATTTTATTTTTCAATTAAAGCCTGATTCAATACCTTTCCAACGAGCTATCACACGTTGCGATCGCTTTAGTAGTTTTTTTTTTAAACAACTTTCAATGAGGTCCCTTATGAAGAATTCTTTAATTTTGTCACATGACAGTGGTGTACACCACCACTAAACCAGTCACTATAAAAAAAAAATATGTAGGTTCATTATTTTTTGCTGGGCAATCGATTGAGACTATTTATTTTAAAATCGGAGAGGGGTCGTCCAAAAATTTGCCAATTTTGATCGTTTTCATATGGAATTGCTCTATATGTAAATATGTTTTGTGTTAAAATTTTTATGACGAGTTCTAAAATTACACACTAGGAAAAACTTTAATTTCTCTGAATGTATTTCCTGAAACTAATAGTATTTGTGTAACTCCTTATTTTTAAGAATCAAGTAAGTAGTCGGATAAGCACTTATAATTCAACTTTTCGTAACCATTTGTGTAACCACTTATTATTTTTTAAAATCTCATAACTACTTACTTTTCATTTTTTAGTAAGCGAACGGGTAAGCGTGACTACTTATAAAAACGACCACGCCAAACAAAAATAACGAGTTTAGACGCCAAAAAATAAGTTGTGCGCAGCTTTGAATTTCTATTATATAACTACTTATTTGGTAATGAAAGATTTTGCTGGATATAATAAAAAAAAGGAAGAAGTTTAACTGTATAGAAATTTAGGAACTTACTTAACTTTTTTCAAACTACTTTCTTTAAAAGCTTAAAACAATGGGGTTAAAGTTTTTTCTTATTGCCCTAGTTACACGTAATGCATACAATCATTATGTTGCGTTGTGTATCCACATCAAGGACTTTCTATTCATATTTCAAAACTATTATTTATATGTGTGAGTGCATCAGTAAGTGTATTGGTTGGTTGGCTAACATGAAAACCCGAATCGAATAATATAACTACTATTTTATTTAATGCCAATAATAAAATATGGACTTCAAACATTATATATGTATATTAGGTTGGATCACCAAATTTAAATTGTTGAATTACAAAAACAGCGTATTTCGAAAATTTTTTAAATGATATTAAAAAATATACTGTAAAATTTGAGAATAAATACTGTAAAATTTGAGAGAAATTCTAAATTTTGAATAAGTTTGAAAATTTTTAATACCCATGTAAAAAAGATAAAATCTGACCAGATCTCAGTAGATCAGATCAGAACTAAGACAATCCGGTGTATTTAGATCTAATTTGATTTTGGCTTTAAACTAGAATTCAAAACCGTGTACCTATAATTTGATCCAGTTACAAAAATGCGGCCAAATTTGAGACATAACAGATACAAACACAAAATTCAAAGATCTACTCAAGTAAAACATTATTATATTTGATCTCAATATTTATAATCTACTATCGCTAAATTTACTTGAAATTTCTTGACATTTTTTGAAATTCCAATAAAAGTTTGCATAATAACTATTCATTTTTAAAAAAAAATTTTTTATTAAAATTTTTTACAAATCAAAAAATAGACCAACAAAATATAAACAAAATTTAACGAGTTCAACCAAAGACCATATAGAATAAAGACAAACCACCCGCCTCAACTGCTGTTAAAAAGTCTCTTTAATTTTATATGCAAACTGGTTTTGAGAGAAACAGTTTTCAGTGTTTTTTTAACGCGTATTTTTTAATATTAAAAAGCAAAATTTTGTGCTAATTATACAAAACTTATGCAGAGAACATATCAAACAATACAAGTGCACTTTACAATTTAATTAAAATTGCTTAAAAACAATAAAAATAATTAATTAAAAATACCACCTTTTTTCAGATGAGAGCCGTGGATAGTGCCTGGTTCAACTAAATTAAATAAGAAGTAAACAAGGATGTTTTTCTGCGAACACTTTTGACAAATTTATTTTAAAACACTGACTTAAAGTTTCTAGAACGAAGTAGAGACTATAATATATGTTTACACTTTGACACTTTTTTCATGCGAATGGAACCCGACAAGGTATTTTCGAGTTACTTTTGGAGGCTGTACACGAATCTTTTTTCCGAAAGAAACCTGACGTAATGAAAAATCTGTTTCGTTTTCAGCACTAATATAATCGGATACAACCGTTCCCATTTAAAAACTGTCCCACACCAGATTTCTTAAGCGAAAAATTTACATAAAGCGCATCAATTTTTAATTTTTGTTATTCCCCTTTTCTTATATCTAAATTTTGCACAAATGCTTCTAAATAATGCATCTTCTTAACAGCAATAATTCCTTAAGTTTATCATTCCTCTTAAATAAGTATATGATTCTTGAAAGCACAGATAACTGGGACAATATTATTACTGATTGAAGGTCATTATTGAAGTCTTGAACCCTTAAAAATATTATTACTTAATTTCGCATTAATTTTGCAAACAAAATTGTATTGACGTGAATTAATCTCCGAAAGATATAGAAAATTTAGGATAAGATCTGATACCAGATTTGGTACCAAATCTGGTTGAATCTTCTTATATCTGGCCAAGAAGATTACCCAATTTTCCAGATTTCTTTAGATATGAACAGAACTAGCATTATACCTGATCATATCTGGCCATAAAGTGTATTATCCATGTCATATCTGATCATAAACGATCAGATGTGGTATCGGATCTAATTAGATTCAATCATATCAATTAAAATCTTTACACGTGTAAAATGAGTAAATTAAAGATGAATTCCAAATTAATTTAAAACTTTGGTGCTGTAAAATATTTTAAGTATATCTATTTTTAACTATTTTAACCCTAAACTTGCCGCAACCAAAAGTTTACAACTAGCATTTTATGATCCATCCTAATATCATATTTTTGCATATACACTTACTCTTACACTATTGCACTTTCATCTTGTACTTCTACGTTCAATAAGAAAGTGGTAAATGTTACTTTTAACCACACTTCTTTAATGTTAACGAACCCATACTACAGCCACTTCGTTATCAACTGATTTATATGTATATAGACCCAGCTGGAAATTTACATCTCCGATAATATTCACAAAAAATTGCTTGAAGAAAATCGAAAATTCATTTTTGGAATATATGTTTTGGCAATTTCGAAATCTTCCTGTAAAATTACTTCGCATTTCTGAACTGAGACTAGTAAAAATTTAACAGTGGCTAAAAATATTGTACCAGTTTAGGTACGAGTATAAGGTTTTTTTTTTGTTAAAAATATCAGGCTTTGAGCCGCAATACAACATGAGAAGATATGTCAGGAAGTGGCCTACGAACGGCACACTTTCTTTTAACATTGAAAGAATAAATGTATGAAGAAAAAAATTTTTTTTGCCTAAAATATTACAAAAAAGTAATAAACAAAAGGTTATTGATTTTTATGGTAGCGGTAACAAACATTTATTTTTACCGGCAAAACTGTTGAGTATATAGAAAAACGTTATATGAACAGATTAAAGGAATTGTAATTTTTAATTTTTTTAAAATTGTTTGAGCAAAATCGGACTAGTGGTTCTCGAGTTATGTCAAAAAAAATATATATCTCGATTCCTAGGGGTGACCCAGCGAAAATCCGGGACACGTATAATTTGTTTTTGACCGATATAACATTTCCCGTTGGTTTCATCCCATCCCGATTTTGACTGTCGCATAGTGTAAGCGGGGTTATTTTTATTTCAGTATAATTCAGAGTAACTCATTTTATTTCAACCTTAATACTGACAACGTAATGATGACAATATAACTTAAAATCAACTTAATTAAATTTTTATGTCTTTTATATTTTAGTTAAGTGTTTGTAACCGTCAAATAATATAATCGTAATTAATATTAGAATTAATAAATTTTTTCTTTTTCAATTTAATCCACCAGGGTTGTTATTAGCCACCTAAGCTGTTACCAGAAACTAGTGCTAGACTTCTACTCGTACAATATTCTTACGATATCACATTTAAATTTTCGGAAGGCTTGTTAAAAATGGAGATAAGAAAACGTAAAAATACAACAGAAAATTCGGCAGATATTCCACTCCCAACGCAACAAGAGATTCGAGCCTGTGGGAATATCAAACGAATGTCAAACAGCATATGAAGAGAAGGGACCATACCTTGTCACCATCGCGAAGTGCTTGTCACCATTACGAAGTGCTTTCGGATATTTCAGACCACTCATTTAGGCTTCAATGTCATGACCTTGTCGAGAATATTAAATAATCAGCCCGGTGGATTCCCAGAATTTTAAAAGAAGCTCAAAATGTGTACATTTTATTACGAATTTTATTATGTAAATTTTTATTCAAAAAATCGATAGGGAAAATATCAGTTGGAAAATCGTTGCATTTACCACAATTTGACGAACACTGCACAATATTAGTCAAAATTATACAATATCAATTACATTTATAAATTATTACAGTTAGGGACCGAAAATTTTAAATTCTCACTGAATTGATAAGTTTTTTCCATTAAATTCGGGCTTCGCAACCAATTTTGATAAAAATATTTTATTTTGAGATAGTTCGGTAGTGGCAACTAATATAGAAATAAAATTATTAAAAGTTCCCCAAAAAATTAGCAATACCAATTACGGCATAGTTGTTACAATAAAATTTAGGGAATTATTCAATACTAATGTTATAATAAATATTTTCTACCGAATGATACCCAATAAGCACATAGGTTTTAAAAATTGAAGTGCTGCTTTAAAATTTCCTTGAAGTAAAGTATATATCAAATTCTAGCATTTGTATATTGAAAAAAAATAGTTCAAACTTGAATTTTTGTTTCCCTTTTGCTGGAGTATGCTATTGAAATAAAATGTAATTAAAGTTTTATTCAAGCCTTGAAACTGGAAAACAGGGCTGGAATTGGACTTGTTTTCAACTTGAATTCCAGTGAAATTGTTTATAGGGTAGTAATTCATACCGAATTAAAAAAAGAAAACACATCGATTTTCAGTTACCATATCAAATGTTAAAAAGATTTAAATTGTTTTTAAAAAACGTTTGGCATTATAACCGAAATACTTTGTTTCGAAATTTATTTGTTTACAAATTGTAAAAAACAAAAACAGAAATATAAATATAAATGACTATAAAAACAAATATATAATTTATGTTTAAATTCATAATAAATATATTAAAGTTTTGCCATTTAAAATATTCGCGTTTTTTAATAAAGGAAAGTTTAATAAATACCTATTCTACGAATTTAATTTTTATACCCCAATGTTTTTCCAAATATTTAGTTTTTACGAAGGATTTCTGAATTGCCAGTGGAAACTAATTAAATGGAAAAACTGCAAAATATATTAATTTGGTTTTGATTGACGGATCTTCCCTTCATGGAAAAGCTTCATTAGAATTTAATTGCCTTCAAGAAAATGTTTTTAAAATTTTCGTAAGTAATTCATAACCGACAGTTATGAGAGTTAAAATTAAGATCTTCAGATAATTTCCTTGACCAAAGAACTCAACTTCTTGAAACATCTATACTTTTCATAGAATATAGAAATGAGCTTCTAACAAAACACCATTCCATTCTATTGAATTTTCTAATCAAATATTTCATATTAAAATTTTGCTCCAAAAAAGCACATACAGACTTTTTCCTTCAGAAAAACCCTCAGAAGGTAAGCAGTTCTTTTTACTATGTAAAACCCCTATAGAAATGCCCTGATATTCTAAGCACATTTTCTGTAGAATACCCCTCAGATTCTAAGGAATTTCTCTTCAGCAAAGATTCTGCCAACATTTTTCCTCAAATTCTGAGGACTTTTTTCTATTGAAAAATACTTAGGTTTTTAGAACTATTTTCTTCAGGAAAACCGGCAGATTCTAAGAACTTTTTCCCTCAGAAAAACACTCAGATTCTAAGGACAATTTCCTATAGAAAATCCCTATAGAAAAGCCCTCAGATTCTATATACTGTTTCTAAGGAATACCGCTCAGAATCTGAAAAGTTTTTCATATAGAAAACCCCTCAGATTCTGAGTATTTTGTTATAGAAAAACTCTCAGATTCTGAGGACTGTTTGTAATACAAAAATCCTCAGATTCGAAAGACCTTTTTCTACAGAAAAACTCTCAGATTCTAGGACCTTTTTCCTACAGAAAAACCCTCAGATTCGCAAAATTTTTGCTATAGAAAAACTATCACATTATGAGGAATTTTTTAGCAAATCTTCAGATTCTAAGCACCTTGTCCTTCAGAAAAATTCTCAAATTCTAAGGACTTTTTGCTACAGAAAAACCCTCAGATTCCGAGGACTTTTTCATATAGAAAACCCTCATTCTAAGGATTTTTTCCTATTGAAAAAACCTCAGATTCTGAGGAATATTTCCTTCAGAAAAAACTTCCGATGCTAGGGAATTTTTTACCATAGGAAACCCCTATAGAAAAGCCCTCAGAATCTAAATACTTTTTCTATAGGATACCCCTCAGCTTCATGAGGAACTCTTGCTACAGAAAACCTCTCAGAAACTAAGGACTCAGCACCGTTTAAAAACCTTCAGATCCCAGAGAACTTTTTCTGTAGAATTTATGTTGGAAAAAGACCTTAGAATCTGATTGTTTTCCTTTAGTCCTTGAAATATGGCGGTTTTTATATGAAAAAACCTAACAGATAAATTTTTTTTTTATTTGAAGCTTTTGTGTAGAAAGAAAGAGAAAGAGAAAGAGAAAGAGATTTTGCAATTTTTTTAAAATAGAAATTCTACAGCTTTAAATGAAGAAGAAAACGAATTTTTTGCGGTGTTTTTCAAGACAAATATTTAAAGAATATAATAGGTGGTTATTCCTTATTAAGTAAATGCACATTAATTTTTTTTTATTATTTTTTGTTTTAGTTTTTATTATTATTTTTGTTAATTTTATATACAAATAAAACCAATTATGAAAATAAATATTGGAAACAGTGTTTTATTTAATTAAGTAGGAAATGATAAAAATATTCGGTCGGGTCTACTAAATGTTTAATTTAATCAGGGGGTACATAAGTTATTCGGTTTGATAAACTTCTTCGTATCATACTAGTGTAGTAGGTATAACAACAAATATCGGTAACTACAAGCGAATAATGTGTACATGGGACTACCAAAATGCGGTTGGCAACAAATTCGGTTGTCACAACGAATCTGTTCTGTGTTTGTATCAAATATTTGTTGATTCCAAAAAAGCAGAAATTCATGTTTGAGGGTCAATGAATGCACACGTGGTAACATAATTGGTGGACAGTGGGCAATCGTGCATGCCAAATTGGATTTGTGGTATTATTCAAAATCAGATAGACTTTATCTGGCATTAAATTACTTTATTTAATTTTTTACGCAAATATTTTTAACTTTAAAATCAATGGCCCTTACTATAAAAGAGTATTTTAAATTTAAAGTCAACTTTATTTTTAATCATACGATTTTGTTCATTGTGTGTGTGAAAACTCTACAAATATATTCATATTTTCCAGGGTTGGCAGGCAATACCGCTAAAATACCGTTATCGATTCAAAACCCTTTCAACTGACCACCATTACCCCTAAAATGCCGTTACCGAAATATCCGGAATACCGTTATGCTAAAAATACCGTTACCGAAATAACTCAAATACCGTTATCCTTAAAATATCGATACCGAATTAAATGAAATAGCGTTACCCTTAATTACCGAAGTAACCTAAAATATCGCATTCGTTTCGGTTACCATCCATGATATTTTCAAACATTTTGATTGGTTAAAAATAAATTAACCAATCAGAATGCTCCAAAAATAAAACAAGTCAAGGCATACTGCCACCCAATATTTTAACTAAAGTCGACTTTAACTAAAATATGCATTTGAAAAATTTAGATGTAAGGGTGAATGTTTCTGAACTTGCTATGCAGCATCAGTAAGCATAAAAATGGAGATTTAAATTAGATCAACGTTAGAGAATTGTTTTTTTTTTAGAATATATTCGTTATAGATTTTCGTTTTAGTTACAAGATCTTTTATTATTAGGTCTAAATTATTAGAAACTCACATATCAACGATTTTATAGGTGAGACTATAGTTATGATACACAGTGTATTCTAATTTAAACGAGTAAGAAAGTTAAAGTCGAGCAAGTCAACTTTATTATACCCTACACCAGTATGGTTAAACACCAACTAATATTTGGATCCAAAATTTGGATGGGTTGAAATGGACTTGTGTCAACATTTGTCTATAAACTGAGAGAAAAAATAGAATAACGGTAAGAAATTTTTAATTTACCTAATATTAGGTGTATTTAAGACAAAATCATAAATATAGTCCACATAGGCGATAGGTCCAAAAATGCATGGATCCTTTCTAGAATCAATAGACTTCGTCTTTGGGCACATATGAGTCAATGTACCAAATTTCATTAAAACATCATCGCATCATTTGGGGATCAAAAATCAATAGGCTTTATCCATGAGGCAATACACTGAGGGAATTATCATCACTGCAATAATGAAATTTTTCATAGTTTCAATGAAAATTTTCACTGGAACTCGTCCATTGAAACTTTGCATAGAATCTATGAAACAGTTTTCATTAAAGCCAATGTTTATGAAAAGTTCATAAAATTAATGAAACTCTTCATTAAATTAATAGGCCACTCGTAAAATGAATAAATCATTCAGCCAATGAAGAGCTTCATAAAATCTATGAAGCAATTTCATTTACTATTATTTATTATAGTTGGTTGTTGTCGTTGCTAAGTTGGAGTTGATAAATAAAAAGTACTTAGCAAATGCAAAAGGCAAAATAAAATCGTAGCATACTTTACGGATCTACCAAATATATCTAAAGAAAGAATTCATTAAATTAAAAAGTTTCAAAAAAACAAAAGTTTCGAAAAAATTAACATGATTTATAAAAAAAATTTCATAGTCCAAAATTAATAATAAAAAATTAATAAAAAAAATAAAAATTTTAACAGA
Source organism: Leucophora obtusa (assembly GCA_949987735.1). Lineage (NCBI taxonomy): Eukaryota > Metazoa > Arthropoda > Insecta > Diptera > Anthomyiidae > Leucophora > Leucophora obtusa. The sequence goes on from OX465298.1 coordinate 137,318,166, forward strand.
TTATTCTCTCAGGAAATCACGATATTTTATAAAAAAATTAAAAAAAAGTAAATACTATTGAACAAGTTCATATATATAAAGAATATTTTCATTAAATTTATGGAGATCTAATTTATGAAATTCAATGAATTTTTTTTTAATGAAATTATGAAATTTTATGAAAGTAAAGTTATGAAAAATTACATAATATTAATTAAATATTATATACATAATGTAATTCTTCATTGGTTCTACGAAAAAATTCTATGAAATTATATCATTAATATTATGAAGGATAACTCTCTCAGTGTGTAAGTCAGTGTATCCAATATAATTAAATATCTTCCTATTTGCGCCTATGCGAAAACCCCAATTTTTGGGGGGACCTTTATATGGGCACTACTTCGAAACACTGATCTATTTTAGTCAAAAACAACGGATTATGTCCTTACAGATAAACAGACGGACGGACAGACGGACAACGTTAAATCGAGACAAAATGTGTTTCTGAGCCGCTCGGTTTAGTAGAAGGTCTAGTTCCAATACTTTTTGTTGTTACAAATAACTTATACCCTGTCTATATAGTGGTCTAGGCTATAAATGCAAAAACATTTCTTCAGTTTTATTAACGATTTTGCTATGGTGCAAATTGTAAATCTTGTTTTTTTTTCTTATACTTTTTTGTCCATGTTAATTTTTCTACCCGGCCTTTATGTATTTATTTATCAATAAAAAAAATCTCTATTTTATTTTATATTTTCCAAATACGTTTTGTATATGGTAGATATATTAGAATGGTCCAAAAAAACACGAAAGTCGGAATTCGCAGTATTCACAATATTGCCCTTATTTATTGATGTCTGAAAACTCTCTCTGCCAAGTCTCAGCAAAATCCGCCTTTATCTAGAGGTCGCGGAAAATTTTTTTTAATAATTACACTATGCGACAGTCAAAATCGGGATGGGATGAAACCAACGGGAAATGTTATATCGGTCAAAAACAAGTTATACGTGTCCCGGCGTTTCGCTGGGTCACCCCTAGGAATCGAGATATATCTTTTTTTGACATAACTCGAGAACCACTAGTCCGATTTTGCTCAAAAAAAATTAAAAATTACAATTCCTTTAATCTGTTCATATAACGTTTTTCTATATACTCAACAGTTTTGCCGGTAAAAATAAATGTTTGTTACCGCTACCATAAAAATCAATAACCTTTTGTTTATTACTTTTTTTTAATATTTTAGGCAAAAAATATTTTTTTCTTCATACATTTATTTTTACCGGCAAAACTGTTGAGTATATAGAAAAACGTTATATGAACAGATTAAAGGAATTGTAATTTTTAATTTTTTTAAAATTGTTTGAGCAAAATCGGACTAGTGGTTCTCGAGTTATGTCAAAAAAAAGACCACCAAAGGTCAAATCGATATATCTCGATTCCTAGGGGTGACCCAGCGAAACGCCGGGACACGTATAACTTCTTTTTACCGATATAACTTTCCCCGGTAGTTTGAACCCTTCCCGATCACTGACCCCTACCATTTGTCTCACAGTGTTATTATAATCAGTAATTTGTCTCTAGAGTAATTTATACACTCAAAAAATATGAGAGTTACTACATGACAGTTGTTTGTATAGTAATCAGCAGTTATTGTTTTGAACTGTAATTACAGTTTTTTTTTCTATTGCAAAACACAAAACATCTGTTATTTAAGGAAACAACTAACGAATAGGACTGTTATTTCGAAACAGATTTTTAAAGCCGTTATTTTTAATATCATAATAGAAAACTACCAAAACAGTACATTTTTCGATACAAAATTTCAGTCTTCGAGAGAGAGAGTTGAAACCCGCCTGGTTTAACACTAAACAGTTATTTTTGTTAGTTATTTAAAAAACAACTAATTTTGTTGAATTTCTTTTTTTTTTTTTTTCGTTGAAATCTAAAAATTCTTGTTTAGTTTATATTTGTTATTCTTGATATATTCCTAGTTTGCAAATAAAAATCAGAGACTTTTATAAATGCATAAAAGCATAGTATCTGGAGAAAAGTTTGGAATTTTTACTAGAAATTTTATATAGGCTATTACTTCAGCCTAATATTATTTTTGTAATATATACTGTTATAATACCAAAAGAATTAACTGTAAAAAACAGACAAAAGGGATAGTCAATTGTTTTAAAATGTTTATTTTAAAAAATTGTTAGATAATCCTACGACATTGTTAGTTGTTTTTAGTGCTTTTGCTAGTTATTTTTCAACAGTTAAAACTAACAATGTTTTTTGTTATTTTATAGGTAAATATTTCTATCGCCTTTTTAAGGTTGGTTCTACAGGCAAACTTTTTTGACTCTAGGATAATTTCAATAATTTTTGACATGTAAGCTACAATTTAACAAATTTTTTTTTAATTTGGTCTTAATAAATAATCAAACAAATAATATGAAAACTAAGCTTAAAAAATTAAGTAATTTTTAAATAGTTCGCTGTTTTCTTTTTTAAAAAATAAAAATTTTAACTCCACAATTTTCTTGAGCGTAAGGTTTGTTTTCTATATATATAAAAATTTATTTATTTTCAATATTTCGCTACTCCATTGTGTAGCATCTTCAGGAAATAACAATTAAATTAATAAATTATAAACAATTTGAAAGTTTGAAAAAAATTTCAAAAACATTTGTCATATATAAATTAAAATTTAATTTCTGAAGATGCTACACAATGGAGTAGCGAAATATTAAATTAGAATAATTTATGTAAATGAATGTTATTTTTAGTTTGACTCAAGATCATAAATTAATATCACTTTCTGTTTAAATTATTTTCAAATCAAAGAAAGATGATACAATTTTTACAAGTAAATTACAAAGAATAAAAATTATTGAAAAAATTCGATAAGACCAGCAAGGAAGAATGCGCATTTTCGGCTTTCGCTACAAAGCCATCATCAGTGCCTTTCGCCTTTGAGTGGGTTAATATCTTGATAATCGTCTACTTACATTACCCCATTCATCTTAAAATAATTTATATTTGATAAATGTTTTCTAAATTTTTTCAAACTTTGAAATTGTTTATAATTTGTCAATTTAATTATTATTACCTGAAGATGCTACACAATGGAGTAGCGAAATATTGAAAATAAATAAATTTTTATATATATAGAAAACAAACCTTACGCTCAAGAAAATTGTGGAGTTAAAAATCAAAAAAGAAGGTTAAATAACCGACAAGAAAGAAAAATTTTAGTTGAAATCCCCAAATTTTCTGAAAAGATGTTAGTGAAAATCCAACTGGTATATCCGTTACATGAGCAAATTTCTTAAATCTGATCTTGATTTCTATGAAGATTATGAACCCATAATCGATATTTTGAAAAAAAAAAAATTAGTGGTTTTTAAATTACTCAGGTATTTTGGGATATTTTCCACGTTGTTACACTCTTGCAATCTACTTACCAAGGACCTTCATTATACATAACATTGATTTATTTAAATTTAAAAAATGATAACATACATATATCCTTGCAAACCAACTTAGAATTTAACTTTTACTAATATTTCGCTATTATTTAACTTATTATAGTTTTATTATTAACAAAAATCCTATCTCAGGTAAGAGGGCATTCCATAGATATATTTACAATATTAATGCAGAAATAAATTTGCATAGCGGTAAATATAAGAAAACTTCTTGATGAAAGTTGAGCATTTTTTGTAAGGAATTTTAAAATTTTGCGAAATTCCCGACTCCGCGATTAATTTTAATTTTTCTGATTTTTTTTCCTCATTTTTTATTTAATTAAAAATATTACAACAAGAACAACTATGAAACTTCAATGAAGATCTGCGGCCTCTAAACAAAACTTTTTTGAAGTTTTTTTTTTTGGCAGACCATATTTATTTTCATAATCCCAAGTAAAAAAGTTCTAATACAGTCATATATTATCATACGAAATTTTATATAATTACATATTGGAACATATATACCAAGACACAATTATATAAAATTATATGAAATTATATCTTAGATGTATAACTATATATTGTTTTATATAGCACTATATATAGTTCAACATATTACTATATCCAATTATATATTGTGTCGAACTTTATGCCATTATATCTAGTTGTATATGATTATATTACATTTGATACATTTGGATGAGGACAAAATCCGGATAAAATTGTATCGAACCATATCTTATTACATCAATTGGATCTAATTGTATCCAAGTAGATCTTATATGATCTAATTTGATACAATTAGACGTTCTCATTTTTCGGATATAATTATATATAATATCAAAAATCAAATAATTTTTTTTTTGTAAGGAATGTCATATTTGTAGTGTTGTGGAGCTTATGAATTCCCAAATTTTTTTTTTTTTTATTTTCTTGACCACCTTAGTATATATTTTTTTGTTATTGAACTTAAAACAATGTTTAAATGTTTATTATGCATATGACTCCATACATTTAGCAAAACAAATACATGCATGCACACACCCAGCCATATACGTCCGTGTATTTGTAGATACATATTCTATATTTTTATATTATGGTCATAGTTGTCGTTAAAGGACAATCCCTTGATAATAGAAAATTTAACTTCAGTTTGTAGTATCTAGCACTTACTATCGTATTTTTGTTATCTGCATATAGTATGGACTATTTTGCTACTCTTTATTTAATGTATAGAGTAACTATGTAAATGTGTGTATGTTTGTATGTAGTAGAATATATAGAAAATTCTATATTTTTTTACAATAATATTTCATACATAGTAAGATAACAAAATCTGTCACTTTCATTGCTTTTCATGCTTATCTTAAGTGGAATTTCGTTATTTTTTTATCTATCGTAAAGTGCTAAGAAAAATATATATAACATGTTTTTAGTAAACGAGTGTGGATATACTTACATTTACATTTGGCTAGTTTCTGATATTGTAAATGTTAATACACTGATAGAAATTTTGGTGAAAGAAGCTATGAAATTTAGTGCAAGTGTCTTGCATTTTAGATTTTATATTTAGTAAAATATATTGAAATATAACTACACTTGGAATGTTATGTAGGTAAAAACTACTGCAAGTTCTTTTAAAAACAAATGAAATTTCACTTGAAAACATGACCACTAACTTTGCATTAAATTCGAGTTTTATTTTAATGTGATTTTTACTGCTAACAAATTAATTCAAAACAAATGTTCTATTCGTTTGTTTTAACTTACAATAATAATTTAAAAAGATCTTCAATTCGATCCTAATTGCACTTGTATTATATGAATGATGAAAAAATTTCACACCAAACAGTAAAATTTACTAATTTTACAGTTGTAAGTATTTGCAGTGATACTTGAAACTAAAATGGCGAAAAATTAGTCATATTCAATCATAAATTTAAAAAAATCACCAAAAAAGAAAAAAATTGTCAAAATTGAAAAACTCCAAAAAAATCGCTAAAATTAAAAAAAAAATCGAAATTGAAAAAATGTTGGAAATGAAAGCTCTGGAAAAATTAGTCTTATTTAAACACAAATTGAAAAAAATCGCTAAAATGAACAAAATCGTCAAATTTGAAAAACTAAAAAAAAACGTCAAATTTAAAAAACTCCAAAAAAAATCGACAAAATTAAGAAAACAAAACTTGAAATTAGAAAAATCGCTGGAAATAAAAGCGCTAGAATTGAAAAACATCACCAAAATTTACAAAAACCGCCAAAATTGAGAAAAATCGAGGAAACTGGAAAAACAACGGTCAAATTAAAAAAATCGCTAAATTCAATATAAATAAAGGAAATTCAATAAAATTTAAAAAAATCGCTATAGTGGTAAAAGATCAAAAAAATCACTAAATTACAATTTAATTTTACCGTAGATTTTAGTTGATCTGAAGACTGTTACAATGAGTGTTATTTTTGTTCGGTTTTAAGATCAAATGTGACAAATTCCAAATAGAATTCACAATTTATTTTACAACAAATAGAGAAAAAACTTATATACCAGCCTCATTAAAAGCCAACTCATGTTTGGATCCGAAATTCGATTTGATTAAAATAGAATTGTGTTAAAATTTTCTATAGGATCGGTCCGTATTTGGACCTATCGCCCATATGGGCTATATTTTCGATTTTTTCTTCTTTTATCCTTTTATAGAAAATTTTGACACAAGCCCGTTTTAACCCATTCGAATTTCGGATCCACACATTAGTTGACATAGCCGAATTTAACTTTTTTACTCGTTAAGTTATACACACAATATTTTAGTTAATTTGTTTTATTCAGAAAAAATACAAACAATGTTAGCATTAAAGGAATTTAATTAGAGTTTGCTAAAAACCGAAATATTTTAAAACCGCGGTTTCGGTTTTTAAAAATTATAAAAACCGCGGTTTCGGTTATTTTTCGGTTTTCTTGTGACATTAATAGAATTGTTTTAAAATAATTAAATATGTATAAAAATTAAATACGTATTTTAACACGTTCAAGATATTTTTAAAAATTCGATTGAATTTCTCAATCAAATAAAGGCATTAACGCTGTTTCGAGACCTTTGTGGAAGAAGAAAAAAAGCGGAAGCTCGTTATAAATTAAATTTTTTTTATTCTTTTGTAGGCAGCTAAAGCTGTATTTTCAAGTTTTTATTTATTAATTTTTTATTTTCCATTTAAAAATTTCGCGGACTACGAAATAGGACTTTTCGAAAAATATGCGGTGAAAATCTGAACTGAATATATAAAAGTCAACATCTCTATAACCACTTGACTTTTTGGTGTATTTTTTTCTAAAATTATAAGCCTCAGTTTATGTTATCCGTAAAAAAAAATACTTTAAAGTAATATTTAATGGAGAAAATGTTCGTTACAATTAAATAAGAAATTTTGTTAAATATGAGCTGAGCCATTTTCGAAATTCAATAATATCCCAGCCAATGTTTTTCTGAGATCTCAAAAATTATGACTCGTAAAAGACTCTAAAATAATATCAATTTCAGGGTGCTCAAACTTTGGGTGTATTCAAAATTATAAAAATATGTTTTCATTGAATCATAGTTGACTCATAATGGCTCATAAAATTCTAAATTTTCCAGTAATGCTCATAATTCAGAGTTTTTGTGAGTCATAAAAGTGCGCTCGAAAAGAAGCTTTATCGGTAAAGAAATACACACTGTCATGTAGCTATGATTTCATAAGGTCTTAGGGCTGTTATGAGTCTTTTCGGATTCTAATTATAACTGGGATGCAATTTAATTAATTATTTTAATTAGTTAAAGTATTTATTAAAAACCGACTTATTTTTTTATCGGTTTTCGGTTTCGGTTTTGAGGCTTGAAAAACCGCGGTTTCGGTTTCGAATAAAACCGAACAGCAAACTCTAAATTTAATGTATCTACTAAAATCACAAAACTTCCCAGCAAAAAAAATTGCAAGTAGTGCTTTCCAAACTACATCTTTCAATGCTTCACAAGTATCCGTTAGCGTATTTTTACTGCTTTTTTAGAAGTTATTCTGAACAACTGCAAAAAATCACTTCTTTCATTGCTTCCCAAGTATCCGTTATTACATTTTTACAGCTTTTTTAGAATTACTTCTGAACCACATCCAAAAAATCACTTAAGTAATGCTTCTAAAGAGTAATTGCTCTAAAAGTGATCGTAACAAGTGATTTTGGTATCATTTGGCATTTCCAAACAGTGGGTTCCGGGTTCGATTCCCGGCGGGACCAATATTTTTTTATTTTTTTTTTTAATTTTTTTTATTCTATTAATTTTTTTTTAATATTTATGATTAATTTCTCTAAATTTAATATTTTTTTAATTCTAAATTTTTAAAAATATGTATCTAGAAAAAAAATGGTGAGAAATTGATTTTTATGTACCTGTAAAAATAGTATTGAAACCAATATCGAATTGGAGTGCACATTTTGCACTTCTTTAATAAGTACTTTTATTGAAGAGAATAAGGAACAATATGTCGCATTAACAAAGTGCTGTTTTTATGCCAAACAACTTTCATATCAGCGGTAGAGCTCAGGCGACTAGCAATCGTGAGGTCGCAAGTTCGATCCCCGGTGGCGTCAATAAAAAAATCTTTTGTAAAAAAAAAATATATAATTTTTTTTGTAAAGAATTTTTTTAAACTTTTAATTGGTGAAAAAGAGCTTCCTTTGCACTCGTTCAAATAGTACTGAAAAAATGTTGAAGTGGAAGTACTCCTCTCCTATGACAATTCAATGTTAAAATCATTAGTGTTTATTAGAGTGTCCCTTAAAAATAGATTTGTCGGTTTTATGATTTTATTCCATTTATTCATTTAATATAGTCAAAATGATTCATACACTCACAATATTTTATCGTTAAAAACAACCTAAAATACATATTAAATTAATTGAAAACACATTTAAAAAAAGGACTACTGATTTTTCATTATATTCAAACCACTTTGCTATTTATTTTCAAACATTGTTTAAACAATCCACAAAAGAAATAAAAATAATTGAAAAGTCTGTTAAAACAATATTCAATTTTTAACTGACAAAACGAAAAAAAAAACGATTTTGTGGTTTGTTTTTTCATATTCGAAAGTTTTTTTTGTTTCAATTTTCAAAACACTACACACTTAACACACACGTTCTTTGTTTATTTCATTTCTCTTTAATTTAATTTTCTTTCGTTTTAAATTCAAAGCAATTTTGTTTTGTTCCAATACCAGACACGATTCGAACCAACGACCTTTGGTTTAGAAGTTCATCGCCTTACCCCTTGAGCCAAACTATATTGATACATATAGTTTCATAAACATTTTTTTATAATTCAAATTGTTTTTATTTTATTTGAATCTATCTTTTTAAATTTCAAATTACCCATCAAACATGAATAAATAGTTAAAATAAATGCCCTAAATGTAACAACGAACATGCTGCTCTTTTCAAATTTTTGGTAAATAAATTTAATGCTTAATACAGAAAGGCCCTAACTCGAATTAATATTCCATTAGAGGAAATGGAAGTCTGAAAAACTTTATTTTATTGTTTTTGTATTAATATAAAATTTGATTCCGAGAAACAATATATCCAACGTTTTTATATTTTTATTGCCTTCCCCTCTATAGAAATTAAGAAAAAAGTTACTCTGAGAGAATTATCTGCATGATATTAATGAATTTTTGCATAAAATCGATAAAGTTTCATGGGAACTCGTCCATTGAAACTTTTCATTGAATTAATGGAATTTTTCATAAAATATTATCAAAAATTTCATTTTATGTACTAAAAATTTCATACGCTCCAAGAAAAAGTTTCACTAAAACTAGATTCATAAAGGTTCGTATCTTTTTCATCGAATTAAACAAATTTTTCATTTATGTTGTGAAGAAAACTTCAGCAGTTTACCGAAAATTTTCACTAAAACTCGTCCAGAAAAATTCTCTCTGTGTAGCGTCTTTCTTCATTAAGCCATCGATATCAAACTTTGGAGCAAAATTGCACAAAAATATGTCAGTCAGAAATACCAATTTACATAAATCAAAGTCGCTAGAATTTAGTGTTTAACTGCAGTTACAAAATTCAATTTTAGTTAAGAAGAACTTGCGTTATATTTACTTTTTTTTTTGATTTTTTAAGTTAAATTTTCATTTGAATAAAATTTATAACTCTGTAATTTTTTATTTTCTGACATGCATAAAACTTTTTGAGAATAAAAAAAAAATCATAAAATATAAAATCTTTTGTTTTTACTTCCACACAAAATTAAAAATAAAAACTCTGTAAAAAAAAATTCCCCTCAAAGGACGTTATAAACAAGCTTGTTATTAAATTTTATTTTTGAATTTTATATTTTTAGTTTTTATAGCGATTTGTATGGTGAACATTTAAAACGTATGGTAAATATTTTAGTCGTATATGCCGACTCTATTGCTAGCAGCTGACATCGAGATTTCTTCACATTTTTACAACCCGGCAACCCCGTGATTATCAAATCAATTTAAAAATTTTTACTAACAATTCAAATAAATTTGGCAACCAATTTCGATAATTTCGTTATCGTAAACTCTGATTGAATTCATATCATTTAATATTCAACTATTTTAAATTAAAACAAATAAAAGCATTTAGATATAAAACGAAGTTAACAGTTGTACAGTTTTTCTAGTCGTGCGATATATTAAAATTATTTTTATAAATTCAAATTGTGTGCTGGGTACATTTGTTCGTTTAAATTTCTTTTTGTTGTATAAATAAATATTTCAAAATATTTTAAATTCAAATTTAATTCATATAATTTTCAATTCGGTTATGGTGTAGATGTCTGGAAGGTCAGGCAATGACAAAATTTAAATTTTTGAGGGTGGTGGTTCAAATCTCATCCCAACATTTTTTTTTTTTTATTTTTTATGTATGTACCCACCCACAATATTTTATCGTTAGAAACAACCTAAAGTACATATTAAATTAATTGAAAACACAATTAAAAAAGAAAAGGATAATCAAAAAGTCTGTTAAAACAATCGTCAACTTTTAACTGAAAACCGAAAATATTTGAATTTTTTGTTTTAAAACAGAAAACAACGAAATTATTTAAATTATTTTTTCCAAAAATAGAAATCTAAAAATAGATTATTTGACTGAAAATATCAACTCCTACAGACGATACATATTTCTTGTAGTTTGTTTTTTATTGACGAATATAACAAGTTAAACAATATGTTTCAATGTATTTTAATTGATTCTTCAATTGAAAACAAACTTTACCTATTACTTTTCAAATAAACCTCAATCGGTTATGGAAAATATATTGTGAGTGTACATGGAATTTTACTTCATTTTTAATTTTTCCAATTTATTTTTTTTTTTTTTCTTTAATATCAACTATTATGTGGTACAAATAGCCATCGACATCTCCAAATTAGGCATTTTAAAATATCTTTAAAATTAATTTTAAAAAAAACACGTTTTTGCATTTTTATCAAATTCGTGGGTCATTTTGGATTCCAGGCTAAAGTGGGTTAATGATATCCGATGAAGTCTAGATTCCATGTATGAATCATTTTGACTATATTAAATGAATAAATGGAATAAAAAATAAGTTTTTTCGAAATTTCGAATTTTGGAAATTTTTAATAGTAATACACTTTTTTCCAAAAGGGGCCATTTTCGCCAACTTTCGGCACGGGTTAGCGGTTTCCAAAAAAAAAATCGATTTCTTCCATTTGGAACCATTTCCAATAAAAGTGGGGGATGTAATGAACGAAAATCGACAAATCGCTATTTTAAGGGACAGTCTAGTGTTTATGTTAAAAAAGAAGTACATCTAGATCATCAATTGTAGTGCCTTTTCTACCGCTTCCGCATCTCTTTTTTTGCTGGGTTATTTAACAAATTGTGAAAAATAATCTGTTGAAGGTATATGCTATATTTTTTGTATTTTTGAACTGACAGTTTATTTTAAAATACAAAAAATTTGGGGTGGTTACGAATTTCTAGTTTTTATGACTAATTTAAATTTTTGTTGCGGTTGAGTTTAGCTATAAATGCTGTAACTATAATGCTAAAATTTTACATTCAATAATAATTGGGTTCAATAATTGACGGCACTAACTTGGTTATATTAAAAAATTTACAATTATAAAAAGATTTAAGAAAATATTGCAACTGGGACAAAATTTGTGGTTTAGCAATAGAGATTTTAGAGTTTTAGCCAATTTCCGAGGAACCATTTTTCAGTGTGTACTTAATTTGAATTAAAAAAATTCAAATTTATACTGCATTTACACTTAACCAAAAACTAGTAGTTTTTGAAAAATACTTGTATTTACCTGTCAAATTCCATACAAATTTTGAATCTAAAACTAAAAGCTTTTAAAAACTGCTATTTTTAGTTGTAGTGTAAATTGGGTTTTAAAAGGAACATTCAAATAAAATTAATATATTTTTTTTAATGTGAATATAGGTAGAATATATACACACAAAAAAGTTTGACAGTTACATGACAACTGTTCCTGTAGTAATCAGCAGTTGTTGTTTTTAACAGTAATTACAGTTGTTTTTCTATAGAAAAATGCAAAACAACTATTATGACGGTTATTTAAGAGAACAACTAACGAAAAGTAATGTAGTTTGCTAATAGTTGTTTAAATCAGTTATTTTTAATATTATAATAAACTAACATAACAGTAATTTTACAGTAAACAATTGTTTTTGATAGTTATTTAGAACAAAAAAAAATTTGTTATTATTGATATATTCCTAGTTTGCAAATAAAAATCAGAAACTTTTATTGTATTTCCAATGCATAAAAGCATAATAACTGCAGAACGGTTTGGAATTTTTTCTTCAAATTTTAAATAGGCTGAAGTAATTACACATAACTTTAATAATTAACTGTAATAAACAGTAATTTTCTTCCACATTTTGTCAATTGTTTTAAGATTTTTATAGTTAAAATTTGTCAGTTAATTTTACGACATTGGTAGTTATTTTTAATGCATTTGTTAGTTATTTTCCAATAGTTCTATAACTCACTATAATTATCTTAATCCGCAGTTTTTTAATAGTAACTAGTAAGTGTTTACACCTAAGATTACTATAAAGTAATTGTTTGCAATGACTACCTTCAAAATTTTACATTAATCCGAGCAGTTCAAAAATACAGATCTTTATAGCGTTCCGTTATAAATGCAACTAATTAAAAAGGAGTACATAGGTGCACTTGAAATTGATTTAACCCTCTAATGCCCAAGGCCGCCTAAAGGCGGTCTTCAGATTTTAAATAGTTTTTGGCTAAATAACAATATTTTATTAAACAAGTTGTATTATATCCATAGAAAACTTAACTATCTACTTTTTTGCCTTCAAACTTTTTTTTGTATAAGGAACGGTTTTCGAGCGAGAAGCATGTAAAATGAAAATTTAGAAAATTTGAAGAAATTAAATTTTTAAAACAGAAAAAAATATTTGAAAAATTGCCAAAAATACATTTACGATCTGGCGTACATTATCGATACCCAGCAAACAAAGATGATCATTAATGACTCAGAAATGAGCTCAAAAAACATAAACATTTTTTCACTTTTTCCTTTGCAAGTGGTCCGTCCAAAAGAGCCCCCTGTGTAATCAGCAGAGAAGACAGAAAAAAGCAAAATCCGGTGTGTTTAAAGCAAAAAAGTACTGTAAAAAAAGCAAGAAAAAAGGAAAAGTAAAAAAACTTATAAAAAAACATTTTTTTTTGAAAAAAAATTCAAAGTTGACAGAAAATTTTTTTTTTATGAGCAAAAAAAAGTATTTTTGGGCAAAAAGTCTTAAAAAAAAGCAATTCAAAGCTCAAAAATCTTAAGAAAAAGCTATTTTAAAGCTAAAAAACGGGAAATCCAAAAAAAGCAAAAAGAGGCAAATATGAGTAAAACAAGCAATAAAAAGCATAAAAAGCAAAAACAGCAATTTTGTCTTCTCTGGTAATCAGAAATGACTTACAAAAAAGAACGTATAAAATCGAAATGTTCCTTATAAATTTAAATAATTTTGGAATCTTCTTTGAGTGTGAAAAATGAACCCTCATTTTGAGACAGCTTTTTAGATTGTAGAGACAACTTTTTGGAGTGTTTTTTGAGGGTTCATATATTCTGCCAAAAAAAAGTGTTTTCAAAAAAACAATAATCATTTCTACGAGCCATTTAAGAATCTTATTTATGAGCGCTCCGAACTTGCTGGCTGGGTAATAACAAAGCTAGTTTAGAGTCCTAATTGTAAAATCAGTTAAAAATTGTTCTTCAGGACTCACAGGATAACGCCAGGATACGTTTTACAAATATCTCTCTAACTCAAAAACTAGCCAACAGATTTAAACACAGAGTATATATTTAGAGGTAGTAGTAAGCAGAACTAATTTCTTCAAAATTTATTGATGTTTAGTGGCAAATTCACCAAATTTCGTAATTTTCAAAAAGCGAAAATCGCCACAACTTTTGAGATAAAAACAATTGATCAACAATTTTCAGTACGTAATTTTAATTTATTGATAGTGTTATTTACAGCAAAAACCGAAATTATTTGACCGCTGGGTTTCAAGATACGTCTTCAACCTTTGTTGTGCTTTATCGCCTAAATAAATCGATAAATTAAAATTTTAATATTTGTTCCATAGTAGATTTTCAACGCCAAATATATGGTTTAAATATTATTGTAATCAGAAGAAAGAGCATTAGAGGGTTAAAATGTTAAAGCTGATACTAGAAAATGTATTGGTAGTGGTTTCCAACTGTAGGCAAATATAGCTAAAATTAAAGGTCCAAGAGTTTGGAGAAATATGGCTTTTTTATTCTATGTTCATAGAAATATTTTTATATGACATTTATACCAAAAAATCATCTAGGTTTTGTACAAAACTAGTTTATGCTTGTTTTTTTTTTTTTGTATGCGTTTTGACAAGTTAAAAACTACAAGAAACAAAAACCAGGTAGTTTTTGCTCAGTTATAAATGTAGTATTAAACGGAAAATAAAAGTCTCCGCAGTGTTTATTTTTTCAACCTTAGCATATTGAAATATCCTATTTCACATAAAAAATAAAAAGAAAGACGTCAGATCAAGCAATAAAAAATATTCGTCTTAAAATTTTTAGATTTACTGTGTTATTCAAAAACTTTTAAAATAGCCTAATTACAGATTTTTAAGCTAATTTGGCAAAAAGAATATTCACAAATGATTAATAAAGAAAAATGTATTAAAGGCTTAAAGCAGGGTATAGCCTAAAATAACTCTTTGATAAAGTTTGGAAAAAGAAAACCACTGTAAAAAACTAAAAAACATAAATCTACAATGATTAAATGAATTGTTTAAGATTCATCCACCCAAGAAAAGATGGAATACAACATTTTGTATCCAACCAAAACAAAAAAACTGCAAAAATTCCAAGAATAAATTCGAATAAAAATAAAATAAAAATAAATTCAATAAAATAGTGATGAATTTATAATAAAACCATACTCGATATTCGAATACTTTCAGTATTCGGAACATAAAACATTCTTTAACACAATTTGTTCCCATTATTACTTGTCAGTAATGTTTAAATATCGCTTTTTAATATGTTTTGAGTTGTCATGAAACATTTTAATTTCCAAAACTTCCAAAACAATATTATTTACCTACAGTTACGAGTCAATCGCTCACTAAATTAATGTATCACTAACAATAAAAAGAGAGAATATACAAAGTGTTGCCAGAATTAAATATAAAATTAATGAACTTTTATTGTATGTTTTTGAATACAATTTTTTAATAAAGGTTTAATAGAGATAATGAATGCTTTAGCAAATTCTTGTTGTAAAGTCTAATTTAGAAGTTTTTTTTGAATAACAGCGTTAATTTCAGGCAGTTCAATAAAACATACAAGTAATGAGTTTGAAATGGCTATAAAAAACTATAAGTCAGATCAAAGTAATTCTTTCTTGTTTGATTGTAACAGTTATTCCGAAATTCAAAAATGCCATTGTATATTGCAACGGTTGGCAAATGCGGCCCTTTGTTGATTTTAGTGCGGCCCTTGCTGAAATTTAAATTTTCTATTTTGTTACACAATTTTCATTAAAATTTTTTATATCCAAAATTTTATATAAAAATTTAGGACCACTTTTATAGTCAGAACTAAGATTTTGATTTGAAAATTTCTCACTTAAGAAATATTCAAGAATCAAATCGATGTTAGTTCTGAATGTTAAACTGACTCTTAAGCACTTTATACTAAATTTTACTTAAGAAGGAATTTTGTTTGAAAATTGTGTACTTGAGTTTTAGTAAAAATTCGTAATTAGTTCCGACTATAATAATATTTGTAGTGAATTTAGAACTGTGTGAAAAGTTAGGGTTTTAATTCATGAAAAAGCACTTAAATTACTGACCATCGTGGTATTTATGAAATACCGGAATTTGATTGGGAACGGATGGGATTGGAAATGGATTGGATTTTGTAAACGGGTTTATAAAAATTAACGGAAATGGCATTAAACCGATGTCATAGAACTTTTTAAATATTTATGTTTCAGAAAATTTAATGAATATGAGTATTAAATAAATAACTACAAATTGGCAGTCAAAATATGTTATTTTAGGAAGCAAATTTTAGTCAGATCTGAAATTTCCTCGTGAAATCCGCGCAGAGTTGATTTATAGAATTCAACAATCGGAAATTTCTATAAGAAAAATGTAGGAAATTTTCTAATTTTTCTTAGAAATTTTTAAACGGAAATTTCCAATATTGGGTTGTGTAAATCCTGTCTTCGGATTTGATGAGGAAATTTGCAATCCCATTAAATTTTGTTTTCATTAAATTAATTAACTTTAATAAAAAAATGTTAAGCGTTATATATTTGTTATGTTTTTATTTAATATTTTAAAACTTAAATATATTAAAAGTTTTATGATGTCATTGTAATGCCATTTTCGTTTTTTATAAATTCGTTTACAGAACCGGATACATTTCCAATTCAATTTCGGTGGGGATTTCATAAAGACCACCAAAATTTTTAGTTTGTAATCACCAGAGAAGATAGATAAAAGCCAAATCCGATGTGTTTAAAGCAAACAAATATTGAAGAAAAAGCAAGAAAAAAGCAAAAGTAAAAAAACTTAGAAAAACAGCAGTTTTTCAAAAAAAAATTTAAAGTTAACAGAAAAAATATTTGTTTGTGATCAAAAAAAGTATTTTTGGGCAATAAGTCTTAAAAAAAGCAATTCAAAGCTCAAAAATCTTAAGAAAAAGCTATTTTAAAGCAAAAAAACGGAAAATCCAAAAAAGCAAAAAGAAGCAAATATGAGTAAAACAAGCAATAAAAAGCATAAAAAGCAAAAACAGCAATTTTATCTTCTCTGGTAATCACCATTTAAATTAGTTCTTTAGTGAATGGTGTCCCTTTAAAACCTGCAATTAAAGGGTTCTTCAACATGGACGCTACAAAAGTAGAAAGACAGGGACAGCAAACGACGCCATATTTCTTGCCGCTCTTTTGACATTTCTCTTCAGTAAGGTTTGCCATTTCATGATGGAAAGATATACGAGCCAACAACGAGTCGAAATTATTAAAATTTACTACCGAAATTCCCAATCAGTGGCCTAAACGTTAAGAGCGCTACGTCCAATTTATGGTCGTCATAATGAATGGCTTCGTCAATAAACAAAATATGCGTCATTGGTCAGACAGCAATCCACACGTACTCCATGAGTCATCATTGCATCCCGAAAAAATTACGGTTTGGTGCCGTTTATGGGCCGGCGGCGTCATTGGGCCGTACTTCTTCCGTGATGATCAAGACCGGCACGTTACTGTGAATGGGAATCGCTACCGTTCAATGATAACCGAATATTTTTTGCCCCAATTGGATGATATGGACTTGGAGGACATGTGGTTCCAACAGGACGGCGCCACAGCCGACACAGCGAATGTCACAATCAATTTATTGCAAACCAAGTTTGGAGAACGTGTTATCTCACGAAATGGTCCAGTCGATTGGCCGCCTCGGTCGTGCGATTTGACGCCGTTGGACTATTTCCTGTGGGGCTACGTCAAATCTATGGTCTATGCCAACAGGCCAGCGACGATTGATGAACTTCGTATGAATATCGGCCGATTTAGGCACGCTTGCACGTGGTGGCCATGCAAAAGAGATCGATTTCCATATATAATGACATCGAACTTACTTTCACAGGAATAAAGAATTTCATTGATATCCAAAACCGTTTTTGTTTTATTTAAAAAAACTTTTGTAGCGCAATAAAATTATTAAATAAAAATTTAATCAAGGAGGCTATTTCTTATTTACTCTCTAATAATTCATTGAGTTTTAAATTATCGTTTGGCAGATTCCGGCGATAAAAGAAGAAAAACTTTAAAAAATATTCCGTAAATTAAAAACATAATTTAAAGCGAAAAATATGATATCCTACTCCAGTATGGTTGAAAGATGTGGTATGGTAAAGCTTTAAATATGGTTGAATCTTTGGATTCGAAATTCGAATGGTTTGAAATGGACTTGCGCCAAAATTTGTCTATAAAATGATAAAAAAGAAATAGGGTAACGGTAAGAATAGTTGGTTTTACCCAATGTTAGGTGCATTTAAGAGAAAATCGGAAATATAGTCAATATGGGCGATAGGTGCAAATATGGACCGATCTTATCTAGAATCAATAGGCTTTGTCCACATGTCAGTCACCTGCAGCGTGGGGAAATCCAATTCTGGGGGAACGTCTTATGGGCACTATGTCCAACCATGGACCGATACAAACCAAAATCAACAGGCTTCGTTCATGGACCGATATAAGTACCCAGTGTAGAAACGGTAATGATATTTCATTATTTTTTGGACTACCAGTAATAACAACCACTTACGGTCTGCATTACTTTAAAACATATAATAATGAATTACTGATAATGACTTACTTTTATCATTTATTATTTCAACTAGAAAATAATTTTCTAGATTTTATTGAAAATTTTTTGAAATCTATTTTTAGACTCAATATTTTTTAAACACTGGTAAGGATATATGTAACCACATATTTTTTGATTTTTTGTATGTTGGAGAGTAAGCTTACTTGTGTGCAGCAGGTCAATTATGTTTTTATCTATTAAATATTACATGTCGATATAGCTCAGATGGTAGAGCTGTTGACTGGCAATCTGTAGACCCAGGTTCGATTCCCGCACCAGAAAATTTTATTTAAAAAAAAAATACAATAAAAAATATTTTTTTTTTATATAATTAATTTTTTTGAAAATCTATTTTTAGACTCATTATTTTTGTCAATACTGGTAAGCACATAGGTAACGATATATTTTTTGATTTTTCGTATGCTGGTGTGTAACGACAACTCATTATTTTTCGCGACATCGTCATATAAAGGTAATAAGAAATGTAATAACAAAAGTAACTAGTTACCATTACCAAGTATGTAGTTACCTAACAACATATCTGGTAATGATTTTCTACACTGGGTAGGTGTGCCAAATTTCATTAAGATATCTTAATATTTGCGACCTGTAGCGCGCGCACAAGAATACCTGGACAGACAGACAATCGAAACAAAAAGTGATTCTGAGTCGATCGGTATACTAAGAGGTGGGTCTGGGCACAATATTTTTTGGTGATACAAACACCCTGTCCACTTGTGCTGTAGGGTATAATAATAAGATGTGGTGTAGGGTTGAAGTTTCAAAAAGTTGAATTTACAATCGTTTCTTGTGGAACCAGTTTGGGAACAGATGGAGCTGAGAACCGAATTTTTCTTAAAAAAGTAAAGCACTAGTTCCGTTTAGTTTAGTAGTTTTACTTTTTTTTAACTGTATGGTGCGGCCCTTTATAATTTGTGAAAAACTATAATTTGGCCCTCGGTGACAAATCCGTGCCCACCCTTGGTATATTGCATTAATAGTATGTTGACAATTTGACTTTTTTCCGAAAAATCCCCAGTGTGCGCCGTCAGCAAAAATCGATATTTTTTCAACACCGTTCTTATAGGTGTCTAGCAAAGGTTGTTTAGGTAGGCCGTTAGGAACGCCACAATTCCCCTTTTGAATTCATATTAATCGACACTTACTTTCCGATTTTTTTTTACAAACTCTGCCCTCAGAAAGGTAATTATTTTCCGTGTATTTTTATTTAGCAACTGGCTATAAAATATATGCATTAATTTTTCTTCTCCTCCTCTATATTGTTTTATTATTTTTTTTATGTAGATACATAGGATACTCAATAGAAAACGAGATTTCAGTTTTTATATTTTGTGTGTAAGCAAATATTTATACAGGGCTCAGAAAGTATGCCAATTTGAGTAATAACAAAAGTTGAATATAATTTCTTTTCTTCAAAATGTCTGGAAATTCAAATATTATAACCCAGCCAGCAATTTCGGAGCGCTCATAAATAAGATTCTTAAATGGCTCACAGAAATGATTATTGTTTTTTTGAAAACACTCTTTTTTTGGTAAAAAATATGAACCCTCCGAAAACAACCCAAAAAGTTGTCTCTACAATCAAAAAAGCTGTCTCAAAATGAGGGTTCATTTTTCGGACTCAAAAAAGATTACAAAATTATTTAAATTTATGAGGAAAATTTCGATTTTATACTCTTTTGGCTCTTTTGGACGGACCACTTTCATAGGAAAAAGTGGAAAAATGTTTATGTTTTTGGAGCTCATTTGTGAGTCATTAATGATCATCTTTGTTTGCTGAGAAGCCAATTTTTCAATTTCTGTCGGCATTTACAAATTTTGTATACTTTTCGTAATAAGTTTGTAATGTTTAAGTATGTACATATGTGTGTGTGTGCGTGTGCTCATATATATGTATGTGTAAAAATAAATATTCTAAAAGGCGCTTGGTTGTAAAAATATTTGTTTTGTTTTATATTTTCCCTTAAAAAGAATGCAATATCCTTCAGATTTTGCAATAATTCTTTTTTTTATGAACTTTTATTAAAATTTATTTTATATTATTAAATATGTGTAAAATTCAATTTAAAAAAAGTTCAATTACAGTTTATAAAACAATTAGAGAATATGAAAAATATTATGTGTATGTAAAAAGCTAGAAAAGTGTAATAAAAATTTAGCAAGTAATTTGAACTAGCTAACAAGTTTAGGAAACATTTTAACTATTTTGAACCAAATTTAAGGATTTCATAAATCTTTAACGACATCATAGTAACGATGATTGAATTAAGTAAGGTGTTGCACAATATCACACTATTAATTAAACCTTAGAATATAACTCAATTTGAATTATTTGGTTCCTTGGGTTATATGACTTGATGGACATTTAGTAACTACAAACATTTTATAGATTCCAGTTTAATCAATAGATTTATGTGTATTACAAATAAATGAATTAATGGTAAAATAAAGCAATTCAAAATCAAGAAGAGAAAAGGGAATAACTGGTACATGAAATATGCAAAAAATATATAAAATTTCTTAATTTAACTTTTCGAAGCTGAACGTGATATGATATTTCATTCTTCAGCTAAACTCGTGTTAAAAAAGAATAAATTATTTTATCTGCTTTGATTCAGAAGCCACAAAACTATTAAAAAAGAATTATGGTAAATTAATTTATAGCTTTAGTAACCATGTTGTGTTTGTTTAATTAATTTATTAATGTACAGTGAGAGAATTATATGCATGCTGTTAATGAATTTTTATATTAATCGAATGAAGTTTGAATTCGTCCATTGAAACTTTTAATTGCATTAATTTAGTTTGAATTAGGGATGCCAATCGGGATTGATATTTGAAAATCCCGGGATTCGGGATTTTGTATGAAATCCCGGGATCCCGAGATCGGGATTACGGAATTTTTCGGTATCCCGGGATTTTACGGAATTTTTCGGGATTTCGGGATTTAAATTTTCCTTTATTTGTAAAAATTTTTATATTATGTAACTAATTTTTTTTATTTAATAAAGCGTTTTATAATTATTTAATAGTTGTTAATTAATAATGGCCCGTGTAAAAATGATCAGATCTGGTCAGATCTCAGCACATCTTACCAGATCTAATTAGATCTCAAAATTGGGGACAAATTTGAGATCTAATTAGATATGATCAGATCTAGGCACATCTGGCCAGATCTTCGTAGATCTTACCAGATCTAATTAGATCTCAAAATTGGGGACAAATTTGAGATCTAATTAGATCTGTTCAGATCTGGCGAATTTGTCCAGATCACATTAGATTTGAACAAATTTGGCACTAGATCTGATCAGATCTTGCCATAAGATATTATCACATATGCCATATCTGATCATATTTGATGTGATCTGGTACAGGATCTAATTAGATTCAATCATATCTATTGAGAACCAAAAAGATCTGGTCAGATCTAAACTTTTTTACACGGGGGGGTACATTTTATGAATATTGAAACATCTCAGTCAGAAATTGACAGTGGTACAAAAAATCAAGTACTTGCATACCAGTGGGTAACCGCGATGTTAAAAATGACAAATGAGTGTTCTATTTGGGACGCTTTGCCAGCGTTTGCAAAAATCGTTTTGCCAGTAATTGTTTTACAAAACATCACGGCAGGGCAAAAAAAAGATACATATGAACTTTTTTTAAATTTTATTTCGGAAAATATAATTCCAAACCACCTATTTATTGGTTTTGGCAGCTTTTTGCCAAAGTTAAAAATTTTGTTTCTCCAGTACTATTCCGGCGCTTTTTGAACTGCCGATCCTTTTGTCTATTGACGTTATCATATTGGAAATGGGAAAGCAATTTTTGTCAGTACTTGTACCACCTGTTAAAATACCTTGCCATCGCTTTCCCGTTTGTATTTTTCTGGCTGGGATAATATATGAAGGCCTGCCATTAAGTACACTTGCGCCCAGTATTTTGTAAGCAGATTTTAAAACAGATTCGTTGCGATAACCTTGCCCACTAAATCGTGTAATTACAGCAACAAAGTTATTTGGTTATCGTTATCAAATGTTTTCATGGAAGAATTCAAACTTACAGTCCCAGCCAATACTTACAGTCCCAGTTTCAGAAATCGAATTTCGCTTGGAAGAATAAATCGGTAAAATAACAAACAAACTTGATTTTTCGCATGTATTACTCAAAAACTTAATATTATTTACCAAAATTTCAAATTTTTCTGCAAAGTCTTTGCATAGTTTACTCGAATAATCTACTTAATTTATAATTTTCTTATATTAATCTCTTTATATTAATATTAAAAAATAAGAAAATCCCCGGATTTTTGAGAAATAATCCCGGGATTCGGGATTTTGCCAATCCCGAAAATCCCGGTATTTTGGGATTCGGGATTTCCCGTTTGGCATCCCTAGTTTGAATGTTTTTCGTTCGATTTTAGATCATATATATTAGTATCTCTTTCTCTTTAAATTATTTTCAAATTAAAGAAAGATGAAAAAATTTTACAAGTAAATTACAAAGAATAAAATATTTTAAAGAATTCGATATGGCCAGCAGGATAGAATACGTATTTTTTCGGCTTTCGCTACAAAGATTTGCAGTTTTTCATAATATTGTATGAAAAATTTCATATTATTAAAAATTTCATACACTCACTGAAGAAGTTTCATTAAAAATAGTATTAAATTTTTAAGCCTTTCATAAAACTTAAGGAATTTTTCATGAAGAAAACTTCAATAGTTTTATTAAAAATTTTATTAAAACTTTTCCACGAAAATTCTCTCTATCTAACGACATTTCCAGCAGTACACAGTATATGCCGCCATTCAAACCCTTTTTCAAACTTTTAATATAAACGCAGAGATATGATTGCAATATGATCACGGCTACAAAACAATGTTCCCTAAAAAATAACATTTGATAAAAGAAAAAATTGTGTAGCGATAAAAAAATTCATTCTAGTTTTAACACAGTTAAAAATAATTAATGTAATTTATATACAGTTGAACCTCGATTATCCGGGCCTATATTAACCGAGTATATCGGTTAACCGACATACTGTGTGTTTAATTTTATACCTCTTTTAATCGTGGTTTAACTCGATTATCCTTGATTTTAGAAATAGGTGCTTTTCTGGAAATATATAGCTCCATCAAATACTGAAGAAGCAATATCTTCTAATTAATGAGAAAATAACTATTGCAAAAATATATCATTTAATTGTCGTCTGAAAAATATGGTATTAAGCAAACTAACTTTTCGCGATTCAGTAAAAGTAATAAAATTTATGACGCTTTTAACCGTCGTTTTCGATTATCCGTGCTCATACATGGGAATTTTTCATTACCATTGAAATTTCATTACCATTAGTTCATACTAATGACAATGAAAAAAATTGCATTTCCATTTAATGGTAATGAAATATTTTTCATTAGAAAAATCATTACTAATGGTAATGAAATCACACTAATGTAAAAAGAAACTAATTACAATTGATTAAAAAACCATTTGTTTACAAAAATCTTAATATATAACATAACCCAGCAAAATCTTTCATTACCAAATAAGTGGTTATATAATAGAAATTCATAGCTCCGCACAACTTATTTTTTGGCGTCTAAACTCATTATTTTTGTTTGGCGTGGTCGTTTTTATAAGTAGTCACGCTTACCCGCTCGCTTACGAAAAAATGAGAAATAAGTAGTTATGAGATTTTGAATAATAAGTGGTTACACGCATGCTTACAAAATGTTGAATTATAAGTGGTTATCCGATTGCTTACTTGATTCTTAAAAATAAGGAGTTAAGCAAATATTATTAGCTTAAGGAAATACATTCAGAAAAATTTAAGTTTTCTCTAGTGTGTAATTTTAGGACACATCATAAAAATTTAAACATAAAACATATTTATTTACATATAATAAATAAAAATGTATAAAATTTAACTGTGTAAAAAGTACTTATTTAAACTATTACGAATAAGTCATTATTTTATATTTAGAAACAATGAATACAAAAGGCCGTTATTAGGAAGTCATTATTTTATATTATAAAATAATGCAAAAGGTAATGATGTATCATTTTTGGTAATGCAGATAGTAATGAGGTGTCATTACCAATATTTTGCTGGGAAGCTACAATCAGGGATGGAAAAGCCCTCAAGCGAGCCAAAAATATAAACATTTTTATAAAAAGCTAAAAAGCTGAACGCACATGCACATGTGCGCGCACATGGAAGCAAAAAATCGCTGAAATTAAAAAAAGTTTCAAATACCAGAAAAAATCGCAAAAAAATTCAAAAATTAGAAAAAATCGCCAAAATTTGAAAAAATGCCAAAATTGAAAAATTTTGTAAAAATTTTGAAAAAATCGTCATAACTTGAAAAAATCGTCAATATTTGAAAAAATTGCCCAAATAGTCAAAATTTAAAAAAAATCGCAAAAATTGCAAAATATCGTAAATATTTTGAAAAACTCGTCTTGAAAACATTTTCAATATTTGAAAAAATTACCAAAATCGTCAAAATTTCAAAAAGCCGTCATAAATTGGAAAAAATCTGAAAAATGCCAAAATTGAAAAATTTTGTAAAAATTTTGAAAAAAATCGTCATAACTTGAAAAAATTGCCCAAATAGTCAAAATTTAAAAAAAAAATCGTCAAAAATTAGACTGCCAAACTTGCGAAATATCGTAAAAATTTTGAAAAAATTGTCAACATTTGAAAAAAATGACCAAAATCGTCAAAATTTCAAAAATTTTCAAAAATTGGAAAAAATGCCAGAATTGAGAAACTTGTAAAAATTTGTGAAAATCGACAAAAATTTGAAAAAATCGCCAAAATTTAAAAAATAGTCCAGGTTTAAAAAACGAATTTTCCAAAATTTATTTCTCGCATTTATTTTTCCTTGTTCCGTTTTCATCTAACTCATTTAGTTTTCGAGATACGGGGAATATTCCAAATAAAAGCCGTTTTCTCTCTACGAGGCTTAGTTTTCGAGAAAAATGCGATTTTAAAATCTAGCAATGCAAGGCAAAATCTAGTTTCACTATCGGGGTATTGGTAGTGACATTAGACCTTTCGTGCAGTCATTTTTCCTCTAGCTCTTCTAGTTTTCGAGAAATGGACGATTGAAATTTTATTTAAGCGATTTTCGCACTTATTTTTTCACAAATGACTCACTATGACTTCCCTATACCAAAACCGTTGTCCGTTTTCATTTAACTAATTTAGTTTTCGAGATATGGGGGACATTCCAAATAAAAGCCCTTTTCTCTCTACGAGGCTTAGTTTTCGAGAAAAACGCGATATTAAAATCTAGCAACGCAAATCAAAATTTAGTTTCGGTATTGGTGGTGGGTTTTGACTTGATGCAGTCATTTTCCTCTAGCTCTTCTAGTTTTCGAGATATGGACGATTAAAATTTTATTTAAGCGATTTTCGCATTTACTTTTCCGCAGATGACTCACTATGACTTCCTGGTTCCAAAACCGTTGTCCGTTTTCATTTAACTCATTTAGTTTTCGAGACATGGGGGACATTCCAAATAAAAGCCCTTTTCTCTTTAAGAGGCTTAGTTTTCGAGAAAAACGCGATTTTAAAATCTAGAAATGCAAGTCAAAATTTAGTTTCGGTATCGGGCTATTGGTGGTGGGTTTTGACCTTTGGTGCAGTCATTTTTCCTCTAGCTCTTCTAGTTTTCGAGATATGGACGATTAAAATTGTATTTAAGCGATTTTCGCATTTATTTTTCCGCAGATGACTCACAATGACTTCCTTGTTCCAAAACCGTTGTCCGTTTTCATTTCACTCATTTGGTTTTCGAGATATGGGGGACATTCCAAATAAAAGCCCTTTTCTCTCTACGAGGCTTAGTTTTCGAGAAAAACGCGATATTTAAATCTAGCAACGCAAGTCAAAATTTAGTTTCGGTATCGGGGTACTGGTAATGAGTTTTGACCTTTGGTGCAGTCATTTTTCCTCTAGCTCTTCTAGTTTTCGAGATATGGACGATTAAAATTTTATTTAAGCGATTTTCGCATTTTTGCGAGAAATGACTTTTGGCGATTTTTTCAATTTTGTAAAACCGAAATTATGGGGATTTTTTATAATTTTTTACGATTTTTCAAACTTTGACGATTTTTAAAATTTTGACAATTTTTTCCAATTTTGATGATTTTTTTCAATTTTTGAAATTTTTTCAAATTTTGACAATTTTTTCAATTTGGCGATTTTTTAAATTTTTAACGATTTTTTGAAATTTTTGACGATTTTTCAAATTTTGACGATTCTTTTCAATTTTGGCGATTTTTTCGAATTTTTGACGATTTTTCAAATTTTGACGATTTTTCCAAAATTTTCCAATTTTTGTGATTTTTTTCAATTTTGGAAATTTTTTCAAATTTTGACAATTTCCAACCCTGATTTCAGTGAATTTTCTGCATTTTTGCGTTCCTCGGAAAGCTTATCTGTCAATGGTAATTATTTTTTTTAATTGATACATTATCAATGGTAATGAAATTAAAAACCATTGTCAATATTCAATGAAATCAAATTCCAAAATCATTAACATTAATTTGAAACAATGGTAACGAAAATAATTTCATTACCATTTATATCAATCAATGTTAATGAAATCGTTAATTAATTAGTCCACCTAATTCATTAGTCCCATGTATGTCCGTGCTGAGCCTGGTCCCAAATAACCCCGACAACCGATGTTCAACTATCGCTACAAATCGTCTTTGAGCAATTTTCGAAAACCTTTCGTGTTCTTCTCTATTTCTTGTCTCGATTTTGAACGTTAGACTTAGCAGTTCCCAACAAACAAAAATTGCAAGTAATGTTTTACAAACTACTTCTTTCAATGCTTCACAAGAATCCGTCAGTGTATTTTTACTGCTTTTAAGAAGTTATTCTGAATAACTTCAAAAAATCACTTCTTTCATTGCTTCCAAAGTATATGTTATTACATATTTACAGCTTTTTTAGAAGTATTTCTGAACCACATCCAAAAAATCACTTAGGTATTGCTTCTAAAGAGTAATTGCTCTAAAAGTGATCGTAAAAACTGATTTTGGCATCACTTGGTATTTCCAAATAGAGGGTCCCAGGTTCAATTCCCGGCGGGACCAATATTTTTTTTGTTTTTATTTTTTTTATTCTATTAATTTTTTTTTTTTTAATTTATAGTTAATTTGTTTAAATATTTTTCAATATTTTTTTAATTTTAAAATTTTTAAAAATATATATATATGTTTAAAAAAATGGTCAGAAATTGCTTTTTATGCACCTGTAAAAATAGTACTGAAAACTATATTGAATTGGAGTGCACCTTTTACACTTGTTTAATAAGTACTTTTATTGAAGAGAATTAGGACACCACATTAACAAAGTGGTGTTTTTATGCCAGTCAACTTTCATATCAATAAATAGTTAAGCGGTAGAGCGCTAGACTAGCAATCGTGAGGTCGCAAGTTCGATACCCGGTGGCAGCAATAAAAAAACTTTTGTAAAATAAAAAAAAATAAAATTTTTTTTGTAAAGATTTTTTTTTAACTTCAAAAAATACTGAAAAAATGTTGAAGTGGGAGTACTCCTCCCCTATGACAACTCAATGTTAAAATCATTAGTGTTTACGTTAAAAAATAAGTACATCTAGATCATCAATTGTAGTGCTTTTTCTACTGCTTCGGCATCTCTTTTTTTGCTGGGTTGTTAAAATATCTCGCCGCGGCACAATCTGTATTGCTGATCGGATGGAACGGACTTTGATTACGTTTGGATTTTTGGCGCTATATTTTCCCATATTGTCAACATCGTGAAAAAAAGTAATTTAAAATTTAAATATACCTACGAGAATGAGGGGTCAATTACCCTCAAAGTACCTATCCCGTGACTGGTTAAAGCAAAACATGTCACAGGATTGGTATAATTTACCTTTGTTGTGGGTTAAGCAGTGTCAGTTACACTTAAATGACTGGTCTGGTGACTGGTGAAACGAACACATACCACTCAATTTCCCTCAAAATACCAATCCCGTGGTTGGTGAAACGAGGACATATTACCACTCAATTGCCCTCAAGGTACTTATCCCGTGACTTGTTAAAGCAGGACTTATAACATGACTGGCATAATTAGTCACTACTGTGATTTAAGCAGTATCATTTATACTTAAAGGGCAGTCCCCGTGACTGGTGAAACGAGGACACATCAGTTAATTAAGACTACTCTTTGGCAACTGTTCTATATTTCTAAAAGTTTTACATTTAACATTTCTAATGGCTTACCGATAACGTACAAATTTATTTGCGAAATTCAGTAGAAAGATTGGTCGGTTTCCTAGTAACCATTTTTTTTTTTTTATTAGATGCGCCCTCCTGTCGTATTGAATATAATAAAATTTTATACTTTGCACTCTAAACACGTTAAAGATTAAAACCTGGATCAGCCAGACGTAAACGTAAACGTATCTCTGCATAGCTGAATTAATAAGTTAAATAAGAACAGAAGATGTGTTGTGTTTTTTGTTTCATTCTTATGCATTCAATATAGAGCAAAAGTAAATACACAACAAAAATCTATTCACAACAGATTTTCGTTGTGTATTTACATTTGCTCTATATTGAATGCATAAGAATGAAACAAAAAACACAACACATCTTCTGTTCTTATTTAACTTATTAATTCAGCTATGCAGAGATACGTTTACGTTTACGTCTGGCTGATCCAGGCTTAATAGTTTTCAAAAATTTAATTATTATTTTTTGATAAGACAAATCTCTGCCAAAAATTTCAAAAACATAAACTCCAAATTTAGACGAATCAAAAAATCAAGGTTAATTTGACTCTGAACGTGATAAAATATATCTTCCCAGTGATCAAACAATTTTGTTTGAAAACTGCGAAACTACGAAGCAAAGCGAAGTCTTTTAAGGAATTATGCCAATAATTTTTTGTGAAAGCGCAATTTTTAATAATATCGATATGTATCGGTATTGATGTTTCGATAACGATAATACTGATATCTTGAATGATAAATGAAATACCGCTACCGACACCAATACAGAAACAAACAAAGAAACGATACCAATACCTTTATTTTTTCGGTTGTCGACCTTGTGAAATACATATTTTAAATATCTAGGGTTTTGGCCAGGGCATCAAGGGTGAGACTTTCCCCTGTTTACTATTCCTAGGAAATTTGAAAAAATCTCTTAGCGAACATCTATGCCACAGAACGAACCTACTTACAGAATTTAAAGTCCCTTGCTCCAGCGAATTGGGCTAGACGATAATGAGTTCATCAGTGATTAATGAACATTAATGTTACTCGCTTACTCCATCTAGATTCAGCATCATCATTCTCTTTAAACTTCAGTTAATTCTTAGAACTGACAATAAAATGAACACACAAAAAAGTACAAAATTAACTAATTGGTAAAATAGGAATAATTATCATTATAATGCTGGACATCATAAGCAACAACAATAGCAATTTACATTATGACACTGCAATTAACAACTGGTGAAAAAAATGGACTTGAATGTAAATAAACACTTCCAACACATGTAAACAGATCATCAAAAACAAAAAAGTACATTCACTTTTTAGTGCCTCTCAACAAAAAAAAATAAAACTATAGCATCATCATCATCTTCGTGGTAGTCAGTAATATTATGAGCAGTAGTAGCAGCAATGGAAGTATCACTAGCCAGGGACAACATTTAAAAATGAATAAAGGAACTGGCGTTGTTGTGGTTAATAGAGTGGTCATTACTGCTTAAATGTCAGCGAGCAAACAAACACTAATTGCTGATAAAGATTTTATTTCCCAACAAGAACTTTTACTACCAAATAATCAGCAATAATTCTACAGGGTAAAAGTCAGAAAATTGACAATGTTTAAAAAACAATTAACGAAATATGCTCTAAAAAATTTAGCAAATGGAAATAAGATACACCCTCGGGATATCTATCCTGGATGGTCTGTAATTGCTGGTGCTCCCCACAAGAATTTAAAAATTCTTTGAATTTTTTTTTTTGAAAAAAAAATTCCAACATTTTGAAAAAATCACAAAATATCAGGGTTGGCAGGCAATACCGCTAAAATACCGTTATCGATTCAAAACCCTTTCAACTGTGTACCGTTACCCCTAAAATACCGTTACCGAAATAACCGAAATACCGTTATCCTTAAAATACCGTTACCGAAATAACTGAAATACCGTTATCCTTAAAATACCAATACCGAAATAACTGAAATACCGTTATCCTTAAAATACCGTTACCGAAATAAATGAAATACCGTTACCCCTAAAATACCGTTACCGTTATTTTTGATTTTCTGCTTTTGGTAATTGCACGTGGGTATTGAGTATTTTTCGTACTTTAAGTTGGTAAATTGGTTTTGTTTTTAATCTCGTTTGTTTTTTGTAAAAAAAATTGCGGGATGCATCGAAATAACTGACTACCGTTATCCTTAAAATACCGTTACCGAAATAACTGAAATATCGCTAACCTTAAAATACCGTTACCGAAATAATCAAAATACCGTTATCCTTAAAATACCGTTACCGAAATAATTAAAAAACCGTTATCCTTAAAATACCGTTACCGAAATAACTGAAATATCGCTAACCTTAAAATACCGTTACCGAAATAATCTAAAATGTCGTTACCCTTACCGATAACCGCATCGTTTCGGTTACCATCCATGCAAAATATACAAAAACGTTTTAAATCTTTTGTAAGAAACCCAGCAAAAAACATTAGAAGTCATGCTTTACAAACCACTTTTTCATTGCTTCAAAAATATCCGTAAGTGTAGCTACTGCTTTTTTAGAAGTAATTCTAACAAACTTCAAAAAAACACTTTTTTCATTACTTCCAACGTATT
This sequence comes from Leucophora obtusa, assembly GCA_949987735.1. Classification (NCBI taxonomy): domain Eukaryota; kingdom Metazoa; phylum Arthropoda; class Insecta; order Diptera; family Anthomyiidae; genus Leucophora; species Leucophora obtusa. The sequence goes on from OX465298.1 coordinate 137,349,469, forward strand.
CGTTGGTATAGTTTTACAGCTTTCTTAGAAGTAATTTTGAACAATATTCAAAAAAAAATCACTTAATTATTACTTCTAAAGCATTATTCCTATAAAATTACACATAATTTTTAAAAATATATAAAATCAAAATGATGAGAAATAGGTTTTTATGTACTTGTGAAAATAGTACTGGAAAAAATTATCAATTGTAGTGAATCGGTATACTAAAATATGGGCCTAGCTCCAATATTTTTTGGTACAACAAATATCAGTACAAATTCAAACCCTGTCCTCAAAAAAAAAAGTTCGCCGTACACCCTCCAATATGAAGTATTTTTGCAAGGCAATTTCAAAAAAAGAATTTTTCCCGAACGTAGGGGTCCCCCTTTTCAGTTTTTCGTTATTTCTTCGGCATTTAAAGTCGGATTTTAAAGTGTGATACATCGATTTTTGTTCCTCAAGGAGACCAGTGTTTTGATATAAAGGAAAAATCCAACGAAAAAAAATTTAAAAGGCGACCCCTACGTTCGGCAACCAATATATAAAAAAATTTCTAATGGGTTTATCGAAAAAATTCCTTAGCAAAAGTTTAATGATTTTTTGCGAGCTTCAATTTTCTGACATTAGGGTGGTATATTAGGGTTGTAGCAACTGAGATCTGGTGGGTAACTACTAGAACGGGATACTTGAGGTCAATGGCCCTTAGAGAAAAACACTGGTCTCCTCGAGAGAAAAACATCGATGTATCACACTTTAAGATCCGACTGTAAATGCCAAAGATATAACGAAAAATGTAATATGGCGACCCCTACGTTCGGCAAAAAAACACTTCATATTGGAGGGTGTACGGCACACTTTTTTTTTGCCTGTAAGGTGGTACGCTCTAATGTACTACCTTCTCCAATATAGGGCCGCCATTGTGCCGCCTGTATTTTTCTACCTGTGTAGTGATCATATTGCAAGCATATCTTTTCTCTCTGTGTGTATGCGCTAATTCAATGAATACATAATTTTCGGAGTTTTGGTGAATTTAAAAATAAAGAAGGATCTGCGGCACATTCTTTAAGATAATAATCTAAATTATTACAAAAATAAATTAAATTTTCTTCTAAATACATTTTGATATTTAAAACTACCGGTAACGAAATATCGAGCTTATAAACCAATTATATATATTAAAATGTTAGCAGTAGGTTAACTTTCTTATCAATATTTAACAACGACTGAACACCACAATCTATTGAAAACTAGTACAGTAGATGCTCATAAATTCGAACTCTCAGTAATTCTAATGTACAGAAATTTGAATCTCTGTGTTTTAATACATTGAACTATTGCTGGTAAATTCGGTTTATTTTCAAAACTCGATAGTACACGACATTTTTAATTTGGATACTTGATATTTTAACAATTTTTAAATTTTAAAACTGATAAAAAAAAATAAAATAAAAATAAAATAAAATAAAATAAAATCAAATAAAAATAAAATAAAATAAAATAAAATAAAATAAAATAAAATAAAATAAAATAAAATAAAATAAAATCAAATAAAAATAAAATAAAATCAAAATAAAATAAAATGAAGTAAAATAAAATAAAATCAAATAAAGTCAAACGACATAAAATAAAAAAATAAAAATAATAAATAAAATAAAAGGAAAACAATTATTAAAAACCAAAGTGGTTCAAATTTGTGAGCATCTACTGTATCGGTTTTCCCCAACATAATGGGGTACGAAAAAACTATAACTTTCCAATGTTTACTTAAATACTAAAAATAACAAACAAAAAAAAGAAGATAAAATGAAACAGAAAACATAAGGTACTTGTAGAAACTCCTCAAAAACAAAAGTGGGACAATGAAATAATATCTTTTTTATAGCCCGCCAGTAGAAACAAAGCTAGGAGATCACAAAAAACTAACTCCATTAAATGCTGTGTCAGTGAATTTTTATGTTTTTTTTTTTCATTTTGTTGAGTTTCTTTTTTTTGTAGTTCACCAATTTATGGCTTAACATTATGTAAATGTCATTATGTTGCATTGGGAACTAAGTGTAGATGTAGTCAACTCCTTAGAATCAGGCAAACTAGTTAGTTGGATAATAATATTTATATACTATATTTGAAGATAAAATGTTAAGCATAAAATATTTCAAGTAGAATAAACAAAGGTATTGGAAAATGGATTATATGAAAGAACTATAGGCAGAAGAATTTTCATCGCTTGATCAAATGAACCAGTTTAAAGGATTTTATTTGAATATGAAAAAATACTTGAATGATTGTTTTACCAAATATTTGCCAATATTTAAATATATAGTTGTTTAAGACCGATCTGATGCTATCATTTTGGGATTGGCTAAGCATTCCATAATTAAAAATCTAAATATTTTTTCCTTTCCGTAATTTTCTTCCTGGTCAGTTACATTTTATTTCAATCTGAATTTGATTTTGATTTTATCCAGTACAGTTAATAATGTTAATTAAAAATCACAATTTAATGATACTGCTTTTCAGTTTACACTATTTAAAGATTTAATTATCCATGCCAAATAGCAGTTGAAATAAATACTGTTAACTTCCTACAAAAATCCTTAGCCTAACCAAACAAACATCAATTGCACTTGTAGTAACCACGATGCCAGCAAATTTCAACTATGTAGTTCAAAAACAAACCCAGCTAATGTTGAGTACCAAAAATAAACACATACAAAAACTAAGAAGAAAACAAGCAAAAAACCCTAAAAGAAAAACAGTTATTTCTTTTTTCTTTTACAAACAAAAATGTACATTTGGCGCTTAAATGTCACAACGTATTTTCCAGGAAAAAAAACAAACATCACAACACCACAGAAAAATCGCAAAACTAGCAGCTTCATATACAGAGCAGACATTACTGTTACGTGTTTTAATGGTAATAATGGCGCCACAAGCTTTAGTTTTATACGACTACACACATGCATGCATTTATGTTTCACTACATATGCATATATAAGCATATATAAGTGTGTGCGTACATATGTATATGCAAAACTGTGTGTATATAAAGGCACACACAACGGTGGTTGTATGTACGGCAAAATACAGCGAGTCATTTCAAGTTATGGTTTGTTTATTTATTTGTTTAGCCATTATTGCGTAGATGCGAAATAATAATTTTACACAGAACAGCAGCCAATATTTTCTTACTACATTTTCCTGTTTTCCCATCACGAGTGTCTCTATATGTGTGTATGTGTAGTGTGTGTGCCTGTTTAAGTATAGTGTATATGCTATAAGCTTTTAGCAAAACATTTCAAGATAGGTACATGTGTGTGTATGTGTGTACATTGTAATATGGACTTCCATACAAATTTTTAAGTATTACATAAAATTGCATCTTGAATGCTTATCTTCAATAGGGGCTATCTATGGTCCTTAAGGAAATGAATTTTGTAATTTTCTAATTTTCAGTTGTACTTTATGATATAAATTGACGAAATAAACCCTGGTAACACTTTTTAAAATTTTAGCTATTGTGCTTTCTACCAACATTTGTTTTTTGAATGAAATATGGGCTAGTTACAAGGGTGCCTAGTTTTGCCACTTTCTTTCGGAGCTAGATGTAATAGCGGGCGAAAGTTGTGCACATTCCAGATCTATTTTTTATTTTTTTTTTTTTTTTACGGGAAATCTGCTAAGTGCGATGAAAATTAAAAAGATAATAAAAAAAAGTTTGCTTGTGAAATTAGTTATCTCTTAAAACTTTTTGGTTGGGGTTTTTTATAAGTACCCAGTTATATTTACTTTTGAGTATAAATTTTTTTTTTAGAAGCCGTGATATTGGCATAGGTAATTCTTTAAATTCGATTTTCAATTTTTTTTTTTTAAATTTCATTAAATAATTCGTAAAAAAATTAACAATATCTCTTCTTGCACAGAAATAAATAGTTTACAAAATTCTGTTTGTATTATTAAAGAAGTTTCTCATACCTTTTTAAAAGGCATCAACAACAGAAAATGTTATCACAAAAAAATGTTTGCTAATTTTTTGTAACTTAAAATTTTTATTTTTAAATAATTTTTATAAGAAGAACAATAATCTACAAATATGTCAAATAAAAAAAAATTAGTAGGTTTGAGGTAAAGAAGAAGAATAAACCTTTTTCTCTAAAAATTATAAACACATTCATTTGCAAATCAGATTAGATGGCCTTTTTCTATCAGTGATTTTCTATTAAGTTGTATTATTGTTTATATTTTATTGTCAGATAGTCTCTGTATGATAATTTTTCAGCAACCCGTCGCACAATGCTTTGATCCCACATAACGATTGGACAAAATTAGAAGGAGTGGAGACAGAGTTTTGAAATTTGGTTCACTGACAGAGAACCCCTTAGTTAAGAAAAATCTTAATTTTTGGAAATATCGGGCCAAGGACACGCCCACCTCCCGTAGGTCCTGAAATTTCAAAACATTATATTAGCTTCATAAATGGATGCACTCATAATAGTTTGTAGTTTAAATTGACTGAAAATGTAATTTAAAATAAATGAAAAATCACTTGAAAACCGGTCTACTAACTTTTCATTTAAATCAAAAGAACTTTTCATTTATTTTTAAATGTTAATAAATAAATTACAAAATCCTTAAAAAATAATGATTTTTCATTTATTTCGTTTTTTTAAATTTCAAAAAATTAACTACAAAATCCGTAAGAATAAATGATATTTAATTTTTTTAACTTACCTAGAAATCGAAAAGGAATTCTTTTTTTAACAAAAGATTTTAAATGAAAATATTAACTGTAACAGAAATTCCGTATTTATATGTAATTTATTTTTTAAATAAACGACAAAAATAGTTAAAAAATATATTTCTTTGTATTTTAACTGAATAATCATTTAAAAATAAATGTACGGATAACTTTTTAAATAAACTACAGTCAGTTACTGTATTAATATTTTCAGTGTGCAAAATTACAAAAAGTATACATTGAGATTCACATAAAACTGGAAACGTTGGTGTCAATTTTTATCAAAATCGGAGCAAGGACTCTTAGTCCTGCCAGATATCCTATATTTAAAAATCTTTGTAAAACCTGCAAAAATTATTCAATTGCCATGAAATTTAGTTCGTGAATTGAGATAAGGTCAAACCATATTTGTGCAATAAATGGATTTTAAACGCTTAAAATGCTTTTTCTAAAACAAAAAAAAACTAAACAAGATTAAAATAGGAAACCATGTGAATCCTCCATTTTAGGCATAGGGTATTTTCAGCGAACTTATGTAAAACACTACGCGGAAAACTTTTGTGTAACATTTTAACCCTCTAACTCTTCAATTAAAGTGACTTTTTTGGACCCTTTTTAAAACGGACAAAAACGACCCGTCTGTTGAAGAGTTAGAGGGTTAAAATGTTCCTCAAAAATATTTGTCATGAAATTCTACTATAAGTCTTTGAAGACATCAGCACTGAAAATTTAACTTCAGTGCCAGTAATAAGTAAAAACTTAAAATGTGTTTAAGGGCCAATTCAGAATTGGCGCTCAAATGTCCCACAAACCTGGATTATAGGCACAAACCATAGGAATCTTCCATTTTAGGTATAGCATGTGTTCAGTGAACTTATGTAAAACAGTACGAGGAACATTTTTGTGGAAGCTTTTAACCCTCTAACTCTTCAACTTACGGGTCTTTTTTGTCCCGTTTTTTAAAAAGGGGCCAAAAAATTCCCATTCATTGAATTGTTAGAGGCTTAGGATGTTCCACAAAAATATTCCTCGTAGTTTTTTACATAAGTCCGCTCAACACATCCTATACCTAAAATGGAAGGTTCACATGTTTTGAATACTAAACATTCTTAAATGCGCGAAATTAGAGTAAAAATCATGAATTTAGGAATTTCAAAAAACACATTTTTTAATTTGTGGTAAAAAATAGTAACTACTTTTTTAATGATCTATTATTATTATAACAGTAGAAACTTACAAAAACAGGAAAAAAATATCTAATTTTATATAATTTTTTTTTTATACTCCATCAAAGTAATTTTTGGATTTTCAACAGAAAAATGACTTTTTAAGAGAAATAAAAAATAATTATTTTGCAGAGATATACTAAAATCTATATTTTAGTTTAACTACAAATATATAAAAGTAATTTAAAAAAAGTCTTCGCGACAGTTTTTAAAAAACTGTATATTTGAGAATTATTTTTGTGAAACAATTAAAACCCATTTTTCTGTTCAGTCATTTTTGTATAAAATTCTCTGAGTTTAGCACCCTCTCGTGCCGGCAAAAGCAGTCACACCAAATATTTTTTTCACATTTATTTGAGTAACTTTTTCATCTTTCAAAAAATGTGTCTTTAATCTTAATTTGAGACAGAATTTCTTTTTTATTTTTGTCCATGGGACGAAGCATTGTGCGTCGGCTGCAGGAATCGAACCTGTTTCTATTCCTACATTACAAACGTAACTATACTAAAGTGCGACAGCTCAGCCATCTCACCCAAGTAAGGCCTTGAATGCAATGTAGCTAATTCATAGTTTTCTTTCCTATTCAGCTTTCTGTTATTGTTTTCTTACTCCGGAAGTGATCAAACAGACACATACAAACATTCTACTTTTAGATTTTTGTTTACCTTACAATCTCCTCCGTGTCTCCTTTTTCGCAAAAAAAAATTGTCGAATTTCAATTTAAAAAAAAACCTGTTTGCATTTATAAATTCGAGGCTATTTTGCTGGTGTATCCGTTTTTATGTGTGATTTTATTAAATACATCTTAAAGAATAAATGGAAAAAATTGGGGATATCTCTTAGGCCAGCGATTTGATTTTAGCGATTTTCAAGGAATAGTGTTTTTTGACACTTTTTGTTTAAAATAATTATATAAAACTACATGTTTGGGAAAAAGCAATCAATATACTATTGAAAATTGTTCTTTTGACCACAGTAACTCAACAATAACTAAACGGAAATTTAATGAAATTAATCGCTTTAATTAATTGGTTGGTTGATTGGTTTAACTGGCAGCTCACACCCTCATCCTCCCACCGGTTTATCATCCCCAATGTGGTCTCCTTCACAGAACTTATAATATGCAGGTATTTACCAGTGACGATAACGGGAACATCATCTGCATACACAGTCCTCTTAATCGCTCCACCCTTAAGCTCCTCGAGAACTTTATTTACAAAGTGACCATAAAAGTGGAGATAAAACTGCTCCCTGGCGATTATCGTGTGCACCACCTTTCATACTTAGGTGTTGTCCCATTGTGCAGATTTTTCTTGCTGCTTAAAAGGACACTTACCCAATTCACAGCCTGCACAACAATTCCCGTTCTTGCACACTCTCTAATATTGCATCCGTAGACACATTATTGAAAGTGCCAGTAATGTCAATGAAGACTCCCAAAGCAAATTCACAAGCTGTGAGACAACTGAACGTAGCGCTGTATCAATAGATTTGCTCCCTATATAGGCGTGTTGCGTTGGCGTGTTGGAAATACGAAATTCTCTCCAATGTCTTCAGGACGAAAGAAGTGAAGCTGATAAATCTATAATCTTTGGAATACAAATGATTATTTCTACCTGATTTCAATAAAATACAACGCTTTCTGTCCTCCACGAATTAGGCACATATTATTATCGCTGATTAGGTACTTTTTGAAAAAATTCCAGGGACGTGCTAAAAATGGAAGTTTAAAGGGTAAATGTTACACCTCAAAGGTATGCCCAAATTAAACTGGCTAGAGACTGAAAATTTTAAATGTTTGTTCCCTGTATTAAGGACTAATTTACTGATAAGCTTCTTTTTAGAATTTGCGCCAGCAATATGGTAAAAATGGGGGTTTAAAACAAAGTTTAAGTTACAGATAATATGTTCCTTGGGGTATAGGCTAATTTACTTGAGAAATATTTTTCGAATTTCTAATAGGAACGAGTAAAAACGCGGTCCAAGAGGGAATAAATTAACTCTTTAGCAGGCAACTCAAAACCCGTATTTGGCATGAATAGTTATCATTCGGCACAGACATCCTCCAAGACGGAATCTGTTCAAATTACTGAAGAGATTAAAAATTGAGAAAGTCTCCCCTTCAACATCTTGCCACCATCACTTCTGCTAGAAATTTGAAATATGTGTTCCCTGCGGTATGACTTAATTAAAGTATATTTTCGAATATACAATAAGAACGCAGTAAAAGTGTAGTAAAAGAAGCCGAGAAGTGTCCCCTAATCACCGCACCGAAACCGATAGAACTAGAAACATAGACGAGATTTTAAAATTTTTAACGAATAAGGCAAAAATTAAAAAAGTATATCCTTTTACATCTTACCTAAACCTACTGTTTCCAATTATTCGACATAGGCGGTTAACCAGTTATTGCATTATTCGAAAAATCACTAAAACTGATTAACCGGTTATTCGGGTCGATTATTCGAGAAAATTGGCGATTAATCGATTAATCGTTTAAAGCAAAATTAATGTATTTCCTTAACTTTTTATCAACAAAGGCACTACCAGCTTCTTGTTTTTGTTAAATATCAACATGACATATGAGCACGATGTATTTAAAAAAAAATTTCAAATTAAAAAAGCACATCTACACTTGAGAGAAATGCTAGAGATAAAACAAAATCACCTCTAATTAGCTCTATTTTGAATGAGTTTAGCTATTTTGAAGTGTTTTTGCTCCATCTCTAGCAGTTTTCTCTTGCGTGTAAATGTACCTTAAGGTTGAAAATTTCGGAATCTGAGATTATCTAAATTGAAAAAATTCTTATACTAATAGAAAAATTGATTTAAAAATATAGCTGAAGCTATTAAAAATTAATTAAAAATGGCAAAAATAAACTTCTGAAACTAGGAGATTTTTTTCTAAAAATTAGTAAGTTAAAAACAGGATAACTCAAGGTAGATTTTCTATTTCTTTACGAATTATTTTTTTAATCTGTAAAACTTTGAATACAAAATTTCTTTGAATGCAAATTTAATCAATACTACAATAAATAAAATATTGCATTTAAACAAATTTTTACCCAAAGTTCTTCCTCCTCCTCTGAAGAAATAAAAAAAAATTAGTTCCATTTGAGTAAAATATTAGTTAATTGAAAATATTAATTTACTCTACAAAAATTTTCTTAATAGTAGAGTTAGTAGACTAAAGAATATCATAAACAATTGTTAAATTTAAATAAACCAAATTATCCAAAGTTTGAGCCAACATACGCACAGAGATCTTTATTATTCCAGTTTTAATGAAAATTTCCACTAAACTAATGAAGTTTTCTTAGCAAAATGAATGGAAGGCTTCATAAAAATTATGAATCTTTTCATAAAATTTATTTAATGAAAAGTTTCAAAGGACGAACTTCAGCGGAACTTCATTGAATCAATGTAAAAATTCATAAATAGAATGTAGACATTTCTCTCAGTGTACAGTTACAAATGTCAAATTCCATTTAAATTTGAATTTTTATCTTTAATTTTGTGTTAACTTTAGGTTATTTCGTTATTGTTAATGTCACAAATGCGAATAAAAATTTAATTTCAGTGAAATGGTTACGGGTTCCCTTGTATTCTACACCTTTTTCAGTTTTATTTCAGAAAATTCCAAATATATTTCATAATTGTCTAAAAATGTTTTAAAATTCTCCAAAAGTGTTTTTAAATTGTCCAAAAATGTTTTAAAATTGACCAAATATATTTTAAAATTGTCTAAAAAGGTTTCAAAATTGTCTAAAATTTTTCAAAATTATCCAAAAATGTTTTAAATTTTTACAAAAATGTTTTAAAAAATCCAAAAATCATTTAAAACTGTCCAAAAAGGGTTTTAAAATTGTTCGAAAATTTTTCAAAATTGTCCAAACACTGTTTAAAATTGTCTAAAAACGTTTCATATTTGTCCAACTGTATTTCAAAATTGTCCAAAATGCATTTCAAAGTTATACAAATATATTTTAAAATATGTATTACAAATATATTTTTAAATATTTTATTTGTATTTAAGAAAATTCTATTTGTATTTGAAAATTGTCCAAACACATTTCAAAATTATTCATTTGTATTTAAAAATTTTAAATCTGTATTTCAAAATTGTCCAAATGCATTTCAAGTAATTCCATTTGTATTTCAAAATTCTCTAAATGTATTTCAGAAATTTCTATTTTTATTTCAAAAGCATATTTACTAACATACAGGTCTCATAATTCCTATAAAATTTTCATAACGAAAGAGAAAACATGTAGTGTAGAGGGGGATCCTTCGCCAGTGGGGCACATACACTAATCCCATTTCGCTCCGATGTTAAGGGAGATAAAAAATTGTAAAAAATATATTTTGAGCATTTTTCAATTGCCTTTCCTTGACATCCACTTTGACGAATTTATATCACATGTGGTCGCAGACAGACGTGTTTTTGTGTTTTTTGGGGTGCCAAAAAAATAATTGAAAGCAACTACATTTTGCAATAACTTCCTCAAATCGTGTGATAAAAAATAATTTTTCATTATATTAGACCTATGATCCTAAGCTTTCAGAAAATAATAATTTGATTTTAATAAATGCTTAAAAAGTGTAAAAAAATATTAATTTTATCTTAGTGCCTGCTTCTGGGGCACAATCACCAGATGGCCCCTGGAGCTACGAACAGTAAAAATAAATGTATGAAGAAAAAAATATTTTTTGCCTAAAATATTAAAAAAAAGTAATAAACAAAAGGTTATTGATTTTTATGGTAGCGGTAACAAACATTTATTTTTACCGGCAAAACTGTTGAGTATATAGAAAAATGTTATATGAACAGATTAAAGGAATTGTAATTTTTAATTTTTTTAAAATTGTTTGAGCAAAATCGGACTAGTGGTTCTCGAGTTATGTCAAAAAAAAGGTATATCTCGATTCCTAGGGTTGACCCAGCGAAACGCCGGGATAGGTATAACTTGTTTTTGACCGATATAACATTTCCCGTTGGTTTCATCCCATCCCGATTTTGACTGTCGCATAGTGTAATTAGGGTTTAAGATATGACAGTGCTTTGAAAAAAGTGGCTATTAAAATTAAAGTGCTATTAAAATAAAAATATAAATTTCTGAAATACATTTGGAAAAATTTGAAATGCAATTAGAATTTTATTAAATACATTTGGAAAATTTTGGAATACAAATAGAGTATTTTTAAATACATTTGGAAATTTCTGAAATACATTTGGAGAATTTTGAAATACAAATGAAATTATTTTAAATGCAATTTTACAATTTTGAAATACAGATTTAAAATTTTTAAATACAAGTGAATAATTTTGAAATTTTTGGACAAATTTAAAATACAAATAGTATTTTCTTAAATACAAATAAAATTTAAGAAAATTATGAAGTTTTGGGAAAAAAATAAAGGATAAATTCCATATTAAAATTGTATCCGATTAATCGACCTGCTTTAACCGATTATTCGGATCGAATAATTATTTGAGTTTTGAATTATTTGTTTCGACATTAACCGAAATAGAGGCGATTAATCAAGGAATCGGTTAATCGATTAACCGAATTGGAAACACTACCTAAACCTCATCGGAAATTTGATATATGTATGTGTCCCCTGGAGTATGGGCTAATCCACTGAAGAAATTTGAAACTTAAAAAAAATGTAGTTATATATAGAAATTCGAAAACATTTTTTATTAACATTACAAAAGTATAACATTTATAATATGTCAATTAAATGGGTTCGTTAGCTTTCTTGAACAACTATGTATTTGTAGATAGCCCTGATTGAATATAAGCCCTCAATCTATAAAATGAGATTTACAATGATTGTGTGACTCTCTCTTTACAAAAGACTTGTTTTTATAGTCTCCTTTATTATTTTCATTCCTTTTATGCTAAATATTTTGTACAAGTGTGAGTCACAGTTGGTAAAAGTGGCACAAAAGTGCCATTTGTGGCACTATTGAATATTCAATGGCACCTTGGCACTCTCCATAGAATTTTGGCACTTTTTAAGAAAATTTCTATATAATTTGATAAAAGGTCGATATAGCTGGGTTTTCATTTAAAGAAGGGGTAGCAAAATTAAAAAAAAACGAGTAAAAAGGTTAAAGTCGGGCATGCCGACTATAGAATACCCTACACCAGTCTGGGTAAAAGCCAACTAATGTCACCAAAATCAATAGGCTGCGTTATTGGGCCAATATAGGTCTGTGTACCAAATTTCATCAAAATATCTTAATATTTGCGACCTGCAGCGTATAAACAGTATAATTTTGGTAGGACCCTTGTATGGGCACTAGGTCTAAACATGGACCGATGTTCATCAAAATCAATAGGCTTCGTCCGTGGGCCAAAATAGGTCTGTGTACCAAATTTCGTCAAAATATCTTAATATTTACGACGTGCATCGTATAAACAATATAATTTTGGGGGGACCCTTATATGGGCACTAGGTCTAAACATAGACCGATGTTCACCAAAATCAATAGGCTTCGTCCTTGGGCTGCCATAAGTCGGTGTACCAAATTTCATCAAAATATCTTAATATTTGCGACCTGCAGCGTATAAACAATATAATTTTGGTAGGACCCTTATATGGGCACTAGGTCTAAACATGGACCGATGTTCACCAAAATCAATAGGCTTTGTCCTTGGGCCAACGTAGGTCTGTGTACCAAATTTTATCAAAATATCTTAATATTTGCGACCTGCAGCGTATAAACCATATAATTTTAGTAGGACCCTTATATGGGCACTAGGTCTAAACATGGACCGATGTTCACCAAAATCAATAGGCTGCGTTATTGGGCCAATATAGGTCTGTGTACCAAATTTCATCAAAATATCTTAATATTTACGACCTGCAGCGTATAAACAGTATAATTTTGGTAGGACCCTTATATGGGCACTAGGTCTAAACATGGACCGATGTTCACCAAAATCAATAGGCTGCGTTATTGGGCCAATATAGGTCTGTGTACCAAATTTCATCAAAATATCTTAATATTTACGACCTGCAGCGTATAAACAATATAATTTTGGTAGGACCCTTATATGGGCACTAGGTCTAAACATGGACCGATGTTCAAAAAAATCAAACTTGTTCGTCCTTGGGCCAACATAGGTCTATGTACCAAATTTCATCGAAATATCTTAATAGGTGCGACCTGTAGAGTGCGTACAAGATTGCATGGACAGACAGACAGACGGACGGACGGACAGACGGACATCGTTAAATCGAAATAAAAAAAAATTCTAAACCGATCGGTATACTACAAGGTGGGTCTACGACCAATATTTTTTGGTGTTACAAACATCAGCACAAACTTATAATACCCTGACCACATAGTGGTGTAGGGTATAACAAACGCTACACTAAAAATATGTACGATTTTCTGGACCACCTCCCAGTTCTTCGTGGACAATTTAATCATTATTTTGGTCTTTAAAATAAGAGCAACGGGGATAAAATTAGAAAATATTGGCTAAATTCGCCCACTTGTTTTAAGTGGGCGTGGCTTTTAACGAAAAATTAGCGATATCGACCTTTTATCAAATTACATAGTAAAATTTAGGCAGTAGGTAATGATCGGTTCTGTACAAACTATATATTTTTGGAAATCCTATAAAATTTCCTTAATTCTTGCATTATTTTTATTTACAAATAGTCTCCAGATTTAAAAGTGACCAATTTTTCTTTGTTTTTAGCTATTTTAAAATAAAGTTAACACTGAAATTTTAAAGTGAATAGTTTTTTGCAATTTTCTGAACAATCTTCTTACCTTTCGGGGCGAATTTAGTCAATATTTTGATCTTTAAAAACAAAGGCAACGAGAATAAAATTAGAAACGATTCGTTGTTTCTAATTTTATTCTATTTTATTATTGGTCACCACTGTATATATATAAAATATGTATGTAAAATTTTTTGAAAGACTTGAACCTGCTAACTTATCTAAAACTAACGTAAGTTTAGTGCTTTACTATAGTTAAGAATGGCAAATTTATATGAAAATAGTTGTGAAACTGTTAAACTCGGGTTACTTTTTAGATAAGTTGCCCTCCTTTTTTTATTTTTTTGTCTTTTTATTCTTAAAGTAACTAAATGTATAAATATTTGAAATAAAAGCTGAACATATTTTTTTTTATACATTAAATGTTGCTTAATTTTTTTTTGGCACTTTTTGGCATCATTTAGGCACCAAACGTAAATTCTCAAATACCATCACTGGTGTGAGTGTGTATTTTTGTTAAATTTTTTTTACGTTTTCTTAGTCTTATTTTCACAATGGTCTGTTAGATACAAACTGTAACTTTTTCTGGCACACTTGTTGTTGTTTCTCATGTGAATTTGAATTTGGTTAACTGTTAACTGGACATTCAGTGATCGATCCTTAAGCTGCCTACACACTAGGGAACATGGTTGAGGGAACAAAAAATATCAAAAAATTTTGTAAACACGAAATGCACGCTCTCAACACGCACACACACACAAACGCACTCACACATTCACAAAAAATGCTCTCTTTTTTTAAGTATGTTCCCTAGTGTGTAGGCAGCTTTAGTGTATGATTTTTGTTTTCTTTTTGTTGTTATTTGTGTTTTGAACATTGAAATCCATACACCATGTGGTCCTTTCATTATAATCTATTCATACAAATATTGATAAAAGTATCCATGTATACACACATACACATTAGAGTGGGCCGAATCTTAACAAATATTGAATACTATTTTACTTAATGTGAGTGTCGTGTTTCGAAACGTCTTTAAGGGAATTTGAAATTTTTATTAAACATATTATTTTTTATTATTATATATTTATTAAATTTATTTATATTTATAGCGGTTAATGTAGTACAAGCATACATTAAGAGTTTTAGCATAGTTTCCCAACATCCAAAATATTGACGGAAATTGTGGATAGGCTAAACGTAAACTGGTTCCAAAATAATTTGTTTTTATACAAGACCAACTCTTTCTTACTTCTGTTTTATAAAAATTTGACATCTGGGGTTTTCCAAGCCCCATACGGCTAGTACGATTGATAAACGAATTCGCCCTGTAATACGCTGTATGATCCACAGTACAATCGACTACAAAAGGATGTATTTTACATGATAAGCGAGTGTTTTGGATACTGTGAGGACCCAAGTTTGAAGGCCAAATTTAGTCACACAACCAACGGTCCGACACCGGCTAATTGCGAACACCCCTAATAACAAAGACAGACAGAGAAGGCCAGAGCGAAAATGGGAACAAGAGGGATATTAAACAAAACCCAAAATAGCGGCCCTCGGTCTGAGGCATTTTTGTTTACGAACTAAACAACTTGTTTAAGAACTATACGATGCCGTTAGCTCGTCAAACAATTGAGAGTTTGTAGCTGCGGCAAAACTACAAAGATGCTGCAACCGTAGCTATAAAACAAGGCAGCAGTCATGTGAGAAGTATTCAGTTAAGTGATCAACCGGCAAGTGAGCAGGAGTCATTCAAGTGATAACATTCAAGTGAAAAGTATTCATCCAAGTGATCAACAGTCACGTGAGCAGGTACAAATTTATTAACAATCGAATGAGCAGGTTCGAGGTTATCAACAGTCAGGTGAGCAGGTGCAAGTTATCAACAGTGAAGTGAAGCGTATCAAGCTGGTGAAGGCAACCGGTTGTCGGTATGGAGCGGGCAAGTAGTAAACACAATAAAGCCAAGGAGTGAACCTGGAACTGAAAATATACAAGAAAGGTGTTTCACTTATTAAAGAGGAGGAAAATAAATTTTAATATAAGAACCTGGACTACGCTGAGCTATCCCAGCGTTTACCCGGCTAACGGGAGGTTCCTTACAATTAGGACTTTGGGGATAAGTTCACTTATCTCAGTTGAAATCTTCGCATGTTGTATTGTCTAACACTGTCACACAACCCATATTCAGACGATGCCTCAGTAAGTTAATAGATCTGGATATTGTACTGTCATTGATAAGCGTCGACGCCCTACTTTGCACATAATCCTGGAGTTAAAAAATAGACGTTTTCCATATATGGGAATTTTATTCCATCTTCGATCTAATACGGGTGGTATAAATATTGAGTAAATCGGATGGTGTTAAATATTTATTGCACCGTTGTAGAAAACCTAAATATATGAGAGATTCTATCGACACCTGAAAAACGTGCTTATTCACACTAATTTTACAAGCCCAAAAAATCAAGAGCATCAGACCTGCGTATCGAAATTACCCAAATTAACAGATGACAGTGCTGACCCCACATTCCTACGGGTTAATATACATATTAGATCTTGCGTGCATTAAAGTCGACCGCAACACCACTCAGGGATTTTATGAAGGCCCCAATAGATTGTGTCACTCAAAATCTGCTTTTTGCTTTCAATCCCTTCAAGGCTTGCTTGGCTATCGAAGGAAAGTGAATAACAAATATTGCTGTCATCTATGTAGATAAAGTTTAAAGATTGAAGGTCATTGAGAAAGATTAGAAATAGGAATAACATAACCCTGAGGTACACATGAATTCATCTGAAATCTGTAAATAAAATGGGTGAAGTTATTACCGATAACAAGTGTGTGTAAAACCGAATAGGTAAAGTTTTGGTCCACCCTGACATACATACGTAGTACGTATATTTACTTCCTTTTTTGCTGTATTTTATTTTTTCCTCATGAATGTTGCTTTTTGTATGTAGTTAATACTTTGTTGATGCTCGATGGACAATGTTTACATTTATTTTGTCCTATCGTCATCTCCTTTTTCTTTTATTTTTTTTTGCACATAATTTTTCATGACTGTAGTAGTTTACTTTTTCCCAGAAATTTTATTTTTGGTTAAAACCTATATGTATGTATATGAAACAATAATGGCAGAAAAGTTAAATATTAGTTTTCTATTTTTTTTTTTGAGAAAATTTTTTTTTTTTTTTTTGGGGAATTTTTTTTACAAGTTAAAAATATTTGACCTAGTCTCATATTTCAATCATTCTTATCAAATTATTTTTTGTTTATCGAAATCATTTTGTATTCAGTGTTATCAGAAATAACACAGTAAATATTTATACTCTTTTATGAGATAAAATTTTTGTTTCAGCATGAAACGTTGACATTGTTTTTTGAAATCTGATATAAACAATAACAACACGGCTGAGCAGAGTAAAGCAAATGTAAAATATTTTGGAAATAATTCAGCCAAGCTAATTTCGAGCTTAAGTTTTGGAGGTTTGCAAAATAGGGTCATAACTGGAAAGTGGGGAACTTTCAAATTGTCTGCATGCCCATGGTTTCCTATTTTAGTACTTCAGGATACAGCTCTAGGTAAGCCGGTAGGGCTCGTTATTAAATATAAAGCAGAAAATTTGTTTGGTTGTGAATGTGTGAAATTCCACTTCAATGTTAAAGACTGTATTAATGGCTAAATTATTTCTTAACTATTTTGTTTCCAACCCACTGTGTAATTCCGATTGAAACTGATTATGGTGTAATTTTTTGTTGAGGTTTATTTTGTTATCGCGGTTTTCTAAGTTCTGTATATTTTGAAATTCTGTAGGGAATCTCGAGTTGCTCCGGGTTTGAAGCTGGAATAGCTCAGCTAGTCTAGTGTCCTAACATTAAATTTATTTGCTCAATAAAGACAAAAATATACTTTGTTTTATATTTCGATTCACTCTGGGTTTTATTTGGCTCCTTCTATAATTTTTTTACAATTTTATTTAAATTTATTGCGTTCTGTTGTTGGTAGTTCGATTAGGCTAGGTGAAAATCTAACATCCTAAAACTTCAAACTTGCAATTTCTTACCACTCCAGGTGTTGTCCGCTTGCCGGCTCTCGAACTAAGATAGCTCTTCCTTCAGAACTTCTGCTTATGTACTGTCCTCCTTATACAGTTGGGTTGCTTTGTGGTTACCACATTCTCTCAAATGTTTGACGGCCAAACGGTACTTCTTACTTTGCCACGCTAATACTACTGTAGTTGTTGTCACTACATGTGTTGATAGTTTGTTGCTAGTCTGGTAAAACCTGTATTATGTGTAACGGTTGTTGTTACCAGTTGTGTTGCAGTTTAAGAGATTAATCACAAATGGGTCGAATGTCGACCGACGACAGCAAAAGTCGTCGCGATTAATTTAAATTCAGCGACAACCGACCGTCGACATTTTTTGACGTTTAGAAAAAAAAAAGAAAGCAAAACAAGAATATGGTTGTATTTGTTTCGCCACAATTCTTAATCAATTCAATTGGTTTTGCATTAATTCTTGTTCTTTTAAATTTTATTGTATTTAATTTACCTTTTTTACGCTTAGTAGTGTATTTTTATTTTCAATTATATTTCTGATGTCAAAAAAGTAAATTTTTGGTAAATAAAGTACGAATTTTTGCAACTCTAATACGAATTTCTACAACCCTGTTCTAATGGCAACCATTAATAAAAATATGGCAACAATTTGACAAATGTTTTGAGTGTGTGTTATAGGGTGGGTCAATTTGTATGGGTCCGAAAAAAATGAAGAAACATATAGCAGAAACGTGATCTACACTAAATTCTAAGAAAACTACTCGAAGAAACTATGGGTCTAAAATGAAAACCTAGCTCCCGCCGAGAAGCTTTTCCTAAAAAACGCCTTGCAGTATTACCATGGTTTGAGTTTCCAAAGCCTGGTTTTGGTTGGACAACAATCAATCCAATTTCCTCTCTAAATTCCCTTTGAATGCGATTTTTTGTATCAGCAATAATTTTTGTTTTTTTTTATCATCACATCTATTCTGCCATTTTTATAACCTACAGCACTATGTGGTCAGGGTATTATAAGTTTGTGCTGATATTTGTAACACCAAAAAATATTGGTCCCAGACCCACCTTATAGTATACCGATCGACTCAGAAATTTTTTTTTATTTCGATTTAACGATATCCGTCTGTCCGTCCGTCAGTCTGTCCATGCATTCTTGTGCGCACTCTACAGGTCGCAAATATTAAGATATTTTGATGAAACTTGGTACACCGACTTATGTCGGCCCAAGGACGACGCCTATTGATTTTGGTGAACATCGGTCCATGTTTATACCTAGTGCCCATATATGGGTCCCCCCAAATTATATTGTTTATACGCTGCAGGTCGGAAATATTAAGATATTTTGATGAAATTTGGTAGGCGGACCTATGTTGGCCCAAGGACGAAGCCTATTGATTTTTGTGAATATCGTTCCATGTTTAGACTTAGTGCCCATATAAGGGATCCCCCAAAATTATATTGTTTATACGCTGCAGGTCGCAAATATTTAGATATTTTAATGAAATTTGGTTCGCTGACTCACACTATAGAAAATTTTGACACAAGTCCCATTTTAACCCATTCGAATTTCGGATCTAAACATTAGTTGGCTTTTAACCAGGGTATTGTATAGTCGGCATGCCCGACTTTAACCTTTTTAAAATTTTTAACTTTCATAAAATTTTCTCATGTAACTCATATTTTTAAACGAAGCTTTGTAAGTAATTTGTGCGTTAGTCTAGATTTCAGAGTTTAAAGGTGTAGAATATATACAGAGTAAGCTTTAATTATTTATGCATTAAGTTTTAATTAAATAAATATTAACTACTTACGAGAAAATTTCTCGCTCGTGAGTGAAAATCAAACTCATTATAGCATGAATATGTGAAAAATTCTATTCGTTGTATAAACCAGAATAATTTTTTTTTTTGTGAGTGTGCGTGATTTAAAATTGCTCACGCAGCTTTCTCTAATAAACACCACACTCATTAGCTACAATAACAACTACCATATAAAGACGAAAGAAACAACTTAATTTTTTGTTTGTTTTTTTTCACACAGATTTTTAGCAACCGGAGTTCTTTCGCAAAAACTTTGATAAGTCAAAAACCGTAAAAAGACATTCTGGGATTTATTAGCTGAAATTTCATGTTTTAAGAACATATAAGCGATTTTTCAGTGTTGTTAACTTTCTTTTAAAATCGCTAAAAACAAAGAAAAATTTGGTCATATTTAAAGTGCGGCAATTTTAAGTCTGGTGACTATTTGTAGATAAAAAAAATTCAAGACTTAAGGAAATTTTATAGGATTTCCAAAAATATACAGTTTGTACAGAACCGTTCAGTACTGCCTAAATTTTACTATGTAATTTGATAAAACGTTGATATCGCTAATTTTTCGTTAAAAGCCACGCCCACTTAAAACATGTGACAAAATGAAAAAAAAAAAACATTACGTTAAAATTCTGTATAATTTTCTGAACCATCTCCTTGCCTTTTGTGGCGAATTTAGCCACTATTTTGATCTTTAAAAATAAAGGCAACAACAATAAAACTAGAAAAAACTTGAATTGACTTAAATTCGTGGCCACAACTGTATATCAAATACTTTATTTTTAGAGCAATTTGATTTTTTTTCAATATTTCCAAAACACTTATCTAAACAAAAAATAATTTATTATATGCTCAAATACTTGAAATAGACGGTTCCATTATGGTTTTTTGCTATTTCAGCTACTTTAGTCGCCGAATGTATTATCGACCTCAATAAATGCAATGCCTTAGTAAGAAGCAATTAAAAGGAAAATATTTCAATAAAAAAAAATGTATTCATCTATAGCGGCCTATACGTTAAAATCGCGACTTTTCAAAAATTGTATATGGCAGCATAGCTTTCCAAGTCCTACTTTTAGTATAATATGGCTAAACTGTTGTTGCAAAATTTCAAGCAAAAAAGTTTCCATTTGCAAAAGTTATGGCAATAAATACATTTTTTACTAAAGTTAGTATCGTACTCTGACCTCCTTCCATTTTTGATATTAAAACGAAAATCTATAACACAATTTTGTATAACATTGAAGATTTTGTACAAATATTTCTGGGTTTTACAAATACGTAAACATATAGCTTCCCTCTAAACACAACAATAAAATAATTATATGTACAATAATTGATAAGTTAGCTAGGAACTGATTTCTCCAAATTGCTTATATTAGAATTTACAAAATGTTTGCATACTTACAATTGCTAATATTTTCTCTACAAACTTATCAAATAATATATTATTAGGAATTTTCTAATGATGCAACAAAATATTAAATTTTAAGTATTGTACAAGAGGATAAAAGCCTAAAAGCAAAACAAGAAATCCTTGTTGAGGTAAATTAACCTCAACTTTTGTTAGCAGAGTAGTTGGAACTTTAAAATGTAAAATATAGATATGCATTGTTTCTGCAAAACAAATGTATATATTAGAAATTTTGTTAAACATTGAAGTGCGAATGAGGATTTTCATATTAAATGCACTGCTGCAGAAAAAAGTATATCGTATTAATATTAAATTTACATTATTTCTTGTCCTATATGAGATGAATAAAAAATTAAATAAATTTTTTAATTTTTCCAAAAAAAAATCAGCGGAGTAGGAGTGGTTAAATATCTAGTGGTCCAATCTAGAAATTTCTTCTAATATTAAACACTATACAACAAAATCAATTTTTTTTACAAAGTTAACAAGGTTCTGAAAACTGATTCTGGCTGAGGGATCAAAAAAAAATATATACATATATCGGTGTTTTAAAAGTTTACATATGTCCCTATGTTTTTGGGGGGTTAAAGTTTCCCCCTCCCTTTTGAAAATGTTTATTCTTTATCGATATAGGAGACCATGTTAATCTACAATTTTAGATAGTAGGATATGTTCAGCTAACTTATGTAGAACACTATCGTACGAGAAACATTTTTGTGGAACATTTTTACCCTCTATTTCTTCCATTAAAGGGACTTTTTTGGCCCCATTTTAAAAAAAAAACAAAAAATATCCATAAGTTGAAGAGTTAAAGGTTAAAATGTTCCGCAAAAATATTTGCCATAACATTTTACTATAAGTCTCCGAAAACATCAAAGTTGAAAATTTTATTTCATTGCCAGAAATAAGTCAAAACTTAAAACTAGCCCCCTTTTGCAAAGGTTTATTGTGAATCGGTGTAGGAAAACATGTGAATTTTCCATTTTAAGTATAGGATGTGTACAATAAACTTATGTAAAACACTACGAGGAACATTTTTATGGAAGATCCTCTAACCCTTCAATTAAAGGGACTTTTTTTGGCCACTTTTTAAATTGGGACAAAAAACATGTGTCATGAAATTTTACTTTAAGTCTCTAAAGACATCAAAGTTGAAAATTTAACTTCAATGCCAGAAGTAAGTAAAAACTTAAAATGTGTTTATTCAGACCTCGAAACTAACCCCCCCTGGATTTTAGGGGGGTTAGTTTCAAGTTTTGACTTATTTCTGGCATTTAAGTTACAATTTCGAATTTTATGTCTTCAGAAATTTACAGTATAACTTCACGACAAATATTTTTCATTTTAACCCTCTAACTCTTCAACTTACGGGTCTGTTTTTCCCTTTTGCAAATGGGGGGCGAAAAACAAGTTTACATTAATACTAGTTATGCGAGGCAGTTGGTATGGAAAGCCACATATTTATGTGTATGGATTCTGGAACTAAATTTACATAAAATTCTTCTATCGAACACATTTTACAAGTGCAAAGCATATTGTTGTTGTTACATGGAAATACATATTTTAGTTATCAGCAATCTGTAATTCAGCCTGTTTATGCATTTAATAACACATGATTATTCCACAGTTACGAAAGGTGGTAAATATTGGCCCGAAAACTTAACCCAAGGCCGACAAAAAGTGATCTTAAGATTTTGAGTAATTTTTGTATAACAAACTATTTTGTACTACAGCAATTGTAAATCATGTATAGAGAAAGCCTAATTTACTACTCTTTTTGACTTTAAAATTTATTTGTGCAGCTAAGGATACCGTAGCGAGTAGAATGTAAAATCAAATTTCGGTAATTTTGAAAAAATAATTTTATTTTAAATATGTAGTTAAAAATTTTTAAAAATATTCAACAATATAAGTACATACACTTTGTCAGTCTTTACTATTAATAATGGAGTTTATATTTGTAAAGTAAGTTATTATTTCTGCTCCAGGATTCAGGACACGTTTTACAAATATCTCTATAAGCAAAAATCTAAGAAATAGATTTTTAAAAACTAATCACAGCCGATATACTCAAATTCAGTAGTAAGTATAACAAGTTTCGCCAAATTTCTCAATTTTCAAACAAACTAAAATCGCCATAGCTGCTAAAATATAAATATTAAATATACAATTTCGTTTGGTGTATAATTTTATATACTCATAGTGTAATTTTTAGCAAAAACCGAAATAATTTGATTATTATCTTCAAACTTTTGATGATGCTATATCGGTTAAATAAAGCGATAACTCAAGCTATTAATATTGTCCCTAGCAAGTTTGCAATTCCAAATATATGGTATAAATATTATCGCATTATGAAGAAACAGCATTATCAGAAGAAACAGCATTAGTGGGTTAATCAATATCGAATTTGGGATGTATACAATGCATTTTAATGGTATTTATGTACAATATTGCTTATCGTAAGTGAACATACACATAAACTTCCTCACTAACACCAACAAACTAACTTGTTAAGGTAGTGATGTATACAGAAACCGCAAGCAATAATGGAAAAGCAATTTAAAATACTCATTCAACATATATATTATTTTAATTAAGATGGGAATTTAGCAATAACTAATACAACTAGAGAAATCAAATAAGGTAAGTAAAACTACTTGTACAATATTACCGCATGAATTACTAATGAAGAAAAACAAGTTGTAGCTTATAAAATATTAAAATTTACAATGTTTTATAGGCTTAAAAAATCCTTATATGGAAAGGAAGGGAAGGATATAGTATAGAAGAGATACGTTTTAATAAAAAATTGCATATATCGTTTTTTCCAAAATAAT
This sequence comes from Leucophora obtusa, assembly GCA_949987735.1. Taxonomy (NCBI): domain Eukaryota; kingdom Metazoa; phylum Arthropoda; class Insecta; order Diptera; family Anthomyiidae; genus Leucophora; species Leucophora obtusa. Next base: position 137,373,288 of record OX465298.1, read on the forward strand.
ACAAAACCTCAGGGTATTAAAAAAAAAAATATTCAATTAAAAATTTTTATAATTTATGTTTTACCCGTCAACCGAAAAAAAAATATATTTCGCAGGCTACTTCTCCAACAGATAATACGATTCAATAAACATACACGTACACTTTATCTTAAACAAATCCATAAAACATCTTTATGCATATGAGACAAAATTGGTCAAAATTATACTCCTGTTTTTTGGCTTAAAATAAAATTTTTTTCATTTCAACATATTTTTCTAAGCAAACATTATTGCGTGTAATTGTTATATCACTGGATTACTATCAAATCGATGGAAGTCCAATCAAAATCGTAACCTTTTATAGATCTCAGAAATGGGACATAAATATTTTTTATAATTATATAGAAGATTTAATGATTTTAAATGATCAGAGTCCCTGCATCATTGTCGGAGATTTGAATATAAATTTTCTTGATAATACTTCGTCTGTCAATTTATCTAATTTGCTATTGAATTATGATTTTAAAAACTGCCACAAGCTTGTGACACGCCCTACTTCTGGTACATGCATTGATAGTGCCTACACTGAGAGAATTATTATCACTTCAGTAATAAATTTCTTCATAGTTTCAATGAAAATTGTCACTGGAACTCGTCCATTAAAACTATTCATAGAATCTATGAAACAGGTTTCATTAAAGTTAATGTTTATGAAAAGTTCATAAAATTAATGAAACTTTTCATAAAATTAATAGTCCACTCGTACACTGAATAAATCATTCAGCCAATAAAGAGCTTCATAAAATCTATGAAGCAATTTCATTTACTATTATTTATTATATTCGGTTGTTGTCGTTGCTAAGCTGGAGTGCATAAATAAAAAGTACTTAGCAAATGCAAAAGGCGTAATAAAACCGTAGCATATTTTACGGATGTGCAAAATATATCTAAAGATAAAATTCATTAAATTAAAAAAATGTTTCGAAAAAATGAATATGATTTATAAGAAAATTTCATAGTCCAAAGTTAATAATAAAAAATTAATTTAAAAAAAAAATAAAAATTATAAAAGATTATTCTCTCAGGAAATGACGATATTTTATAAAAAAAAAACTAAAAAAAAAGTAAATACTATTGAACAATTTGATATATATAAAGAACATTTTCATTAAATTTATGAAGATCTAATTTATGAAATTCTATGAACTTTTTTAATGAAATTATTAAATTTTATAAAAGAAAAGTTATGAAAAATTTCATAATATTAATTAAATATTATACACATAACGTAATTCTTCATTGGTTCTACTAAAAAAATTCTATGAAATTTTATCATAAATATCATGAAGGATAATTCTCTCAGTGTATAGTAACCCTTTAAATTTATTTTGCATTGACTCTATCGAGTGCAATCTATTTGATCACAATATTGTGTCTTGTAGACTTAAAAGCAAAATTAGAAATTCTCGAGATTCCAAAAAAAAAATCCCAAAACATTGTAACTACAATAATCTAAAAGAGATTTTTCAAAATAATTTGTATCAGTTTACTGAAAATCCGTCAGTTGATAATTCTACACTTCAAATCGACTTGACTAATTTTTAACAAATTTTTAGTTGAAACACTAATTCAAGCAAAGATTTTAGTTATCTTAATTTAATAAAATACTAAAAATCCCCAGTACTTTAACTAATTTTCAGTGTTAATTTTCAAAATTATTTAAAACTAATTTTTAAGATCACATTCGTTAAATTTTATAAAAGTTATTGTTAAAATATTAATATTTTCATGTTACTGATATTACCCGGTAGATAGCATCCGAAGTTTTTAAGATGGCGCTATTTCTTTTCCTACCGATTTTTTTAAATGGCCCCTATCTCGAAAACTAAGAGAGATAGAGCAAAATTTATGAAAATTTCGAATATCCCTAGCCATGCAAGACCACAGTGGTTATCTCTATCCAAAAATGGACCTTTACGGGGTCTTGGATGCTCGGAAATTAAGCGAGATAGAGCAAAATGGACAAAATGTTTGCGCCTTTGGAGTGCCTTACATGCCCTTACTTGATGTGGACTAGGCCCGGGGAGGATCCCGATACCCTAAACTTGAATAATTTCTACGACTCAGTATAATTACAGATAAAACTGTAGTTTTACTATTTTTTTACTTAAATTTAGAGTTGCTAAATTTAACAAAAAAAAAGTGTTAAAATCGACTAATTTTATTTTAAGCCAAAAAGCATAAATACATTTTGTTAAAGTAACAAATTTGTCTGTTCAGCCAACAGACTTATTATTTTAAGTTTAGATTGGTGGAATGTCTTTCAAATACTTGTGTGGATGCATGCGCGGTTCCAGCAATTAATATAAGGGGAAAAATCATACGCCACAGTAGACAAATACATTGAGTTGGCCACTGAGGCGTATGATTTTTCCCCTTATATTAATTGCTGGAACCGCGCATGTGTGGATGCAACAGTTATAAAAATGAGGGGAAAAATTAATAGACCATGAAATAGCTCCTTGATTAAATCAAAATTTAGAAAACCTCATTTGCTTAAACAAATAAGAAAAAGATTAAAATATTGTGATATATAAAATTAATTGAAGCGTATAAGTAAAGTGATAAAAACGGCTTGTGAAGATCCTAAGAAATGTTGGAGATTTCTGAATGAGACTTGGGGCGCAATGCTAAAACACAAATAACTTTAAAAGATTCAAGTGGTATTTTGATTACTGATGATTAGGGCAAGGATTTTCATGCACTTAAAAATGGAAAATATGCGCCTAAAATATGCGGCTAAAACAGAAAAATATGCATTAAAAATATAAGAAATATGCACTAAAAACTATTATTTTTGCAAAAATAATGCAATATAAGACTTAAAAATATATTAAGTTAGTTATTTTGCAAACAGACACACAACTCGAAGACTTTAAATAGGCCAACAAGGTTTTTAAGAATGTTTATTTTGATTGAATCAAAATATAAAAATTTGAATTTTCTATATTTTTTTGCAAAATAAAAAATTAAAAATATCCACAAATATGCATTAATAAGCACAAAATATGCAATAAAAAGGCACCAAATATGCATTTAAAGACAAAATATGCAAAAACGTGCATTTATGACAAAATATGCAAAAATATGCAACTACAAATCGATGCCATTTTGTTCTAAATTTGATGATTCGACTAAATATTTAGTCCATATTAGTTTTGGACTATCGACAAAAAAAACATGCATTTGCATGGAATTCCTTGCCCTGCTGATGATGCTGCAAAATGTGAACGTTTTAAACAATATTTTCTACAAATTCCAAGAAATATCAAGCAACAAATCTGCAGTTCCTCTGTAGATACTTTTAAAAGTCTTAGAACACAACAATAATTTCCATATTAATAATATGACGGTTGATGAAATTTTACAGACTATTTCCAATTTTTCTACAAATACGAGTCTTGGGCATGATAATTTATCATCAAAAATATTCACTGAATAGAGACATAAAATAGTTTAACACTGTAGCGTATGAGTATTATTTATAGAAATACATATTCATCATACGCCTAGTGAACCTTTTTATTCTCATTAGTAGGCCAGCCAAACCGCGCTGGAAAATGTGTCTTAAAGACAATGCACTGTGGGCCAGCATCATCGAATTTTGGCCAAAACTAGAATATTGAGTATATGAGACTAAAAGATATCACAAAGGTGGGGTTTGGTTGTTGCTGATCACGAATCTGAAATAAAAAATATAAAATTCAAAATGGCGGATCGAAGATGGCGGCCATTAATTTTTAGTTTTTATTATATTGCACTTAAAATAATCAGTTATATAGGTCTAGGATCTGTTGATTAAAAATCTAGAATTAAAATTTTGAAATTCAAAATGGCGGATACAATATGGCGACAAACAATTTTTTCATTAAATTTCGAATGTCGCCTGATTTACTTCAAATTTCCACCAGGGGAAGTTTTTGGGTAGCAGATTACGAATCTGAAATCAAATTTTAAAAATTCAAGATGGCCGATCCAATATGGCGGCCATAAATTAAAAATTGTTATGTGTTGGAAAATAAATTACATTGTACAAAAAAAAAAGGTTCTGATGACAACTAATTCTGGCAGAGGGACCAAAGAAAAATATAAGTGTATCGGCGTTTTAAAAGTTTTTGTCTGGCCCTATGTTTTTAGGGGGTTAAAATATACCCTCTTTTGAAAATTTTTATTGTGAATCGGCAAAGGAAACCATGTTAATCTTCCATTTTAGGTAAAGGAAATGTTCAGCGGACTTATGTAAAACACTACGAGGGACATTTTTGTGGAACATTTTAACCCTCTAACTCTGCAATTAAAGGTTTTCTTTTGGCCCTTTTTAAAAAGTGTCAAAAAAGACCCATAAGTTGAAGAGTTAGAGGGTTAAAATATTCCGCAAAAATATTTGTCATGAAATTCTACTACAAGTCTCTGAAGACATCAAAGTTGAAAATTTAACTTCAATGCCAGAAATAAGTCAAAACTTAAAATGTGTTTAAGGGTTAATTTCGTACTTAATTAGAATTGGCACACCAATGTCCCACAAACCTGGACTTTAGGGGGCTATTATGGGTAAGAAAACCATAACCTTCATTTAAGGTAATTTTTAGTGCTATTTTTTTATAGTTTTTACTAAAACTCTGGAATGCTGGAAATCAGCGAGATCTGAAGGTACTTTTTCAGTTAAACGGCAAAATCTCAAAAGTTTATGAACGGTCGCAAACGGTCGCAAAAACCTAGGTAGAATGCATCTTATGGAACACATTGGCATTCAAGTTTTTGAAATATCTCTTGGAACATTTTGGAACTTTTTTTGAAAATTTAGGATTTTCAAAAAAAACCCACATTTTTGAGGTAAAATTAATAATTTTGTTACTTTTTTCGTAAATACTTAACAGGTTTCTATATTTTTTAAGAACTAGTTTCATTTTTATAATTTGAGATTGTTTTTGGAACAACTTATTGTTTATTTATGATTTTTTTATTGTATCATTATAAAATAAAAAATGCAATAAAATTAAAAAACTTTGACTTTGAACTCTCGCCAACTAACAACGAGTAACCACAATGATACAATATTTCACTCACAAAATATTCAACAATCCTAAATTTTGAATATATAAACACATTTTCCCTTTACCTGAATTGTACTTTTGGCCAAAAATGCAATGGCAGCATCGCCGTTTAAGTGACACATCAGCAGGCACAGACAATCAGTACCAAAGACGTCTTAAAGGCATTTCTGCACTTTTTTTACTTTTTCTTAAGTGATGCTGACAAACTGCCTATTTGTCATCATCACTAGAATTTATTCTTAACTCGTGCTGACTGACTGTCTATTTGTCATCATCACAATATTTTTTCTTAATTCGCGATGACTAACTGCCTATTTGAAGGTATCGCGTCTTAACAAATCAATAAAAAAAAAAAATATTTTTGTCGGACAGCGATTTGAACCGCGAACCTCAAAATATATCAATGCTTGATATACATATAATCGATTTAAAACTTTTATGTACTTAATTTCTATTTAAAACAAAATTGAAAGGAACATTCAAATAAAATTAATATAATTTGAATTTGATTACAGGAAGATTCAAATAAAATTTAAGACTTGAATTTGAAAAATGGAATATAGGAAATTTTTTAAAGATATTTCGTCGGCTTGCCTGCAAGTAGTGCTATGTGTTTTTTAACAGGTTTTCAGGAGAGCGAAAAAGCTGTTAAAAAAATATCCTTTTAAGATATTTTGTTGGCATCATATGCCTTAATGATTTACGACCACATTTACTAAAATCATCATTAAGGCATATGATGTCAATAAAAGGACATTTTTTAACAGTTTTATCGGTCTCGTGAAAACCTGCAGGCAAGCATATATATCTAAAGATATGCTAGCATTTATTCATCACATTGACTTCCTAGTGACTTGTCATGATGACATTTTTACATTTGTATGAAAATATCAGCAGGTGTCTATAGGTATTTTGTGGGAGTGGGAGTGGATCAAAAAGTCACCAATGACAGCGACATGTCGCTAAGCCGCCATGAAGACTTCTTCAAGAAATTTGCAACTGGAAAGCAATGTATTAACCTCTTGAAAAAGCTCAAAAACAGTAAAATAAGAAGCTAAAATGAAACAATAAGCCCATGCATTTCTTTACATCTTTATTGCTGCTTTCAAAGATCCTTATAAAAATTCAATTTTGTATTTAAATTGATGCAATAGAATTAGAAATTCGGGAGGCAAACAAGGTGGTGACATATTTGTACTATTGTAATTCAGGGTACAAAACTCAAAACGTTTATTTTAGCAAGAAAGATTTTTGAAATTAAAAAAACAATTTTATTGTAGATTTTTAGTTGATCTGCAAATTGTTACAATGAGTTTTATTTTTGTTCGGTTTAAGATCAAATATTACAAATTCCAGATAAAATTTACAATTTATTTTACAACCAATAAGTTTTATTCAAGAAGTAACCTGTAATTTTGCTATGAAATAAACGAATCTAATCTAAATATGCTATATTTTTTAATAAAAGATGAAATGATCTTAATTTTTAAGGAAAATAGCAAAAATAAGCCGAAAATCGGTAAAAAAGTTTTAAGCATAATCCGATTTAGATAGGCCTATACTATTCAGGCCAATGCTACACATTAAGTTTTTCCATGAAAGTCAGGTTTTTTTTTTAATTTAACATTTTCAATGGAATAACTAAAAATCTGAAAAAATTAAAATTACGAGCATTTTTGGTAAAAGCATATGTTGAAGATTTCTTTTAAATCTGTGTCATACGTTCTTCAAAAAATAAATATAAGGACAACATAATTTTGCCATTATTCATCAAAAAATATTATTTTGTACTTTATTTAAGTTTTATTTCGAAAGTTTAAATTGTTTAAAATTTTATTTTTCCATAAATGAATGTTATTTTAGTTTGACTCTAGATCATAAATTAATATCACTTTCTGTTTAAATTATTTTCAAATCAAAGAAAGATGATACAATTTTTGCAAGTAAATTACAAAGAATAAAAATTTTTGAAAGAATTCGATAAGACCCGCAAGGCAGAATGCGCATTTTCGGCTTTCGCTACAAAGCTATCATCAGTGCCTTTCGCCTTTGAGTGGGTTAATATTTTTGATAATCGTCTACTTATGTGACTGTTGAAAGCAAATCGAATTTGTTATCAACAACTCAACTTAGACTAACATCAACGAAATTTAACAACCCATGTGAAAATCGAAATATATATGAACATACATGATCATACATTGACTAGTATATGATCATGCATAGTCATACATGATCATATACGTCAAGGCATAGTTCAATGTATGACCATACATTATCTCATATATTTCCATATATCTTCGGATCCGAAATTTGAGGGTATATGGCCATATATGATCATATATGAGCATACATTAACCATATGTGAGCATATATGGTAATATATGAACATGTATTGTCATATACCCTCAAATTTCGGATCCGAAGATATATGAAAATATATGAGATAATGTATGGTCATACATTGAACTATGCATTGACGTATATGATCATGTATGACTATGCATGATCATATACTAGTCAATGTATGATCATGTATGTTCATATATATTTCGATTTTCACATGGGAATGCTATTTTTATCCTTTTGTTATTATTACTCTTTTTTGCTTTGAACCTTAATTCTTAAGATATCTCAGCTGATTCTATTCAACTCTGTGTATGATAAACACAGATTTTTTTTTTTAATTACAACGAACCGTTAAATTTAATGTATATTATTAAATTATATTTTTGCACCGTGTCAATGTATTTAAGATGAATGGGGGAAATGTTTTTAGTTGATCTGTTATTTAAGTAAATGAATGTTATTCTGTTTAAATTATTTTCAAATCAAAGAAAGATGATTTGAAAATAATTTACAAATATGAAGATGAATATATCAATACGGTTGAAAATTTAAAGCATTTTTCATCTTCAAAATATTTTCAAACTAAAAGCAGGGCTGGAAAAAATTTAAGAACCGATTTGTAGAAACAGCTAAATAGTTAGAAATTTTATAACCGTATTTTTAATTTTAACAAAAAATAATTAGATTATTACTTTGTTTTTCAAATATGTTTTGTAGTAAAAATTTCATAAAATTATTTAAGTTGTGAAATCAATTTGAGGGTGAACCTAGGCCCCTTGACTACGGTCCTATCTACGAGTCTTTTGTATCAGGTAGGGCAACATTTATGGTAAATTTGAAGAATTTATATTTTCGTATTGGAACAGTTCAACAAATTTTGCCTCATATGCTTATGTAGATTCAATTACTCAATTACATTTTCCTTTTCTCAATATACAACAAAAAAATTGTTATTACAAAAACAAACACTTTAAACTCTTACCTCTATATCACCACTATCAGGATGACGCATTACAAATGCTGACGGCACAACACCCGGTATTTCCTGTTGTGGTATAAACAGCAATGAATGATGGAAGATTGCATTCAATAGAAGACTCATAACCACAACTGGTTTATATTTACCAAATTTGTCTACAAGAAAACCTAGAAAATTGAAATATACAAAACATATAAATTTCTTTCTATAAAATGTAATAAGAGAGTTTAAATAAGAATTTTGTTTAATAAATAATAAATAAGAGATTTTCTTAAGCACATGTAAATAACTGAGCAATATATTAAAATTTTAAACAATCAGTTGATATCATATATTTAGTACTCACAATATCTCTGAACAAAAAGATATGCCGTAGACTCCGTGTAATCGTACAACCCAAAATTTCGTGCTACACACTTTACCGCACTAAAAACTAATTACAATTGATTAAAAAACCATTTGTTTACAAAAATCTTAATATATAACATAAGCTACAATCAGGGATGGAAAAACCCTTAAGCGAGCCAAAAATATAAACATTTTTCTAAAAAGCTAAAAAGTGGAACGCACATACACATCTCGATGTGCGATGTGCGAATACAAATTCGCACATGTGCAAGTGCAGACTGGTACTTGCAGATTACACATCAAGATGTGTATGTGCAAAATGTGCACACATGTGCGCGCACATGGATGCAAAAAATCGCTGAAATTAAAAAAAGTTTCAAATACCAGAAAAAATCGCAAAAAAAATGCAAAAATTAGAAAAAATCGCCAAAAATTTGAAAAAATGCCAAAATTGAAAAATTTTGTAAAAATTTTGAAAAAATCGTCATAACTTGAAAAAATCGTCAATATTTGAAAAAATTGCCCAAATATTCAAAATTTAAAAAAAAAATCGTCAAAAATTAGACAAAATCGCCAAAATTGCAAATATATATTTGTTCCTTTTACTCCTGCAAAAAATCGTATTGAAAAAATTTTCAATATTTGAAATAATTACCAAAATCGTCAAATTTTAAAAAGCCGTCAAAAATTGGAAAAATTTGAAAAATTGCCAAAATTGAAAAATTTTGCAAAAATTTTAAAAAAATCGTCATAACTTGAAAAAATCGTCAATATCTGAAAAAATTGCCCAAATCGTCAAAATATAAAAAAAAATCGTCAAAAATTAGACAAAATCGCCAAAATTGCGAAATATCGTAAAAATTTCGAAAAAATTGTCAATATTTGAAAAAAATTACCAAAATCGTCAAAATTTCAAAAAGTCGTCAAAAATTGGAAAAAATCGGAAAAATTTTAAATATTGCCAAAATTGAAAAATTTTGAAAAAATCGTCATAACTTGAAAAAACGTCAATATTTTAAAAAATTGCCCAAATAGTCAAAATTTAAAAAAAAAATCGTCAAAAATTAGACAAAATCGCCAAAAATTGGAAAAAATCGGAAAAATTTTAAATATTGCCAAAATTGAAAAATTTTGAAAAAATCGTCATAACTTGAAAAAATCGTCAATATTTTAAAAAATTGCCCAAATAGTCAAAATTTAAAAAAAAAAATCGTCAAAAATTAGACAAAATCGCCAAAAATTGGAAAAAATCGGAAAAATTTTAAATATTGCCAAAATTGAAAAATTTTGAAAAAATCGTCATAACTTGAAAAAATCGTCAATATTTTGAAAAATTGCCCAAATAGTCAAAATTTAAAAAAAAAATCGTCAAAAATTAGACAAAATCGCCAAAAATTGGAAAAAATCTGAAAAATTTTAAATATTGCCAAAATTGAAAAATTTTGAAAAAATCGTCATAACTTGAAAAAATCATCAATAATTTAAAAAATTGCCCAAATAGTCAAAATTTAAAAAAAAATCTTCAAAAATTAGACAAAATCGCCAAAAATTGGAAAAATATCGTAAAAATTTTAAAAATTGAAAAATTTTGAAAAAATCGTCATAACTTCAAAAAATCGTCAATATTTTAAAAAATTGCCTAAATAGTCAAAATGTAAAAAAAAATCGTCAAAAATTAGAAAAAATTGCAAAATATCGTAAAAATTTTTGAAAAAATCATCTTGAAAAAATTGTCAATATTTGAAAAAATTACCAAAATCGTCAAAACTTCAAAAAGTCGTCAAAAATTGGAAAAAATTGCCAGAATTGGGAAACTTGTAAAAATTTGTGAAAATCGACAAAAATTAGAAAAAATCGCCAAAATTTAAAAAATAGTCCAGGTATTAAAAACCGAAATTTCCAAAATTTATTTCTCGCTTTATTTTTCCTTGTTCCACAACCGTTGTCCGTTTTCATCTAACTCATTTAGTTTTCGAGATACGGGGGATATTCCAAATAAAAGCCGTTTTCTCTCTACGAGGCTTAGTTTTCGAGAAAAACGCGATTTTAAAATCTAGCAATGCAAGTCAAAATCTAGTTTCACCATCGGGGTATTGGTAGTGACTTTTGACCTTTCGTGCAGTTATTTTTCCTCTAGCTCTTCTAGTTTTCGAGATATGGACGATTAGAATTTTATTTAAGCGATTTTTGCACTTATTTTTTCAAAAATGACTCACTATGACTTCCCTGTTCCAAAACCGTTGTCCGTTTTTATTTAACTCATTTAGTTTTCGAGATATGGGGGACATTCCAAATGAAAGCCCTTTTCTCACTACGAGGCTTAGTTTTCGAGAAAAACGCGATTTATAATCTAGCAATGCAAGTCAAAATTTAGATTCGGTATTGGGGTATTGGTGGTGGGTTTTGACCTTTGGTGCAGTCATTTTTCCTCTAGCTCTAGATATGGACGACTAAAATTTTATTTAAGTGGTTTTCGCATTTATTTTTCTGCAGATGACTCACTATGACTTCCTTGTTCCAAAACTGTTGTCCGTCATTTTTCCTCTAGCTCTTCTAGTTTTCGAGATATGGACGATTAAAATTTTATTTAAGCGATTTTCGCATTTATTTTTCCGCAGATGACTCACTATGACTTCCCTGTTTCAAAACCGTTGTCCGTTTTCATTTAACTCATTCAGTTTTCGATTTTAGAATCTAGCAATGCAAGTCAAAATCTAGTTTGAGTTTTGACCTTTGGTGCAGTCATTTTCCCTGTAGCTCTTCTAGTTTTCGAGATATGGACGATAAAAATTTTATTTAAGCGATTTTCAACTTTTGCGAGAAATGAATTTTGGCAATTTTTTTAATTTTGTAAAACCGAAATTTTGCCGATTTTTTCTAATTTTTGAAATTTCGAATTGCAATTTTTTTAAATTTTGACGACTTTTTTCAAGTTTGCCGATTTTTTTTTTTTAATTTTTGAGGATTTTTCAAATTTTGACGATTTTTCCAATTTTTGTGATTTTTTTCCAATTTTGGAAATTTTTTCAAATTTCGACGATTTTTTTCAATTTTGGCGATTTTTTGAATTTTTGACGATTTTTCAAATTTTGCCGATTTTTTCCAATTTTCATGATTTTTTTCAATTTTGGAAATTTTGAAAATTTTTTCAATATTGGCGATTTTTAAAATTTTGGCGATTTTTTCAAATTTTTGACGATTTTTCAAATTTTGACGATTTTTTTCCAATTTTTGTGATTTTTTTCAATTTTACAAATTTTGACAATTTCCAACCCTGTGAATTTTCTGCATTTTTACGTTCCTCGAAAAGCTTATCTGTCAATGGTAATTATTTTTTTTAATTGATACATTATCAATGGTAATGAAATTAAAAACCATTGTCATTATTCAATGAAATCAAATTCCAAAATCATTAACATTAATTAGAAACAATGGTAACGAAAATAATTTCATTACCATTTATATCAATCAATGTTAATGAAATCGTCAATTAATTAGTACACCTAATTCATTAGTCCCAAGTATGATTCCCTTACAAAGCTGCATTCAGCGAAGCAGGTTTTTTGCTGGGTGTCTTCAAATCTTCCGTTAGTTGCGCAAACAACCAAACCCACTTGAATCGGCAAAAATTTAACTAAAAATTTTTATATTTAACAATATTTCTCGCTGTTTTCATTTAGCTAATATTTAGCAAACAGATTCTGCTGTTTTTAGCACTTTTTTCTGCAAGATCATTTTTAACTAATATTAAGTAACTTTTTCTGCTATTTTTATAGATTTATTTCTATGAATATATAAAATTTACACAAAAATCTGTAATCTCTGAAATTTAGAGTAATGAAATAAAATTGTTGAAGTTAGTCAATTCACTCGAGTAATTTTAAAACCCTACTCGGTTAACCGAGTAACTGCAAAACCTCAAAATCGAATTACTTGTTTACTCGAACAATTCCAAACCCGAGTAATATGAATACCCTATTAAATATAAACTTTTACTCTTAATACCTCCATATATAGTGTTCTTCAGTTTTGTAATTTCACTTTTGCAGTATCTAAGTATGTGGGCTTTGTAATAAGTAGCTTATAATAATTGATTTATTAATTATTTACTGATACACGTACATTAATATACTTACGAGTACGAATACATACCCGGACACATATAATGTAAAGTTTACTATTATTCCTGGTATTTAATTGTTCTTATTAATGTGTTTTTATGTTTGAAATTAACACTTTACTTGCTTCATTAGGATTTATGCAAGAGTTTGCAAAATTTCCACAAGTAAATGAATCTTAAGTACTAAAGAATACTGTTTGTCATTGCAAAATGCACAGGAAATGCATTTGGGATAATTTATTAAAATAAGTTCTCTGGAATTTTTTTAGATACTGGCTACCAGGAAATCGAATTAAATCCATAACTAAAAAATGGCACAATGATGAGAAGAAATATTCAAGAATCGAAAAAACCTATTCTAAATTTAATTCGATTTCCTGGTAGCCAGTATCTATTTTGTTGCTTTTACTCCTGCAAGGAGCATAGGGCCGCCTGTCTATATATAACTAAACCAAAAACTTATTTTGTGTAAATTTTTTGACACGCAGTGTGCTCATAGTTCCATATGAAACTGTTTAATAATATCAAGTGTTTCATTTTAATAAAATCAATATTCAGTATTGTGGTTATATGCTCTATATAAAGAGGAGAATAACTAATTTGATGATTTGTAACATTTTAATTCTTAAATGACAAATTTATTGGAAGTAAGTTTTAATTAAGTCACTCTTCAAATGTGATTATTCTATTATACATACATTAATATCGAATGGTTTAGGCGTACTAATTACACTGTAGTTAGATAATTAAAAATTGCTGTATATAATGAAATTATATTGTACGTGTATGAAGATTAACAAAATTTTAATTTATAATAGACCAAATATTTTCTGTTTGAAATTTGATTTTCAAACGACTACTTTTGATACCTCAAATACTACTAGGAATCACTTTTGAAATTTGTACACATAGAAAGCAGATTCATTGTGACATTTAATTACGACAACTTAACAATTTGGTTGCTGTAATCAAATCATTCAGTTGGCCCGGAAATTTGGTTGTCAGTACAGTAAGAAGACCCTGGGATAGCACAAATATAAGAATAACATTCAGACAATATAAAATTAGAATCAAAAAAACAACTCCTAGTTTACCAAATAGTAATCTCTCTTTTAGTTAAAAAAAAACTCCCATTTACACAAAACAAAATTTATACAGTCTTAATACACAAACTTGAATTTCATCAGAAAAGTTTACAAAATGTAAATAACTTCATCAGAGGGTGTATTTAAAAAGCAAAAGCACATAAAAAAATATGAACTTCTTAATAGTGAAAATTTATATGTCTTGATAAATATTTCATGGCAGACGTCAGAAAAAATTAACTGACAGGTAAACACAAAATATGACAGATGTGAAGAAAAAGCACTTTTGCACACAAGGCGCACACGAATAAATACGTCTGTATGCATTATAAATATAAACACACCCTCATATTTATACGAGCAGATAACGGTAATAAGTGATGCCAACAATTTAAAAAGAAATGCTTAGATCAGACCGAAAAATCGCTAGAAAATCACTAAATTTGCAAAAAGTGTGAAAATTTTGCAAATTTAATTCTAAATTACCAAAAAATTATTCTTAAATTGGTTAAATACTGTAACAACAGAATTTTAAGGGGAATATTTAAACCAAAAATTCAAATAACCAAAAATTCAAATAACAATATTTTTACTATATTATTTTTTTATTTAAAATATATGTTATTGTTATATTTTTAAAAAATATTAGTTTTAAATTTCTCCAACCAAAATCGCCAGGGTTGCCACTTCATTATTAGCCTTTTTTAAAAAAGGCAAAATCGGCTGCCACTGTACAGCCTTCATTAATTATTGGAAAATAAAAATGTAAAGTGATTCTTAATACCAGATAAATTCTCTAGTCCTTATCGTGGCCCGATTTTTAAATTTTAATTTTTTTTTTTACACACTTTGGACTAAAACATATTTTACAAAAAAACACGTGAAAATTTAATTTCTTCGAAATTTTTGTTGAAATTTTCGGAGCATATAGAGAAAAGTATGCTCCATCCAAATAAAATATAAAAAAAATTCGAAAACGAAAATTTTCCTAGAGTCGATACCTCCCTTAAAGCGACCGATACAAAATGTTTTGACTCAAAATCATATTAAATACATATATTCGTAAGAAGAGGTCTAAACTTTTAAAGAGTAAAAAAAAAATACTATGTAATTTATCTTTCAATTGTGAGTAGAAATTTCGGGTTGCACTAAATTAATACTGCACGCAAAGAAAAAATATGTTTGGGATAACCAAATTCCAAGAGCATCACATATTTTTGAATTTATGTTTGCAACAATCATAGCATGAAATGCTTTTTATACCCTACACCACTATGTGGTCAGGGTATTATAAGTTTGTGCTGATGTTTGTAACACCAAAAAATATTGGTCGTAGACCCACCTTATAGTATACCGATCGGTTCAGAATTTTTTTTTATTTCGATTTAACGATGTCCGTCTGTCCGTCCGTCCGTCCGTCCGTCCGTCTGTCTGTCTGTCCATGCAATCTTGTGCGCACTCTACAGGTCGTAACTATTAAGATATTTTGATGAAATTTGGTACGCAGACCTATGTTGGCCCAAGGACGAACAAGTTTGATTTTTTTGAACATCGGTCCATGTTTAGACCTAGTGCCCATATAAGGGTCCTACCAAAATTATACTGTTTATACGCTGCAGGACGTAAATATTAAGATATTTTGATGAAATTTGGTACACAGCCCTACATTGTCCCAATAACGCAGCCTATTGATTTCGGTGAACATCGGTCCATGTTTAGACCTAGTGCCCATATAAGGGTCCTACCAAAATTATACTGTTTATACGCTGCAGGTCGTAAATATTAAGATATTTTGATGAAATTTGGTACACAGACCTATATTGGCCCAATAACGCAGCCTATTGATTTTGGTGAACATCGGTCCATGTTTAGACCTAGTGCCCATATAATGTCCTACCGAAATTATACTGTTTATACGCTGCAGGTCGTAAATATTAAGATATTTTGATGAAATTTGGTACACAGACCTACATTGGCCCAATAACGCAGCCTATTGATTTTAGTGAACATCGGTCCAAGTTTAGACCTAGTGCCCATATAAGGGTCCTACCAAAATTATAATGTTTATACGCTGCAGGTCGCAAATATTAAGATATTTTGATGAAATTTGGTACACAGACCTATATTGGCCCAATAACGCAGCCTATTGATTTTGGTGAACATCGGTCTATGTTTAGACCTAGTGCCCATATAAGGGTCCTACCAAAATTATACTGTTTATACGCTGCAGGTATTAATATTAAGATATTTTGATGAAATTTGGTACATAGACCTATGTTGGCCCAAGGACGAAGCCTACTGATTTTGGCGAACATCGGTCCATGTTTAGAACTAGTGCCCATATAAGGGTCCCCCCAAAATTATGTTGTTTATACGCTGCAGGTCGCAAATATTAAGATATTTTGATGAAATTTGGTACATAGACCTATGTTGGCCCAAGGACGAAGCCTATTGATTTTGGTGAACATCGGTCCATGTTTAGAACTAGTGCCCATATAAGGGTCCCCCCAAAATTGGCTTGGTTACAAACTGCAGGTCGCAAATATTAAGATATTTTAATGAAATTTGGTGCGCTGACTCACATTATAGAAAATTTTGACATAAGCCCCATTTTAACCCATTCGAATTTCAGATCCAAACAATACACCAGACTGGTGTAGGGTATTGTATAGTCGGCATGCCCGACTTTAACCTTTTTACTCGTTTTATCATAATATTATGCTTAAATTATTACAATATGATTCCAAAAAAATCTCAAACTCTACATAAGACTGCGTTTGAATAAATTGTCCATCACATTTTTTGTAATAACTTTTCTAAAAAGCACTCAAATTGAAATTTTTCACTAAAAGCTTTTATTAGCAAATAGCAAGCGAATCGGAAGTGTGAAAACATTGTAAATACTTTTCAAAACCATAATCAGTGGACATATAAAAAAATATCTTGGGAACTTAAAATTGGCCCGAAAACGGTTTCTACAAAAGAGTTCTAAAGAAATTTAAGGACGACTTGGAGATTACTCCAAATGCAGGTTCTGGCAGAAAAAAGGACATCTGTTATCAGAATAAGGCGAATAAAATCAGAGAGAAGACCATGATTCTCAACATCACTGAAATTTCTGCCGCCGCAAATAGCGGTACTATTTTCTGATATTTTAGCCGAATTTTCAACTAGTTTTACGGGATTTTTTTATGAATTAAGACTCCAGCGGTTTGAACTGAGTAATTATTGGGGCTATTATCCTTTTTTAAACCATTTTTAAATTTTTTTAAGAGGAGCAACTCTCAAGAAATTCTTCCTATAGTCCCAACCACATAGTGAAAGTGCCAAAGGACAGTGGCAGTGCTGCCAAACTTTGTTTATGAATTTCGCGGAAATAATTTAATATTTTTAATAAATTACACTGTGAGACAAATGGTAGGGGTCAGTGATCGGAAAGGGTTCAAACTACCGGGGAAAGTTATATCGGTAAAAAAGAAGTTATACGTGTCCCGGCGTTTCGCTGGGTCACCCCTAGGAATCGAGATATATCGATTTGACCTTTGGTGGTCTTTTTTTTGACATAACTCGAAAACCACTAGTCCGATTTTGCTCAAACAATTTTAAAAATTTAGTAGGTTTGAGGTTAAGAAGAAGAATAAACCTTCCTCAAAAGTTATAAACACATTAAATTTGCAAATCAGACTAGATCTAGTTTCTGCCTTTTTATGGACAGGCTTCATCAGTGATCTTCCATTAAATTGTATTATTGTTTATATTTTTATTGTCAGATTGTCTCTATATGAATAATTTTAGAAGTGATCAAACAGACATATACAAACATTCTACTTCAGATTTTCTCTGTTTATCTTCTGTTTTTTTTATTATTATTAAAAATTAAAAATTACAATTCTCTTAATCTGTTCATATAATGTTTTTCTATATACTCAACAGTTTTGCCGGTAAAAATAAATGTATGAAGAAAAAATATTTTTTGCCTAAAATATTAAAAAAAAGTAATAAACAAAAGGTTATTGATTTTTATGGTAGCGGTAACAAACATTTATTTTTACCGGCAAAACTGTTGAGCATATAGAAAAACGTTATATGAACAGATTAAAGGAATTGTAATTTTTAATTTTTTTAAAATTGTTTAAGCAAAATCGGACTAGTGGTTCTCGAGTTATGTCAAAAAAAAGATATATCTCGATTCCTAGGGTTGACCCAGCGAAACGCCGGGACACGTATAACTTGTTTTTGACCGATATAACATTTCCCGTTGGTTTCATCCCATCCCGATTTTGACTGTCGCATAGTGTTATTATTGTGTTTTGTTTAAAAACAGCTCTTGTTTATTTAGAAACTTTTCTAATTTCTCGGCAGTGACAAACAGAGAAAATACCAAAAACTGTTTTATCGACAAAACGTCACGCTGCAGTCGACACTGCGTTTATGTGTAGTTTTTTTTTTTTTTGGTAAGGGGATATGAAAGGTGGCTTCAAATGAGGCAACACGGAAGGTGGACGCTGTGATATGAATGAGGGATAGAAAAATACTTACTTATTATTTTTCCAAATTGATGTTGCGGTCACTGGGGAGCGAACCCGCAACTTTATGTGTAACAGTCCGACATGCTAACCATTACACCATAGCGTTCAGTTTTTGTTTTCTAAAAATTTCTCTTGACGGGTGGCTACATCTGAAAAGATACCGACATTCCAAATTTCAACTTCCTGACTGGGCCATATTAAATCAGTGAGTCAAGGAATAAAGATATTAATCTTCTTCATATAACTACTTATATAGTTATATACAGTAGACGCTCGCAAATTAGAACCGCTTTGTTTTTGAGGCAATTCTAATTTCTGAATTATTCTAATTTCTGGACGTTTTTTTTCTAAAAAAAATTGAGTAAATTTACTTCCAAAAACTTAAATAAAACTCTTTTTAATATTTTTTAATTCAATTTTATTTGATAAAAACAAGAAAACAAAACACAACAATTCAGTCCAATGCATATTTTTTTAAATTAAAAATATGAATATAAAAAAAAACGAATGGCAACAAAACATAGCAATGCAGTCCAATTACATCACATGTATTTTTTTTAATTAAAAACTAAAAAACTATATTTAAAAAAAATTAAACAATTAAAATTAAACAATGGCCAAGTTAACAACTAATCTTTGTTTGACATATAATCAGTTATATTTGTTTGTTTTTTTGGTTTCTTTAAATCCGAAATATCATTACGGAGAGCCAAAAGATTACTTATGTGCTTAGTTGAAAACAATTCACTGTTATTGCACCATTTTATTAAATTATTTACGCTTTCAATGGCTGTAGTATTAGAGACAACTGATGATACTGCAACAACGTCGTCTTCGCTGCTATCTGAAGACTCACCATCGCTACTGAGAACATAAACAGATCCGTCATCAAACATATCTTCATTCCCTCTGTCGATGTCTTCTATACCGATGCAATCATTGGGAGCTATTTCTTTTAAAAGAGCTTGAGTTATCTGAATAACTTCGTTGCAGTCGTGATCTATTTGCAACAATTGTGCTATTGGCACGTCATCGTCGTAAAAGGAGTGACTGAAGCAACATCACTAGAAAGAATCTCGCCACAAATTTTTAAAAAACGGATACCGTGTCGCTTCTTAAATTTGGTAAACCATCCATCACTTGCCCGGAATGCATTTTCATCTTTATCGGGATATTGCTCTCTAAATATTTGTTTAGCTTTCTCTTTTAATATTGGCCCAGTCAATGTACACTTTTTTTCTCGGTGATTTAAAAACCACTCATACAGACGACTTTCCATTTTTGGATATTCAGCGCTGTGCAAAGATTTATTGTTTGCCTCCTGATATGTGTTTGAAACAGCATTTAATATTGATGTTCTATGTGATTTGATGTAGCTGATTGAAGATGTCACATTAAAATCTAGAGCTAACCGGTTCCCTTGAACGCCTTTGTCAAGCTTTTCTAATATTTTGACTTTAGTTTCCAATGATAAAGTGTTTTTTTTTACGTTTATTTAACATTTTAAATGATACACTTTCACTATTTAATAGAGACTGCCAAATAATATGTACACGCGTATCAAATTTCACAAATAAACTAGCCTAAAATGTACATAAATGCGACAAATAGGGAAAAACATATATAATTTGGTGATTCCCCTTTTTAGTTTTACTTTATTCAAACAGAATAAAAATAAATTGGGGATTTCCTGTGTATTCAAGTAACCAAAAAAAAAAACGCTCAGAAATTAGAATTTTAAATTCGAATTTCAGAGCGTTTAATGTATTGCAAACATTGATTCTAATTTCTGGACGTTCGAATTACTGAAAGCTCTAATTTGCGAGCATCTACTGTAATAGAAATGTTTCCATTCACACAGAATATTTGCGATATGCAGCATTCAAGGAATATTTTCCCCAAAACCAAGCCGAGTAACACTATGAAACTTTCTATGTGGAAAGAACTACATCCAAGATGTTTTCTAAAATAAAAATATTGAAACAAATATTGACCGGTTTATAGATAAACTGAGTTTTCTATTACACTCATAAAAAAGTTAGTACAGATTGATAGAGATAAATCTGTAAAAATAGCAGAAAAAGTTACTAAAAATTAGTTAAAAATTATACTGCAGAAAAAACTGCTGAAATTAGCAGATTTTTGTGCTAAATACTAATAAAATAAGAACAACAAAATTCAAACTCCTATATATACAGAATTTTAGTTATATTTGAGTTAAATTTTTGTTAATGGAAAATAGCAAATTTACTTAAAAATTAAATCAGCAAAAAATTTTGCTAAATAATTTGTAGTCTAAAAGATTCACAAAAAAATGAACATTTTCTAAGGTTTTTTTCGATTTTTTTTAAATGCAAATAAAAATCGAGCCTTTCGAAAACAGCAGTTTACAATTTTTTTAGCAAATATTTCTGCTGATTTTAGCAGAATAGACTGCTATTTGCATTCAACTAAATTTAGCAAAATTTTTGCAATTTTTAGTCTACTAATATTTATCAAAATTTTCTGCGGATTCTACAGTTTTAATTTTGCTGATCTTATTTTACCAGTATTTAGCAAAAAAATCTGCTAATTTAAGCAGTTCTTTCCGCAGCATAATTTTTAACTAATTTTTAGTAACTTTTTCTGATGTTTTTACATATTTATTTCTATGAGTGTAGGTAGATGGCGCTATTTCTTACTCTCTCAGTTTTTTAAAACGACTACCCCCACCTATGAAACACCTCCATGAAAAAGTTATCTCTACCCAAAAATGGACCATGTTGGGGCCTTCGACCCTCCCAAATTTTTAATCAAAATTTTCCATTTCATAAAATGGTCCATATATCGAAAATAAGTAAAATAGAGCAAAATGGGCAAAACGTTTTTCCTTTGGATAATCCTTACATAGACTTAGATGATATGGACCAGCCAAGCGAGGGTTCCGAGACGAGATAATTTGAATAAATTATAAACTCAGTATAATTACAAATAAAATTGTAATTTTAATATTTTTTTAATTAAATTTAGATTTGATAAATTTAGCATAAAATTTACTAAAATCAACTAATTTAACAAATTGTGAAAAATAATCCTTTGTAGGCATGTCCCTATCCGGATTTCATTCTTTTTTTGTTTTTTTTTTATTTTAAGACAAAAACAACAGGGATGAAGTTTGTTAAAATAACAAATTTTCTGTATCTGTTGGCATATTATTTTGAGTGTACTAATTCTAAAAATAGCAGGCTGACACATGTCAACTAAAATGTAATAGTAAAATCAGAGACTATTAATTATAGAGATAGGAAATCAAAACTTGCACTATTCACCGGTAGAGGGCGCAGAAATTAAGTATTACCTGAGCAACTATTTAGTATCAGCTCAAAATAAGGAAACCGCTCAAAATAAGAAAAAAAAAACGCGGAATATATTCAGATAATAAAATTTGAGATATCGGTTTGTTTTTTTGCTTTGTTATTTGTTATTATTTAAATTTACATAAAAGAAAATTGTCAATTTTTTGAACAAAGTGCCATCTAGTGATAACGATGTTTCTATAACTTATTTCTTTGGTGATGCCATACCACTGAGTAAAATAAATAATTCTTTGTATTTAACAAAAATAAAATGTAGAACAATTTTGAATATTTTATTAAATTAAAATTTATTATTAAATAAAAATGGCAGTAATTTGTAAACTGAATATGTCTTATTCCCCTATTTTATAATAATAATAATAGTAAAGAAGATCTTTTGAATGACCAAGAAAATCAACATGAATTTTGGTTTTTGGCTAATAGTAACTCGGCAATTTTTCTCGCCATAGACAAATTAAAATCGTTTAATCTTATGGGAAATCCCCTAAATTGACAACAGTAAAATTGAGACAGACAGAAAAACATGTTTTCTGTTTGATTTATTATTCATTGCAGAGTAATAATGATGATGGCAGTAAAGTAAAAAATAACGGATGGAAGAATGTTGTAAATTTACTGTTAAATACATTTACAGTATGTTAAAAAAGTATTTTCAAGTTTCATGTTTGAAAATTTTAAAATAAAATCTGATTGGTAGACTTTGTAAAATGTATTTTTGAAGGCAAGTCTCCCTTGACCGGCAGAACCTAATGGAATTTGGGTCAAGGACAGGATACAGGAGGCGGCTATAGCCCACACAGCCGCCCCCCCCCCCTCCCACAACCTGAGGGCCAAAACAAACTTGTTTTTCTAAATAATGCTATAATGAATAATATTATTAATTTTTTAAACAGACATTTCTGATTTTTACATTAAAAAAAATTTTCAATTTCAAGATTTTGTGTACCATCTTGAATTCAGGAATTTGTTTTTTCAGGAAAACTGGCGGATTCTATATCTTTTGAAGGGAAAATTCTCAAACTATGTTACAGTGATCTTTGTTTAATAGAATTAATATGAAACTATGAACCATGTTTTTGCAATTGAACAAATGTTTTGAGATATTTCACTTAAAAATTAATATTTAAGGCAAATTTTGTTGTCAGAACGAAGATCATTTTCAAACGAAATTTCTTACTTAAGAATTATTAAAGAAAATAATCGTGCTTAGTTCTGACTATAAAACTGGCCCTTATATTTTAAACTGAGCACTTTCTTTTTTTATTAACGTAAGCGTACTACTATTAAGACCTGTTATGAAAACTTTTTAAATATTTTTTTTTAATTTATTGGTCCGTCCCTTATTCAAAATGAGACATTCATTATATCATTTTGTCGGTTTTTTAAAACTTTTTATTAAAAAAATGCTATAAAATGCAGTAAGAACCTAACCTTGGTACATTATTTTTTGAAAAAATATTAAAAAAAAAATTAATAAGCGTTTTTTTAATCACATGGATTTAGAATTTTTCATACAAAAAGTGAATTTATTAAATCCAAAAAAAAGCTAGATTTATTTATCTGGGTTTACATATAACAATAAAAGCACAAATATGTGAAACACTCTGTTAATTTAAGGTCAGAAAAAAATACGAATGAAAATTAAAAGAGAAACAAAAAAATCAAAACTAACAAATAAAAGGTTTTTCTTAAAATTTTTTGTATGAAATATGTATAGAAAAAAAAACTACACCCACCAAATACATATTTTCCATCTTGGACATGGAGAAATAGCTGAAATAGAAATGGCAATTTTTCACACTACTGTAAGTAATTTAATTAAATCCAATTCCAAAAATATTAAATATTGCAGTGGAATATTTCAATTGTGTAAAAATTTAAATTGAAGTGATAAAATTGAAAAGGCAGACTGTTTATCGCTGTTTTATATTAAATATAATTACAAATTAAAAGTTAAAGTAAAATCCTTCATCATCGAATTCGGTATTACAAATTAGGGTGAAAGAAGTGTCGGACAGAAAATTCTTTTTAAAATATGGAGAATCAAACCCCATCTATTGAGCACATTTATAACTACTTTTTGGATTTACTAAATCCAAGTGATTAGAAAAAGCGACTAATATTTCTAATGTTGGTAAAAATTAAATTCCGGATATTTTTTACAGCACCCAGGAAAATTTTTTACAATCGGTAGCCAACCACACCCATTCCACTGCAACCGACTCTATGGAACTGGTTTCGGAACCAGTTCCTGGGATCTTATATGGAAGGTGTGGGTGACGTAGAATCAGTTCCAGAACTAGTTCCAGAACTGATTCTAGAGCAACCGGTTCCACTTTGGAGCTATAGAAGGGGTTGCTTTTGGGACAATTTCAAACAAAAAGAATCGGTGTTAGAATCGACAGTAGAAGGGGTTGTGAATGAAAAATAGCTATTCTACAACCGATCCTTTGGAACAGAAAATTTTCCTGGCCAACGAAAATTTTAATCTTTCAAAATCATACTAATTCACAACGATTGCCCCTCAGCAATTCAACTGTAAATTCCCTCATTATTGCATTTTTATAAAAACATCCAAAAAAGACACCAGTTATCAACCATTATACTTAAAATTTTTTGGAATAAACGTGCCATTTTTGCCATTTTTTTGTGCCAATTTTATTGTTTTTCGTACCATTTTGCATGCCAATTTTTTGTTGCTATTTTAAACTTGCCCTGATTATAATAGTTATAATTAAAAAAATATATATATTAAAAAAATTTATTTGACTCTAGATCATAAATTAATATCACTTTCTGTTTAAATTATTTTTCAAATTGAAGAAAGATGATACGACTTTTCAAGTAAATTACAAAGAATAAAAAATTTTAAAGAATTCGATAAGGCCAGCAAGACAGAATGCGTATTTTCGGCTTTCGCTACAAAGCCATCATCAGTGTCGTTTGCCTTGAATGGGTTAATAATTGATGATTGTCTACTTATGTGACAGTTGAAAGCAAATCGAATATGTTAACAACAACTCAACTTAGGCTAACATCAACGAAATCTAACAATGCTATTTTTATCCTTAGTTATTATTACTCTTTTTTGCTTTGAACCTTAATTCTTAAGGATTCTCAGCTGGTTGTATAGGGTTTTTCAATAAGAGCGCTACAAAAGTAAAAAAGTTTAAATAAAACAAAAACGGTTTTGGATATCAATGAAATTCTTTATTCCTGTGAAAGAACATTCGATGCCATTATGTATGGAAATCGATCTCTTTTGCATGGCCACCACGGGCACGCTTGCAGATGTCCAGACGCTGAACCCAATTTTCGACGGTTTTCAAGCATAAATCGGCCGATACTGCTGCAATTTCACGTTCGATATTCGTACGAAGTTCATCAATCGTCGCTGGCTTGTTGGAATAGACCATAGATTTGACGTAGCCCCACGTTCAATTGTTGATCTGCTATGACGATTATGACGACCATAAATTGGACGTAGCGCTCTTAACGTTGAGGCTACTGACTTCGAATTTCGGTAGTAAATTTTAATAATTTCGACTCGTTGTTGGCTCGTATATCTTTCCATCATGAATTGGCAAACCTTAATGAAGAGAAATGTCAAAAGAGCGGCAAGAAATATGGCGTCGTTTGCTGTCCCTGTCTTTCTACTTTTGTAGCGTCCCTGTTGAACAACCCTATATAATGTAATGTAAATGTATAATGTATATTATTTAAATTATATTTTGCACCGTGTCATGTGTTTTTAAGATGAATGAGGGGTATGTATAGTTGATCAATGTATATATAGTTGAGTTGTTAACATATTCGATTATCAAAGTTTAACCCGTCAAGGCAAATGACACTGATGATGGCTTTGTAGCGAAAGCCGAAAATACGTATTCTGTCTTGTGGGCCTTATCGAATTCTTTAAAATTTTTTTATTCTTTGTAATCTACTTGTCAAAATTGGATCATCTTTCTTTAATTTGAAAAATAATTTAAACAGAAAGTGATATTAATTTATGATCTAGAGTCACCCTAAATGGACATTCATTTACCAAATAAAAAGAACAAATATACATACTCCTCATTCATATTAAAAAAATTATAATTCGAGTTTTGTGTGTCGAGGGACGCCTTTCCAGTACATTTTATGAAATTTGATTTTTTTTTTTTGTCAAAAATTGTAGTCTCGAGTTCGACTACGACACTCGTAATAAGGCCGAATATTTAATTGATATTATTTGGACAAATTTTGCAAAATTTGGTGAAAACAGGCCAATTCTCTACAATCTTTGACATAATAACTAGTTTCTGTCAATTTACTTTTACTTTTTCCTCATTTTTCGATCGACTTCCTGACAATGGCATAATGTTCTGTCCGATGTCCGGTCGCATGTGCGATCTAATAAAGATTGCATCTCCCAGTCGTATCCCCTTCTTGGTTTGACCTGATTATACCCTACACCACTACGTGGACAGGGTATAATAAGTTTGTGCTGATGTTTGTAACACCAAAAAATATTGGACTTAGATCCACCTTTTAGTATCCGATCGACTCAGAATCACTTTTTGTTTCGATTTAACGATGTCCGTCCGTCCGTTTGTCTGTCTGTCCATGAATTTTTGTGCGCATTTCACAGGCCGCAAATATTAAGACATTTTGATGAAGTTTTGTACACTAACTTACTACGGCCCAAGGACGAAGCCTATTGATTTTGGTTAAAATCGGTCCATGTTTAGACCAAGTGCCCATATAAGGGTCCCCCCAAAATTGGCTTGTTTACACGTTGCAGGTCGCAAATACGAAGATATTTTAAAGAAATATGCTTCGCCGACCCACATGGTCCCAAGGATAAAGCCTATTGATTCTAGATAGGATCGGTCCATATTTGGACCTATCGCCCATATTGGCAAATTTTGACACAAGTCCATTTTAACCCATTCGAATTTCAGATCCAAATATTTTTTTGCTTTTAACCAGAATGAAGTAGCATCAATTCGATGTGTTGACTGCTCAAAAATTCACCTGTTTGACGAGATGTGTGAGAGCTCGCATTGTCATGATAGAGAATGAGTCGTCTTTAGCGGTTGGTTTAACAAACAAATTATTAATTAACAAATGGTCGTGTACCACTCAGAATTAACCTTCCTACTTTGCTCAAGCAGAACAGTGGCCATATGACCTATTCGGCCGAAGAAACAGGCGACCATTTGCTTTGCTTCTTCCACGAACAACTTTTGTTGGATTTCGGTCGTCTTGGAATACCCACACGGTCGATTGCTGTTTTGTTTCCGGCTCCATGATTGGTCACATGTCACGATTCCCTTACACCAATCGACACGAGCCTTTTTTTGAGCGATTGATAAATTATGGGGTATCCAAAGAGAGCAAATTTTTTTTACAACTAAGTGTTCATGCAAAATCTAATGTATTGAAGTGAAACCAATGTGCAAGGATGTCTCTATCTCATGATATATCACATGACGATCTTGCATTATCAGTTCACGCACTGCATCGATGTTTTGTGGCACAACAACTGATTTTGGACGACCTTCACAGAATTCGTCAGCGACCACGATTGAATTCACTATAACAGCGATATACTATCGTTTTTAATGGTGATTTCTTGCCATACAAAGAACTGAGTTCATCGACACATTCTTGTTGAGATAATCCACGTCGAAAATTGTGAAAAATAATCCAACTAAAACCTTCTCTTGAAATATCCAATTTTTTGGCCAAATTGATTTTCTTAACTCACTCTAAAGAAAACATATATCACTTGTACACCAAAACCTCGTGAGTACGTTTATGATAAAACGAGTAAAAATGTTAAAGTCGGGCATGCCGACTATACAATACCCTACACCAGTCTGGTTAAAAGCCAACTAATGTTTGGATCCGATATTCGAATGGGTTAAAATGGGGCTTGTGTCAAAATTTCCTATAATGTGAGTCAGCGCACCAAATTTCATTAAAATATCTTAATATTTGCGATCTGCAGTTTGTAACCAAGCCAATTTTGGGGGGACCCTTATATGGGCACTAGGTCTAAACATGTACCGATGTTCACCAAAATCAATAGGCTTCGTCCTTGGGCTGATATAGGTCGGTGTACCAAATTTCATCAAAATAGCTTAATATTTGCGACCAGCAGCGTATAAACAATATAATTTTGGGGGGACCCTTATATGGGCACTAGGTCTAAACATGGACCGGTGTTAACCAAAATCAATAGGCTTCGTCCTTAGGCTGACATAGATCGGTGTACCAAATTTCATCAAAATATCTTAATATTTGAGACCTGCAGTTTGTAATCAATATAATTTTGGTAGGATCCTTATATGGGCACTAGGTCTAATCATGGACCGATGTTCACCAAAATCAATAGGCTTTGTTCCTGGGCTGACATAGGTCGGTGTACCAAATTTCATCAAAATATCTTAATATTTGCGACCTGCAGCGTATAAACAATATAATTTTGGGGGGACCATTATATGGGCATTAGGTCTAACCACCGACCGATTTAAACCAAAATCAATAGGCATCGTCCTTGGGCCGACATAAGTCGGTGTACCAAGTTTCATCAAAATATCTTAATATTTGCGACCTGTAGAGTGCGCACAAAAATGCATGGACAGACAGACGGACGGACAGACGGACATCGTGAAATAAAAAAAATTCTGAGCCGATCGGTATACTATAAGGTGGGTCTAGGACCAATATTTTTTGGAGTTACAAACATCAGCACAAACTTATAATACCCTGAACACGTAGTGGTGTAGGGTATAAAAATTTCAAACTTTATTATGGTGTTGCTAGATTTTAACTATTGACCAGTTCCCGAAATATTTATAGTACCCCTCGTATGTATATACCACGTTCACAGTAACGCGGAGCATATAAATGTATAAAATCCTGTTTTAAAAAGCTTTCATACTTATTGAGCATTGTGTAATACTCATATTCTATAACACATTTACATACACACAGAAAAAAGAGCATAATATGCCTGTTTGTTTACTTGCTGTTTACTGTTTATGTTACAGCCGTAAAATTTCAATAAATAAAGTAAACAGAATTTTCCAATTCTTGTAAAAGTAGCAAAAATTTCGAGTAAACGAACAGAGTGAATCAGTGATGGTATTTGAGAATTTTCGTTTGGTGCCACAATGATGCCAAAAAAGTGCCAAAAAAGCTTTAAAAGTGCCAAAAAAAAAATAAGCAACATTTAATGTTTCAAAAAAATATTTTCAGCTTTTATTTCAAATATTTATACATTTAGTTACTTTAACCCTTAAATGCATGGTGTAGCCATTTGGCAACATACCAGTTTCTTAATAAAAAACCCCACTTGATGCATAAAACTCCATTTTTGGGCATTGGGGCCCTTTCTGCACAAAGTGCTCTATAAACTATAACTCAGATTTTTTAAACAGTTATAGGACAAATCTTGGTTTTGCTTCGTATGTTTGTGAAAAATCTAAAACACTCGTTTTTTTACAAAAAGCGTAAAAAAAAAAGTCTGTTTAAATATTTAATGTGGTATTCTAGCAATAAAATTAATTTTGGCAACAATAAATGTATAATTAATATTTCATATATTTTTTTTTTGTTTATTTTTTTTCATACACGTTAAAATAATCACAATTTAGCTATTCGGCAAAAAACCATATTTTTCAATAAAAAAATTTTTTTTTTTAAATAAATTTTTTTGGTATTTTTCTTGAAGTGTACACGCCTTTAGAAATCATATATAAAAAAATGGTTAAAATTGTAGAGATCATGCATTTAAGGGTTAAGAATAAAAAGACAAAAAAATAAAAAAGGCGGGCAACTTATCTAAAAAGTAACCCGAGTTTAACATTACCTACCACAAATATTTATATAAAAATGCCATTATTAACTATAGTAAAGCACTAAACTTACCTTATTTTAAGATAAGTTAGCAGGTCCAAGACTTTCAAAAAATTTTACAATTAAATTTGACAATACAATAAAATCAATTAAAGTTTTTCTAATTTTATCCCCGTTGCTTTTATTTTTAAATACCAAAATAATTATTAAATTGTCCCCGAAGAACTGGAAGGTGGTCCAAAAAATTGTAGATATTTTTAGTGTAGCATTTTTTTTTTAATTTTGCTACCCCTTCTTAATATGCGTGGCTTTTAATGAAAAACCAGAGATATCGACATTTTATCAAATTATATAGAAATTTTCGTAAAAAGTGCCAAAATTCTATGGAGAGTGCCAAGGTGCCATTGAACATTCAATAGTGCCACATATGGCACTTTTGTGCCACTTTTACCAACAGTGGAGTGAATATTGTTAATTAAAATCAACAGTTAAGACAGTTAACTTTAATGCACTCATCAGGAAATCAGCTTGGTTACAGCAGGAATAAGATTGTCATAATTAAGGTTTGGGATTCCCGGTCTTTTTTCATTTAGCGGTAAACGAGAATGAAGAAATCAAAAGTCTGTGACTTTGTTGTGACTATATTGCGTTTTTTCCAAAGTCACAAAAAATTTAATTTTTTCTTTAAATATATTTAAAAAGTACAAAAGTTAAGATCCTGTACAGCTACCTTCAAAGATTTGCAAATAAAATGTGACTTTTGTGTTTTGATTGGAAAGTTGAGAATTTTAAGCTTACAAAAATATTGATGAGCATATTTAAAATATACCAAAATATATCGCTTACCAAAGCGGATTGCTACTACTAGGGTTTGGGATTTCCCGGACTTTTTTATTTCCCGGGAAACGGGAATGAAAAAATTTGATATTTTTAAACAAAATTGTTAATAAAAACCACCTATATAAGTAATTTTTGTTAAAAAAAAACACTATTTCAGTACAAATACAGTCTGTGTAGTGAGAATTCAAAGTAAAAAATATCAGAATGTTAAACATTTGATTTCACATAAATTACTCGCAGCACTTTCAAATGAATTGCATGATTCCAGCAGAAAGCACCTACTATTGGACTGTCGAAAACAAACCATTTCATCACACTTGGCCCATTAGATATGGTGGTCACAATGTTATTTTCCAAAGACAAATAAAACTCTTCTAGTCTTATTATTTCCGTTTATACATATGTTGAAATATCTCTTTTGCGATATTCTTGTCCATTCATCTAAGATTATAGTAAATCTCCTATTTTTAGAAATATTGCTCGATATTTCTGTTATCATGATATCTTTTACATGATTGTAGTAATTTAATATAATGTTCTTTACATCGGTTTCACTTTTTTGCAATGCAAGGTTTTTATTATAAAAACTTTCTCGAATAAACGAAGATCTAGTTATGGTGCGGATTGACTGCGGCTAATTTGGATACCATTTCAGGAAATGTTTGCCCTACCATAAAACCTTTAATGCCTATTCAGCTTACACTTTTTCCTTTTAGCTGAAACGTTATTCTTGTTGCTGTTTTCTTCAAGAGAAGTTGCATGACCATCAATTTTTTTTTTTTTTGTGAACCAAATTTAGATGTCGGATAATCAAATTTAGATACCACCGTTAACCATTAGTAAAGGAGTATTTTAAATTTAAAGTCGACTTTATTTTTAATCAAACGGTTTTGTTTATTTTGTGTATGAAAACCTTACAAAAATATTTATATTTTCAAATATTTTGATTGGTTGAAAATAAATTAACCAATCAGAATGCTCCAAAAATAAACCAAGTCAAGGTATACTGCCACCCAATATTTTAACTAAAGTCGACTTTACCTAAATTATACATTTGAAAAATTTAGATAGTAAGGGCGATTATTTGTAAGAAACAAAGCTTTTTTTCATATTTCTTTTAAACATTTTACCAAGTTCTTAGGTTTTACTACTTAAATTTTGAATAAGTTATGCGAAAAATCTTTATTAGTTGAAATGCTCCTAATTACTTGGCAAAGATTTTATTTCTGTGTCAAATATATGTATTTCCTTTTAAAAGATTTTAACAATGACATTTTTGTTTTGGTATTTAAAATGTTTTTTATGACTAAAATTAAAAAATCCTATTCCAAACAAAAACAATTTAAAAAATTTAATATTTTTAAAATTTCCCGTTTTCCCGGGAAAAATATATTATTTTCCCGGGAATTCCCGACAACCTTTTCCCGACAACCCCAAACCCTAGCTACTACTAATTAAATTTAATTGGAAGTTTACTACAAATAAAAACACGAACAATATTGTAGGCCGATAAATTGTTTTCTCTTAAATTAATTAAAGTAATAGCACTCAAACGATGTTAAGATTTTGCAAATCTGATTAAGGGATTACATCAGATTTATATAATAAGAAAGTAAGTGAAGTTTCTTATTAATTGTTATTATATTCTAGATCTTTCACCTAGTAAAAAAAATGTAATATATTTCTAAAGGCCCAAGGGGTGTACTTTAAAACCACATTAAAAATTATCCGTAAATGATTCAGGTATATAAATAAATAAGAAATTTTAAAGGAAAAACTGTCATTGCCTAAAAAATAAATTTGCGAATATTTTAAAAAGTAAAGCTAATTTTATAATTTGGTTTTCACATTCGTGATGGTTATCCTAAATTCTATCATAATTGGTGTGTCGCAAATTCGATACATTTTTAATGATTTGCAGGACTTTTTTGTGGAAAAACTTTCGTAAATCTAGATTCTGAAGTACTAAAAAAAATATCTACATAAGTTCGCATACATATATTAAAATTAATTTTTAAACTTACCCGTTATAGGTGGACTTAAAAATGTTGTAAATGGCAGCGCCAAATATATAATGGCAATTTCCTCTACAGTTAAGCCAATCGATTGCATGTGTATGGTCAAATATGGCAATAATGAAGAAGTGGCTGAAAAATAAATAATAAAAAATTAAAAGTTATTTGTTAATATCGACAAATAATAAAACACATGCTGCCACTTCACATTGTGGTTAAGTTGTTAAAATCTTTTCAATTGAAACAACAACTACAAACATAATATTACAACTTTTAAACAATTAAAAATCTACTTTAATGATCATCATTGAGAAAAGGCTTATTTATATTAATTTAACAATATGTACTAAAAAACCACAACTACATACAACAAAAATACGTATACATATAAATTTGTGCATTTATCATGTAGCTTGAGAATTTAAACTCCACCACTTACATTTGGTTTGAGGTACGCAAATAGAAGGGAAGTATGCTTAGGATAATATGTATGTAAATATCAATTGAATGTCGGTAATGTTTTATTCTTACACAACAGAAATGAACTAAAAAGGTCTTTTTTTATATTCCACACATATACAGTGGTGGCAAATTTAATAGGAACGATTCAAGTTTTTACTAATTTTTTTTTCGTTGCCTTTATTTTTAAAAGTCAAAATAGTGGCTAAATTCGCCCCGGGAGTCAAATATGTGGTTTAGAGTATTGTACAGAATTTTATCATAATGCCTGTTTTTATATTTTGTCACTTGTTTTAAGTGGGCGTGGCTTTCAATGAAAAATTAGCGATATCGACCTGTTATCAAACTACAGAGTAAAATTCAGCGAGTACTGATCGGATCTATACAAACTGTATATTTTTAGAAATCGCACAAAATTTCCTTAAGTTCTGCATTATTTTTATCTAGAAATAGTCGCCAGATTTGAAATGACAGTGCCTCAAAAAAAAAAATTTATTTGTTTTTAGCGATTTTATAATAAAGTTAACAACACTCAAAATTTTAATAGGAAATGGTTTATACTTAACATAGAAAAAAACTTGACTTTTTTGTTATATCGTAGCAAGTATAGCATTTATTTTAAAATTGCTAAAAACAAATAAATTTTTTTTCATGTTTAAGACACTGTCATTTGAAGTCTGGCGAAAATTTCTGGATAGAAATAATGCAAAACTTAAGGAAATTTTGTAGAATTTTCAAAAATATACAGTTTGTATAGATCCAATCAGTACTCGCTAAATTTTAATCTGTAATTTGATAACTGGCCGATATCGCTAATTTTTCATTGAAAGCCACGCCCCTTAAAACAAGTGACAAAATAAAAAAACAGGCATTATGTTAAAATTCTCCACAATATTCTAAACCACATATTTGCCTCCCGGGGCGAATTAAGACACTATTTTGATTTTTAAAAATAAAGGCAACGAAAAAAAATTGTAAATAACTTGAATCGTTCCTATTAAATTGTCCACCACTGTATGTCAATCCGTTCGTAACATATCGAAACATTGGTCTAAGACCCCCATAAAGTGTAAATGTATATGTAAAATATTTTATACCCTCCACATACATGAGGGGGTTTATATTAGTTTGTCATTATGTTTGTAACATATCGAAATATTTATATAAGACCCCATAAACACAAACTTCATTCATTTCAACACACTACTTAGATACCAGGGGTATGGCATCACCAAAAAAATAAGTTATAGAAACATCGTTGTCACTAGATTGCACTTTGTTCAAAAAATTGACAATTTTTTTGTTTATTTAAATTTAAATAATAACAAACAACAAACAAAACAAAAAACAAACAAATATCTCCGCGCTTGTTTTTCCTTATTTTGAGCTGCTTTCAGTTTCTAAATATAGGCTCAGCTGATACTAAACTGATACTAAATAGTTGCTCAGGTAATACTATATTTCAGCGCCCTCTACCTTAGTCGACGAGTTATAGCCAAAAACCATATAAAAAATTCGAACTAACATAAGCAAACGCCGCGATACGGGTCTTCCAATTTAGCCTCTATTTTCACTCCTCACTCTCAGAATCGACCTAACTTTTGCTAACCTGAATTTGTTCCACAGTGTTATTATATATTTCATCAATATTTATAGCACAGTAATTGAAATTCCCTTAAAAATTTTATCCGCTTTTCAGAGTGTGACACAAATCGTACTGTGATTTTGGGTTTCATATAGACGGCATTCCCGACTTAAAATTTTTAAATTGTTTTATATTATTTATAACAAGAATACTATGGAGGGTATAAAAAAAAGCTGATAAACCCGAATTGAATGATTTTACTTGCTTTTTCTTTATATTAACAGGGTGGCCTAAAATTACCTATGGGGTTTGAATTCCTTATAACTTTCTTATTACAATTTTTTTTCAGTATTTTGTAAAGTAGACCATGGGGAATTTAAAATGGAACAGTACACAATTGAACAACGTGTCCAAATCTTTTCCGGGAAAAAGCTGAAGAAAATCATGATTTTATTCATAATTTAATTATGAGCGACGAAGCCCATTTCCAATTAAACGGTTCGTTAGTAGGCAAAACTGCAGGATATGGGCTACGGAAAATCAAAGAGTAGTTCAACAGCGACCACTTAAGTGTACTGTTTGGTGCGGTGTTTCGTCGAAAGGGATAATTGGGCCACATTGGTTCTTTTAGCCCTTTGACGATCATAGGCAAGTATACTTGCCAAAGGGTTTTTCGCACTTATAATTGCCCAGACAAAAGATAGAGTAAATATGTGCAAAGGTGATTTATAGAGGAGGGTTGGGCCAACAAAAGTGTAGTAGGCGGTAAATCTCTACCTGGTTTCACTTTCTCCTTACGAGCCCTCGAAGTTGATTAAAAAGAATTCTTCATTTGAGGGATAAAAAGCACAAACTTCCGAAAATGCGGCTTTTGTGTGTACATTTACTCACTATGCGTAATATTAAACAAAAATGTACCCATTTTATGGTAGTGAATTTACAAGTATTTTTCAGAGTGTATATAATCGTGTTTTAAATATAAAAATATATGTATTAATAACCAGAAAATTTTATTTTTAAATTTTTAAAATAATCATTTATTAATGATTTTTTTAAGTGTTCTCAATTATAAATTTGATAAGTAATTATTTTATAAATGCACAATTAATTAAAATATCAAAAATATAATAAAAACTTAATTTTTGTTTTTAGCATTGTATTCAAAAATATTAATTTAATTTGCTATTAAACTGCGCCAAAATATACATTTAAAAATCGATGACATTTCGATTGTTTAACATTTTTCTCCAGTTAAAAACAACAACCATACACTCACAATATTTTATCGTTAAAAACAACCTAAAATACATATTAAATTAAATAAAAACACAATTAAAAAAAGGACTACTAATTTTTAATTATATTCTAACCATTTTGCTATCTATTTTCAAACATTTTTAAACAATCCATAAAAGAAATAAAAATAATTGAAAAGTCTGTTACAACAATCTTCAATTTTTAACTGACAAAACGTTAGAAAAAAAACGATTTTGTGGTTTGTTTTTTCATATCTGAAAGTTTTTTTTTTTTTTTTAATTTTCAAAATACTACACACACAATACACACGTTCATATTTTTATTGGCTACGTTTGTGGGTATGAGTAAAGAATTTCTTGTAATTTGAATTGAAATAATTGTGTATATAAAAAAACTATTTTAACAAAAAAACAGCAAAATTATTTAAATTATTTTTTCTAAAAATAAGGCAAACATACACGTTCAATATTATTCATCAATGTTTTTTAAATCAACCAATCAGAACGAAGTATTTAAAAATAAAATGTTCTGATTAGTTGATTTTTGAAAAATTGATCAATAATATTGAACGTGTATGCCCTACTTAAAAATAGAACATTTGACTGAAAATATCAATTCCTACCGACGATATGTAATTTTTGTAGTTTGTTTTTTATTGACTTACACAAAAAGTTAAACAATATGTTGCCATGTATTTTAATTAATTCTTCAATTGAAAACAAACTTTACCTATTACTTTTCAAATAAACCTCAATCGGTTATGGAAAATATATTGTGAGTGTATATTTATATCAACTTCCTAGCCCTAGTGATTACTTTGTACGTATTAATTTTTTTCCAACAACAACAATAATTTTAACTCATTTGCATATATGCATTTATGCACCGTTATTGAGGTATTTTTACACATTTTTTTTCCGGTCGTAAAATATTTGAATAAATATTAAAGCCTTAAGCATTATTTTTTATTATGAATTATGAAAAAATTTTTGTAATAAAATCATTCCCACTACTTGTTAAAAATGTTGCAATTTATAATTACAAATATACACACAACGCATATACACAGTAAAATCTATCACTAAAAGATAGAATAAAGAGACCTTCTATATATAAACAACTCCCGAAGATGAAAACATTATCGTCAATACATCTTTTTGACAGAGATTCCACACAACAATGAAATGTGGGTTTATAAACGTGATGATATTTGATAACATTTTTATGACAATACCTTCGGTGTACCTGTTGTAGTCATTATAGTAAAACAAGTATGTAACTATGTTGTACCTTTAAGCCAAATTACAAAATAATAGTATTTTTTATAATTAATAAAAACATTGCACCGCATTATGATTTAAACAAAACAACTAAAGATAGTTTATGTGTAAAACGAATGCAAGGACATAGGTAGAGAAATAACATAAATTATATATCGTCGATGCGCCTAAGAAAATAGCTATGTGGAAAAAATGTTATGAGAAGACCTGCAAATAGAATTACTACCAAAAATCATAGCTAAGGCACAATATAAAGAAATTGTTTGGGTATTCCACTAATAATTTTTAAAAACAAATAACTAACAAATAAGAAAAAGAGCGATGTCCTACAAAGCGACTAAAGTACCCATTAGACAGTACATCAAAAAAAAAGTTCGCCGTACACCCTCCAATATGATGTATTTTTGGAAAGCGATTTCAAAAAAAAATTTTTTTTTTTTTGCCGCCCCATGTGAAAATCGAAATATATATGAACATACATGATCGTACATTGGCTCGTATGTGATCATGCATGGGCATACATAGTCATATACGTACATGCATAATTCAATGTATGACCATACATGATCTCATATATTTCCATATACCTTTGGATCCGAAATTTGAGGGTATATGGAGGTATATGGCCATATATGATCATATATGAGCATACATGAATCATATGTGAGCATATATGGTCATATATGAACATGTACGGTCATATACCCTCAAATTTCGGATCCAAAGATATATGGAAATATATGAGATCATGTATGGTCATACATTAAACTATGCATGTTCGTATATGACAATGTATGCCCATGCATGATCATATACAAGTCAATGTATGATCATGTGTGTTCATATATATTTCGATTTTCACATGGGGACCGTAATTTTTTGTTATAGCTTTGCCATTTAAAATCGAATTTTAAAGTGTGATATATCGATTTTTTGCCTCGAGGAGACCAGTGTTTTGCTATATAGTAATAATCCAACTAAAAAAAATGTAAAAAGGCGTCCCCTACGTTCGGCAACCAATATATAAAAAAAAATTCTACTGGGTTTAGCGAAAAACTTCCTTAGCAAAAGTTTAATAATTTTTTTCGAGCTTTAATTTTCTGACATTAGGGTTGTACATTCGGGTGGTAGCAACTGAGATCTGGTGGGTAACTACTAGAACGGGATACTTGAGGTCAAAATGTCCTTAGAGCAAAACACTGGTCTCCTCGAGAGAAAAACATCGATGTATCATACTTTAAGATCCGACTGTAAATTCCAAAGATATAACGAAAAATGTAAAATGGCGACCCCTACGTTCGGCATAAAAAAATAAAAAAATTTTTTTTGAAACCTCCTTGCAAAAATACTTCATATTGGAGGGTGTATGGCGCACTTTTTTTTTTGCCTGTAAGGTGGTACGCTCTAGTACCCATATTTGAATTAAGTAAAATTTTTAAAAGTTCCGTATATATTAATTTGGTTAATTTCTAATCGAAACTTGAAAATATTTCGAAACAAAAAAAAAAAAAAAAAAAAAGAATTCGAAAAATTTTGAAACATATACCACCGTAAGTTGTTTGAGTTTCACGTGAAAAAACTGCCATATACAATACACAGAAAAAATAATTAACCTAAAATATCGAATTAAAATTATGATAAAAATAAAAACTGTTTTTAATCAAATATTTAATCGAATCAATTAATATTTAAATTGTTTCAATTAATCGTATACAACTTTTAGGAATTAATAGTATCATTTGAGTGATAGGTGCCAAATCAATTAAAATTTTAATCAATATAATCAATTTCGTAATTAAAACTCGCTTTTAGTTTTTATACCCTACACCACTATGCTGATGTTTGTAACACCAAAAAATATTGGTCCTAGACCCACCTTATAGTATACCGATCGGCTCAGAATTTTTTTCTATTTCGATTTAACGATGTCCGTCTGTCCGTCCGTCTGTCCGTCCGTCCGTCTGTCCGTCCGTCTGTCTGTCTGTCCATGCATTCTTGTGCGCACTCTACAGATCGCAAATATTAAGATATTTTGATGAAACTTGGTACACCGACTTATGTCGGCCCAAGGACGAAGTCTATTGATTATGGTGAACAGCGGTCCATGTTTAGACCTAGTGCCCATATAAGGGTACTACCAAAATTATATTGTTTATACGCTGCAGGTCGCAAATATTAAGATATTTTGATGAAATTTGGTACACCGACCTATGTCAGCCCAAGGACAAAGCCTATTGATTTTAGTTAACACCGGTCCATGTTTAGACCTAGTGCCCATATAATGGTACCCCCAAAATTGGCTTGGTTACAAACTGTAGGTCGCAAATATTAAAATATTTTAATGAAATTTGGTTCGCTGACTCACATTATAGAAAATTTTGACACTAGTCCCATTTTAACCCATTCGAATTTCGGATCCAAACATTAGTTGGGTTTTAACCAGAGTGGTGTAGGGTATTGTATAGTCGGCATGCCCGACTTTAACCTTTTTACTCGTTTTTTGTGTATCATGTGCGACAGTAGAGAATATAGTTTTATAGCTGTGATCATACTGCAACCATGTCTTTTCTCTGCGTGAAACGGCGCATAGTGCACGACCTACAATCGAAATTCTGAGAGCTGCATTTCTGGGTCGCCTGATCTCTTGTTTTGGTGATTTGCACTGGCCGGCAAGATCGCCTGATTTAACCGTTCTAGACTTCTTTTTGTGGGGTTTTTTGAAGTCACAAATCTTTGTCAACAAGCCTCAGACTTTTGAAGTGCTCAATGAGAATATCCGTCAGGAATGCGGAAACCTATCGGTGGTAGTTCTGGCAAGAGTGATGCAAAATGCATAAATCGGGCCCGTATGGTCATCAATTCTGACGGCTGTCACTTGGCCGATATCAATTTTTCTACTTAAAGTTTTTCATTTATTGAAAAAATTACAGTCACTCACAAAAAAAAAGTAGTACAAAAGTCTGTTAAACGCGTTCTGATTCAATTGAACTAATTTTTCTGTTATTTTGTCTTTATATTTAGCATTAAACTGCAATTATTTTCATCCGTATTTGAACTAACTTTGCATGCTCATTTTTAATAATTTTTGTTTCTTAACTTTTCAAATTTTTTAGCTAATTTAATCCATCCTAAATATTACATTTTTGTGTTATGTTTTGGCGCTATATTTTAATTTTTTTTTTTATTATACATAAAATCGTAAAATATCTTGTATCTCGGAAACTAAGCGATATAGAGCAAAATTGGCAAAAATTCATCACTCTGTACCTATAAGTTAATCGTTAAAACCCACCTGTACTCCAAATAATAAATATGGGCCTGTCTAGGTCTGATCCGGAAAATATAAATTTTTAGCTACATTTTCAATTTAGCGCTTTTTGCAGTTCGCATTAGATTAATATTTTTATTAAAATTTAACTTATAGTTAAATTATTAAATTTATGTGGTAAACTACAACAAATGTGTCAGTTAATGTCCCAGTTAGTAGCTAACTGGACATTGTGTTAATGGGGGTTAGACCCGATTACTGAATGTTCAGTTAGCTACTAAATGGGACTTTAACTGACACATTTGTTGTTTCTCATATAAAATTTGAACTTAACTGTTGGCTAAATTTTAACTGGACTTTAGTAATTGGGTCTAAAGATGTTAGTATTTTTGTTTTTTTGTACGGGAATATATTTTTTTGAGGGTGTCCCGCTAGGTTTGTCCTTTCAAATCCGTTCAAGTGTTAGTGCTGAAATGATGCGTATTGAAGAGCTGAATACGGGAAAAATGACAAATTTGTTGGAGGGTCCTTTAAGGTCCTGACTAGCTTTTTAAATTGTGAATAGAAGTTTATTTTCCTATCAAAATCGTCGATTTATTATTGAAATGAAACATGGACCAAAATCTCTGTTTTGTGAGGCATTAAAATGTGATGTTTATTTCAAGTTATTTTATTTGCTTTTATTTTCATTAAAAAAATATTTGAAAGATTAATATTAAAACTGAAATTATAAACTGAATTTTAAAGTACATACACTGATAGAATTATCCTTAATGATATTAATGATATAATATCATAGATTTTTTTCGTAGAACCACACGTAGAAAAAAGAGATTGTTGGATATATTTACAGGCAATTATATATATGTTTATAAACTACTACACTTATGTTTGAGGTGTGTTTCCAATTATTTTATTTTTATCGTTATAATATGTATGTCCTCAGGCAAACACTGTAATGTTTGAATGTTAGTCATATTTTCCCACTTAAACAAAAATATATTTGCATTTTTATTTTATCATTATTATTTTTGTGGAGTGCAAATATAATAATGATAAATATATATATGTTTGCCTGCAAACATTTATATATTTGCGAGTAGATGTATTTCATATGATTCAAACATACATATGTTTACAGGCAAAAATATTATATTTGCTGGCAAACATATTATATTAAAAACACGGCAAATATATTTTTTCAGTTCTTCCAAACATATATATATCACCTGCAAATATGTTTCCTGCAGGGCGATTTTTTTCAGCGTGCAATGAAGACGTTCATTGTGTATATAATAATTAATTAATATTATGAAATTTTTCATAACTTTCTTTCATAAAATTTCATAATTTCATTAAAAAAATTCATTGAATTTCATAAATTAGATCTTCATAAATTTAATGAAAATGTTCTTTGTATGTATGAAATTGTTCAATAGTATGTATTTTTTTTTAGTTTTTTTTTATAAAATATCGTCATTTCCTGAGAGAATAATCTTTTATAATTTTTATTTTTTTTTTAATTAATTTTTTATTATTAATTTTGGACTATAAAATTTTTTTTATAAATCATATTAATTTCTAAACTTTTTTTATGAAACTTTTTAATTTAATGAATTTTTTCTTTAGATATATTTTGTACATCTGTAAAATATGCTACGATTTTATTACGCCTTTTGCATTTGCTAACTACTTTTTATTTATCCACTCCAGCTTAGCAACGACAACAACCAACTATAATAAATAATAGTAAATGAAATTGCTTCATATATTTTATGAAGCTCTTCATTGGCTGAATGATTTATTCATTGGACGAGTGGCCTATTAATTTTATGAAGAGTTTCATTAATTTTATGAAGTTTTCATAAACATTGACTTTAATGAAACCTGTTTCATAGATTCTATGAAAAGTTTCAATGGACGAGTTCCAGTGACAATTTGCATTGAAACTATGAAGAAATTCATTACTGAAGTGATGAAAATTCTCTCAGTGTATTACACCCAAATTTGTTCATTTTGAAACTGGTACGGTGACATGTTTTTTGGTATGAGTTCTGTGACCGATTCTTTTGGCTTAGTTCTGTGACGTATTCTTTTGCGTTAGTTCTGTGACATATCACAAAGCGCAATTCACTCCCTCCTATGACAAGCCCATGTTAAAGTAACCGTTCCTTTTCATATAAAAGAACTGGTCCGAGGACCGGTCCCGGTCCCAATGGACCAGTCAAAGCGACAATTATCATTAAAATAATTGGCATATCCCCGCAAAAACAGACATTACTGAGTAATTAAGCGGGTAAGTAGCACAAAAAGGGTTTCACTACTTACCAGGCTATTTACTCGCAAAAATACTTTTTTTCGCAATGTCCGCTTACAAAAAAGTGCGAATAACGAGTTACCCATAGTGAAAGAATAAATAGTTACTCAAAAAGATAGAATAAGTGGTTACTCAGAAGTTAGGAAATAATTGGTTGCCCTACATTGTGAAATAGTTGGTCATATTGGAAAAATAAATTTTTACCTCGGAAAATTTTCTATTCAGCTGGAAAAGTGTTCGAAATAATTTAATAAATAAAATAGTAATATGAAAAAGACTAAATCAGTCCTTATTTAATCAATTACCAGTAAGTGATTACTTTGCAAGAATATATAAGTACTTCTATTACTTATTATCAGTCATTATTTTGTGTTTTAAAGTAATGCAAAATGTAATGACCTATCATTACTTGGTAATCCTTAGGGTAATGACCTGTCATTACCATGTTTTTGCTGGGATCCAGTAAAATAAACTCATATATGTGATAACAAAAGAAAAATTAATACTACACCATAAATATACGAAAATACTATTGCTTTGAATGACGAGCAGAAAATAATCAAGCATAAATTTTAAAATACTACAATTTAAAATATTGAATTAAAAACATATGAATTAATTAATAGTAATTCTGCATACACAAAGTGTATGCTTCTACCGCACATACTACAAATATACATTTTTCAATTACTTCACATATTGATGGGTTTTATTCAAAACAATCCATCGGAAAATTTTATAAAAAAAATAAAATTTTATTTACAATTCTTGTGTAATTTTGATTTAAAATGAATAAGAATTATATATTTAAAAAAAAAAATTTTTACTAAATTCATATTTTTAGTAATAGCATTAAAAATTATTCCACTCTTCTTATAAAATGGTGCCTAGCCCAAAAGACCTTACCGATACCAATATCCGGTTTTGGATTTTATCCGAAAAACATTCGGAAAAAATTGTTGATCCATTGATCTAATATTGTTATAATATATTAACTTTGTAGATAGTATGGTTTGTATACAATTCCTCACTATGTATGTGCAAATAATTTTGTTCAAATATTTTATATATTTTTATTCATATCCTTTTCCGTTTGTTTGAATATACAAATGAATAAGTGTTAAATGTTATGTAGCGTAAATTAAATATTATTTTTCATTTCAACATCATCATATTTTATTGTTAATTATATGCTCCAGTTGTTGTTAAAATATAACTACAACAAATACAATAAACGAAAAATATAAAACTGAATGGCAAGTGTTAATTTAAAAAAAAAAATATTTTTGTATGTATATATCAGTTATCTCTCTATAGAGGAACAACGTGACTGACTGACTAATTCATTGAATCACTCAACATCGCCCATCATAAACTGTTGGAGATAAGAAGTTCAAATTTCCTAAAAAGCAAAAAACTGGTCTTCTTAATCAGGCAGCTCAAACAGCGTCACTAAAAAAAAGTTTGAGAGTTAACACATGCCAGTTGGTTGTGTAGTAATTAGTAAACGTTGTTTTTAACTATAATTACAATTGTGTTTCTAAAGAAAATGCAAAACAACTATTATTACAGTTATTTAAAAAACCATGGACTTTATTTTATAACAGTTATTTGGAGCATTTATTTTTAATTCTATAATAAAAAACTGCCAAAACAGTATTTTGCACAGTTGAACAGTTATTTTTGTTAGTTATTTAAAAAATTTTTTTTTAATTCATCTATCTGCAGCAGTTCAGTTATGCTTTTATCTACCATATGTAACATACCGAGATAGCTTAGATGGTAGTGCTATTGACTGACATTCTGTAGTCCCAGGTTCGCATCCCGCGACGAACAAATTTTATAATAATTTATATAACCACATATCTGGCAGCGATTTTCTACACTGGGGTTTAAGATGTTTTACTAATTTTTCCAGTAACTTTTTTTTTTGAGTGTAGAAATAAATAATAACAAATTAATACAAGTGTGAAGGCATGAATTCATGCATGCATGAGCGTGTTTTGTATGAATGTATACACACACAAAAACATTTCAACGTTTATCGAACTGAAATATTAGTGCAACAAAGTGATGGGCAATTTTACTATAATACTAAACAAATTTGAGGTTAAGCGGCCTGGGGTTGATAATTGCAACACTAAACGAAAGTAATTGGTTAGTATAGAAAAATCTTAAATGCCTTTCTCGTTGGTAAGAAAAACTTTTATATTACC
Organism: Leucophora obtusa; assembly: GCA_949987735.1. NCBI lineage: Eukaryota > Metazoa > Arthropoda > Insecta > Diptera > Anthomyiidae > Leucophora > Leucophora obtusa. The sequence goes on from OX465298.1 coordinate 137,418,232, forward strand.
GCTTAATTTACTTTTGGAATTATTTTTGTTATAAAGCAGGGTTGGCAGGCAATACCGCTTAAATACCGTTATCGATTCAAAACCCTTTCGACTGACTACCGTTACCCCTAAAATACCGTTACCGAAATAACCGAAATACCTTTATCTTTAAAATACCGTTCACGAAATAACTGAAATACCGTTATCCTCAAAATACCGATACCGATATAAATGAAATATCGATACCCTTAAAATACCGTTACCGACATAAACGAAATACCGTTACCCCTAAAATACCGTTACAGTTATTTTTAATTTTCTGTTTTTGGTAATTGCACGTGGTTAATTAGTATTTTTCGTACACTAAGATGGTAAATTGGTTCTGTTTTTAATCTCGTTTGTTTTTTGTAAAAAAAATTGCGGGATGCGTCGAAATAACTGACTACCGATATCCTTAAAATACCGTTACCGAAACAACTAAAATATCGCTAGCCTTAAAATACCATTACCGAAATAATCAAAATACCGTTATCCTTAAAATACCGTTACCGAAATAACTAAAAAACCGTTATCCTTAAAATACCGATACCGAAATAAATTAAATAGCGTTTCCCTTAAAATACCGTTACCGAAATAATCTAAAATAGCGTTACCCTTACCGATAACCGCATCGTTTCGGTTACCATCCATGTTATAAAGTATTTTAATACACCCAGTAAAAAAAATCAGATGCAAAAGCAGTAGAAAAATCACTACAATTAATAATCTATATTTACTTCTTTTTTAACCGAATCACTAAAGATTTTAACAAACAGTTGTCATGAAAGGGGAGTACCCCCACTTTAACATCTTTTTCATTATTACACAGTGTAGAAACGGTAATAACATATCATTATTTTTTGGACTAGCAGTAATGACACCCACTTACCTTCTGCATTATTTTAAAATATATAATAATAAGTTACTGATAATGACTTACTTTTATCATTATTTTAAATGGAAAGCAATTTTCTAGATTTTTTTGAAAATTTTTTCAAATCTATTTTTAGACTCAATATTTTTCAACACTGCTAAGGATATACATATGTAACCACATATTTTTTTGATTTTTTGTATGTTGGCGAGTAAGCTGACTTGTGTGCTGCAGGTCAATTAAGTTTTTATCTATCAAACATTACATGTCAATATAGTTCAGATGGTAGAGCTATTGACTTAATTAACAATTAAAAATAAACTACAAAATACTTACAATTGTTTTGAACGAAAAGTTCTTTTTTAACTTATTTTCAATTGTTTTAATGAACATATTCGGTTGATTTTAAAGAAAAAATATTGTGAGTGTAAACAAAATAGACGCATATGGAATGAAATAAATCCACAACAGACTCCATTACATCCCGAGAAATGCACCGTTTGGTGCGGTTTACACGCCGCACAGTGCTTTGTCCCATAGGCAAAATTAAAATAAAATAAAGCAGTTAGAATATTTAAGTAATACACATTTTTGTAAAGCTAACAAAGTACCTTAAAAAGATTTGTAAGTAGAATTTATCATCTCGTTTTTTTGTTAACAGTAGAGGGCGCTAAAGTCAGTAAACTTTTGAGGTAAAACAGTTGAACGGAAAAACGACTTTTACTGTGTTATCAAAAAAATTGCCAAAAATTTCATTTTTTAGTGTATTGCTTTGAAACTTAATAGTTGTGTTTATTACTATAGGTGTAAAAAAATAAAAATAATTTGTGGTAAATATTTTTTATGGAAAAGTTGTTTGTGCCATCGAAAACTTTTGGGATTTTTTATTTGGAATTCCCAAAATGCAAAAGTTTAATAGAGTGAAATATTTTTTTTTTTTAAATAGGTAATTTTTTATTTGTGATTTAGTACATTTTAAAGGGCTTTATTAGAATTTATAAAGAAGTTCTAGATTTTTCTGCCGGAAATGTAAAAATGATATGAATTTTAAAGACATATTTCCTAAGTTTCAGAAAAAGTTACAAAGACCTAAGTTCATGGTACTGCCAAAATTAAAAAAAATTAATTTATACAACTTTTTTTTTTTTTATTACTATAAAAAATGAATCAATTTTTGATGTAGTGTATAATTTTTATTTAACAATGAGAAAAACTTACCAAAAAATTGAAAGAATAAAAATTTTTTTTGGCGGAAAACTTAAAATTTTACAAAGTTTGACAAAATTAAAAAAATATATAAATGAAAAATAGGCGATTTTTTATTTTCCATTTAGATACTTTGTTAACAAATCTAACCATTAATAAAAAAAAAGTTTAGATTTTTTCCCGGAAATTTGAAATTTTGTATTTTTTTAAAACATCTATATTTTTTTAATTTACAAAGACCAAAAATATGATTATATAATTTTTTCCAAGTAAAGGGCTCCAGAGACCTACAAAGTTCAATTCAATTTTTGCAAGTTGTGCAATTTTATATTCGAAATCAAAAAGAGGATATTATATATAATCCATACCTAAATAATTTTTTTCAAAAATGTTCAAACTAATAATAAGATGACGATATGACGTTATTTACATTTTGCTATTTTCCGTTATTTTTTATATTTGAACAAGACATGAGAGCGTGTTTATTTCAGTTTAACGTGATCATTTTTTTAATATTTTATGATTGTTTTGAACTTTTCACCATATTTGAATTAATTGTGGAATTATCACTAAAACATTAAATTAATACCTAGTCAATATTGAAATAACTTTGTGCTGCAGTAGTCATTACAATCAAATAGTGAACCCTCGTGAGGTTAATAATCTCACTGGTTCATCTCTATATTTATGCATAATAAAACTATTCTGTTAAATTTATTTAAAAGTTGTGAAACAATATTTTTCGATAATGACAAATTTTATTATAAATTCCGATTTAGTTGATTTTTGGTTATCTGTGTCTTCAAAAAATAAAATCCCAGAACTATATAAATTTATAAAAGTCAAAATTGGGGGTTCAAGTGTTGAAAAAAAAGTGTTGTTAAAAAAAATTAGATTGTTTGACAATAAAATAAAAAAATATTGGACCGAGAGTAAATCCAATAGGCAATTCTTCGATAAAAAGTATTCTAAGTGGTTGAATTGGAAATTTTTCGAGCCAGACAATGTAAGTTGTGTATTGATATTCTTTTTAATCTAAGTAAAAAAGTTTAACTTTAAAACTAAAATATTTAGGAACCAAGCACAAGCAAAACTTGCCAACATGAAATATCTATTGTATCTGATATAGAACAACTAGAAACAGTGGAATCTTCAATAGCATCAGAAATGGAAACAACTGTGTTACATACTACAAAAGAAGAAATAAATAAAGCTGGTAGAAAAAAAAAGTATTCAGTCAAAGTTCTGTTAGATCAAAAGATAGAAAGATTTCAGAATTGATTGAAAATTATTCATTTGAAGAACTCCAATATGCAGCAGACAAACTAAGAAAGAGGTATAATTATAATTTAGACAGCACTAAAACAGATGTAAAATGCATTTCTATTGAAAAGTCATTGGCGCTATATATGGATTTGGATTTGTCGGAACGAAAATATAACGTATTGCGGCAAGCAATTAATGAGCTTCATCCAAACTGTTTGCCATCATTGTATGCGTTAAGAAATGAAAAATTAAAATTCTTACCCCCTATTGCAACGACTGAAATTTCAGCAGAGGTTGACTTAAAATGTACAAAGTGTAAAACAGCGGAAAGCGTGATTAAAATTTGTAATACGGAACAAAAATTTACAAAGCTGTCCCTAATTTGCAATGGGGCATGGATGGCAGCTCTGGCCATAGCAAAAATTTGAAAACGAAAATAGTTCCGACGAGTTCATTTTTTTTATAGCCTTTTGAAAAATTTAAAAATTTAGAATGTTCTGTAATTGATATAAATGGTTCAACTGTTGAGGTGTCTTACGATATGCACTGCACAATGATAGATGGTGCAGTTGCAAATGTTTTGAGTGACACAAACTCAGCAAGTAGGTGCTTTATTTGTAATGCAAGTCCTACAGATATGAACACTATAAAAATAATTAAGGACCCTTGTATTAATAATTATAAATATGGACTTTCTACACTCCACTGCTGGATACGCTTTTTTGAATGCATATTGCACATTGCTTACCGTCTTCCTTTGAAAGTTTGGCGAGTCAATAAGGAAAATACCTCAATTTTTTCACAAAACAAAAAAAGAATTCAAAATGAATTCAAAACACGGACGGGATTAATAATAGACCAAGTAAAAACGGGATTTGGAACTACTAACGATGGAAACACGGCTCGACGTTTTTTTGAAAATAGTGAAGTTTCTGCTGAAATTATGGGGATTGATAGAGGTCTTATTGATAATTTTGGCACAATATTAAGAGTTTTATCTTGCGGATTCCCGGTTAATGTTACAACGTTTAAGGAGCTGCTAACTATTACCAGAAACTCATTTTTAATTCAGTATGGCTGGTATTACATGCCAAGTACAGTTCATAAGGTTTTAGTGCATGGATGCGATGTTCTGGAATACTTCAACTTGCCAATAGGTAATAAAATATTAAAAAAACGTTTTACACATTTTTTTTTAAAACTATTTTTATTCTAGGGTGTTTGTCCGAAGAAGCCTTAGAAGCCAGTCATAAAAATATAAGGAATGTGCGATTTTCCCATACAAGAAAAACGACAAGAGAAAATACAAATAGAGATTTAATGGCTCATTTGTTATTAATGTGGGATCCGGAACTATCGTCACTTAGGTCTACAAAACACATAAAAAAAATGATGAATTCAAAGAAATTGAAAAATAAATTTTGAAAGAAAACATCATAAATTACAATTAAAATAAATTATCTTATTTGTTGAGCAAATTTAGAAACAAATTTATTTATGACCCATTTTAAAGGGAATATTAAATTATTTGCATTTTGATCACAAATGAAGCTAAAGTTTAGTTTTTGAGAAAAAGGATATATGGGAGATGGTAATGTCCTTGTATAGAATGAAGCGAAATTTCTCAGAGAGCTTAAAAATATAGTTTTATAAGTAGTTATTAGTTTTTAGTGCATTCTGATCACTAATGTAGTTAAAATTTAGTTTTTGAGAACAATTATATATGGAAGGTAGTCACGTCCTTGCACCGAATGAAACAAAATTTACCACTGAGCTAAAAGACAAATTTTAACAGACAGTTACCAACTTTCGGTTTATTCTATTTACAATTATAGCTAAAATTAAACTTTTTAATTTAAAGATGTATGGGAGGTAGTCATGTCCTTCGACCGATTTTTCCGAAACTTCGAATTTTTCTTAATTAACATATTTTGAACCAGCACACCATAATGGATAATTTTTTGTTTGAAAATATGGATGACATTGATCCGGATGAGATGTGGTTTCAACAGGATGGCGCTATGTGCCACACGACGACCGCAAACATCGAATTAATTAAACCAAAATTTGGCGATAAGTTGAGTTGATTGCGATTTGACACCTCTCGATTATTTCCTGTGGGGTCACGTGAAGTCACTGGTTTATGCTGATAAACCAGCAACAATTAACATCTTGGAAGCCAACATTGTTCGTGTTATTAAAATGTAATTTTTTTACAATTTAAAGTTCTATCTTGCTTAAAAAACACCCTTTACAACCGCATTACTGCACAAATAACTGCCACGTAGTAATTGCAGAACTTTTTTGAGTGTATATTTGACTACCCAGTAAAAAAAGAGATGCCGAAGCAGTAGAAAAAGCACTACAATTGATGATCTAGATGTAATTCTTTTTAACATAAACACTAACGATTTTAACATTGAGTTGTCATAGAAGAGGAGTACTCCCACTTCAACATTTTTTCAGTACTTTTTGAACAAGTGCAAAGGCATGTCTTTTTCACCGATTAAAAGTTAAAAGAAAATCTTCACAAAAAAATTATATTTTTTTTATTTTACAAAAGTTTTTTATTGCCGCCACCGGGTATCGAACTTGCGACCTCACTACTGCTAGTAGCTGAGCTCTACCGCTGAGCTATTCTTTGATATGAAAGTTGACTGGCATAAAAACACCACTTTGTTAATGCGAGATGTTGTTCCTTATTCTTTTCAATAAAAGTACTTATTAAACAAGTGTAAAAGGTGCACTCTAATTCAATATTGGTTTCAGTACTATTTTTACAGGTGCATAAAAAGCAATTTATCTCCATTTTTTTATATATACATATTTTTTAAAATTTCAAAATTAAAAAAATATTCAATTTAAACAAATCGATAATAAATATTAAAAAAAAATAATGGAATAAAAAGAAATAATAGAATAAAAAAATTTTTTTTAAATATTGGTTCCGCCGGGAATCTAACTCGGGACCCTCCGTTTGGAAATACCAAATGATACCGAAATCACTTTTTACTATCACTTTTAGAGCAATTACTCTTAAGAGGCAATACTTAAGTGATTTTTTTAAAAAAGTAGTGATTTTTTGAAGTTGTTCAGAATAACTTCAAAAAAAGCAGTAAAAATACACTAACGGATACTTGTGAAGCAGTGAAAGAAGTAGTTTGTAAAGCATTACTTCCTTGTAAAGCATTACTTTTTGCTGGGTACATAGGAAACCCATAACCCCTAATTAAATTATAGCATATTTTGCGAAGTAGTTAGATATATGTAATGCAAAAAATTCATTAAATTAATGAATTTTTCATGCATTCAATGAAGACTTTTCGCTAAATCAATGAATGAGGTTTAATAAAATCATTAATAGTACAAATGAAAAAATGGTTTAATTAACTCGTTCTTTGGGTACTTTTCAATGAAAAAAATTATTGGATTAATGAACAAATTCACTAACACTAAGCACAAATTTCTATCAGTGTATTCAAGCACAGTTTTTTTTACCATATACTCCATGGTACGGGTTCTCGACCTGGTTCCTGAACGTCAAAAGATAAGGCTTCATTATCCCAGAACCAGCACCCCGTTTATGTATTTCTCGCATCGAAAAAGTTTTCGCAAAAAATATGTGAAATGCAACCCTGCTCTGCTTTATATAGGGTGAGGCGGAGACAATAAAATATATACGAAACCAAATCAGCTAGTAATGGGCTGCATGTAAGTTATTTCTAATTTAATTAGGTGTTTTACAAAACTACATGTGTTTATAGTTCTAAAAGTTACAGTATCTGATAGATTTACGACAAAAACTCCCGTCCATTTCATCACCTCTTAAATCACCCTGTGTAATGCAGGGTTCCCAAGCATTTCTCGATGAGAAAACTTCTCGCATTAGATACAGAAACGGGGTACAGTTGTATAATTATTTTTGGAACCTATTATAAAGTACAACCTTTTCTAGTTTGGAAGAAAAGAAACTATTGCTAATAGGTCAAACTAAACACAAAAGTCACCGGTTGTAGAAATTAAACCAGCAAAATAAAGTTGAAGTAATAATTTACAAACTACTTCTCTCACTGCTTCACAAGTATCCATTAGTGTATTTTTACTGCTTTTTTATAAGTTATTCTAAACAACTTCAAAAAATAATTTCTTTCATTGCTTCCAAAATATCCGTTAGTATATTTTTACAGCTTTTTTAGAATTATTTCTGAACAACATCCAGAAAATCACTTAAGTATTGCTTCTAAAGAGTAATTGCTCTAAAAGTGATCCTAAAAAATGATTTTGGTATAATTTGGCATTTTCTAACATAGGGTCGAGAGTTTGATTCCCGGCGTGACCAATATTTTTTTATTTTTGAAAAATTTTTTTTAATTGATTTTCTATTTAATATTTATAATTAATTTGTTTAAATTCAATATTTTTTAATTTTTAATAATATTTAAAATAAAAATGTGAGAAATTGCTTTTTATGTACCTGTGAAAATAGTATTAAAAACAATATTGAATTGGATTACACCTTTTACACTTCTTTAATAAGTACTTTTATTGAAGAGAATAAAGCACAAAAGCTCGCACTGACAAAGTGGTGTTTTATGCCAGTCATCGCTCAGCGGTAGAGTGCTAGACTAGCAATCGGGAGGTTGCAAGTTCAATACCCGGTGGCGGCAATAAAAAAACTTTTTTAAAATAAAAAAATATAATTTTTTTTACGCAGAATTTTTTTTCAACTTTTAATTGGTGAAAAAGAGCTTCCTTTGCACTCGTTCAAAAAGTACTGAAAAATGTTGAATTAGGAGTACTCCTCACCTATGTTAACTCAATGTTAAAATCATTAGTGTTTATGTTAAAAAAGAAGTACATGTAGATCATCAATTGTAATGCTTTTTCTACTGCTTCGGCATCTCTTTTTTTGATGGGTCGCTACTGTAGTCTAATGTGTTCTGCAATCAGTTTTTCGGATTTCACCTTTTTCTGGGATGTTGTGCAGCAAATTTTATTTGTCACAAATTTTATCAACATTTTTTCTAAAAGAGTTGGCTTAATTGACTTCTGAAAAGCTCATTTATGAAATAAAATTAAAAATTTTACAATGTTTGATCTCGTGGTGTCAATTTAAAATCAAATATGTAGTTATTAATCCTCAACAAATACTCTTTGTTAAATCAATAAAAATTTTATCAAACTAGTTTTAATTTTTAAATAAATTGATACTTAATGATCACTAAATAAATAAATTTATTGATAAAAAACAAACTTTGTGCAAAAAAAATGTTTAAAAACATAGTGGCAAAAAACTGATTTATATTTATATCAAACTATGGTTATAAAAACAAATAGCACTTTTCTATAAAAATATGTACATGAGAGAAAAATATTGAATTTAAAATTTTTTTATTTTATTCTATTCTGTTGAAAAAAAAATATTTAACTAACGATGATAAGGAAAAACAAATACGGTTAAAAAAAAACATTTTTTTTTTGATGGGGAGAAAATGTAAAGCAAAAAAAATTAAAATACCATAAACAAGTGACGCAATTCCCACAGAATTTATACCGTGTTTTTTATCTAAACTAAAATAAAGTTTATTTTTTTTGTTTATTTTCTATTTACGTAGCTACTTCATGATGATTTACAATGTTAAATAAATAATTATGGGGTTAATAAAGAGGACTGAGGGAAAAATATGTAACAAAATATTTTATTTGGGTTATACTTAAAAAAATAATATAAATATATTTAAGTTATAAAAAACAACACTGTTTATTTATATATTTTCTTTAACATACATTTTGAAGTAATATTCAACCTTTGGAATTGGTGAATTTATTAAATAATTGAGCTCGAGGTCAATTATTTAATAAATTCATTTTCTTTAACTTTAAAAATTTTATTCATAACTATGAATGTGAAAAAAGTATGCAAAATAAACTCATCAATAAATAAAATAAGCTTAAACTAATTTCAATACAAATACCAAAAGATTTGTTAATTTAACGATAATTTAAGTATTATGTGACTAAACAAGAGGAGTCATAAGACGGTACGCCTTCAATTTGCGGTAAATAATTTGGATACCAACTGGGACTCAGTATCTAAAAAATACATTTTTATGTGTAAATTCACAAATGCTTTTTAAAATTATAGCAGACTTATGAAACAAATTTTGTATGAAAAATTTATTTTATAAGCCTCCTATAACATTTGTGAATTTACACGTTAAAATTTGCAGTTTTAATTTTTTTTTTTTTTTTTTTAAATATTATGTTTCTCAAGAAAAACACATTTTATTTACACGTTAAAATAAAATTTAAATAAAATTTGCAGTTATAATTTTTTTTTTTTTTTTGATAAAATATTATATTTTCCAAAAAAAACACATTACGAGTAGATTGTGGTGTTGGAGAGAAGCCTGCTGTCATTTCTAGAAGAAAATAAGGAAATATCCATACAAGTCGACAAACGAAAGTGTTGAGGCCTGGCCAGAGTGCTCATCTGACCTAAATCTTATCGAGAATATCTGCGCCTACCTACCTATGTTTACGCCGAAAATACCAAATATGATTCGGTTACAGACCTAAGGAACACCATTTTAAGGAAGTTGCAAAAGCAAAAGGTTCTCATATTGGTTATTAAAAAAATAATAATATATAAAACATTTGTAGAAAAAAATAATATACGTAAATAATTTAGTTAGAATATTGTTCTACCTCAACTCCAAATTCTAATATGATATTGCAATATTAGATTTTATTTGTTGTTTCAAAAAGGTTGACCATTTTCATTACAGACAATACAATTGTTTCGTGGGCATCACCCCAACCCATCAGTTTCCGCAATAAGAAAGTAATGATTGAAACACACAAACAGAGACATTATTTAATGTACAAAAGTTACATAAGGTACTTTTGCATATGAACTTGTAATGGTCAGTCCGGTTGCAGCAGATTCCTGTTACAGCTCCCCCAAATTATGCATGTGTCGGTATTGCTAAGGTAGTATTCCTGGGTGTTGACCTGCTAGTTTTAAATTTGTTACTAGTTTTTTTCTGCAAATTCGGTTTCGACGTGACATTCGTTAAAAGTTTAATTCGATTGTTTCGATTCAATACTTTTGATACCAGTCTCTTTCATCGCACCTTGAAAAGACAATTATTTTAGGCAAGTCTTTCGCACTCTCGAAGTTTACTATCTTTTTTCTCTGGAAATGAAAACAAACATACCAGTGTATGGGAGAATACGATTCTGGGAAGAGTCCTGCAGTTTGGTTAGTAAATTGCGCAAATGGTTTTTTACAATGTAAAGATGATTGAGGGATTTTGGGTTGAAATATATTTGCCTCCCGAATTTTACACATAATTTTACCAATGAGTAGTGAACTAACTATCAGTTTGTCTATTTGAAATGAAAAAACTGTAACAGATTTTTTCTCTTCGGTGAGTAAGTGCTGCCTAATTTGTATTTCACAAACTTAGATACAAATCAGTCAAACTAATGTCAAAATGACTCCGAATGTCAATGCAAGCCGATGACTAGGTTAAGCGCTATTTTCACGAAGGTGATTTTATGGTTTTACGAGGAAATTCTCATTCCTTTTCTGTTTAACTTTTGTCAAGTCAACACCGGTGGATGCTGGTACGCTAATATTTTTTCCGGATATCTAAATTTTCAATGATGACATTCGATGAACACATTTTGACTAAAAAGTCAAATCGAACTTGGTGCTAATCACCATCTAATATTTCATATAAGTTTTTATCAACGTTGTTGTTAATTGCACCTTAATTTGGCAGATTTATTTGTGCAAGTTTTTGGAAAAAATCAGGTGGGCGTGTATTTAAAGTAACCAATACTACCGGGCCAATTATGCAAATTTTAAGAATTTTGTAGAACTTGTTAAGAATTTTTTTACAGTCCAAACCTTAAATATTCTAAGTTATTAGAATTTATATTAGTCACTAGAGTAGTTTAAAATTTTATTGAGGTTCTCTAAAATTAAACCTTTCTGGATTTTTTTAGATGAATTGTTACAATTTGCCTTGTTAAATTTTTGCTATTTATTTTATTATAAGTAACATGTTCAAATGGATTGAATTCTTTTTTCTTAAATAAATATATGAAGATGTCGGAATAATTAGTTATTGACTTTTTCCTTAAGGTTGAGAAAACCTGAAGTAAAGGTTAAATTAGACGTGCCATAACGCCATAGCCGTAACCATAACGCCATAGAAGACAACCAAAATTCAATTGGTTTCTATGGTTACGGTTATGGCGTTATGGCATGTCACCAATAATCGTATACATTGTAGCCCATAAGATTGGTTTGAACAGCTGTTTTATATGGTTATGGTTATGGCACGTCTAATTGAGCCTTAAGTTAGGGTTCTTCTGAAAAAAATTAAGATCGCTGAAGGACATGGACCGGGAGGGTGTAGAGACCGGGGAATACACATCATTAATCCCCACCAAATTTCTACTGTAATTACCATCTTAGTAAATATCAGTTGCAATAGTTATAAAATTCACGGGGAAATCCCATAGTTTTTTTCTTTTATGGTCCATTTATATTTATATTTATTTCCACACTAATCGGGACTCTGTAGTAAAATTTTGGATGGTGTGACTTGAGTTGACCTGGGGTCAAGAACCTCCCCAACCACTGAAGCTGGCTGCAGAGACGGGTCCCGGCGACCGCTTGTCATCCCAAAAATCAGCTGATCGGGTTAATCGACAGCTAAATTCTGGCCATTGTTGTTATTACTAACGGAGACCACATGGTAGCTATGTGAAGGGCGATCCATCTTCTTTTGGTTAAATTTGGCACTTTTCTCCTTAAATCTAACACAATGTGACCAGATTCATTAACACGGTGGTACATCATTACAAACTATCTGATTTGGTAAAACCAGCCATAAATCAACCACTTTTGAAAGCAACAATTACATAAAAGTACACTCACAATATTTTATCTTTAAAAAAACCTAAAATACATATTAAATTAATTGAAGACACAATTAGAAAAAAGACTACTGATTTTTCATTATATTCAAACCATTTTGCTATCAATTATCAAAAATTGTTTAAACAATCTATAAAAGAAATAAAAATAATTGAAAAGTTTGTCAAAACAATCTACAATTTTTAACTGACAAAAAGTTAAATAAAAGCGATTTTTTGGTATATTTTTTCATATTTGAAAGTTTTTTTTTTGTTTGAATTTTCAAAACACTACACACACAACACACACTTTCATATTTTTATTGGCTTTGTTTGTATTGAATGAGTAAATAATTTCTTGTAATTTGAATTGAATTAGTTTTGTATATAAACAAACTATTTTAACAAAAACGAAAACCGAAAGTATTTGAATTTTTTATTTTAAAACAGAAAACAACGAAATTATTTAAATTATTTTTCTAAAATAGAAAACTAAAAATAGAACATTTGACTGAAAATATCAACAGACGATACGTATTTTTTTGGAGTTTGTTTTTTATTGACTTCTACAAAAAGATAAACAATATGTTTCCATGCATTTTAATTGATTCTTCAATTGAAAACAGAATTTACCTATTACTTTTCAAATAAACCTCAATCGGTTAAGGCAAATATACTGTGAGTATACGCTTTGCGTACTATTTATTAGTATGTTTGTGTGTTCCTTATCAATAACATTTGTAAAAACAACTAGATTTATTCCAAACAAAATAAATATTTTGCCTGAGACTTAGCCGTGATATGCTTTGTTCAACAATTATTTTAATTTTTGCATTACAAAATACAAAAATACCAGGGTTGGCAGGTATTACCGCTAAAATACCGTTATCGATTCAAACCCCTTTCAACTGACTACCGTTACCCCTAAAATACCTCTACCGAAATACCCGGAATACCGTTATCCTTAAAATACCGTTACCGAAATAACTGAAATACCGCTATCCTTAAAATACCGATACCGAAATAAATGATATATCAATACCCTTAAAATACCGTTACCGGAACAAATGTTATATTGTTATCCCTAAAATACTGTTACCGTTATTTTTAATTTTCTGCTTTTGGTAATTTTACGCGGTTATTGAGTATTTTTTTTACATTAAGTTCATAAATCGATTGTTTTTAACCACGTTTGTTTTTTGCAAAAAAAAATTAAGGGATGCATTGAAATAACCGACTACCTTTACCCTTACAATACCGTTACCGATATAACTGAAATACCGTTAACCTTTAAATACCATTACCGAAATAAGCCAAATATCGTTATCTTTAAAATACCGATACCAAAATAAATGAAATAGCGTTATCCTTAAAATACCGTTACCGAAATAACTTAAAATATCGTTACCCTAACGTTAACCGCATTCGTTTCGGTTACCATCCATGAAAAATACTTTTTTGTGACTTTCGTATATGTGACCTTCTCCGAGAAAAGGGACCTAGTGTGTCAAAAAACGGGAACTTGGGAAACTCGATAAAAATGAAATTTTCTTTGTTGTTTTTGTTTTTTATTTGATATTTTAAATGTTTAATAACGCTCCTAGACGAGAACAAGAAATTCTCATTGAGTTTGTAATTTAACTTAACAAATATTTCCAGAAATTCTAAAAACGTCGTCCCCTGACGATTTCCTTAGGCAAGAATGAAATCCGGATAGGGACATGCCTGCAGCGGATTATTTTTCACAATTTGTTAAATACGTTTGGGATTTTTAGCATATTTAATTCCTTTGAAAAATTTTAATGTTTTTCTAATTTTTATCGATTTACCCAAGTTCCCATTTTTTGACACACTAGGTCCCTTTTCTCGGAGAAGGTCACATATTTGGTTAGAATATTGTTCTAAAAGTTTTCAATAAAAATGTTTTCTTCTTCTTAATATAAATGAACTTTATAAAAAATTTTTACTTTCAAATTATCAATCCTAATGTTCATTAATTTCATACTTAAGGAGTTTCTAGGCCCAGTCTTTAGGACATAAGTTACCTTTAAAATTAGTTTAACTTAGTTTGTAACTGGAACACTTCTTTTAAAATATTGTTTATTTTGTTCTGTTTCAATAAGCACCAAAATTTTAACAGAGAAAAAGTTTTCTTCACCCAAAAAAATAAATTAGTAGATAAATTAGTAAAATGTCTTGTATATCAAGTATACTAGTTTTCAGCAATTTTTTCCCTAAAATGAAATCCCCTTTTCAACAAAAGTTTTAGTCATATTTTTTCAGCACTAAACTTATTTTGATTTTAGCAAGGATTTTTTTCATTTGAAGTCGACTAAATGTTAGCAAAACTTATGCTGAGATTACCATTTATTTGGTAAAAATGAGCTCGCTGATTTCAGCAAATCCCTTTTGCTGAAATTACCAATTTTTTGCAACCACGCTCCTGACTAAAAATTTGCTGACTTTTTTTGAGTGTAGCTATGATGAAAAAAACGAAAAACCGAAAAACCTCTTAACCGGTACGTTGCGATTGGTTTAGTTATCAAAAAAAGCAACAAACCAACAAAAATTACACGGTGTATAGGTAAACAACTCTGTTTGACGTTTCTACTTGCAACGGAAAACAGAAAGCAAACACATGTCATTCATGTGATAACAACGGAGATTACAAAACACAGCTAAAGTTTATACATAAAGTTCATCTTAACTCAGTAAATCAACGAAGATTAGTTCTCATACAGATTTTTCCATTTAAGTTGTGAAATAATTAAGAAATATTTACAATTAATACTAAAGAAGCGAAGAATGTTGCTGAAGGTCGTATGGATTCTATTCGGCTAGTGACTAATAAATTTGTCTGTGTATTCTCCATAATTACAAAGGAAAACTATAATTTTTCTAATTATTAAGAAAAATTTTCATGACCTTGAACCGAATTAAAAATATCTCAATATATTTTCCATAACGAATTGTAGTTATTTAAAAAGTAATAGGTAAATTTTGTTTTCAATTGAAGAATCAATTACAATATATGGAAACATATTGTTTAACTTTCTGTGTAAGTCAATAAAAAAACAAACTACAAAAAAATACGTATCGTCTATAGGGGCTGATACTTCCAGTCAAATGTTTGATTTTTAATTTTTAGAAAAAATAATTTTAAAAATTTCCCTGTTTTCTGTTTAAAACATAAAATTCAAATAATTTCGGTTTGTTTTTTGGTCAAAATAGTTTATTAATATACAAAATTATTTTAATTCAAATTACATGAAATTCATCACTCACACACAGAAGTATAGCCAATAAAAATATAAACCTATGTGTTGTAGTGTTTTGAAAATTCAAATAAAAAAACTTTCAAATATGAAAAAATAAATCACAAAATCGTTTTTAACGTTTTTGTCAGTTAAATATTAAAGATAGTTTTAACAGACTTTTCTCTTTTTCTTATAAATTATTTAAACAATATTTAAAAATAAATGGTTAGAATATAATGAAAAATCAGTAGTCCTCTTTTTAATTGTGTTTTCAATTAATTTAATATGTATTTTATTTTATTTTGAACGATATAATATAATGAGTGTAATATAAAATTATTAAAAGAGTAATGCCTGCAATTTACAATAATTTAAATGGAATTAAATTAATTTTAACAAAATTTTTGAGACAGCTTTTTGTTAGCCATTTTACAATTTGTTATAAAGTTTTAGATAGAAACGTTTTTTCTAATCACTTGGATTTAATAAATCCAAAAAGTATTTCTAAAAGTGCTCAACAGATGGCGTTAGATTCTCCCTATTTTAAAAAGAATTTTCTGTCCGACACTTCTTTCATCCTAATTTATAATACCGAATTCGATGATGAAGGATTTTACTTTAACTTTTAATTTTTAATTATATTTTATACAAAACAGCGATAAACAGTCTGCCTTTTCAGTTTTATCACTTCAATTTATATTTTTACACAGTTGAAAAATTCCATTGCAATATTTAATATTCACTAATTGGATTTAATTAAATTACTTACTGTAGAGTGAAAAATTGCCATTTCTATTTCAGCTATTTCTCCATGTCCAAGATTAAAAATATGTATTTGGTGAGGTGTAGTTTTTTTTTTCTAAACATATTTCATAAAAAAAAATTTAATAAAAACCTTTTATTTGTTAGTTTTTAAATTTTTTTGTTTCTCTTTTGATTTTTATTCGTATTTTTTTCTGACATTAAATTAATAGGCTGTTTCATATATTTGTACTTTTATTATGGATTTATTAAATCCAGCTTTTTTTTGGATTTAATAAATCCACTTTTTGTATGAAAAATTCTAAATCCAGGTGATTAAAAAACGCGCTAAATTTTTTGATTTTTTTTTTTCTTTTTAAGAAAGCAACTACAATTTTATAGATACATACTACATTTACTATACTTTGTTTACGCGTGATTAGTAACTTCCGAAAACCATACAAAGATGTAGTAAAATTTTGAAAAAATTACAATGACAACAACAAATGTTCCTAATACTCATATTAGATCAAAAGAATAAAAATTACTACATAAATATATCTGGTAAATACTAGTAACGTAAATTAATTACTCATGTATGTATGTTTATTCCAAAATGTTGTATGTACTAAAAGAAATAAATACAAAGTTGCTAAAATGGTTGGAATTAATGGTCTTAAACTAATGAATATAAATTCAGAGTCACTGTCAAACGGTGATGAGACAAATATTATAAATACACAGTAAACAGTGGATAGTAGAGTGTCCCTTAAAAATAGATTTGTCCTACACCCCCAGTTTTATTGCAAATGGTCCCAAATGGAAGAAATCGATTTTTTATTTATTTTATTGGGAAATAGGGAAATTTCCCCCCCCCCCCCCCCGCCCTCATCGAAATCGAAATAGAAAAAACAAAGGAAAAAAAGGAAAAAAAGGAAAAAGAGGGAAAAAGGAGAGAAAAAGGAGAGAAAAAGAAGAGAAAAAGAAGTGAAAAAAGGAAAAAGAGGGAAAAAGGTGTGAAAAAAGAGGAGAAAAAAGGATAAAGTGAAAGAAGTACAAATTTGTTATGAATAATAATATGAAATATAAAATTTTTTCCTTATTTTCATTTAACCAGTCGTCATTTAAAAAATTTCAATAGATATTTTAACAAATTCATTAAAAAACTGATAATTTTGATTATAAAAAAATTAAAGTTTGTGGAGAAATGTAGTTAAAAGATCTAAATTTCAAATTAGATTTTCAAAATTGTATGTAGATCAATTTCGTTTGAAATTTTTCTAATTTCAAATGACAAAAAGAAATTTTATTTTAAAATTTCGCATTTTTTAATACAAAATTCCAATTTTAATTGAAAATTTTTTAAATAAAAATAAACGCCCTTACTATTTAAATTTTCAAATGTATATTTTTGACTTTAGTTAAAATTTTGGGTGGCAGCATGCTTTGACCTAGTTTATTTTTGGAGCATTCTGATTAGTTAATTTATTTTCAACCAATTAAAATATTTGAAAATGTAAATATTTCTTTAGGATTTTCATACACAAAATGTACAGAGCCGTTTAAATATAAAGTCGATTTTAAAAGTAAAATACTGTTTGATAGTAAAGCACCGTAAGTTATTCGGTTTCACGTGAAAAAATTGTTATACTCCTCTATATAAAAAAAATGATAATTGTCCACGACAATGAATTTCACGTGAAAACGCAGTAGAGATTGTTTTCACGCAAATTTAATGTACAAGAGTATTATTTTTCTTGGGGAAAAAACACAGTTTTTGTATATTCTGATTGTGTCTTTGATATAAAATTGAAAAATTGTTCATTTTTATAATTTAAATTAATATTTGAATAAAATTAAAGTTCGAGTAAAATTTTTCAATGTGAAAAACCACTTACGATGCTTTTGGGAAAAAGACTAAATTTTATTTTAAATTTTTTTCATTAAAATTGCAGAACTGAACTTCTAATGGAATTTTCTAAATTTGAAGTGGTAAATGCTACTATATTTTAGAATTTTCTCATTTCGAAATAAAAAATCGAAATTTCTCTTAAAATTTTTTTAATATTGTAAGAAAACAATTAATTGCAGTTATTTTTGTTCAGATTTAAGATCAAATTTGACAAATTCAAATAGAATTCACAATTAATTTTACTTGAAATTCTCCAAATTTCATTCGGAAAGATATGGTGGAATTCTTTTTTAGGTCTTTCCAAAGGATCGTATTGAACTTATTCCAGGCTGTCTTTCGGAAATCCTGAGTATACATGTTGATATCGTAGAATATACAGTTATGTTCCTGAAATAATTTCTTTTGAAATACTCAATTTTTGATTACCTGCGAGTAATTGACTAGCGTTAGATCCTGCACTTCCTCCCACCTGCAAAGTATTTTAACTTTAAAATACGGAATGTTGGTGTAGCGTCAAAGCAAAATTGGCCAGTAATTCTTTTTGTTAATAACGACATCTGACTCCCACAGCTATTCCAAAACCGATATGAAAATTTAATTATACAAAGTTTTCCAAATGTTGATCACGAACCCCTGAGCGTCCCTAATCGCATCCTAGGAGGTCTGCGAAACATTCCGAAAAAATAATTAAAAAACAATAATTTTTTAAACATTAGCAGTTTTTAGTTAATAAAGTGAATATAAAAATAATGAAAATAATTTCAAAACTTTTCAGGAAATATTAACTTTTTGTATTGTTGTTAAAAAGTAATCTCTGAGTTAAATCCTTGTAATCATCTCAATCAAATTTTGAGGACTTTTCAGACTCCGGCGACGTTTTTCGTAAAATTTTCAAAGTTTAATTTAATGAAATCCGCGATTTAAATCGTCATATGTATATCGAAAATGGATTCTTTATAATTTCTGAAAAAATATATGCGGTGTGTTTGATTAGTCGAAATTCTTACTACTTTTACTACAATTGGAAAGTTTTGTTTACTTTTTATATTGAAATTTTGCAGCTGCAGTAAAAGTAGTAACTTGTAGTAAGTAAACGAACACGCTTATGTTGTTCCTCATTACTTTATTTTTGCCTTTACGAAATCTTATACTGACACTCTTATTGGGTCTTATTTCATACAAATGCTGAAAAATCGAACTGTTTTTGTTATTTAATACTATACTATAACTCAGGAACCAAAAGGAGTACCAAACTGATATTTGACAGTGTCATTGATAAAAAACTAAGAATTAATACAAAAATATTAAAAGGCTACGATAAAGTATCCCGAAACGCGTATTAAGATAAAATGGCTTTAAACCTTTGATAACGATAAATGGTTAAAGTTCATTTCAATATAGTAACTATTCACGTGGCTCAATCATGGCTTCAATTATAAAAGTATAGAAACAATTAACTAATTGTAGAAAAATTATCAAAAATTAAAATTTTTTTTAATAAATCAGAAATTATCAAATTAAAAAATGAGTTGCAGACCAACTTCAGGCACGCTTTCAGAAGCTTCAAAGTGATATATCAACCAGTCACATAGCTAAAATAATACAAAAGTTAGAAGTTTTTAGGCATTACTAACCCATCCTTGTTGGATGTCAGATACGTATCAAATATTAAAGTTTTTGATAAAAAATATTTTTTTTTTTTTTCTTTATTTTAATTGCAATCTATCTATATACATTAATGGTGTTTTCTTTTCTAAAAACAAATGTTGCCTTTTAAAATGGTAACATTTTTTAAGTGTTGCCCTCACCCTGGCAAAATGTTGCCTTTTTTCTCATCAGAAAAGAACAAAAACAGGTGCCCTATTTTTAACAGCTGTTGTTTTCCTTTTGCAAAAAAATAAGCCGAAAAAAGTAATAAAAAATAAAAAAAGAAATAAAACTGAAAAAATGGAAATTGGAAGTAGTGATGAAAGGCCTAATGCGTTCAAGAAAGTTCAGTGTAAGTTTATTAAAAAAACATACAAAAAAACGTACTTTTCATTTATTTTCTTTTCAGTATGGTCGGAGAGAGACACCAGGCTGATGTTGGATCTTTATGCCAAATACCTGTCCGAAATTGGTCCATTAAAAAAATTTAGAAGTAAAAAAGAGATGTGGGCCCATATGTCTTCCGAAATTCCGGGAAAAAGTGCAAAGCAGTGTGAGGAACGGTATAAAACTGTGCTAAAAAGAAAAAAGTCAGCAGTTGATAACAACAATGCTACTGGATCAAAAAGACAGAAGATAGATTTTGAAGATGAATTGAACAAAATATGTTTACTTGATGATTCTATAGAACCGGAAGTGCAATTGAGTAGCCAATTTAAAATAACAAAAGAAAATGTAGAAAAAGGAGTTGCTAAAAAGAAAGTAAATACTACCGCAAAGAAAAATAAAACAGTTCAAGAAACTTTGTTGGAGATTGCTGCAAAAAAAGAGGAAGCTAAAGAAAGACGTCATAAGGAGAAGTTAGATGCAGTTGAAAAGATGCAAACTATATTGCAAAGAATTTTGGAAGACAAAAATAAGTGATTCAGAATTAAAACTTACTGCCAATTCTTCTAAGTTTGTAATGAAAACAATGTTATGTACAAATGTAAATATATTTTTTTAATAATAATTTAATTTTTTTAAATGAAGTACAAATAAAATTTAAGTTGTTGAGTTAAATAAAATATCCTTAAGTTCATTTCTTTTAATTTGTCCTAGTTGTGTAAGCAAATTATCTCTTCTATCGTCTACCAAAGGCTCGGTATTTATGTTGTCGTATTCGGTGTCGCTAATTTCTTCATCATGAAAATCTGCTTTGTCTATACAAATATTATGAAGAACACAACATGCTATAATGAATTGTGCCATTGTTTCAACTTTATGAAAGTCTAGGCGCATCAACTGACGAAAACGACATTTCAATACACCGAATGCGTTTTCGATTTTTACGCGAGTTTGACAAAACTGCAAATTATATTTTTTTTCCGATTCACTTAAATTGCCATAGTCTCGAAATGGTGTCAAAAGATATTCCCGTAATGGGTAAGCAGAATCGCCCAGTATATGGTAATTAGGAGAGCAAATATGTTGCAAATCTTTCCCAATAAAAGATAATTTTAATATTCTTGAATCATGTATTTTGCTAGGTACGCCAGTAAATACATCAAGAAATCTTAACTTTGAATCACAAATACCTTGCATGGTTATTGATATACCATCATGTCTATTGGAATATGTGGATCGAATTTTATGTTTTGGTGTTCTGGCTGAAATGTAGCTTCCATCTACACACCCCAAGACATTTGGAAATCCAGCTATCTATAAAGTTAGAAAATTAGAAAATTCAAATAAAAATTATAAAACTTTGTTTTACTTCTTGAAATCCTTTAGCAACAGCTTCCTTTTCATCATTTGATTGTGGAAATTTTATAACTTCTGGAGCTACTTCATCCACTAGAAACTTCAAAACTCTGTTGAAGGATGTGTGAATGCTTGACAGTGACATGTCAAACAAATTTCCAACTTCTCGGAAGGTGGTTTTGTTGCCAGAAAATCTAACAAAGAATATTTATAGTATGTTATTTGCATATGCTGTTGAAGACTAATAGCTCACCATAAAAATGAAAGAATTTGCTTTTCGACCGTTGATTGTTGTCTTCCCCCTCGATATGATCTTTTAAAATACGACAAAGAATATTTCTCCATAAGAAATGTGGCACTTTCCCGACTAATACGCAAATTCTTCTTAAACTGAAAAAAAATTTTATAATAAAGCAATTCCTTGTCCTTAAAGAATGTCTTACATCGATTTCCGAGTACTGATTTATTACATTTTCCACAAAATTTTTCACACGCGGTTGAAAATTTCTTCCCAGCAATACTGCAAAAACTTCATCATCGTCAGATGAAGAAGACGACTCCAATAACTCATCAACAATTTGATTAACACATAAAAGAGCGGCAGATGTATCCATTTGAATAAAATGTTATTGAAAATTAAAAATGTTAAACAATTAAAGTATAAAAAATCTTGCAAAAGTTAGCGCCAATAAATAAAGCAAATGTCAAATAGTAAATAGAAACAAAAAAGTCAGCTGTTTTACAGGGCAATATTACCACCCTCTAATTTTTTTGAGGGCAAAAAGGGCAACATTTTTGCATATTATGAGGGCAACATTTTTAGAAAAGAACTCAATACCCTTTCTTAGTGTTACATTTTTTTTTAGAAAAGAACACAAAAAAGCACTTTTAGGGCAAAGGGCAAAAAAAATGCAACATTTTTTGCAAGAAAAGAAAACGTTATAAGATAATAAGCAAATTTGATGATTGTTTACAAATGACATTTGTAGATGTACTCTTATAAAGTACAACTATAAGTTCAGAATTAAAAAAAAAATTCTTTAGTTTCACAAAAATTTACATTTTTATATTATATGTACAGGATAATAATTAAATTTAAATTTAGTTATAAATTTAAAGAATTATTTATATTTTTAACAAAGATTTTAGTAATACTTATTATATTTACAAAAGAAAAAGTTAGCTATGCTAACGATTTAGGTACGTATATATTGTACAATATAAGAAATAAATAATACAAAAGGGTTAAATCAAAAAAAAAAAAAATTTGAAAAGACATTTTTTTTTTATATTAATTTTTTTATATAACTAGCTTCGGAAAGGAAGGTCTAAGATGTGATATCTCCTCAGTCTTTTAATTTCGTCTGTTTCGTCCAATAGGGCGATAGCTAAGGCGTTAACATGATTGCTTAGTCTAGTCAAATATTTTTCGCTGTAATATCTGATTACTTCCTTAACTGTTTGAATTTTGAGATCATTATGAATAGCCTCGTTAGTAATATACCATGGTGATTGGACTATAAGTCTAAGTGTCTTGGACTGATATCTTTGAATTATTTCGATATTTGAATGGCTTGCAGTTCCCCACAGTTGAATCCCGTAGGTCCACACTGGTATTAAAATAGATTTATAAAGTTTTAATTTGTTCTCAATACTGAGTTGAGATCTTGGACCAATTAACCAGTAAAGTTTTCTATTTTGTATATTTAAATGTTGGCGTTTAGCTTTTATATGTTGCTTCCATGTTAATCGACGATCCAAGTGCATTCCAAGGTATTTAACACAATCCTTTTTGGGAATTTGTGTGTTGTTGATAGTAAGATTAGGGCAATCTCCTCTTCTTAGTGTAAATGTAACGTTTACTGATTTTTCCGCGTTTACATTTATTTTCCATTTTCTTAGCCATAATTCCAATAAATTTAATTCAGTTTGCACAAGGTTGGATGCTATGTTGGGGGATTCGTCTGCAGCTAATATTGCAGTGTCATCTGCATATGTTGAAACACTTATATGTTCTAAAATTGGCATGTCGGCCGTGAATACCGTGTATAACACAGGACTAAGAACGCTGCCCTGAGGAACCCCTGCTCTTATATCAAGAATATTAGATCTTTCATCAGCGATTTTTACGTAAAACATTCTATTTTGTAAGTACGATTTGAGGATTGCATAAAATGTTGCTGGAAGTAGTTCTTTTAGTTTTGATAATAGACCAATATGCCAAACCCTGTCAAATGCCTGTTGGATGTCCAAGAAAACCGCAGAGCAGTATTTCTTTTCTTCAAGTGATGATAAAAAATATAACTTAGAATTTTCCGTTGGACTTTATATTGTCTTTTATACCTAAGCGTCGCTCATAAAATCGTTAACCTTCCGCTGCGAAGTACAAAAACGTCCAAGAAGTAGTGTATGGCCAAATCACAAGGGGTTAAAAAATATTTTTTTGTGAAAATTAAAAAAAAAAAAATTTTTCCCAAAATTCCTCCGCCCCCCCCCCCCCCAGAGACTTGAGCTGGAGCCGCCACTGGATATCATTAACCCACTTTAGCCTGGAATCCAAAATGACCCACGGCTTTAATAAAAATGCAAAAACGTGTTTTTTTTATTAATTTTAAAGATTTTTTAAAATGCCTAATTTGGAGATGTCGATTGCTATTTGTACCACATGATAGTTGATATTGAAGAAAAAAAATAAATTGGAAAAATGATAATTCGAGTTTGTGTTTGGAGCTACTGCTTTCCAGGACATTTTACAAAAATTGCTCATTTTGTCAAAAATTAAACAAAATTTTAATGTTTTCATCAAATTTTACACAGTTTTCGGAAAAACAACACTTAAATTTGGTTAAAATATAATTATGTTTACACTTGTTTAAAAAATGTTTAACCCTTAGTGGCCTGGGGTCAGAAAATACCCATGAAACTTAATATTAATTATGACTACTAAATTTTAAAGCCATTAAATTGATAAAAAAAATATCAACTGGATAAAAATAATTATTTTATGTAACGTGATCCATATGGGGTTAATTTTTACACTTTTGGCCAAAAACGTCCCACTAGGAAATTTACAGAATAACACCTTTCATAGTTTTCGTCAAAATATCAATTTGAATGAATAAAAAATGTGTTCCACTTTATAAAAATTATTATTTTGAGTAACTTGATCCATATAGGGTTAATGTTCTCATTTTCCACAAAAAAAAGAGCCACTAGGAAATTTACAGAATAACATTTATCAGATTTTTATTAAATTGGGATATGCGATAGAGGGTACAAAACTAACGAACAAGCGCAATTCTCTATAGCCCCAATCTTATTTTTAAGGGTTAAAAAGGTGGGATCAAAAGTGTCCGTATGTTAATAGCAATTTTAGTTTTGTAATCGTATTAGATTCTAATTAAAAGCTTTGGTTTATTAATCATTTATTGCTTTCTATTTGGAAAGACGTTATCCTGAAAATTTACAAGTGGGCTTTTTTTGCCGAAAAGAGAAAACATTAACCCTATATGGATCAAGTTACACAAAATAATAATTTTTATCAAATGGAAAACAAATTTTTTTTGATCCATTTGAAGTGATATTTTTCCGAAAATTATGAATGATATTATTCTGTAAATTTCCTAGTGGGACGTTTTTGGCCAAAAGTATAAAAATTAACCCCATCTGGATCACGTTACATAAAATAATTATCTTTATCCAATTGATATCTTTTTTTATCAATTTAATGGCTTTACAATTTCGTAGTCATAATCAATATTAAGTTTCGTGGGTCTTTTCTGACCCCAGGCCACTAAGAGTTAAAGATTTTTTAAACAAATGTGAAGTTAATTATATTCTAACCAAATTTAAGTGTTGTTTTTCCGAAAACTGTGTAAAATTTGATGAAAACATTCAAATTTTGTTTAATTTTTGACGAAATGAGCAATTTTTGTAAAATGTCCTAGAAAGCAGTCGCTCCAAACACAAACTCTAATTATCATTTTTCCAATTTATTTTTTTTTTCTTTAATATCAACTATTGTGTGGTACAAATAGCAATCGACATCTCCAAATTAGGCATTTTAAAAAAACTTTAAAATTAATTTAAAAAAAACACGTTTTTGCATTTTTATCAAATTCGTGGGTCATTTTGGATTCCAGGCTAAAGTGGGTTAATGATATTCGATGAAGTCAAAATTCCATTTTTGAATCATTTTGACTATATTGAATGAATTAATGAAATAAAAAATAATTTTTTTCGGAATTTCGAATTTTGGGAATTTTTAATAATAATACACTTTTTTCCAAATTGGGCGATTTTCGTCCAACTTTCGGCACGGGTTAACGTTTTCCAAAAAAAAATCGATTTCTTCCATTTGGGACCATTTTCAACAAAACTGGGGGGTGTAATGAACGAAAATCGACAAATCGCTATTTTAAGGGACAGTCTAGTGGATAGGTTAGGAGATACAAGTACATAAAAACAATATATAAATACGCTTTAAAAATATTTTAAAAATTATAACTCTTATTTAGTTATTTATTTATTTATGTATACAAAATAAGTATTAAAAATTTTAAAATATGCATTTAAAACTTTAGAAATATGCATTTCTGATTGATTTAATTCAGCGTTTCAAATATTTTCAATCCAATTTTATTGGTTTGTTCTCTTAAAAAGTAGTTTAAATATTGAAAATTACTGTTTATCATCGTCGGAAGGCTACACTGATCGAATTTTCGTTCATACTATTAATGAATCGATTTCATTAATCTGAATTCATTGAGTTAATGAAAAATTTTCATTGAATTAATGAAATATTTATTAATTACATGAATTTTTTCATTATATATTTTCAACTAACCCGTAAGATATGCTATAATTTTTAGAAGGGTTTTGAATTTGCTAATTACTAAAATAGATATATGTTCCAGTAATGAACGGCTAGGGTTGCAAACTGAAATTATTTAAATATAAAAGACCAAATAAAAATAAGCCGTTTAAGATTAGGACACACAATTATTTCACACTCACACATTATTGATAAAAACTTATCAAAACTATGTCCCTTCTGCTGATTCAATCCTATAAGCCTTAACCATCTGTTTTCAAATTGCACTCACATAGAACATTTTAAAACGAGTAAAAAGGTTAAAGTCGGACATGCCGACTATACAATACCCTACACCAGTCTGGTGTATTGTTTGGATCCGAAATTCGAATGGGTTAAAATGCGGCTTATGTCAAAATTTTCTATAATGTGAGTCAGCGCACCAAATTTCATTAAAATATCTTAATATTTGCGACCTGCAGTTTGTAACCAAGCCAATTTTGGGGGGACCCTTATATGGGCACTAGTTCTAAACATGGACCGATGTTCACCAAAATCAACAGGCTTCGTCCTTGGGCCAACATAGGTCTATGTACCAAATTTCATCAAAATATCTTAATATTTGCGACCTGCAGCGTATAAACAGTATAATTTTGGTAGGACCCTTATATGGGCACTAGGTCTAAACATAGACCGATGTTCACCAAAATCAATAGGCTGCGTTATTGGGCTAACATAGGTCTGTGTACCAAATTTCATCAAAATATCTTAATATTTGCGACCTGCAGTGTATAAACAGTATAATTTTGGTAAGACCCTTATATGGGCAATAGGTCTAAACATGGACCGATGTTCACCAAAATCAACAGGCTGCGTTATTGGGCCAATATAGGTTTGTGTACCAAATTTCATCAAAATATCTTAATATTTACGATCTGCAGCGTATAAATAGTATAATTTTGGTAGGACCCTTATATGGGCACTAGTTCTAAACATAGACCGATGTTCACCAAAATCAAATTTGTTCGTCCTTGGGCCAACATAGGTCTGCGTACCAAATTTCATCAAAATATCTTAATAGTTGCGACCTGTAGAGTGCGCACAAGATTGCATGGACAGACAGACAGACGGACCCTTATATGGGCACTAGGTGTAAACATGGACCGATGTTCACCAAAATCAAACTTGTTCGTCCTTGGGCCAACATAGGTCTACATACCAAATTTCATCAAAATATCTTAATATTTGCGACCTGTAGAGTGCGCACAAGATTGCATGGACAGACAGACGGACGGACGGACAGACGGACGGACATCGTTAAATCGAAATAAAAAAAAATTCTGAACCGATCGGTATAATATAAGGTGGGTCTACGACCAATATTTTTTGGTGTTACAAACATCAGCACAAACTTATAATACCCTGACCACATAGTGGTGTAGGGTAAAAAAAACTTATCTTCGCATTTATATACATTTTATAAGTTTGTGCTGATGTTTGTAACACCAAAAAATATTGGTCGTAGACCTACCTTATAGTATACCGATCGGTTCAGAATTTTTTTTTATTTCGATTTAACGATGTCCGTCTGTCCGTCCGTCCGTCTGTCTGTCTGTCTGTCCATGCAATCTTGTGCGCACTCTACAGGTCGCAAATATTAAGATATTTTGATGAAATTTGGTATGTAGACCTATGTTGGCCCAAGGACGAACAAGTTTGATTTTGGTGAACATCGGTCCATGTTTACACCTAGTGCCCATATAAGGGTCCTACCAAAATTATATTGTTTATACGCTGTAGGTCGTAAATATTAAGATATTTTGACGAAATTTGGTACACAGACCTGTGTTAGCCCAATAACGGAGCCTATTGATTTTGGTGAATATCGGTCCATGTTTAGACCTAGTGCCCATATAAGGGTCCTACCAAAATTATACTGTTTATACGCTGCAGGTCGTAAATATTAAGATATTTTGATGAAATTTGGTACACAGACCTATATTGGCCCAATAACGCAGTCTATTGATTTTGGTGAACATCGGTCTATGTTTAGACCTAGTGCCCATATAAGGGTCCCACCAAAATTATATTGTTTATACGCTGCAGGTCGCAAATATTAAGATATTTTGATGAAATTTGGTACATAGACTTATGTTGGCCCAAGGACGAAGCCTATTGATTTTGGTGAACATCGGTCCATGTTTAGAACTAGTGCCCATATAAGGGTCCCCCCAAAATTGGCTTGGTTACAAACTGCAGGTCGCAAATATTAAGATATTTTAATGAAATTTGGTGCGCTGACTCACATTATAGAACATTTTGACACAAGCCCCATTTTAACCCATTCGAATTTCGGATCCAAACAATACACCAGACTGGTGTAGGGTATTGTATAGTCGGCATGCCCGACTTTAACCTTTTTACTCGTTTAATATAAATTGTGCAAAAACTCAGTTTCAGTGAAATATCAAAAATAGGCTACAATAAAACATATCAATTTTTAGAAAAATATACTCGAAGTATTCATTAAGTGGCAAAATATGCAACAAAATATGCCAAAATATGCATTTATATCAAGATATGCAAAAAAAAACGAATTTGTAGCAAAATATGCAAAAATATTAACAATCAATGCCATTTTGTTGAAAATATGTGGATTCGACAAGAAATATGTATTTACTGAACTTCCTTGCTCTGGTTACAATCTAATCCTTAAATTTTGGATAATGTAATGCATATGGAAGTGTTCCGAGAGGATGGCATATCATAATCCCCACGGACATTTTCCCCATTTCCGATTTGCTAAAATTTTCGATCATAACCCCAAATTAAAATGGGGACTATAGCCAACATGTTTTTGGTCATAATCTCCAGTTAAAATGAGCATATTCTTCATTGGCTTTTTGTCAATTTTCAAAAAAACATAATCCATATTGTAAGTATAGTCATAATCACATCAAAGTTTTTCAGTGTGATCATCCTTTGGGCAGACTTAGGTGTTTTGTTGTCTATTATATGTCTGTGATTTTATAGGTCTTCTATCGCGCTTAAGGGGTTTATACTCTGTATTATGCTCAAAGCCGCCTTCGCTGCGTCATAATCCCTACAAGAAATCGGTGCGAAAAATTCGGTCATAATCTCAAAATGTAAATGAGGATAATGTATATGGGGTAGAGTACCCCAAACCGTAAGCGAAAACCGACTAACTGTTTTTTTTTTTTTAATTTCAAAATACTTACCAATTTCGAATAATTCATGAGTTCAAATAAACCGAAAACTGTCCGTTAACCGGTTTAAAATATGATTTTATCAAAACTATTTTTAAGCCAGTAGTTCGAAAATTCTATATTTCGACTGTCTTTTATTCTTAAAATATTTTAATAAACGAAACTGTAGTTTTGTTCTTTTTTATATACACAATAATATGTTTTCACATGTACTCGAACACGATATGATAAGCAAATCCTTCCCAGCAAAAAAAGAGATTCCGAAGCAATATAAAAAGCACTACAATCTAGATGTACTTCTTTTTTTTAACATAAACACTAATGATTTTAACATTGAGTTGTTATACGAGAGGAGTACTCCCGCTTCAACATTTTTTCAGTACTTTTTGAACGAGTTCAAAGCAAGCCCTTTTTTCACATATTGAAAGTTTAAAAAAATTCTTCGCAAAAAAAGAAATATTTTTTTTTTTACAAAATTTTTTTTATTGCCGCCCCCGGGTATCGAACTTGCGACCTCATGATTGGTAGTCTAACGCTCTACCGCTGAGCTATTCTTTGATATGAAAGTTGACTGGCATAAAAACACCACTTTGTTAATGCGAGATATTGTTCCTTATTTTCTTCAATAAAAGTACTTATTAAACAAGTGTAAAAGGTGCATTCCAATTCAATATTGTTTTCGGTACTAATTTCATAAGCGCATAAAAAGCAATTTTTCATCATTTTTATTTTATATATTTTTCAAAATTAAAAAATATTGAATTTAAACAATTAAATTATAATTATTAAAAAAATTTTTTTTAAATTAATAAAAAAATAAAAAAAAATTAAAAACAATTTTTTTTTTTAAATACAAAAATATTGGTGCCTCTAGAAATCGAACCCGCGATCATCTGTTTAGAAATATCTAATGATACCAAAATCACTTTTTTTAGATTGTTAAGGATTCCCAGTCAGAAATCGCCAGTGGTACAAAAATTCAAGCACTGGCATACCACTGGGTAACCACGATGTTAAAAATAAATGACTGGGAGAACACTCATTTGGGACGCTTTGCCAGCGTTTGCAAAAAGCGTTTTCCCAGTATTTGTTTTACAAAAATTTTGGTGGTTTATAAAAAAACCACTGGCAAAGAAAGGCCTTAGAGTGATATGCCAAGGTTTGCAACCAGTGGTTATCCAGTGCCACCTAGTCAATGCTACCAGTGGTACAAAAACCAATTCACTGGTAGAGCAATGATTTTATAAAAATGCTGACGCTTCGTTAAAAAAGGTTTGTAGTCAGAAGGTTTCGAGTTCAAATCCGGTTGCAAGCAAAATTTTTTTTTTTTTTTTTTTTAATTTAAAAATTTTTTTCCTTTAAAACCAACTTTTTTTTTCTCCCAACGATGGCATATTAGTTCCAAAAAATTGTCAGTGCTGGCATCTTAGCACAGCCAGTAGTTACCCAGCTATTATCACTCATTTATCTGTTTAGCTACCAAGTATTATATGTCTCGTTAGCTCAGTGGGTAGAGCAATCGTCTGCCAATCTGACGGCCAGGCCAAAAAAAATACATATGAACATTTTTTTGTTTTTTTTTGGAAAATATATTTCCAGGCCACCTATTAATTGGTTTTGCCAGCGTTTTGCCAACGTTAAAAATTTTGTTTCTCCAGTGCTTTTCCGACGCTTTTTGAACAGCCGGTCCTTTTGTCTAATGATGTTATCATTTTGGGAATGGGAAGGCACTTTTTGTCAGTACTTGTACCACCTGTTAAAGTGCTTTGCCATCGCTTTCCCTTTTGTATTTTTCTGACTGGGTTACTTTCAATTTTTTTTTGCTGGGTTTAGGCAAAAATAACTGTTGACTGTAAAAATACTGTTTTAAAACTTTTCTTTAGTTGTTTTCTTAAATAACTGTCTTATTAGTTTTTTTTGTAGAAAAACATCTGTAATTACAATTAAAAGCAACAACTTCTGCTTACTTAACAAACAACTGTTAAATATTTGGAGTGTAGTCTCAGTACCTTAACTCGTGTTGTGTTGAACCCCGATATCCGCCCACTATTTAATAGGCATAAATTTAGGCGACTATTCCATAAATTTGTGATGATGTATATTAACGATGTGTTTAGAAATCAAGAAAATATTTTGAGTGCATCGATTCTCCTTGAAATCATACTAAAGTTAATCGTCCTGTATTTACAAAACTCTGATTAGATTCCATTTTGATTTGAGATATGATTTTTTAAAAAGATCACAAGAAAATATTCACTCAGATAATTATGTCGGAAAAATTAACTGTAATTGGATTTAAAAAAATTTGTTAAAAAGTGTAATTGCAGTTATTTTTTTAAATGCAAGTATATATAATTAAAATACAAAATTAGTTAAATTTTAATACGATAGCAGTGTACTCTGTTTTAACTGCAATTTCAGTAATTTTTATCAACATACTTCTCTTAGTATTTGTTTATTTTTATTTCATCTACTAAAAATTTTCCAAATTCTAAACATCCACTTAAAAATTTATACATTTTTTTTAAATTATTAGAATGCCCCATTTGAATTGCATTAAAACATATTCCTTATACTTATACGTAGTTTGTATTTATAAACATAACAATCAACTGTATCTAAATATTTATTAAGAAGATTATATTGTAAAATTAGTTTGTATTAAATTAAACTACACTATCACAAAAACCGAGTGACCGTCATTTGTCTTAAAATTAAACTAGATAAATATCTAATCTAATGTATGTATAAAAGTGTCGAGTATAAGTATCGTATATAGTTGACTAAATGACTGACTGCTGGAGGGTAAATTTTAACCTAGTTACATATATTTGTGGCAACTATTACTACGATATCTTCTATACATACATATGAAGGAAATGACATTAAACGAATACACTTTTATATACCGACATGAAGACTTGACGGTCAATGGCAATTAAATATTTTTGTAGTACTATTTGTTTATAGTAATATGTTTAAATGTTGCATGTAAGTATGACTGTTTTTAAATACAAGAATTTCTATCACAAATTGAGAAGAACATAAAACTAATTATAAAACATAATAATTATAATTAATTTGGAAATATTTAATCCGCATTATTTCTTTTTTTTTCTTTTTTTTTTATAGTACTTAATTCGAATTTAATTAAACGAACAAATAAATTTAAATCTGTTTTGACTCATTTTTATTTCAATTTAGTCATTAGTGTGGATAGCAGGGTTGTTTTGTTAAATGTTATCATATATTTTTTTTAAATACGTATACATAATATTTAATTAATTATATTAGTAACATATAACTCATACGCTCCGATTGTGTTATTTTAAAATTTTAATAAAACATTACACAGTTGGGAGTATTAAACAAAGATTGTAATAAATATAGAACTTTCAAATTGCTGATGCTATCCGTTAACAATATAGTTATGTTTAATATGTTAAATGAAGATTTGAGCTTTGAAGAATAGATTTTAGAAAAAAAAACTTTCAAATATGTTTAAAAAAGAAGATTTTTAAATTCGTGAATAAACAGATAAGAAGATAATTCAAGCGAAATTTTTTTTATTTCTTTTATTCTCTAATCACTATTTTTTAGCGACTTAACATCAGTTTCGTAATTCCTTGCTCGATTTGATTTATTAAGAGTAAATTAAATTTCGTACTTGAATGTTTTATAAATTCAAAGTTTTTAATGAAAGTTACTTTCTTACAAACATATTTAAAATTAATTCGCAAATAATGAACAAACAATTATGCAATAATTTGCGTATCAAACGATAAAAATTAAAATTCGCGTGAATCAATTAAATTAAGATCTGATTCGCTTTGATTCAGAATATTGCATAAGGAATACACTCTTTTAACACAAGCTGATCCATATTGTGCCAAAATCAACAACCTCGCCTTCAAAAAATTATCAAGCTTCTTACTTTTATAAGTATTATTTCTGTGTGATGTTCTTCTATTAAAGAGTACCTAATACAAAGTGGCCTTATAGCGCTCTATTATATCTTGCCCTTCTTAGATTAATTGATTGTAAAAAAAAAATCAATTTTAGGCCTTGACGTAGTTGGTTTGCGAATTCTAACTCCTTAAATAATCAACAAACATTCTATTAGAAAAAAAAAATATTTTTAGATTCCCAGCTAAAAATCGGCATACATGTTTCCACATCGATTGAATGAATGTTCGTGCATACTCATAAACATGCATTCATGTCCATTAGACTGTACCACAAAAAAAAAGTTCGCCGTGCAACGTCGCATCTAAATAATATTAGCAACAGGGTTTAAAAAAAATCTTTGCCGAACGTTGGGGTCGCCTTTTTAAATTTTTCGTTATATCTTTGGCATTTACAGTCGGATCTTAAAGTATTGTATATCGATGTTTTTGCCTCCAGGGCACCAATGTTTTGATCTAGTATTTACCCAGCAGATCTCAGTTCCTACCAACCTAATGTACCGACCGTAGTAGACGCCTTTTTAAATTTTTCTTCACTGGATTTTTTCGTTTATAGCAAAACACTGGTCTCCTCGAGCCCAAAAATCGATGTATCACACCTTAAGATCCGACTTTAAATACCGAAGATATAACGAAAAATTTTAAAAGTCACCACTACGTTGAGCAATAAAGAATTAATTTTTGAAATTGCCTAGCAAAAATACTTTATATTGTACGGCACACTTCTTTTTTGCCTTTAAGGTGGTACGGTATAATTTCCGTATACATGTTTCAATACATGCAGCATATATCCACACATGTGCATTAACGAAATTTGAGGTAATATCTATATGTGTCCACGTGCATGCATGAATATACCGTAACGCGCATGAGAATGCATGAACATACATGTAGATTAGACTGTCCCTTTAAATACCGATTTGTCGGTTCTCGTTCATTACACCCCCCAGTTTTATTGGAAATGGTCCCAAATGGAAGAAATCGATTTTTTTTTTTGGAAAACGTTAACCCGTGCCGAAGGTTAGACGAAAATGGCCCATTTTGGAAAAAAGTGTATTACTATTAAAAATTCCCAAAATTCGAAATTTCGAAAAAAAATAATTTTTTATTCCATTTATTCATTTAATATAGTCAAAATGATTAAGACATGGAATTTTGACTTCATCGGATATCATTAACCCACTTTAGTCTGGAATACAAAATTTCCTACGAATTTGATAAAAATGCAAAAATGTGATTTTTTTTTAAATTAATTTTAAAGATTTTTTAAAATGCCTCATTTGGAGATATCGATTGCTATTTGTACCACATAATAGTTGATATTAAAGGAAAAAATAAATTGGAAAAATGATAATTCGAGTTTGTGTTTGGAGGGACTGCTTTCCAGGACATTTTACAAAAATTGCTTATTTTGTCTAAAATTTAACAAAATTTTAATGTTTTCATCAAATATTACATAGTTTTCAGAAAAATATCACTTAAATTTGGTTAGACTATAATTATCTTTACATTCGTTTAAAATATCCCTAACCCTTAGTGGCCTGGGGTCAGAAAAGGACCATGAAATTATGACTATGAGATTGTAAAGCCACCGATAAAATTTTGCAGTTACTCAGTTAAAGAATTCCTCAGTTAAAACGGAGAAAAAATAAAGTAACTAAAATAATTGCTATCAACCAATATTTCTTTTAAATAAAATTATTTTTCTGTTACCCTGTAAATAGAAATAAACAAATTTGAAATTGTCAAGAATTTTTAAAATTATATTTTAATGCTTTCAACAGCCACATAAGTAGACGATTATCAAAATATTAACCCACTCAAAGGCGAAAGGCACTGATGATGGCTTTGTAGCGAAAGCCGAAAATGCGCATTCTGCCTTGCTGGTCTTATCAAATTTTTTCAATAATTTTTATTCTTTGTAATTTACTTGTAAAAATTGTATCATCTTTCTTTGATTTGAAAATAATTTAAACAGAAAGTGATATTAATTTATGATCTTGAGTCAAACTAAAATAACATTCATTTACTTAAAATAACAGATCAACTGAAAACATTTCCCCCATTCATCTTAAAAGAAGATATCAAAAATTTAAATAAGTTTCCAGTTTATTTAATTTGTTTAGTCCACGGTAAGATAATTTGTTCAAGATTTTCTGAAATCTAGTAATTCAATATTGTATTCATTATTGTTTAGATCGAGAATGTGGTCCATAAATTCTTGCGCAGAATTCTTGCATGTGGAACTATCTGGAGATTTTTATGGAAGATTCAATAATAATGAGAGTGAATATGTGTAATGGAAGAAAGCAGAATCCAATTAATCAAAATAAACTTGTGTTTTGTTGCAAATGTCTAAATAAATTATAAAATCAAAATATAAAAAAAGAAAATTTAGATAAAAATATGGCATTGGATTTCTATTAAAGCTTGAAGTTGGTTATTGCTAACTAAATTCAATGGATATTTCAAAATAATTAACACGTTCGTTGTCTTTAACTGAGCTTTTATTTTGGTTTATTAAAAAAAAATATTAGTTATTTGCAGTTAATTTTAATAACTGAGCTGCAGTAAGGGGTATTTCACCAGAGATTCAGTAGAACATTTAGTAGCCAGCAACTGATAATTTTTTTCGGTTTGGTAATGTATAAAAATCCAAAATCGGTAGGGAAATATTGTCTTTAAGAATTGAAAAAACTCTTCAAAAAGAGTTATATTTTTTTTAGTTTTTTTACTGCCGCCGCCGAATTTGCGACCCCGAGATTGATAGTCTATCTCTCTACCGCTAGTCCAACAACTCTCCACCCCTGAGCTATTCTTTGATATGAAAGTTGACTAAGTACTTATTAAACAAGTGCAGAAGGTGCACTTCAATTTAGTATTAGTTTCAGTCCTATTTTCACAGGTGCATAAAAAGCTATTTTCCATCATTTTTATTTTATATATTTTCAAAAATTGAAAAGTTAAAAATATATTGAATTTAAACAAATTAATTATAAATATTAAAAAATAAAATATAAAGAAAATTAAAAAATGTTTGATCCCGCCAGGAATCGAATCTACACTCAGACAAAAAAAGTTCGTAAAAAAATTGTAAACAGTTTTCAAACTCACTTTACTATTTTTGTACTGATTTTTTGTAAAAAAAAATAATTTTTGCTATTCTCTTATTACTGATTTTTATCTTACTAATTTTCGTTGCTGATTTCAGCAACACATTTTACTAATTTTTCAAGACCGATTGCTAAACTTAGCAAAAAAAAAATAACAAATTAACACAAAGTCGATACTTAAGTAAATTTTATTTATACACTCACAATATTTTATTGTTAAAAACAACCTAAAATACATATTAAATTAATTGAAACCACAATTAAAAAAAGGACTACTAATTTTTCATTATATTCAAACCATTTTTCTATTTATTTTGTTTAAACAATCCAAAAAAGAAATAAAACAGAAAACAACGAAATTATTTAAATTATTTTTTCTAAAAATAGAAAACTAAAAATAGAACATTTGACTGAAAATATCAACTCCTACAGACGATACATATTTTTTTGTGGTTTGTTTTTTGTTGACTGACAAAAAAGTTAAACAATATGTTTCAATGTATTTTAATTGATTCTTCAATTGAAAACAAGCTTTACATATTAGTTTTCAAATAAACCTCAATCGGTTATGCAAAATATATTGTGAGTGTAAGAATTCGTTGATTTTATAGAATTCTTGTATAGTTTGTAATGTTATTATTAGGGCAAGGAATTTCATGCACTTAAAAATTAAAAATAATGCTCTTTAAAACTTAAAAATATATTTAAGTTAGTTATTTTGCAAACAGACACAGAACTCGAAGATTTAAGGTTTTTAATAATGTTTATTTTGATTGAATCAAAATATGAAAATTTAAATTTTTTTTATTTTTTTAAAAAATAAAAAATGATCCTAAAAATTAAAAATATGCACAACTATGCATTAAAAAGCACAATATATGAATTAAAAAGGCACCAAATATGCATTTAAGGTCAAAATATGCAAAACATTCATTTTGCATAAGAGTATGCAAAAACATTCATTTTTGACAAAATATGCAGAAATATGCAACTACAAATCGATGCCATTTTGTTCTAAATTTGATGATTCGGATAAATATTTAGTCCATATTAGTTTTGGACTATCGAGAAAAAAATGCATTTGCATGGAATTCCTTGCCCTAGTTATTATTAATATATTCTTAGTTTGGGAATAAAACTCAGCAAATTTTATTGTATCTCCAATGCACAAAAAGGTAACAACTGGAGAACCGTTTGCAATTTTTACCGCAAATTTCAAGTACAATGAAGTAATTACACAATCGAAAAAAAAAATTTTTTTATTAAATTTTATTTTATATTTAATTTTTTTTTTTTAGATTTAAAAATTTGTTTATTTATTAGTACACTTTTTTGCTAATTTCTGCAGACTGATTTCAAATTGCAGTTTACAGCAATTTACTGAAATTTAGTAGCGTCCTCTATTATAGCAGAGATACAACCTTACGGCTGCGGATTCCGCTGTGGAGAGAAAAAACAAATTAAGAGATTAATCAAAACTGGGTCGACAACGACAATTACTTTTTCATATATTTTGTATGGGAAGCAAAATGTCGCCATGTCGTCCGGCGATTTGTCGTCGTAATAGAATCTATTTTGCTTTCATGACAACACACTAATACACACTCAAAATATTTGTCAAATTGTTGCCATATTTTTAACTAATTAATGGTTGCCATTAGAACAGAGATGTCGAAATTCGCATTAGAGTTGCAAAAATTCGTACTTTGTTTACAAAAAATTTATTTTTTTGACAGAAGAAATACAATTGAAAATAAAAATACATAATTCACCGCAAAAAAGCAAAATTAAATACAATAAAATGTAAAACAACAAGAATTAATGTAAAACCAATTGAATTTATGAAGAATTGTGGCGAAACAAATACAACCATATTCAACATAAAATTATAATTTTTTTACTCAGCATATTTTAAGCATGTATTTTTTATTTTAGGATTTAGCAGATTTTAGCAGAAATTTTTTAGCAATCTAGCATATTTCCATCGGAGAGTTCTGGCAACACTGGGCTGTGGGACTGTTGTTTTTATACATGCATTCACACTTTCTTTACATATTTGTGTGTGTACATTTAGTGTATGTGTTGAGAGCACCAGCGATGGGAAATGAGGTTTTTGTTTCAGTATAGAAAATTTTTTAATTTTTTATATTTTTTTTTTTTTTTCATTTTAACTTTGGCAAATATCATTAAATTAAAATGATAGGCTAAATGAGTTCGAAACTAGTAATAAACATGAAAAACAATGATTTTTTAAAATAAAAGTTCAATCGTTTCAACTTTTCCATCTCCGAACATCATCAAATATCGGGATTATTTTTTGAAAATATCCCAAGTAAAAAAAAATTGTATGGAGCTATATGAAGTTATATTTAATTATATATAATCTTTTATGTAATTAGATATAATTATATCCGAAAAATGAGAACATCTTATTTTATCTTATTGTATCGAATTGTATACAATTGTATACAATTTGGTACAATTTGATACAATTTTATGCAATTCGATACAAATGTATCCGAATTTTGTCCTCATCCAATTACATCAAATTATATCTTTTTGTATAAAATTATATAAAATGTTATAAAAGTGGACATAGTTGGATACAATTATATCTAAATATTGACCTTATACTTTTGATCATATTATATATGACCACATCAAACAATATACAAAAATTATTTTTTTAAATAAAAAAAGATATGCAATATCTGGAGATCAGACCTGGGGGATTTCAATTACAGTTGCAAATAAATATAATTGATATTAAAAAAAAACTCAATTACATTTCATGTAACTGTAATTGAAAATTTTCAATTACAAGTAATTGTAATTGAAAGTGATTTCAATTACAAATTTCAATTACATTTAGAATTAAAGTGTTTTTTGTTAAAATTTTTTAGAAAAAACTGACTGGGATAGGTTGGATAGGCGTGGATAAGTATAAAAAGAATACGTCATATTGGGCTGACCCCTCACTTGGGCTTTTTGGCACTATTTCTTTTCCGAAAAAATGTAATTGTAATTGACATTTTTTCAATTACAATTATATGTAATTAGGGAATGCAAAATCCCGCACTTTTTGATTTCCCGGGAAAGCGGGAAATTTATATTGAATTCCCGGGATCCCGCAAGGGAAATAAATTAAAAAATATTTTATAATAATTTAAAAATTTTTATACATAAAATATCTTAAAGATCTCAAATTATCATGATTGTGAAAAAGCTCTGGTGGTTTTTCTTGGAATTTTCGTAATGAGAAAGAATTAATTTTATATTAGAAATTATAAAAGTCTAATTATATATTTTTAAGAATTGAATAAACTAAAACTAATTTTTAGACTAAAAAGCTTGCCCGTCAAAAAAAATAAATACAGAAAGTAATTTAAGAAAATTGGAAAAAATTTTAAAAATTATGGGAATAAATTTTAACTTACTTGAAAATTTTTAAAAATCAATGGACAAATTTGTCTTTAATTCTGTACAGAATAAGTGCGATTCAAAATTTTTTATACAAACACTATTTGAGTAGTTTTAAGAGGCACTGAAAGGAACTTAAAAAGTTTGATCAAGTACACAAATTAATCAATGTGTTCGTTAACTCGAAAATCTTACTACTTTTACTCAATCATTGTTTTGGTTACTCTTTGAATTTTTCCAGTTGTGGGTAAAGTAACAAATTGTAGTAAGTAAACGAGCAAGCCTAATGAAAAATGTTTACTATTTTCAAAAGGTTGGAAAATTTTGCATAAGAAAATTTAAAATAATTAACTTGATTATTTTAAATTGCATTTTTGAAATCCCGGGATTCCCGGTCCAAATTCCCGGGAATGCGGGTACTGAAAAATGCTTAATTTCCCGGGAATCCCGGGACGGGTAATCCCGGGACGCATTCCCTATATGTAATGTATAATTGAAAATTTTCAATTACAAATTACTTGTATTGTT
Organism: Leucophora obtusa; assembly: GCA_949987735.1. NCBI lineage: Eukaryota > Metazoa > Arthropoda > Insecta > Diptera > Anthomyiidae > Leucophora > Leucophora obtusa. The sequence goes on from OX465298.1 coordinate 137,458,896, forward strand.
TTTTTTTGAATTACGATTACAAATAATATGTAATAGAAATTGAATTTTTTCAATTACAATTACATGTAATTGTATAATTGCATAAGTAATTAATTTCCAAATATAATGATTAACCCAAAGATCTGCTGGAGATCCTATAATTTCGATAAATCTTCCATTACTTTTATCCAGATTTACCATGACAGTGCATTAAACATGAACAAAATTTTCTTTATTTTTAGTAATTTTAAAATAAAGTTAACAAGACTGAAATTTTAAAGTTAATAGGATTATGTTATACAACCAAGATATAAGAAAAATAGTAAAATATTACAAAATAGTAAAAATTACTAAAAATATATGATGCAAAAAATAAACTCACACACGAATCATGCACGCGTTATATATTCTTATTCACGCTCACGCACGAATCAAGTATGAATTATATATTCTCAGACTCACGCACGAATCACTTGACTATAGTAATTATTACCCACGATCACGTGTGAATAACGTGACTCACGAACATTTCTAGTCACGCGCCAATCCCTAGTAATTACTAAATCTAAAACTAGTTCAAAATCATTGTTAACATAGAACCACATATAATATTATACGGTTTTATATGGACCTTATATATTTTTATATCAAATCACTTTGAAATAATTGCTTATGTGGGATGATATGTAATTATAGATGATTTTATAAAGAACGTTGTATTGTTATATATTAAAGAAATCATGAAATATTGTAGATATGGAACCATATTAATTTATATATGGGTTCTTATTTGTCAATATATAATCATATGTAACACAAATTATGAAATATTTCTTATATGGCTCCACATATAGTTTTATATTATTATGTATAGTGTCATACTAAATTATATATAAACGTATATGTAATTATATCTGTAATATGTTAATTTATGTACTTATATATAGCATATGCAATTATATGTAGGCCAGTATGTAATAATATAAAATCACGTATGTCTCCATATTAAAACCTTTGAGGAAAAAATATCTAACATATGACTATATAAAAGTATATCTGCTTGAATTTAAAAGCATATGTGGCCATATGTAACTATAAGTTACTATAAGCAATTACATAAAATAATATATGATTATATCAAAACTTTTTTACTCGGGATGGGAACATTGTAGTAAGAGTGAGAATGAAAATAAGCGAGTGTGAAAGAAAACGCAGAGAAATTAAATTAAGTTTTAATTTAGAGAGAATCCGCAGTGCATTTTTAAATGTCAAAACTCCATATACAAAAAAATAAACGCAGAACAAGCCGCAAGGTTGTATCTCTACTCTTAAATGTCAAAACTCCATATAAAAAAAAAAATAAACGCAGAACAAACCGCAAGGTTGTATCTCTACATTTATGGATATTTTGTAAGTTTCGTAATTGATTTTCGCAAAACGATTTTGAATTGCAGTTTACAACAAATTTTGCTAAAATTTAGTAGGTGCTGCTAATTTCTTCAACTAATTTTATTATACTACAAATCAGTAGACATGTGTTGCTAAAATTAGCAAACGCAGAGCTCAAAACATCTAAATTTCCCGCAATAACAGCAAAATTTTCAGTAGCCATTACAGACTTCTTTGGTTGAGTATAAGTTTATTTTTTCGATGTTGTTAAGAATTACTCCTAAAAATAGCTGTAAAATTATACTAACGGTTACTTTTGAAGCAGTTCAAGAAGTGGTTTGTAAAGCATAACTTCCATTTTTTCCTGGGAAGTGTGAGAATTGATAGGATTGGCAACTGCTAGTAAAAAATTTTACTGGATTTTTATTAGTCATTGTTGAAAGAAAAATACAATTTTGACAATTGTCTATCGATTTGAACAAACTGAATTAAATTTTAATCAGAAATAAGCGCACTTTCAGAACAAATTAAGAAAATATAATAAATGTTTTTCATTCGATTTTGAGATCGCTTTTCATTTAAATTATTTTCAAATTAGAGAAAGATTATTAAATTTGTACAAGTAAATTATAGAGAACAGAAATTTTAAAAAAATCGATAAGACCATTAGATTCAAAAAAAAGAAAATGTCATAATATGAGATCTGAAAATAGTTTCTTTTAAATGTTGCAAACACAAACCCGTCAAAATTAAGAAGTTAGACATATATTGCGTGTTATTTGAAGTTGTTTCTTCAAAATTAGTATAAAAAGAACATTCAAGTTTTAAATATTTTCAATGCAAGTTTAAAACGAAACGAAAAATAATGGAATAAAACTATTAAACAATTTAATTTGTTAACTTACCTCCATACATAACAAACAATGTAATTTTCAACATAATCAAATTCGGATTTATACCCTTGCGTATACAAAATTCATCGAATCTTGATGGTTGCGGTATATAAACCGTTTCCGTGCCAACTTCTTCCCCTCCCATGATGAAAGATTTTTTCTTTTAATTTTACTTTATAGCACTCTTATTATTAGATTAAACTTAATTATAAAATAATTAATTTGTTCAAATTAATAAAAATTTAACAAATTCGCATAAGATTAATATGGAAATAAAGTTTACGGAGAACTTTTTAAGATTTTTTTTTTTTATCTTTTTTACAATTTTAAATACAGATTCTTATTCATGGCGTAAATGAAAATTAATTGTAATTTGATTTGAATTTGACGTTTTAGAGCAGCAACACAAAAATAGCGAAAACCTAAACAACAATGGCCCACAATTCTTAAGATGATGACGTTAAAGTTTAGACACACTATTATACATAAGTAGTAGATTTTTTGAACACTATGGAAAAAATATGAAAAACTAAAGCACACTTGAAATTAAATGTCTGTTATTTTTGATTAAATTCAATTTGATTTAAATGATGATAATTTTTATATTCATAAACACAAGAGCTGAGCTTAGCAAAGATTTAGATTTTTTGATTTTTTTTTTTTTTTTGTACACACACAATAAAATTGAATACGGGGTTTTTGCTTTATTCAGTAGGTTTTCTTTCGCTATTATTATATTATTTGAAGTTCGTTTATTTATTTTTTTTTTTCGTACACAATAGACTATTTATTAAACTAAATTTCTTTTTAAATTCTAAAGAAACATTTTGGAATTGAAACACTGCTTTTAATAATGCTCTATTGTTAGCTTCATGGATTTTTATAAAAATTTTTTTCAAAATATTACAATTTTTAATATTTAATAAGGGTTTTGCAATTTAGCTAATAATTAAAAAAAAAATTTTTTGGCGTTTTTAAGTTTTGTTTATTTTTTGGATTTTGACTAAAAATATTTTATATATAAGGTTTTGAAATTTTCTTTAGTTAATTCACATTTTTGAATTTAGTTTAATTGATTTCGAATTTTTCCGTTTAGTTTTCCACCGTTTTTTATTTTATTTAAATATCCAAGTATTGCTTGCTCCGTAGTCTGAACAAAGACTAAAATTATTTGATCATTTATCCTAAAGTTTTAATAAAAGTCTAAAAAGTAATATATTTATGTATATTATTTTCTTTTCTTGTCAGTGATCTTAATCTGTGTGTACACTAATAGAAAAAAGTCCGTAAAAAATTTAGTTAGAACTACTAAAAATTAGTTGAAAATGATACTGCAGAAAAAACTGCTAAAATTAGAAGACTATTTTTGCTATATATTAGTAATATAGGAAAACAGCAAATTAACCTGCTAAAATCAGCGAAAAATTTTGCTAAATAATTAGTAGCCAAAAAAATAAAAAAAAAAATTTTAATTTTCTAAATTTTTTTTGATTTTTTTTAATTGGAAATAAAAATCGAGCCTTTTGAAACCTACAGTTTACAATTTTTTTAGCAAATATTTCTGCTAATTTTAGCAGTATAGACTGCTACTTGTATTCTACTAAATTTAGCTTAAAAATAGCAAAAATTTTGTAGATATAACAGTTTATTTTTTCTACTAATATCTAGCAAAATTTCTGCAGATTTTACAGTACAATTTGTTATTTTCCATTAACTAAAAGTTAGCCTAAATATTATAACTAAAATTCTGTAAATTTAACATTTTTAGTTTTGCTGTTCTTATTTCACTAGTATCTAGCAAAAAAATATGCTAATTTTAGCAGTTTTTTTCTGCAGCATAATATTTAACTAATTTTTAATAACTTTTTCTGCTATTTGTACAGATTTATTTCTATGAGTGTAATACCGTTACACTCTCATAATATACAATACAGTTGCATATACTTAAGTAATAACAACAACAAATCATTTTTTTCTTATCAATGTATTTAGTACACCTTCATCACTACTTTCACATGCTATTACTAAACAGATTTTAAAGGAATGAATATTTTTGCTGAAAAGTACATCTGCACTGTTGGTACAATCTACACGGGCGGCTTCAAAAACCAAATATTTATCTGGCGCCTCCAGTCAATTGTTAAAAATTTTAGCATTTAGTCAATCAATTTCAATTTTTTATATTTTTTACAAAATAAAAAATGCTCCTAAAAATGAAAAATATGACCAAATTATCATTAAAAAATACAAAATATGCTTTAAAAAGGCACCGAACATGCATTTAAAGTCAAAATATGCAAAAACATTCATTTTTGACAAAATATGCAGAAATATGCAACTACAAATCGATGCCATTTCGTTCTAAATTTGATGATTCGGATAAATATTTAGTCCATATTAGTTTTGGACTATCGAGAAAAAACATGCATTTGCATGGAATTCCTTGCCCTAGTATCATATCATTAGTCTTTGGACTACCAGTAATGACACCGACTTACTGTCTGCATTATTTTAAAACATATAATAACGAGTTACTAATAACTAGTTAATTATTCCATTATTTCAAAATAAAAAATAATGCGTTACCAATAACGACTTATTTTTATCATTATTTTAGACATAAAGTAATATTCCAGAATTTTCTGTAAATTTTTTTTAAATCCATTTTTAGACTCAATATTATTTCATCAGTGGTGAGCTATAGACTGGCAATCTGGAGTCCCAGGTTCGATAACACATTGGCGGACTTAGGCCGGTCTGGGGTGCGCAAAGCCCACCCTAGACTGCTTTTTTCCCAACCCAGAATTTTAAAAAAATCTATCTATAATTCTTGTTCTATGATTATTGTTTTCTTTTTTAATATCAGTTAATCCTATGTTTTTGATTGGGAAAATGTCTTCTAGTTTCCTAGGAAGATAATTTGTTGAAATGTTGTTTAAAAATTCTTATTTAAGAAATATTTAAGAAACAAATCGATCCTAGTTCTGGCTATAAGAGAAAAATTTCTTGGATTTAATAGTTAATTGAAAATGAGAAATTGTATTGTAAAATCTACAGAAAATTTTGCCAAATATTAGTAGACTAAAAATTGCAAAAACAAACTGTTATATCTATAATTTTTGTTATTATTAAGCTAAATTTAGTTGAATGCAAATAGCAGTCTATAATGTTAAATTAGCAGAAATATTTACTAAAAAAATTGTAAAACTGTAAATTTGACAGGTTTATTTTTGCTATTCTTATTTTACTTGTATTTATCAAAAAAAAAATCTGATAATTTAACAATTTCAACTGCAGCATAATTTTAATTACTTTTTCTGCTATTTTTACAGATTTATTTCTATGAAATATGCTCCTTGCAGGAGTAAAAGGAACAAATATATATAATTTCTATGAGTGTACTATTTTTAGGAAATTTCAAATGTTGTAGAAGCAAAAATTCTACGATGAAAATGTCAATTTTTGTTCACCTCGGCAATTTAAGTGGTCAAAATATGGGGTAAGAATGGGTTCGTCAGAGGTGGAAGAAAATATGAGACATGTTGATTTTAGATTTATTTTCTCCATTAAATATCAAAATTTTATACTATTCTGAACATATAGCATTCGCTGTGCGATTGTTTCTTCAGGAAAAAGGATGCGTTTTTTAGAGTTTTTGATCAAAAACATTTAAAAATTTTATCAAAAAGGAGGGAGTTATTTTTAAAAGTATTTTTTGTATGAAACAATCGCAAGCATAATATCGAAATTGTTTTTTAAGATTAAAGGTGAGTTTACAATGATGGAGTACTCCAATCTGTAGAAAATTAAGTTCTTTTCTCTTTCATACTAACATTTTTTTTATATTTTGCTATCTCTTTTTATTCCACTCCAGAGTAAAACTTGTTTGACTCTGGAGTAAAGATTTGCCCCACTCTAGAGTTAACACTTTGTACACCCAGAAAACAGATTCGGTGTTGACAACCCCATTTGTTGCCAATCTAATAGTTCAGTTGCATCAAATGAATTTTTCGGTTGCGGCTACCGAATTATCCTTGATACAACTGAAATTCCGTTGCCACAGTCAAATTAGTATTGTCTCAACTGGTTTTCTGTTGCCACAACTGAAAAATTCGGCTACCACAACCGAACCATGCGATTGGCTACAAATGCGGTTGTCAGAACTGAATCTGTTTTCTGGGTGTAAGTATCGAAATGTCAAATAAACTTTTGAAGTAACTCTACTCTGCATTTTGAACAGTTTACATTACAATCTGTGCTGCTCACTCTACCCTTGTAAACGCGCCTTAAGGGTCTGAGAATGGGCAGATAAACAGCCAAACATAAATGGGACCCTTGCCCACCCCAGAAAAATCGTCTAGGTATGCCTATGCCTGCACAAACAAATTTTATTAAAAAGAATTTCACAATAAAAAAACTTTTTTTTTTTTAATCTATTTTTAGAAACATTATTTTTGTCAATACTGGTAAGCACATAGGTAACGATATATATTTTTATTTTTAATATGCTGGTGTGTAACCATGACTCATTATTTTTGGCGACATCGCCATACAAAGGTAATAAGAAATTGAATAATAAAAGTAACTACCCAGCAAAAAAAGTGAGGAAAAAGAAGTAGTTAAAGCACCGCAACTGTTGAATAGGGAGTTGTTCATTTTCTGGTTTTTCACCGATGAATTTAACATTGGCTTGTCATAGGAAGGAAGTTGTTCGTTTTAAAAACAAATTATATATATTTGAACCAATGATAAGGAAGTTCTTTTTCACTTCTTTTTATTTTAATTAAATTTAAAAAAAAGAAAATCATCATGCACCGTGTGGGGTTTGAACCCAGACTTGTTGTAATTTCAAGCAGACGCTCTACCCCCTGTGCTATCGCTTCTTATACATGATAGCTGGATTTTAGCAGTCTTGTTCAGAAAATTGTTGTTATCTTCCTTTATTTCATTTTTTATTAACAAAAATATATAACATATTGGAAAAATATATAAAGTTGTTTTTTTAAAGTGTTATTTTGTTTTATAAAAAATAACACTTTAAAGAAAAAAGCTGTAAAAATAGGAGAAAAAGCTACTGAAAATTATGTAATTAAAAATGACCTTGCAAAAAAACTGCTGATATTAGCAGATTTTTTTCCTAAATACTAGTAAGATAAGAACAGGAGAAATAAAACTGTTAAGTTTACAAAATTTTAGTTACATTTAATAAGTTAACTTTTAGTTAATTAAAAATAACAAATAACCTTGATAAAATCCGCAAAAAAAATTGCAGCATATTAATAGACAAAAAATTGTTTTCTCGGCAAGGTAATTTTTAACTTATTTTTAGTAGTTCTAATTAAAATGTTTAGAGCATTTTTCTTTTTCTGTTAGTGTAATAAATTTATTTCGTAAAAGTTTGATCAAAATGGATTTTTAAATTACAATTTTTTAAATACAAATGAAATTGTAATATTCACTTTTTGGTATTTAAAAAAAATATTTGAAGAATTACATTTTTATTTAAAATTCTTACATTTCCATAAAATTTCATTAAAAATTAATAGAAAATTAAAAAAAAATTTTTTTGATCGTTTCAAAAATTAATTGAGTGTACACAATAAAAAAAATAAAAATTTTACATTGAAAACTACAAAAAATTATTAATTGTGTAAAAAAAAGTTCCAAAAATTTTTTTTCCGACCTGGTAGGATTCGAACCCGCAACCCTCTGATTTCTGTGCCAGCATAGGAACGTATGCAACCCCCATACAAAATATTAACTTCTTATCACCCATGAAAAGAACTTCTGACTAGCATATATTTATTGCAGCATTAGATGTTGTGGAAACCCCATTCCTAAGGGAGTAATTCTTTGTGATTTAATGAAGTGAATCACTTCCTTAGAAGTCATTCCATTTATTTTTGCTGGGTAGTACCAGGTATGTGGTTACACACAGAAAAAGGATTGGTTGGAAATCGGTCCCTAGTACCAAAAATATATATGTTAATAAGAATTACTATCGTACTTCTCAATTATTTGAACTTGTAACAGACTTTCTATAGTTATATAGAAATAATGTAATTGTAATGAAATAAAAGTATATACAACAATAAAATTGATTCCATATATCAATCCTTGCAATTATTCAAATTTATTAAAAAGTTCAATTAATATAACCAAAATTTATACAATATAATATGACTGAATCCCGAATATTGGAAATTAGAATAACAAGTTTGATTAATACAACATATTTTAAACCGAAAATGTGCTTTTAGTTACAACACACAATTATCGGTTGTTAAAATTCAAAAAGGTTGTTTAAAGAAATTTAAAGAAATACAACATATTTTAAACCGAAAATGTGCTTTTAGTTACAACACACAATTATCGGTTGTTAAAATTCAAAACGGTTGTTTAAAGAAATCTTTTCGATTATAATAACAGAAAATTTACCTTTTAAAGTGTTTTGGTATTGTTCACCGAATGGAAATTGAGTGAATCAAAAACTTGTAGTCAATACCAAACAAATATCAAAAAATTGTATTCAAAAAAATTTTATGTCGTTGTCAACTTTAAAAAATAAGAAATATATTGAATTGTGGAAAAACTACGATAATTTGAAAAATGTGAATTTCTGGTTCCAACCAATCCTTTTGTTTGCGTTAAAAAAAAGAGTGGGTAACAGAATTTAAAAGAAAGAGTGATGTGAAGTATGCAAAGGAAGATTATTTATTGGTAACAAAAATGATTGTCGAATCATCAAACTAAAAAATTATATTTCCGATGGTCATCCTTTCGTGTTTATTGTGTTTGTTTCAAGAAATGTAATCTCTTGTCATTACTATAAAAATTAGCACATAAGAAAAACTCAATTTATGCACTTAAAATTTTTCTAATCACCAAATCAACTAATATCTATAAAAAGTAAAAACGATAGTGAGTAAGACAAAAATTCCAAAAATGTACCTGAACAACCTTTCCCCGATCAATAATTTATTTTTTTCTTTATAAATATATGTTTTTAACATTATTCGAACATTGTTTAAATTATTAATTTTTGAATTGTAATTTAATACTGTTACATAAAAAATATTCCAGCAGAAATAAAAAAATATTTTTAAAAATTAAAAAAATTATAATTATTTTTATTGTTAGGATTGAATTGCAGTAGGTAATTAAAAAATAAAAATCGGTAGTAAGGGACGAATGGAAATTCCCATAGAAATATCTGATAGTACGTGGGACCGCATAAATTCGATTGGCAACAAATTCGGTTGTGACAACCAATCTGTTTTCTGGGTGTACATAACCACATATCTGGTAGTGATTTTATACACTGGTTATTTTATATTATTGTGTTATATTTTTATGCATACGGAATCTTTTGGCGTCCCTTTGTTTTGTGTATAGGGTTTGGGATTTCCCGGGAAACGGGAATGAAAAAATTTGATTCCCGGGAATCCCGGGAAATGTTTTTGAACAAAATTGTTAATGAAAACCACCTATATAAATAATTTTTGTTAAAAAAAACACTATTTCAGTACAAATGCAGTCTGTGTAGTGAGAATTCAAAGTAAAAAATATCAGAATGTTGAACATTTGATTTCACATAAATTAATCGCAGCACTGCCAAATGAATTGCATGATTCCAGCAGAAAGCACCTACTACTGGACTGTCGGAAACAAACCGTTTCATCACACTTGGCCCATTAGATATGGTGTCCACAATGTTATTTTCCAAAGACAATTAAAACTCTTCTAGTCTTATTTCTACAATTCTTCTTATTTCATCAGCATTACATCTTCCTGATATATAAACCAACCCCAGGTTATAAAATGAATTATTTACGTTTATACTTATGTTCAAATATCTCTTTTGTGATATTCTTGTCCATTCATCTAAGATTATAGTAAATCTCCTACTATTAGAAATATTGGTCAATATTTCTTTTATCATGATATCTTTTACATGATTGTAGTAATTTAATATAATGTTCTTTACATCGGTTTCTTTTTTTGCAATGCCAGGTTTTTATTATAAAAACTTTCTCGAATAAACGAAGATCTAGTTATGGTGCGGATTGACATTCCGACGACTGCGGCTAATTTGGATACCATTTTAGGAAATGTTTGCCCTACTATAAAATCTTTAATGCCCATTCAGCTTACACTTTTTTCTTCGGGTACTTTGCTAATTTTACCTTGTTGTTGTTTTCTTCAAGAGAAGTTGCATGACCATCAATTTTTTTTTTTTTTTTTTGTGAACCAAATTTAGATGTCGGTTAACCAAATTTAGATACCACCGTTAACCATTAGTCTTTTCTTTTCACATTTATTAATGAAAATGTTACTTATAAAATTATTGATCCTTAATATAAAGGAGTATTTTAAATTTAAAGTCGACTTTATTTTTAATCAAACGGTTTTGTTCATTTTGTGTATGAAAACCTTACAAAAATATTTTGATTGGTTGAAAATAAATTAACCAACCAGAATGCTCCAAAAATAAACCAAGTCAAGGTATACTGCCACCCAATATTTTAATTAAAGTCGACGTTACATAAATTATACATTTGAAAAATTTAGATAGTAAGGGCGATTATTTGTAAAAAACAAAGCTTTTTTTTCATATTTCTCTTAAATATTTTACCAAGTTTTTAGGCTTTACTACACCTATAAAATTCCTCAGTTACTGGCTACTAAAATTTCAACTGAATCTCAGGTGAAATACCCCTTACTAAGACTCAGTTAATAAAATTAATTGTATATAACTAAGTCGATAGTTGAAAATAGTGTCAAGAAATTTAACTGAAATTTCAGTCACTAAGAGCGATTCCTTAGTTACAATTTTGGGGTCTTTGTACAAAGTAATTATTAACTGAGAATATTTATTTTCTATTATTTTGATAATTTAAAAAAGAACTTGACTTAAAATTAGCTTAATTTATTTTTATCTTAATAATTAACAGGAATGAGAACAAAATTGCATTAATGAAACCTATGATTATTTTTATCTTAATGTTACACCCAATTTGATTAACCTTTTTCCTTAAGCCTTTATTACGTCATCAAAAAATTATGGTTCTGCTGGAGATTTAATATAAATTCTTGCGTGAATATGTTCTCCTAATAAAAAAAGTTACTTATCTTTTAATATTGATCTGTATTTTATTTAAAAATATATACATTGCGTTCCAATGGCTTTACAATTTCTATATTTAATTTTCTGAATTTTGTTTGTATTTTTTTATAATTGCGTGTCTAAAAATATTTGACAATTTCAAAATTAATTTACAGGGTAAGAACAAAAAACAAAACAATTTAAAAAATTTAATATTTTTAAAATTTCCCGTTTTCCCGGGAAAAATATATTATTTTCCCGGCAAACTTTTCCCGGGATTTCCCGAACCCCAAACCCTATTTATGTATGAAACACAGATACAAAAATCTTTCATGGTTGTGCTTACGAATATTGTATGTCTTAAGGGTGAGTAACCCAACCGTAAACGTAACTGTAAGGAATCAGCTGATCAAATCAAATGGTTACTAACTCGTATAGGTCAACGTACTTGTCGGATTATTCTGTTGAAATCAGAATTTTCTATCCGTCATCGAAACAGCTAAATGATTTTAGTCGGAAAAAATATTAAATGAATAAAGAAAATCGATTCAAACCAAAAATAAGACATAAAAATTAACAAATAAATAGAAAAATTAAGAATAAAATATAAAACCACATGAAATAGATGCTAAATAGCATACATGGGCACACTGCAGTACATATCAAGTGCATTATCAATTCCAGTAATCAGTAAATTCTTACTGATAATGAAATTTATTTTGCCTTACCAGTAAAGTTATACTGATTACTGAAAAAAATGCAGTAATCAGTAAATTTCAATACCAGTAAAAATTTACTGATTACTTAAAATTTTTTCAGTAATCAGTAAAAAATTTACTGCCCAGCAAAATCTTTCATTACCAAATAAGTGGTTATATAATAGAAATTCATAGCTCCGCACAACTTATTTTTTGGCGTCTAAACTCATTATTTTTATTTGGCATGGTCGTTTTTATAAGTAGTCACGCTTACCCGCTCGCTTACGAAAAAATGAGAAGTAAGTAGTTATGAGATTCTGAATAATAACTGGTTACAAACATGCTTACAAAAAGTTGAATTATAAGTGGTTATCCGACTGCTTACTTGAATCTTAAAAATAAGGAGTTACACAAATACTATTAGCTTCAGGAAATACATTCAGAGAAATTATAGTTTTTGCTAGAGTGTAATTTTAGAACTCGTCATAAAAATTTTAACACAAAACATATTTACATATAATAATTAAAAATGTATAAAATTTAACTTTGTAAAAAGTACTTATTTAAACTATTGCGAGTAAGCCATTATTTTATATTTAAAAGCAATGACTACAATAGGCCGTTATTAGGAAGTCATTATTTTATATTACAAAATAATGCAAAAGGTAATGATATATCATTATTGGTAATGCAGACAGCAATGAGGTGTCATTACCAATATTTTGCTGGGTGGTAATGAAAAGTAAATTGAAATATCAGTAAAAATTATTATTTCATTACAGTTTTGATTTAAAAACGAGTTAAAAGGTTAAAGTCGGGCATGCCGACTATATAATACCCTACACCAGTCTGACTTAAAGCCAACTGATGTTTGGATCCGAAATTTGAATGGGTTAAAACAGACTTGTGTATATGTCATAATTAGGTAATGCAAAATCCCGCACTTTTTAATTTACCGGGAAATGTATCTTGAATTTCCGGGGTTCCGGGATCCCGCAAGGGAAATAAATTAGAAAATATTTTATAATATTCTTAAATACCTCAAATTTTCATGATCGTGAAAAAGCTGAAGTGGGTTTTCTTGGAATGTTCGTAAGTCTAATTATATATTTTTAAAAATTGAATAATTTTTAGACTAAAAACTTGTCCGTCAAAAAAAAAATTAAACAATTAATATAGAAAATAATTTTAGAAAATAGGAAAATTTTTTAAAAATATGGGAACAAATTTTAACTTGCTTGAAATTTTTCAAAAATCGTGGACAAATTTGTCTTTAATTGTATCTTTACCCTACGGGAAATTTTAAAAAACTGTCACCGAACTGGCCCCTTTATATGAAATAGACTGGTCACTTTTACATGGCGTTGTCATAGGAGGGGGAAATTGACCCCTTGTGACATGTCACAAGACAAATCCTCTGAATTTTGTTTTCTATGAGAGTTCAGTAACCTGTCCTACACTCACAATATTTTTTCCTTAAAATCAACCGAATATATACATTAAAACAATAGAAAATAAGTTAAAAAAAGGACTACCCACTTTTCGTTTAAAACAATTGTATTTTGTCGTTTATTTTTAATTATTATTTTATTAACTGGCAAAGTCGGTAAAAATAATAGATTTATCGTTTATTTTAAAACTAATTGTATTCTAAAAACTGATTGTTTTTAACAGAAAATTTTGATTGAATATTTTAACTTCTACCGAAAGTCCGTATTTTGTGTATTTTATTTATTGAATGACTGATAGAAAAAGTTAAAAAATATATTTCTTTGTAATTTAACTACTTATTCAATTAAAACAACTTTACTGATTTACTTTTTAAACAACTGTTGAACTTTTACGGTAAAGTTATTGTGAGTGTAGGATTTGTCTTGTGACATGTCACAAGGGGTCAATTTCCCCTTCCTATGACAACGCCATGTAAAAGTGACCAGTCTATTTCATATAAAGGGGCCAGTTCGGTGACAGTTTGTTAAAATTTCCAGTAGGGTAATTATATAGAATAAGTGCTATTCAAAATTGTATACACAAACACTATTTCATTGAGTGGTTTTCTTAAAAGATATATTTTTTAAGTTCCTTTTAGTGCCTGTTTTAAGAGGCACTAAACGGAACTTAAAAAGTTCGTTCAAGTACACAAATTAATCAGTGTGTTTATTTACTCGAAAATTTTACTACTTTTACTACAATAGTTGTTTTGTCTACTTTTAGAATTTTTCCAGTTGTGGTAAAAGTAGCAAATTGTAGCAAATTACTACCATTACTATTTTCAAAACGTTGGAAAATTTTGCTTAAGAAAATTCGAAATAATTAACTTTATTATTTTAACGGCATTTTTTGAATTCCTGGGAATGGGAGAACTGAAAAATGCTTAATTTCCCGGGATGCATTCCCTAGTCATAATGCATAAACAAATTATGTGCACTTTTCGAGTCTTTTCAATATCATTCACTTTTTTTATAGAGCAGTGTTATTTTTCATTTCAATAAATAAGTTTTAATAAAATATATTACGATTTTGTTTCCAAATATTTATTCTTTTTTTGCCGTAAAGCAAAGCTATATAATATTATACACTATTAACTTTTCTAAACACTAGCATTTCAAAATTTACATCGCTGAGTTATTTGAAAATTATCATTCTAAAGGTGCAGATGAGGGTAATGGGTAGGGTTTTTCTTTTCCCGGACTTTTTCATTTCCCGGGACAGCGGGATTTTTTTCAGAATTTCCCGGGAATTCCCGCTCGTTAGAAAATATATAAATTCGACCTATGTTGCACTTGAAAAACTCGATTACTGTTAAAACACCGTCCGACAAAGTTCATCTTTTGTTTGTACCCATGAGAAAATGCACTTAATATATTCTGAAAGGATGGCTAAATATAAAATATCCATGTCTTCCACTTTTTCTGGATCAATTCGATTAATATTTAGGTAATATATTTATATGGAAGGCCGTCTTAATTTTAAAAAACTCTTAAGGCACATATACACGGGATAGAAAACTCGCTAGCCTTTATGAAAATGCAGCTCTGTATAAGTCTACGAAATGTAATCTCTAGGCCATTGATAATTCCTGTCATACATAATTTCTTTAATTAGTAACAATTTTTAAAATGTGTTGCAACATTATTGAACATTTCAGTTTAATATATGCACCTTTTGGTATTTGGAGAAAAAATTATTCTTTAAAATGCAACAATTTTAATAAAAACAAATACTTGACAACTAGAGATGATACTTTACGATAAAAATTGGTGCCAACTATATTAGAGATGACAAATTTAGCGCAAACTCTACGAGATTTCTATCCCCTGTATATGTGCCTTTAAAAATATATTAATTAAATATTAATTCGCGGTTTAAACGGTTAAACCAATTGATATAGAAAAAGTGAAAGATTGCAAAATTGAGTAGGACCAGCTTTATAGTCAGAAATAAGATCGATTTGTTGCTAAAATATTTCTTAAATATGAAATCCAAAAATTTCTATTTCCAGATATTTTGTATCTTTCTGTGCAGATTTTTAAAAGTATCCGTCTAGAATTATTTTTATAAAAAAGTTTAAAAGTGAGTATTTTAACACAAATTTTTAGGCAAATTCGCCTAAATCGTTTTATAAGAAGACACTACAACATTATTAAATAGTTCTTCAATTTTAATTGGTTTTCTTGAATAGACATTTTTTATGCCACAGCTACTTAAAAATAAATTATTTAATTTTCGTATTTAGTGGCATTTTAAATTAACATATAAAAAAATCAAAAATAATTTTGAAAAGCATCTGATGGATTATTTTGAAAACAAATAATATTTAAAAAATAAAATGAAACAAATAAATATTGAACTTAAAATTAAATTATTTTAAATAAAAGAAACTCAAAATACTTGTCAATTGAAAATATGAAAATATTACAAATTTTTTAATTTTAATGTCTAGTTTTTTGGAGGTATTTGGAACTGAAATAATGATGTTGGAATGTCGAATAAGGCTATAAGATTTTCGGTACGATTTTACTTTAGTACATATGTAAAAGATATAGGCAAGGTTTCAGAATTTTTCCGAAAATATAGTGTAAACCAGCCTATACAAATATTGCTTTATTTGAACAAAGATCATTTTAAAGAAAAAAAATTTTTCCGAAGTATTTTTGTTGGTAAACTTGGTAATGGCTGATAAAATCTTTTCGGTTTAACTAAACCAAATTCAACTGGCATCTAAAAACAATTTGGCCTAATTCAGTTTATCAATTTTAAATCGTATTTTTTTAATTTTAAATATTTTTTGATCAAATTAATTTCGAAAAAACAATGCTTTAAATTTAAATAAAGCTTCCAAAATTGCTATAATACTAGCTAAAACTTCTGTAAAAGAATAAAAAAAATCCCGCACAAAATTCCCGGGATTGCGGGATCCGAAAAAGGGCGGGATTCCCGGGAATTCCCGGGACATAAACCCTAGTAATGGGGTATTAAATTTTAGAAATACGTTTCTAATAGCATTGTGAGCTTTTAGACAATTTGTCGTTATGTCTCATTCGGCCAGGTATAAAATTGTTTCCTGGAGATAATTTCCCGAATCACTGGAAGCACACTGTGCATTTACGTCTGTTTAAGAGAAGCAACTAGGCATATTTTTTCATGGTTGGTAACCGAAACGAATACGGTTATCGTTAGGGTAACGCTATTTTATTGCACATTATTTCAATGGCGGTATTTTAAAGGTAACGCTATTTTATTTACTTCGTTATCAGTATTTTACCGATAACTGTATTTGAGTTATTTCGGTAACGGTATTTTACGGATAACGATATTTCGGTTATTTCGGTAACAGTTTTTTAAGGGTAACGGTAGTCAGTTATTTCGTCGCATACCCCATTTTTTTGCAAAAAATAAAGTAAAACAAAATAAATTAATGGACTTAATTTATGTGAAATACTTCAATAACCACGTACAATTACCAAGAGCAGAGAATTAAAAATAACGGTAACGGTATTTTAAGGATAAGGGCATTTCATTTATTTCGGTAACGGTATTGCATTTATTTCGGTAACGGTATTTTATGGGTATCGATATTTCATACATTTTGGTATCGGTATTTTAAGGATAACGATATTTAAGTTATTTTGGTAAAGGTATTTTGATTATTTTGTTAACGGTATTTTAAGGGTAATGGTAGTCAGGGTTTTGAATCGATAACGGTATTTTACGAGTTTACTGATTACTGATATTTTTTCAGTAATCAGTAAAAATTTACTGGTAATGCAAATTTAATTTCATTACCAGTAAAAATTTACTGATTACTGAAATTTTTTTCAGTAATCTGTAAAAATTTACTGGTGATGAAAAATAAATTGCAATATCAGTAAAAACTAATTTTTATTGAAATTTTACTGGTACTGCAAAGTGCCCATCTATGCTAAATAGTAATGGTTTTACGGTATTCTATAAATGTAGCTTTTAACTACGGCACGGAACAGTTACATCATATTTACGTTTACGGTCCCATAATCAGCAGAATTGTGTTTAAATATAATTTCCTTTGTCTGCACTACATCTAATGTCTAATATCCGACATCTACATCTTGTCTGTCTGGTTGTTGTCTGCACTATAAATATGTTTATGAGCACAATTTTAGTAGCAAAATAAATTAGCAAAACATTAGTTGAAAATTAGTTTAGTGCTAATAAAATATAACTAAAACTTTTGCTGAAAAGAAAATTTCAACAAAAATGTTGCTGAAAACTGATATATTTGATATGTAAAACGCTTTAATAATTTGTCCTCTAACTTTTTTTTTAGTGTATATTTTAGTGCAATTTAGGTTTAATAAACAAATTTGCCAAAAATCAAATTTGCCATTGCAAAAGTCAGAATATTAACAGAGTCAGATTTTTAACAAAAATCTCAACTTAGAAACATGAAATTAATTAATAACTTGTTAGTTGGATTTCTAACAGTTTTAATAATTTGTCCGCTAATTTCTATGAGTGCACATTTCATAATAACAAGTCCAAACAATTTACCAAAATAAGTGAATTTTTTAAATTTACCCCTAAATTCATAAACGCTTTGTAAAATTAAAGGAGGTTTATTGAACAAATTTTGTATGAAAATGACATTTTGTAAACCTGCTATAACTTTACAAAGCAATTATGAATTGAGGGGTTAGTCTTTAATTATTTGGAATATTACTAAAATTTATATATTTGTACCAAATTTAAGTAAGAATTTAATATGATCTTTTTTAATTTAGTAAAAATGTTCTGCTAACGCAGAATAAGAACGATTAAACTTATTTTTATACCCTACACCACTTGTGGTACCAGTAGTTATCCAATCCTACCTAGTCAGAAATTTCCAGCGGTACAAAAATCAATTTGCTGGTAGAGCAATGATTTTATAAAACTGATGACTTCTCGTTAAAAAAGCATTACAGTCAGAAAGTTCTAATTTCTACCCGGTTGCAATTTTTTTACGGGATTAACCCGTTTTGACCGGTCCTATTTGAACTGGTCACGGCTCAGGTCCTGGCATTCAACTGACCACTTTTTCACACACTGGTATATTATAAACAAATATTTTGAAAACCAAAATCATTAATTAAAATTTAATAGAATTTATGGATCGTCAAGATATTAGTTTTTTTTTTTTTTGTAATAAAATTATTTTTTCCGGAATGTCAAGTTTTTTGACTTCTGCATTGTGGCAAACCTAGGTATAATGACTTTGTGCTGTAATTTGTTACTACCAAAAAGACTTGAACTTGACCTACTTTTTAATTCACCTTTCATTATATATTTCATTTTATTTATTGCATCCTTAATTGGAAATCCCTTCCAGGAATTTGAACCGCTTCTAAGAATATAACCCATCAATCAATCTGCCTTGCTCGCTGTCCATGGATCCCGGGTTTCTTCTATATAAGTTATCGCCACATCGGGAATGTCCTTCAGTTCTGTAATATTGTGATATCTTTCCTCTCGTCGGTAAGGCATTTCGTTTATCTGTACAAGCACACATCGTCTCCATGTTGTTTTCGGGCTGCCTGGTTTTCTGTTACCTTGAGGATTATAAGAAAGGGCTGACTAACTTTCGAATTATTTTTTCGAAGAGTGTGTCCTAACCAACCATATTTTCTTCTCCTAATCGTTGTATTTATGTTCTGTAGCTTAGATAAATTCAAGAGCTCTTGGTCCATATCTTAACAAATACTTGTAACATATTCTTAATCTTTTCATTCACAAGCCAGTTGTAGAAAGGCACTTCTTCCTTTTTTATTCTACTTTTGACGTCTAGCTGTGCACCACCATCATTTGCAACTCAGCTTCTAAGATATTAAAATGAATTTACTCTCTCTATTTATCTTCCCCCTAGCATAATGTTCCCTTCCATTTCATTAGTAATACGAATTTCCTTTGTCTTTTTAATATTTATCTTTAGTCCTTGCAGGATTCTTCTGCTAAGTTGTTCAACTTCTATATCATCAGCATAATCAAGCGACTCTTGTCTATTTCTGAGATTAACGGCATTCCAGATGTTTCATCTGGGGTTTCTGTATGCTCTTTTTGTTACGGTATAAATTACTATTAAGAACAATAATGTAGACAATAGGCATCTTTGTTCCACACCTGACTGTAGTCTGGCTAATGATGCACACAGGGACGTTGCAAGATTCGATAATTTCAAACATGCATGCTCGAGCATGCTCGACTATAGTTTTTTATTTGTTAGTTTTGCAATTTTTTGTCATCCTGTTTGAAACGATCGAATCTGGAAACGTCCCTGTGTTCATCATTAGCCAGATTGATTACATTTAAAGTCATTAAACGATAAAAAATTAATGACCTTAAAGAATTAGTCCTCCATTTTGCATTTTCAAATTCCAAATGCAAAATTACAATCAGTGAAAAACTGGATCTAGTCTGATTTACAAATTTAATATGTTTATAACTTTTGAGGAAAATGTTTATTCTTCTTCTTAACCTCAAACCTATTAAAAAATTTAATTTTTTGACGCCAAATTGGATCAGCTATTGTGAATTTTTATTTCTTGACATCATTTTTTGAAATCATCTGCCCCGGAAACCACATAGTTCGCCATTTCGGCCAGATGAAACTGCGGAAGAAAATTGTTGTCAAAATACCTAAGTTTTAGCACCATATGCAACGATTGTTCGATTGTACTCTTATTTGAGTAAGTATTAAATGGAAATAGAGAATAAATTGCTTTGTAGGCCTGAATTCTTAGTTAGTTTAAATTTTATGCATATTAGTTGATAAGTATGTGTATGTAACAATTGTCTTGTATATATACAAAAATTTATTTATTATTATTCGGTTATTATCATTTGTTGTTATGTTATTCTTTACTAAGTAAGTATATGTTCTGAATTATTTAGTATGATTCTACTTTTTCTTCTCCAAGATAAAGATAAACCAAAATATTTTTTGTTTTTGTAAAGGGTTTTTCAACAGGGACGCTACAAAAGTAGAAAGACAGGGACATCAAACGACGCCATATTTCTTGCCGCTCTTTTGACATTTCTCTTCAGTAAGGTTTGCCATTTCATGATGGAAAGATATACGAGCCAACAACGAGTCGAAATTATTAAAATTTACTACCGAAATTTGGAGTCAGTGGCCGCAACGTTAAGAGCGCTACGTCCAATTTATGGTCGTCATAATCGTCCTAGCAGATCAACAATTGAGAATCTAGTGGAAAAATTTGAATCCACAGGCACAGTACAAAATGTTCCCGTGCCAGTGAGACAATGAAGTGCCCGTAGTGTCGAGAATATTGCTGCCGCTGAGGCTTCAGTTGAAGAAAGCCCAAATGTGTCTCTCACACGTCGTTCTCAAGCGTTGGGCATCTCTGTGACGTCGTTGTGGCGAATTTTGCGAAAAGATCTTGGCCTACATCCTTACAAGATCAAATTGACGCAAGAACTGAAGCCGCTTGACCACCAGAAGCGTCGTATGTTCGTGAATTGGGCTGAGCAACAACTTGAAAATGATTCGGATTTTCATCGAAAAATCATCTTCAGCGATGAGGCTCATTTCTAGCTGAATGGCCTGGTCAATAAACAAAATATGCGTTATTGGTCAGACAGCAATTCACACGTACTCCATGAGTCATCATTGCATCCCGAAAAAATTACGGTTTGGTGCGGTTTATGGGCCGGCGGCGTCATTGGGCCGTACTTCTTCCGTGATGATCAAGACCGGCACGTTACTGTGAATGGGAATCGCTACCGTTCAATCATAACCGAATATTTTTGGTCCCAATTGGATGATATGGACTTGGAGGACATGTGGTTCCAACAGGACGGAGCCACAAGCCACACAGCGAATGTCACAATCAATTTATTGCAAACCAAGTTTGGAGAACGCGTTATTTCACGAAATGGTCCAGTCGATTGGCCGCCTCGGTCGTGCGATTTGACGCCGTTGGACTATTTCCAGTGGGGCTACGTCAAATCTATGGTCTATGCCAACAATCCAGCGACGATTGATGAACTTCGTACGAATATCGAAAGTGAAATTGCAGCAGTATCGGCCGATTTATGCTTGAAAACCGTCGAAAATTGGGTTCAGCGTCTGGACTTCCGCAAGCGTGCCCGTGGTGGCCATGCAAAAGATATCGATTTCCATACATAATGGCATCGAACGTACTTTCACAGGAATAAAGAATTTCATTGATATCCAAAACCGTTTTTGTTTTATTTAAAAAAAACTTTTGTAGCGCTCTTATTGAAAACCCCTTTATTTAGCGTACGTCAGGTATTTTTGATTTCTTTATTTCTTGCTATATGATCTATCACGAGCTTTTTTTGAGTATATTCCAGTGATAATAGAAGCTATAAATTATTTTCTTGTTTTTTTTTTAACTGAATAATTATTTTTGGTGTAACTAACACTGTCGTGTTTTTTGATTTTTTTTTACGAAGATGTCAGCTAAGTATTTAAATGAACTCTAATATCTGGTGCAGAACATAAAATGCTTTTTTCATAAATTGCCCGAGTAAAAACAACTGCTTTGGGGCAATACCTAATCATATCCAGTTTGATATTTCCTGTAATATCTATCTGAACCAATTATGTCTCAAAATTCAAATCCAATGTTATCGTATTAGATCTTATTATATATATTGGGATGAACTAATATTAACTTATATCTTAAAATTTGAAGGTTCAATGATATCTAAGTTTATCCATGGCGATAAACTTCGATCTAAAAATGGCAGATCGAATTAGATCCAGCGATATATTTGGGGATTTAGTAAGATCTAATTTTATCAGCTTGTGGGCATTTTTTGATGTTTAATGTTTTTGAGTCCATTTTTGTCGTTCTCTCTTTTTACTCATTATCGATTATTGTTTTCCTTTTCTCTCTATTCTTAAAAGTTTCTCAATTTCCCCCCAACATTATACTCAAATGAAAGGGCATCGGAAAACCTATTGACCAGTATATAACTCTTTGGAAATTTTTCAGATTTAGTATTGAATTTGGTGTAATGAAGTTTTCCTAATCGATATTTACTAATCGACATTTTCTCAAAAACTAAGAAACTTAGCACTGAAAATTATTTTTATTGGATATCCTATCAATTTCATTTCGTTTGAGAATAAATTTTGCTCAAACAGAAATGAATTTTCTTTTTTTGTAGAATGGATGAGCTAGATATTGCAGCAGATTTTAAACGATATCAAACTGAATAGATTAGATATTGAACCAGATCAGTTTTTTTACTAATCAATTACAATTCTTGTAATTGTAGGTAAAGTTCATTACAGCACAATATTCTTACGATATTATTATTACTGCACAAATATTTACCCCAATAAAAATACAGCAAAATATTTTATCTCTTTGACAAGTAGCATTTAAATTTATAAAAAATATAAAATACCATAAAATTATTTTCAAAAACAAATAGTTAAACAAGGGATTACGATAAAAATGCTGGCGTTAATAATGTTTTTTACTAACTTAAATTTATTAATTGAATATTTGGTCGGTAAAATTACAAAATAAATACAAACTCGTGATAGTTATAACAGAATTAAATAATTAAAATTGCACAAAGATTTCAAATGCTGAGATCACAACTCTAATTTTTACACCATGATATACAGAACCAGTTGTTTTTATTAGGTTAGATACTTAGAAAATTACTATTTATTTTGCCAACCAGGATATATAAAGTTGTATAAATGAAATATAAAAGGAGTAAAAAGGTTAAAGCCGGGCATGCCGACAATACCCTACACCAGTCTGGTGTATTGTTTGGATCCGAAATTCGAATGGGTTAAAATGGGGCTTATGTCAAAATTTTCTATAATGTGAGTCAGCGCACCAAATTTCATTAAAATATCTTAATATTTGCGACCTGCAGTTTGTAACCAAGCCAATTTTGGGGGGACCCTTATATGGGCACTAGTTCTAAACATGGACCGATGTTCACCAAAATCAATAGGCTTCGTCCATGGGCCAACATAGGTCTATGTACCAAATTTCATCAAAATATCTTAATATTTGCGACCTGCAGCGTATAAACAATATAATTTTGGGGGGACCCTTATACGGGCACTAGTTCTAAACATGGACCGATGTTCACCAAAATCAATAGGCTTCGTCCTGGGGCCAACATAAGTCTATGTACCAAATTTCATCAAAATATCTTAATATTTGCGACCTGCAGCGTATAAACAGTATAATTTTGGTAGGACCCTTATGTGGGCACTAGGTCTAAACATCGACCGATGTTCACCAAAATCAATAGGCTGCGTTATTGGGCCAATGTAGGTCCGTGTACCAAATTTCATCAAAATATCTTAATATTTACGACCTGCAGCGCATAAACAGTATATTTTTGGTAGGACCCTTATATGGGCACTAGGTCTAAACATGGACCGATGTTCACCAAAATCAATAGGCTGCGTTATTGGGCCAATGTAGGTCGGTGTACCAAATTTCGTCAAAATATCTTAATATTTACGACCTGCAGCGTATAAACAATATAATTTTGGTAGGACCCTTATATGGGCACTAGTTCTAAACATGGACCGATGTTCACCAAAATCAATAGGCTGCGTTATTGGGCCAATGTAGGTCCGTGTACCAAATTTCATCAAAATATCTTAATATTTGCGACCTGCAGCGTATAAACAATATAATTTTGGGGGGACCCTTATACGGGCACTAGTTCTAAACATGGACCGATGTTCACCAAAATCAATAGGCTTCGTCCATGGGCCAACATAGGTCTATGTACCAAATTTCATCAAAATATCTTAATATTTGCGACCTGCAGCGTATAAACAATATAATTTTGGGGGGACCCTTATACGGGCACTAGTTCTAAACATGGACCGATGTTCACCAAAATCAATAGGCTTCGTCCTTGGGCCAACATAAGTCTATGTACCAAATTTCATCAAAATATCTTAATATTTGCGACCTGCAGCGTATAAACAGTATAATTTTGGTAGGACCCTTATGTGGGCACTAGGTCTAAACATGGACCGATGTTCACCAAAATCAATAGGCTGCGTTATTGGGCCAATGTAGGTCCGTGTACCAAGTTTCGTCAAAATATCTTAATATTTACGACCTGCAGCGTATAAACAATATAATTTTGGTAGGACCCTTATATGGGCACTAGGTCTAAACATGGACCGATGTTCACCAAAATCAAACTTGTTCGTCCTTGGGCCAACATAGGTCTGCGTAGCAAATTTCATCAAAATATCTTAATATTTGCGACCTGTAGAGTGCGCACAAGATTGCATGGACAGACAGACGGACGGACGGACGGACATCGTTAAATCGAAATAAAAAATAATTCTGAACCGATCGGTTTACTATAAGGTGGGTCTACGACCAATATTTTTTGGTGTTACAAAAAAATTAAATTTGCTTTTTTCAAATACAGTTTTTTATAATAAAAACCTTCACTCACCCAGCCACCACAAATAAATAATTCTGACACAACAATAATTCTTGACAATATACGTGTGTATGTCAAGATAATTTGGTAAAGTGCGCACATAGGTAGATGGACCCGTAAATAGTTTTGTTCATTTGTGTTTTGAATGAAAATAAAAAAAACATTTAAAGCAGCCCGCTACGTTGTTAGCGTGCCTTAAAGTTTAGAATTAAAGTTCTTTTAAAATAAAACACAATATTTGTTATTAAGATAAAATAATTGTTAAGGTAAATTTATTGTAATGTTTAAGTACAAACACTATTTTTTGCCTCTTCGTTTTTATATAAATATTCGTCGACAGGTCGTTAAGGGGCCACTTTCCCTTTTTGAGCCCCTATTTTATAACGACCCTGTCCAAAATTAGTATCTTTCTATTAAGTTAGCCCTTACTCCGGAGACCCACATTTTAAATTTCAGGTTTCTAGCCGAAGGGGTTTTTACAGGCCACCAAGGGGAGGCTTTCTTCTTTTTGCCCCTCCCTTTAGGAATTTACAAAAATTCGATCTTCGCGGCTGTCTGCGATGAATGAGGAACATTCCTAACAAATTTCAACTTCATTGCCTCAGCGGTTTGGGCAGGCCGTTATTGGGGACATTTTTCCCTTTCAACCCACATTTTTACTATGTTTCTGTTCCAAAATAGAAAAATTACGTTACCGGTGAGTTAGTGCTACTCCAGGGAATACATATTTAAAATTTTAGGTTGGCCAAAAGGAATTGGGCAGGCCGTCTAGGAGAATACTTTTCCCCTTATCTCCCTCCCGATAGGAATTTCAAAAATTTCGTCTAAGCGGACGCCTACACAGAAGGAGGAACTCACATACCGAATTTCGGCTACATAGTTTCAGCAGTTTGGGCAGGCCGTCAAGGGGGAAACATCCCCCTTTTTGGATATCCTGTAGGGAATTCCAAAAATACAGACTTAGTCGATGTCTACTACAGTGGAGGAACCTTTATGCCAAATTTCAACTCCTTATCTCCAGTGGTTTGGCAGAAAAAGCGAACTTTTTTGGAAAAAGATACTTTATTTTTACAAAGTACTTTATTGGAAGAAGGTACTTTTTTTGAAAAAGTTATTTTTAGGAAAAATTTATTTTTTTTTGGAAAAAGGTCCTTTTTTTGGGAAAGGGTCCTTTTTTGGAAAAGGTATTTTTTTCGAAAAAGGTATTTTTTTGAAAAAATGTATTTTTTTTGGAAAAAGGTACTTTTTTGGATAAGGTACTTTTTTTTGGAAAAAGGTAAATTTTTTTAGAAAAAGGTACTTTTTTTTGGAAAAAGGTACTTTTTTGGAAAAAGGTACTTCTTTTGGAAAAAGGTACTTTTTGTGGAAAAATGTACTTTTTTTTGGAAAAAGGTACTTTTTTTTGGAAAAGGATACTTTTTTCGGAAAAAGGTACTTTTTTTGGAAAAAGGTACTTTTTGTGGAAAAGGTACTTTTTTTGGAAAAAGGTACTTTTTTTGGAAAAAGGTACTTTTTTTGGAAAAAGGTACTTTTTTTTGGAAAAAGGTACTTTTTTTGGAAAAACGTACTTTTTTTGGAAAAAGGTACTTTTTTTGGAAGAACGTACTTTTTTGGAAAAAGGTACTTTTTTTGTCTCCTTTTGCCCCAACTCCAACTGCTTCAACCCCCTCTCGGCGGCTAAAATCGCGAATTTTGGGTACCTTACTTTGTAGAACAGAAACCGATAAATATATTTAAAATCTGACTTTACGAATCGATTCTACATGAAAAATTAGGCTTATAAGCGGTTTTTACGCTTTTACAATGCACCGGATAGCCATTAGGGTGGTCGGAAAAAATCGATTTTTTTATTCTTTAATTTTTATTATTTTTTTAATATACACAATTAAAGAGGATTCTTTCCTGAGAAAAATTGTATACTATACATATTTTTATTACCACCCGTTGAAAAGTTATTAAGCCTTAAATTTATTTGCAAGTAACAATAACATTTTTTTGTTTTGTAAATTTTATTGCAAAGTAAATTTTATTTATCAAAAACATTTTTTATTAACAAAATAATGATAATGATTATTAGAAACAAGAGATAGTAATTATTTAATTAATTACCCTTTTTTCAACTGCTGAGAAAGCTAAACAATTTAAATTATCTCTATTTTTACTAAGGCAGAAATGTTCAACCGCGAAATTTTACCAACAAGTTGTTCGGTGTAAATGTTTGTTGATTGAATATTTCTGGAGGTTTCAATTTTTTGGGAGAAGGTACTTTTTTTTTTGAAAATTGTACTTTTTTTGGAAAAAGGTACTTTTTTTTGGAAAAAGCTCTTTTTTCTTGTCCCCTTTTTGCCCCTCCCTGTAGGAATTTCCAAAAATCCCTTCTTAGTCGATGTCTACGACAGAGGAGGAAACTTCATACCAAATTTCAACTTCGTAGTTTCAGCGGTTTGGGCAGGCAGGGTATCTAAAAATAAAAGTTTAAGGAATAATGACTTTTTAACGGGTAGTAATAGAAATAGGTATAGTATACAATTTTTCTCAAGTAAGTATCCTCTTTAAATGTGTATACGAAAAAATAATTAAAATGAAAAAATAAAAAAATCCATTTTTTTCGACCACCCTAATGGCTATCCGGTGCATTATAAAAGGGGAAAAAACTGCCTATAAGCCTAATTTTTCATGTGGAATCGATTCGTGAAGTCAGATTTTAAATATATTTAGCGGTTTCTGTTCTACAGAGTAAGGTACCCAAAATTCGCGATTTTAGCAAAATTTTCTAAAAAGTTATGTTATCCGAAAATCAAAAACAAAAACCAAAAAAAAAAAAACACTCTAATATCCATATATAATTATATATGACGTCTTTTTCCAAAATGTTTCCTTATATTATGCCATATATAATTTCATCTAATTATATACCGGCCTTTATAATATTGGATATGGTATATATGATTATATATTACATAGCATGGCAGATCTTATTGCATATATAGTTGTATATAGAGCTATATCTTAATATATATGTTGGCATTTTTGCAATATATAATTATATATGGTATCATTTAAACAACATATAACTTTATATGGTGCCAGTTAAACTAGATATTATCATATATGTTGCCATTTAAACAATATATGGTCATATATGGTACCTTATGATCAAAATTTTTGATACAGTTCCAGATATGATACCCGACTAAAAAAGTTTTCATATAATCTTATATGATTTGATATAATTATAAATGTTTATATGTGTGGCTTTATATGACCATATACATTTATATTAACACTTTGGTTTTATAACTATGTTTGATATGACGTTATATATAATCATATGCGATTTGGTCTCCAGGCATATATTAAGAGATCTGCAAATATAGTTTATACATAATTATATATAATGGCGTATAAGCTTCTCTAAACAATCTTATATCAAAATATATAACAAAGTTAATATAAAATTGTAATAATTTTATGTATAAATTTATCTGACATGATATCTAATTATACAAAATTTTATAAAGTTTAATTGCACTATAAAAATTAAAAAAAAAACTCCGAAATTGTGGATCTGGTTTTGAATTTTGCACTTTGACATATAAATAAATGTTTATAATTGAATTTAACATATATTTTCCAAATAGTTAGCGAAATACTCTTTATTAAACTCAAAATTATTTTAAAGAAATAAATAAAGGAATTTTTTTTTTTCATTGTGGAATTAAAGGTCGAAATAATTATTTTTACTTTTAAATTTGAAAATTAGACAAACATATGTTGAAATAAATATGGTTTAAGTTCATTTATTTTTCCGTTAAAAAAAATTAATTGTGAAAGTTAATTTTTTATCATGTTGGTTTTTAATTTTTATTTAAAAAAATGAAATTTGTTTTTTTCGACCTTTTTAATTCATTAATTAGAAATTAATTCAGTTCGAGGACTATTTCCTTATTATGAATTAACATAATAAGTACTTTTTTCAAAAACTGTTTTTTTTTTCTTCATCAGGATACTCTCCTGACAAATACTTCACAGAGTTTTTGCTTTCAAAAAACCTCTACACTTTCAGGAATGAAAAGAGGATCGTTTCGGGGGTTTTCCAGGTCCCCTTCATCAGTTTTCTTTGGAAAGTGGTGGCGTAATCCCCGAAACGATCGTCTTTTCATTCCTGAAAGTGTAGAGGTTTTTTGAAAGCAAAAATTATGTGAAGTATTTGTCAGGAGAGTATCCTAATGAAGAAAAATAGCAGTTTTTTTTTTTAAAAAGTACTTATATTAATTCATAATAAGGAAATTGGCCTCGAACTGAATTAATAAATTTCTAATTAGTTAATTCAGTTATTCAGTTATCTTTCTTATAAAAGAAAGATAAAAACTCTAACCTAAAAAAAGTTGTTCCGATAAATTTTTGTAATGTTTTATTTTGTCACCTATTTCCAAGTTTATTAGCAAAAATTGTTCTAAACATTAAGCATTGGATTTAATATGAATGAAATAAGTGATCCCAATAATATTTACTAAAATTTTCTTTGAAAATCTTCATCAAATTATATGTATTTATATATAATTTGATGCAGTTAGATAGACCCATTTTTCGGATCAAATTGTATCAGGTGAGATAACATGCTTATCTCGCTTGATATAATTATATATTCCAATATTCGGATCAAATTAGATATGGACGTATATATTGGTTTATATATGGTGATATATGATTATATAACATCTTTTTTAGTCGAGTACTATATATAGTGCCATATATATTTATATATGGTGTTATTTAAGCAATATATTACCATATATGGTGCCACTTAAACCATATATTATCATATAGGGTGCCATTTCAACAATATATGCTCATATATGGTACCTCATGAACAACATTTTTTATACAGTTCCAGATATGATAATATATGCTACTATATATTGTATAGTACCATATACTTTGATATATCGTATCATTTACACAACATACCATGTATGGTACCATTTAAACAATATATATTCATATATGGTACCATTTAAACAATGTATTGTCATATATGATAACTCATCAGCAACTACAATATTAACTGTATTTCAGAAGCTATTAATTGTACTTCAGAAATTATAACTGTATTTCAGAAATTATCGAATGTATTTCAGAAATTATTAATTGCATTTCAGAAATAATCAAATCTATTTCAGAATTTGTTGATTGTATTTCATAGTTAATAGAGAAAAATTTCTGAAATACATTTCATAATTTCTGAAATACAATTGATAATTTCTGAAATACAGTTTGATAATTTCTGAAATACAATTGTGAATTTCGGAAATACAATTAATAATTTCTGAAATACAATTGATAAAACTGAAATTCAATTGACTAGTTCTGAAAAAAAAATTCATAAATCTGAAAAATAATTGATAAGTTCTGAAATACAATTGATTATTTCCGAAACACAATTGATAAATCTTAAAAACAATTGATACAATTGGAAATAGAGTAGAGCGCCAAAAAGATGTAAATAAAATTATTTTATTAAAAAAATTCAATTTATTAAAAAAAAATATAATTTTATAAAAAAATGTATAGAAAAAAAATTATAATTTTATAAAAAGAAATTCATATTGAAAAAAAAAAAATTTATCCGAAAAATGGTGAATTGTACTGCAGTAATTTAGATCCACCTTGGATCTAATATGATGAAATACGATCCGAAAAACGAGTTTATCTAATTATATAAAATTGGATGTGACATAATGATAATCAAGAAGTAATTTCAATACAATGGACAATTTAATGCAATCTGAGCGATATCTGAATGAATTATTTTTGTCTATTTGTATCAAATAAAATGTAACTTTTTGTATTAAATCTAATTTTATATAATTAGATTAACCCATTTTTTCGGTCTGCCATTTTTCGGATCAAATTAGATCTAAGTTTATCCCCAAATATATTGCTAGATCTAATTCGATCTGCCACTTTTTCGGATCAAATTAGATTTAAGTTTATCCACAAATATATAGCTGGATCTAATTCGATCCGCCATTTTTCGG
Organism: Leucophora obtusa; assembly: GCA_949987735.1. Taxonomy (NCBI): domain Eukaryota; kingdom Metazoa; phylum Arthropoda; class Insecta; order Diptera; family Anthomyiidae; genus Leucophora; species Leucophora obtusa. Next base: position 137,489,959 of record OX465298.1, read on the forward strand.
ATCAAATTAGTTCTAAGTTTATCCGCAAATATATAGCTGGATCCGCCATTTTTCGGATCAAATTAGATCTAGATTAATCCCTAAAGATATCATTGGACCTCCCAATTTTAAGATACAACTTGATCTCAGTTTATCCCCATATATACAATGGGATCTAATACGATATGGATATAATTATATATTGCGCGAGATCAATTTTTTTTACTGGGGAAAAACTAAACAAAATATATACACTGATGGAATTTTCGTTCATACTATTAATGAATCGATTTCATTAATCTAAATTCATTGATTTAATGAAACATTTTCATTGAATAAATGAAAAATTCATTAATTTAATGAATTTTTTCATTATATATTTTCAACTAACCCATAATATATGCTATAATTTTCATAAGGGTTTTGAATTCGCTAATTACTAAAATAGATAAATGTTCCAGTAATGAACGCTAGGGTTGCAAACTGAAATTATTTAAATATAAAAGTCCAAGTAATGACATAATTTTGTTTTGGCTATTTAGATCAATCGGTAATACGGTAATGTTTACTTTCTGGTGATTGCGGGTTCAAGTCGAGTTCAGGGAGATGTCAAAAACATTATAGAAACAAAAAATAAATATGTATATGTACAAATAAAAATTAATAAAATAAAAATAAATAATAAATAAAAAAGTAACGCAAAAAAAATATATTTTTTTAATTAGTTTTCATTTAATGAATACGTTTCATTGATTTAATGAACGCGTTCTTTGGGGACTTTTCAATGAAAAAAATCATTCATTAATACTATGCACAAAATTCTATCAGTGTGGTATATTATAGGGCTTTAATTTATTTATGGTCTAATTCATAAACTTTTACAATAGCTTTATTGCAGGATTTTAAGCTAATTTGTGAAAAACAGTATTCATATTTGCTTAATAACGAAGAAAATAATAAAGGTTTATAGTTGGTACTCATCAACTTTAAACATTTTATAAAGTTTGGAGTGAGGAAGCCACCATTTAATTGTTAATTATTTCATTTTCAAGCATGAAATGATTTATTAAAGCCATCCCATCCCTAGAATGTGTGGCTTCCAACAACTTGCATCCATCAAACTGAAAAAAGCTACAACAATTGCGTAGCCAATGACCTTTTTCGAAAAAAATTCGAAAAAAATTTAAAAATAAAATTAAAAAGAAAAACAAAACAATAGTGAGGTACAGACTGTCAAAACATTATTCGAAATTCGATTACTTTTGTATGCTTCGAATAATATGTTCTAAAAAATTACTTTTTTACACACATTTCCATTGATTTGCTTTATAAATAAAAAAAAATATTTTTAATGGCTTTTAAATTTATCTTAGCACATCATTAGTTCTCTAATTTAAGAAAATACATTTCCACTTCCGATTACCGAGTCAATCGTTTACTAAATTTGTGCATCACTTACGACTTATTTGGGAGAAGAGAGAAAATAAACAATAGTGTTGCCAGTATCAAATCTAAAAATTAATTTATAGTTAAAATACGATTATGAATCAAGATTTCTAATAACTCTTTATTAAGCGAAATATGCACTTTAACTATAGCAAGCTTCAAATACCAAATACATTTTTTTTATGAATTAGCACATTATTTTATAATAAAGCAAAGGTGGCAATAATAAAGTAAAAATGAAATAATTAAGTTTAAGTCGTAATTTAAATATGTTATTCCTCAAAAAAACAAAGATTTATTTTTTGTCAATAAAAGTAAAATACCACTGAATTATATAAAAAAAAAAAACATTTTAGTTCATACTTGGGACTAGGGATGCCAGGCCGAGTCTTTGACATCGGTCAACGTATGTGGGCATATTATCAAAAGAAAAGTGCCCCCTAAGAGCAAATCTGGTAAAACGTTTCTGGATTTTTTCAATCCGATTTAAATAATTTTCATAAAAAGGATCCCAAATAACACTTAAATACTCAAGATGAGGCCTGACTAAGGATCCATAAAGAACATTAAGAGTCTTTAAGTTACACAGAACGAATTTTCAAAATTCCAATTAATTTTTTAAACACCTTTCTTGTACCAAATTTGTAAATACAAAAAAAAACTTTTTAAAAAGGCACCAACAAAGAAATTTGTAGATCCAAAAAAAAATTTTTTTTTTTTTTTTTGTAACTTTGAATTTTTATTTTTAAACAGTTTTTATATGAAAGATAACAATTTAGAAACGAGTTACAAATATTTCAAACAAAACAATTGTTAGGAATAAAATTTCAATTTAAAAGAAAATGTGATTGCTTTTCCAAATTCCCATTGTTGGTGTCTACTGTTTTTTCTGTGTAGTAAACATTTTCGAATTTCTTTTAAGAAAAACAAATTGAGAATTGGATTTAGAAATAATGTAATTAATGGTAGTATTCGGCAGAGAAACCTTAAACTGATACCGGTGACTTGTAGCGCTTTGTGATTACTTACTCTGCGGAACGATGTTTTCTTTGTTTTGTTTTTAAATACATTTTTTCTATATTTTCCTTTGATTTTTTAAATTTTTTGTTTTTGAATTATATTTGTATATTTTTATTTGTCAATCATACAAAACAAAAATTTTTTTAAATCAGCAACAACAAATGTATCACTATTTGATCAAAAGTAGCAAACATTTTTTACGCTACCAAAATATGACAGCGCTCAGACTGAGCGGTTAGTGATCAGGTCGTTCAGCAGATAGTTGCACAACTGTTGTGGAACTGTTGACTGTCAAATTGTATCTGCCGAACGCACCCAATGTGGTATTTAAATGATAATTTGTCATCAAAAAGACGCCTAAGTCTTTAACTAAGTTATGACGCAGGAAACAGGAGTTATTTTCATTCATAAATACCCAGTCAGAAATCGCCAGTGGTACAAAAAATCAAGCACTGGCATACCACTGGGTAACCACGGTATTAAAAATAAATGACTGGCAGAACACTCATTTGGGACGCTTTGCCAGCGTTTGCAAAAAGCGTTTTACCAGTATTTGTTTTACAAAAATTTCGGTGGTTTATAAAAAAAACCACTGGCAAAGAATTGGCTTAGAGTGATATGCCAAGGTTTGCAACCAGTGGTTATCCAGTGCTACCTAGCCAATACTATCAGGCGTACAAAAATCAATTCACTGGAAAACCAATGATTTTATAAAAATGCTGACGCTTCGTTAAAAAATGTTTGTAGTCGGAAGGTTCCGAGTTCAAATCCGGTTGCAAGCAAAAAATTTTTTTTGGATTTTTTTTAATTTAAAATTTTTTTTGTTTTATAAAATCAATTTTTTTGTTTGTGGGAAAGCTCCTTCAAGACCAACTTTTTTTTTTTGCCCTCCCAACACTGGCATACTAGTTACAAAAAATTGTTTGCCAGTACTAGCATTTTGGCATAGCCAGTAGTTGTCCAGCTATTATCACTCATTTATGTATTTAGCCATTAAAAATTATATGTCTCGTTAGCTCAGTGGGTAGAGCAATCGTCTGCCAATCTGACGGCCTGGGTTCAAATCACGGCAGGTCCAAAAAAAATACATATGAACTTTTTTTTTAATTTTATTTTGGAAAACATATTTCCAGACCACCTATTTATTGGTTTTGCCAGCGTTTTGCCAACGTTTAACAATTTTGTTCCTCCAGTGCTTTTCCGGCGCTTTTTGAACAGCCGGTCCTTTTGTATAATGATGTTATCATTTTGGGAATGGGAAAGCACTTTTTGCCAGTACTTGTACCACCTGTTAAAGTGCTTTGCCACCGCTTTCCCGTTAGTATTTTTCTGACTGGGTAATAGGAAAATGCTTATGCGAAAATGTTATAATTTTACATTTGGAAAAATTAAGGTAAAGATGGTTATTCTGGCACCATAGAGTAAACACTCGCAGGTTCTAAAAATGTCAATGATGTCATTTATGAACGAAAGAAAAACTAATGGACCCAGATGGCTAGCCTGTGGTATACCAGACCTCACATAAATCGGATTTGACAAAACAGCCCCAAATTTCACATAAAGAATTCTTTCCGAAAGGTAAGAAGCTATCCACTTCAAAAATTTAGAATGAAAACCCATTCTATGAAGCAAGCTTCTGTATCCATATCGAATGTTGAAGTTTATCGAATGCCTTTCCGAAATCGGCATAAAAGGTATCGACTTGAAGACCATTCTCAATAGAATTCATACAGAAATGTGTGAAAAGTGTTAGATTAGTACAAGTAGATCTACCTCTGAAAAAACCGTGTTGGCGAACACTAATAGAATTCTTAATCTCCCAAAATAACTTTCGGTTTATGATTTCATCAAAAATTTTTGGTATAATAGATAATTTTACTACAGGGCGATAGTTAGAAACCATATCCCTACGGCCAGATTTAAATATCGGTGTGACAAAAGCAAATTTCCACTCCTTTAAAAAATTGCCTTCTGTAAGCGATCGATTAAAAATTGCTGTCAAGGGTATGCAAATGTGATTTTCCAATGAGTTCTTGTGGAATCAGTTTTGGATGAATTTGAGAACTGATTTGTTTCTTACAAAAAAAATAAAAAAATTAAAAGTTCAATCTGCTTTTATTTTATAAAAAATTTTCATTAGACTTTTTTAATTTATGATGCGGCCCTGTATAATTTATAAAAAACTACAATATGACCCTCGGTGACAAATCCGTACCCACGCTTGTTAAATGGTTTTGAAATTAATATGCATGAGCACTGTAAAACATAACAGTTTTATAATTTAAAATTGTCAATTATATATCGTTAGCTGAAATGCAAAACCACGTAACTAACATTTTTACTATTTTACAGGAGAAACTATTTTTTACAATTTTCAAGCAACAAGTATGTAGTTACGTGCTTTCGATTTTCGCTAATAATATGTCTAATTTTTATTATATGACAGTAAAAATTGGAGAAGACGTGGACCTCGTTGATATGCATCATAATCGATCAAAAAACCGATTTTGTATTTTTTGTTAGTTACGTGGTTTTGCATTTCAGCTAACGATATATTTATTATAATTGTTTTAATTGTTTTCCATATATAGTGCAGAAATTCAAATGAAGAATTCTGAAATACAACTTTTTATTCTGAATTTTAATCGATAATTTCCGAAATATAATAAGAAGTACTGCACAATATAGATTTGTATAAAATTATATTTAAAAAAAAATGGTTTAAAAATATCAGCAGGGTTACAATTTTGGAAAAATTACCACATATTTTTACAATTATGAAAATCCCGGGATTCGAGCTTAAGAATACCGGGATTCGGGACTCATTTTTATTGAATAATCCCGGGATTTCGAGACTCGGGATTTCGGGATTGGCATCCCTACTTGGGACTCACAAATCCCAGAAATCCCACAAGTGGAAAATAATTTCTAACTTCAAGGTTATTGCCATCCTATGTGAACTCCAGGGAGGCTTTACCAAATCTTATTTTTTGCGAAATATCATATTTAAATTACGACTTAAACTTAATTATTTCACTTTTACTTTATTATTGCCACCTTTAATTTATTACAAAATAAATAAATTATACCGATAACTTTTGCAAATGGAAACACTTTTTTATTGAAATATTTTCCTTTTAATTGCTTCCTTACTAACCCCCAGTCTAGATTAGCAATAAATATCTTAGCAATAAGTTAAGTACGTCGGCAGAATAACGGCATAAAATTGCTTATTGCCGAGCTTATGTTAAGGGTATGAGAACACGTAATTATGTTAACTCATAATTTGCAATAATTCAACGAAGAAGGTTATGCGACGCTTACTAGTAAATACCCTTAAAAAAACCAAAATCTATAATTTTTTGTTTTTTTATTTATAATTAGTTGAATTGTATTTAATTCTTCTTAATTTAATTAGTTTTTTTGTTTTTCTTGCTTTAGTATTTTTTTATTAGTGGCGTCTTTTTTTATAAATGTCAAACTAAAATGTCATCTGAGTTTGACATTTCATCTCAGCAATATGTCGGCAATAATTGTTAACGAATCTGCGTTGACAATTATTGCGACATATATTGACAGCAATAAATATGTACGCAATTTGGGGGTCTACACTGAAGATAACATAATTTTGACATTTGCTGCAATATATGTCAACATATTTATTGCTAGTCTAGACTGGGGGTAAGGCATTACATTTATTGAGGTCGATTATCCATTCGGCGATTAAAGTCGCTGAAATAGCAAAAAACCATAAAAACCTATATAAAACGCTAAGTAGTGGTTTACATATCAAGATTAGCACATAGCATTTGTATCGTAAATATGGCCACAGGTCCTGTGCTTATTTTTTAATACCTAAAATTCATAGTAACTGAATTTGAAAAATTTTTTATATAAAAAATTGAATGGACAACCGCCAAACTTTAAAGACATTTAGCGAAAAATCTGAGTGAAAAATCTGATCGAAAAATAAACGATTTTGTCATGCAGTGATATACGTGTATCGGCCTTTTCAAAGTTCACATATGACCGTTAACCCTCTAACTCTAATATTATTTTATTAGGTTTACAAAATAATAAAATAAGTGAAGTTTTCGCTTTGACTGCAGTCATATCCTAGAACCTTCACCTCCCGACTAAAAAAGATGTTATATCATCATATATCACCATATATAAATCCATATATACATCCATATCTAATTTGATCCGAATATTGGAATATATAATTATATCAAGCGAGATAAGCGTGTTATCTAACCTGATACAATTTGATCCGAAAAATGGGTCTATCTAACTGCATCAAATTATATATAAATACATATAATTTGATGAAGATTTTCAAATAAAATTTTAGTAAATATTGTTGAGATCACTTATTTTCATTCATATTAAATACTAATGCCCGACAGAAGAGTTTGGGTAACAAAGTGGGTATTGGTCGATCTTTGATATTTTGATGCAATACAAAAAAATTTTATTGATGTAAAGATGTTTGAAATGAGGATTGAATGCGATTTGGGCCGTTTTTAGAACGCAGATTGTCGTTAAACTTAGAATAACGCAGTTTGTAATTGAAATCCTCCTTTGAAATGTGGTTTTGTTGTTAAACACCAAAATTCAAAACGGGAAAAAGTTGTTTAGAAAAATTTTTGCTAATAAACTTAAAAATAGCTGCCAAATTAATTTTCAGTTTAACTCATCATTACAAAAATTTGTCGGAACAACTTTTTCTAGGTTAGTGTTTTGGTCTTTCTTATAAAATGTGTGTCTTTCTTATAAAATAAAAAAATTAACTTTCACAATTAATTTTTTTTTTCACGGAAAAAGTAACTGAACTTAAACCATATTTATTTCAACTAGGGAATGCAAAATCCCGCACTTTTTAATTTCCCGGGAAAGCGGGAAATTTATTTTGAATTCCCGGGATCACGGGATCCCGCAAGGGAAGTAAATTAGAAAATATTTTATAATAATTTAAAGAAATTTATAAAGAAAATATCTTAAAGACCTCAAATTTTCAGGATCGTGAAAAAGCTCAGGTCGTGGTTTTTCTTGGAATTTCTCAGAATTTTTATAGTGGGAAAGAATTAATTTTATATTAGAAATTATATATGCAAGTCTAATTTTATATTTAAAAAAAATTAATAAAGTAAAACTAATTTTTGGACTAAAAAACTTGTCAGTTTAAAAAAAAAATAAAAAAATGATATAAAAAATAATTTTAGTAAATTGGAAAAATGTTTTAAAATTATAGAAACAAATTTTAACTTTCTTGAACATTTTTAAAAATCAATAGACAAATTTGTCTTTAATTCTGTATAGACTAAGTGCGGAGCAAAATCGCACTGTGGTTTTCTTAAAAAATATATTTTTTTTAGTTCCTTTTAGGGCCTGTTTTAAGAGCCCCCAAAAGGAATTTAAAATGTTCTATCAAGCACACAAATTAATCAGTGAGTTCATTTACTCAACAATCTTACTACTTTTACTACAATTGGCAAATTTTGTTTACTTTTTGAAATTTTCCTGTTGTAAAAGTAGCAAATTGTAGTAAGTAAACGAACAAGACTAATGTAAAATTTTCACTATTTTCAAAACGTTGGAAAATTTTGCATATGAGAATGTGAGATAATTAACTCTTTTATTTTAAATTGAATTTTTTGAAGTCCCGGGATTCCCGGGATTCCCGGTCCATATTCCCGGGAATGCGGGAACTGAAAAATGTGTAATTTCCCGGGAATCCCGGGACAGGAAATCCTGGGATGCATTCCCTAATTTCAACATATGTTTGTCTAAGTTTTATTTTTAAACTTCAAAATAATTCTTTCAACCTTTAATATTTCTTTAAAATTATTTTTATTTTATTAAAGAGTATTTTGCCAAATATTTGAAAAATAGATGTTAAATTCAAATATAAACATTTATTTATATGTCAAAGTAAAAAATTCAAAACCTGATTCACAATTTCTGAGTTTTTTTTTTAATTTTTTTAGTGCAATTAAACTTTATAAAATTTTGTATAATTAGATATCATGTCAGATATAATTATATATAAAATTAATACAATTTTCTATTAACTTTGTTTTATATTTTGATATACGATTGTTTATGGAAGCTTATACGCCATTATACATAATTATGTATAAACTATATCGCAGATCACTTAATATATAGGCTGTAGATCAAATCGCATATGATTATATATAACGTCATGTCAAACATATTTATAAAACCAAAGTGTTAATATGGTTATATAAAGCCACGCATATCAAAATTTATAATTATATCAAATCATATAAGATTATATGAAAACTTTTTTAGTCGGGCTAATCAAAATAAGTTAATATGATTCTGAAAAACCAAAATCTATACAGTAAAACCCGCTTAAGACTAACTTCGAGGGACCAGACAAATTAGTTCGTTATAAGCGAGGTTCGTATTAACCGCGGCAAAATTTGTTTAACAAAATATATAAAATTCCTAAAAACAATTTTAAAAATTGTGCAATTCTTTCGTTTGATTTCTCAAATAAATGGTTTGCAATATATTAAAAAAATACCAAAAATATAAAATAATTGCCAAATTTTGGAAAAGTTCTTATTTAAAATGGAAAATAATATGAAAATTTGTTTGTGGGACCATCGGAAGCAGTTTGCTTTAACCGAGAATTCGTCTTATCCGAGTTCGTATTAAACGAGTTTTAGGGTACTTTGAAACCCTATTAAAAATATCCTATACCATGGTATATGAATAAATAAGAAATTTTAAAGAAAAAATTGTTTTTTTTTTTTTTTTGCTAAAAGTTGAATTTGCGAATATTTCAAAAAGTAGAGCAACCCAGCAAAAATATGTGTAAGTCATTCAAAACAAACAACTTTTAAATTGGTTACAATGGAGCGATAAGTCCCGGGTAAAAATAGTTATATATGGTCATATATAATGTGATTGTGCTATATATGGCTATGAATGGAGTCACATTAAGACACATATCAATATATACAACTACATCTGATATTATTTTTTGAACAAATTTTTTATATGGTAATTGATACTAGTATATGTCCCCAAATCTTACTCCATATATAATTGCATAAGCCATATGAAATTAATAAAAATATATGTAGTGATCGATATGATTATATATGGTTCCATGCAAAGTTACATAAAAATGTATGTGACGCCATACTAAAAATTTTTTTTATAATTTTATATAACTTTATATATAATCCTATACAAACTAATATATAGTTCAACATAAATTTTAGTTATCTGTAAATTAAGATTTAAATTAACATGGCTTCACATATAACCATATAAGGCTCCATAAACAAATTAAATTATTTTTTTATATATAATTTCATATTAAAAAAGTTATGCGTACGTTTCCTAAGACAAAAGCATTCAAATGCATTTTTATAAAACACAACCAATTTTTGTAGGAAAATTTTTAAACATTGGGTTATGTTTTCTAAAATTTGGGCCTTTAAAATTGTTTAAAATTTCAATTGTCAACTTAATAGCTGTTAAGCATAACTTCCAGTCATAAAAAGCCTACCTACTATCTGGTTGAATTATATAAAGTCAGATATATTTATATGGCAGTATATATAATTTGATATCCTGGATATGGACAAATCTCGGATCAAATTGCACCAAATTATATCTAATTTGATATAATTAGACACATGTAGATGACCCATTTTTCGGATCAAATTGTGTGTGGTTGTATATGGGAACTTATCAGATAAGATATAATTATATAAGACACCATATTAAAATTTTTACCCGGGGTGCTCTATTTCTGTTTCGAATGTATGTGCTTTAAAACAACTTTCAAAAATGTAGTATATATAATGTTGTCTTTTTCTTTGTAAATCTATTTGTTTGTAAATTACGAATTTATTAGATTCCATTTTTTTATCTCGAAATAAACAAAATAGTTAATTTTATTCACGTACTTTATTAATTTACGATTATTTACATATTTTTTAATTATTCGTACATATTTTAAAAGATACACTCAAAAAAATAAGTTAGTAGAAAAATTAGTAAAACGTCTTGTATGTCAAGTGTACTAGTTTTCAGCAATTTTTTTTGCTGAAATTCCGTTTTCAGCAAAAATTTTAGTTATATTTTTTTAGCACTAAACTAATTTTGAACTAATGTTTTACTAATTTATTTTGCTACAAAAATTGTGCTGATAACCGCATTCATAGCGTGGACGACAACCAGATAGACAAGATGTAGATGTCCCAGCTTGTCTGGAAACGGAAATGACAAAAAAAGAAAAACAACTCTACACATATTCTATATTTAAATTTTCAGCAAATAAATTAACTAAAGTAAAATTTCGCTACAAGTTTTTTGAGTTTTTTTCAGTCTACTAATATTCAGCAAAAAGTTTAGTGATTTTAGCAATGATTTTTTTCATTTGCAGTCGACTAAGTGTTAGCAAAACTTTTGCTGAAGATTACTATTTTTTTGGTAAAAATCAGCTCGGTGATTTTCAGCAAACCTTTTGCTGAAATTACCAACTTTTTTGCAAGCACGCTCCTGGCTAAAAATTTGCTGACACAGCAACATTTTTTGCTGACTTTACTGACTTTTTTTTTTGAGTGTACGTCTAAACATGGACCGATTTTAACCAAAATCTAGGTCCAATATTTTTTGGTGTTACAAACATCAGCACAAACTTATTATACCCTCTCCACGGAGTGGTGTAGGGTATAAAATAACAATTCTTAATAAGCACATTCTTTAAAATTCTTTAAATTTTAGCTTCTGAGTATTTAATTGGTATTAAAAATACCGTTTCGAACAAACCAAAACCCAAGACTGTCATCGCAGATATTAGCGAATAAGCACATAGGTTTTCAAAAATCAAGTGCAATATTTTTTATTCATTTAAGGCGAATTTTAAACAATTTTAATATTATGTTAATAAATCAGTATATAATCACAAATTTCAATTTTATATTTGACTAAATGAATGAAAAAAGATATAATTTATCATTCACCTATTTACTGAATTCAGAAAAATTTAAATTAATTCAGTTAGAATTCATTCAAAATATAATTAATTCAACTACTTTATAGTTTTTGTGAATCAAACTAATTAATTCCATAAGAATACTATTGCGGAATGAAATTTATGTCAAATTACATTTATTTTTCAAAACTGAATTATAGAATTAATTCTTTTTAAGAATTGATTTATAATGAAACAAACTAGATTTAAAAATTTAGCACTTGTTTATTTAACAATAATATTACAAAATTGTATATTTGTTTCCCTTTTGCTGAAGCATGTCTGAAATAAAATTTAATAAAAGTCTTGTAACTGGAAAAAATGCAGGTATTGAACATGAATTTCAGCGAAATTGTTTATAGGGAATATTTGGAATTATTTTTATTTTATCTAAAAAGTTGTGCATCTAAATCAGTTCTCTAGTTTTGGTCGGAAAGCATTTTTTAAACTAATTTCTGAGTAAAATTGGAGTATTTCCCACACTTTTTGAAAATGGGAAACAAAACGCCGCTCTGATAAAAAGACTTTTAGTTTTGGCACAATGAAAGCCCATTAGGCACATTTTCATCATAATAATTTTAATTTTATTATAATACTACATATTAATGTACACTCAAAAAAATAAGTTAGTAGGAAAATTAGTAAAACGTCTTGTATATCAAGTGTACTAGTTTTCAGCAATTTTTTTTTGCTGAAATTCCGTTTTCAGCAAAAATTTTAGTTATATTTTTTTTAGCACTATACTAATTTTGAACTAATGTTTTACTAATTTATTTTGCTTCAAAAATTGTGCTGATAACAGCATTCATAGCGTGGACGACAACCAGATAGACTAGATGTAGATGTCGCTGCTTGTCTGGAAACGGAAATGACAAAAAAAGGAAAACAACTCTACACATATTCTATATTTAAATTTTCAGCAAATAAATTAACTAAAGTAAAATTTCGGTACAAGTTTTTTGAGTTTTTTTCAGTCTACTAATATTCAGCAAAAAGTTTAGTGATTTTAGCAAGGATTTTTTTCATTTGCATTCGACCAAGTGTTAGCAAAACTTTTGCTGAAGATTACTATTTTTTTGGTAAAAATCAGCTCGCTGATTTTCAGCAAACCTTTTGCTGAAATTACCAACTTTTTTGCAAGCACGCTCCTGACTAAAAATTTGCTGACACAGCAACATTTTTTGCTGACTTTACTGACTTTTTTTTGAGTGTACTTCAATTACAGTTCCCATTGAAAAAGGGAAGGAAATAAAGAATTGGATCCCATTGAATCTCCTGGACTATGACCCAAATATGAATTCTTCTTTTCACTAAATGCAAATATATAAAACTTAACAAATAAAATGTATTGTTAAGGCTCTATGTAAGTCGCTCGCGTACACCAAAGAAATATGTTAATAAAATTTGTTGCAATGTTAACACAATTTATCGTTTAAAACAGTCCAATCAAGAGGTTCGTTAACAGAGGTTGGTCCCTTACCTTTGCTTATACATAAAAAGTTCTATAAATGTCACCTGTTTTAAATGTCGATATGCTTTACAACTTAAAAGTCGTAAAATCAAACTAAATTAATAATTCTATAGTGACAAAAAATATATTATTTCTTCAACTCAAAAATAGATTTAAAAAAATAACTGCCGTCAACTTTAAAATGTCCATTAAAGTTCCAAATTTTAATTAAAGTTAAAATTTTGCTAAATGAACTTCTTCAACATAAGAATTTAACTAAACACAATTGCAAATTATAGCATTGGAACTTAATGCATCGTTTAATGAAAAGGTTGATTTTAAGCTAGATGGTTGACGACATGGTATTCGCCTTCGAAATATGTCTGGGGAAAAACTGTCCACCAACGGTTCTCGGATTCTATAATGAGTTTAAAGCTAAAATTTCAATCATAGATCTGCGGCTTCAGCAAATTTATAATGATGGCTTTATTACTGTACAGTTGTAAAATTTCGATGCCTTTCTTTCCTTTATTTGTTAAAATGAAAAAAAAAAAATATATATGAAAAAATAGTTTCCTAGTACGCTTTAATATTCTGAAAATTCCTTGAGTAATGTTTTTAAAAAATTTAATCAGAGGGTTACATATAACTTTTAGGCCAAGCTTTTAGGATGTAGATTATCTTTAAACTTAGTTTAACGCAGTTTACAACTGGAATACTGCTTCTAAAATCTATTTTATTTTCTTTCAATGAACACAAATTCTAAACGAGAAAACGTTGTTGGGGCAAATTTTTGTTAATAAACTTGAAATGGCTGATATAATTCATTTTCGGTTTAACTAAACCAAGTTTAACTGACATCCCAAAAACTTGGTCTTAATATATTAATCTTATTTAATTCAATATCGTATCTTTTTTAAATTTAAAGACTGAAGTAAACATGTTACAAACTTATTTAAAAAAAAAAAAACTGTTGAACAAAAATTAAAAAAAATTTTGGTTTTGTCTGATTTTGACTTAATCGAATTGATTCAGATGCAAAAGAAGTGTTTCCTTAATATGGCCCTTCAAATAATAATAAATTGAAGCTTTTACACAATATGTTCAGAAATGGGCTCTGTAAAGGCTAAACATTAACTTTTACTTCTTCTCAGGGTTGGCAGGCAATACCGCTAAAATACCGTTATCGATTCAAAACCCTTTCAACTGACTACCGTTACCCCTAAAATACCGTTACCGAAATTCCCGGAATACCTTTATCTTTAAAATACCGTCACCGAAATAACTGAAATACCGTTATCCTTAAAATACCGATACCGAAATAAATGAAATATCAATACCCTTAAAATACCGTTACCGTTATTTTTAATTTTCTGCTTTTGGTAATTTCGCGTGGTTATTGAGTATTTTTTGTACATTAAGTTGATAAATTGGTTTTGTTTTTAATCTCGTTTATTTTTAAGTAAATGAATGTTATTTTAGTTTGACTCAAGATCATAAATTAATATCACTTTCTGTTTAAATTATTTATTTTTGTAAAAAAAATTACCGGATGCATCGAAATAACTAACTACCGTTACCCTTAAAATACCGTTACCGATATAACTGAAGTACCGTTAACCTTAAAATACCGTTACCGAAATAACCCAAATATCGTTATCTTTAAAATACCGTTACAGAAATAACTCAAATACCGTTATCCTTTAAATACCGATACATACCGAAATAAATGAAAAAGCGTTACCCTTAAAATACCGTTACCGAAATAACCTAAAATATCGTTACCCTAACGATAACCGCATTCGTTTCGGTTACCATCCATGCTTCTTCTCTATCCTCTTTCCAAAGGAAACAACACTTCAATTAATAGGAAGAATTTCCTGAGTGTTGCTTCTCTTTAAAAAAAAATTGTATTCCGTGAATGAATATTAAAGAAAATTTAAATGTTGATACTAACACACCTTTTGTAATTTTTCATTTTTCGAAAAAAGACAATCGCGAACAGAGAAACAAGCCAGCCGCCGTAAGCCGTTTAAGCCGCCGCCGCCGGTCATTTTTGCCTCAGCCGCCGCCGCCGATTTTTTTCGGCTCATTTCGGCTGGAAGTATCAATTTTCCAAAATAAAAAAATTAAAAGCAAATGTCATTTTTAAAGCAAATTTTCTACTTCATCAGTTCCTGAACCATCAAGAGTATTTTTTTTTAGTTAAAAAAAAAAACAAAAGAACCAGTTTTATAGTCAGAGCTAAGAAGGATTTTTGTCATAAATATTTCTTAAGTTGGAAGTTTTGCTTGAAAACTTCCGACAGATTTCGCTGAAATTTGGATATGCAATAGAGGAGAGAATCCAAATGAACAATATACATATATACTTTTCAAATGACCAAGTGTAGATTGTAGGCAGAGCTTCGAAAGAATTAATTCAATTTTAGGTTAATTCGCACAAAACCGAATTCAGCTTTAGAAATTGAATTTATATCATTCTATCAAAACATTCTTTTATAATTAATTCATAGGTTTCATTTCCAAAATTTAATATTAAATAGAATGCATTCTTATGTTGAATACATTCCTTATAGAATTACAAACAATTTAAATAATTAATTTTTTCATTAATTCTAATCTTTTACAAAATGGCTTATCAAAATTGTCATTTTATTCAATCAGTAAAAGATTTAAGGTATGAATATACTAATGATTCTGACAACACTTTAGTTTATAATTACAAATTAAATAAAAATGTGGCTTATTTTAGGGATTTAATATTGATATCATATACACAACCCATAAAAATAATTAAAAACGCAACATTTGTTTTAAACTTTTACAAACCGAATTAAACGTGAAAGATCATTATAAAAATAATGAATTCATGAAAGAATTCATTCACTATGCATGAAAATTAAAAGAATGAAGCCAGTGAATGAATTCATAAGGAATGGTATAAACGTAAGATATATTAGTAAATTTTAATTAAAAGTCCAAAAGTGAATTAAAGAATTAATTCATTCGAATTTATGGTCGTAGGTTTGGTTAAGTAGATCACATCACATTTTTCAGAAATTTCAGTACACCTGAAATTATTATCAAAAGACACATTTTTAAGACATTGCGGACGAAGATATTTACAATAATCGACGCTGTTCTGAGTTCCGCATCCACAAAAAAATTCTAAAGTGAAACATTCCGAATTTTTTTGCTGTTCCGTGATCCATTTTATTTTTTATTTCGTGTAGAAAAAGCTTGATGATAGTGAAACCAATATATATTTTTTAACAACAATTATTATATAATAATTTATTTTAAAATTAGTCTATGAATATTAAAATTTGGTAGAAACAACAAATTTTCGAAATTTTTAATTCCGTGTGATTTAACAAATCAACTCTATTTAAGAACAGGGGTGAATATCTGAATTTTTTGACTTTTCTTCTAAGTTTTTCAACTTTGACATCTTTTCGAGCATAATTTTTTTCGAACCATATTTTTTTCTAGTTTATTCTAAAAACACATTTAATTTTGAGTGAAAATAGAGTTTGTTTATTTCTAAGTTCCGAATCCACATAAAAAATTCTAAAGTGAAACATTCCGAATTTTTTTGCTGTTCTGTGATCCACATCCGAATTATTTTCTTCGTTTTATTTCGTGTTGGAAAAGCTTAGTGAAAGTAAAAGGAATATTTTGTTGCAAAAATTAATATGTTAAAATTTATTTTAAAATTTGTTGAAACAGTCAATTTCCGACATTTTGAATTTTGTGTGATTTTACAAAACCACTCTAATTAAAAAGTTTCGGAATTCAGAACAGGGGTGATAGTGTCAAAACTCTGTTTTGAGCGACTTCAAGCACTTAACAATATGAAATTCAGCAATTTTTCAACCGATTTTGAATATTGTAACGTTTTTGGAAAGACAAAAAATGTAGCTTTCCAAATATATATAGAATTATTTATTTGTAACTGAAATATGTTGACAGTTTTTTTTTAAATATTAAAATTAATTTTTTTTAATTTGTATACTTTGACGGCTTTTTTATAGTATTAAACAATTCTTTACTATCCCGAGTAAAAAAGTTTTGATATAATCATATATTATTTTATGTAATTGCTTATAGTAACTTATAGTTACATATGGCCACATATGCTTTTAAATTCAAGCAGATATACTTTTATATAGTCATATGTTAGATATTTTTTCCTCAAAGGTTTTAATATGGAGACATACGTGATTTTATATTATTACATACTGGCCTACATATAATTGCATATGCTATATATAAGTACATAAAGTAACATATTACAGATATAATTACATATACGTTTATATATAATTTAGTATGACACTATACATAATAATATAAAACTATATGTGGAGCCATATAAAAAATATTCCATAATTTGTGTTACATATGATTATATATTGACAAATAAGAACCCATATATAAATTAATATGGTTCCATATCTACAATATTTCATAATTTCTTTAATATATAACAATACAACGTTCTTTATAAAATCATCTATAATTATATATCATCCCACATAAGCAATTATTTCAAAGTGATTTTATATAAAAATATATAAGGTCCATATAAAACCGTATTATATTATATGTGGTTCTATGTTAACAATGATTTTGACTTAGTTTTAGATTTAGTAATTACTAGGGATTGGCGCGTGACTAGAAATGTTCGTGAGTCACGTTATTCACACGTGATCGTGAGTAATAATTACTATACTCAAGTGATTCGTGCGTGAGTCTGAGAATATATAATTCGTACTTGATTCGTGCGTGAGCGTGAATAAGAATATATAACCCGTGCATGATTGGTGTGTGAGTTTATTTTTTGCATCATATATTTTTAGTAATTTTTACTATTTTGTAATATTTTACTATTTTTTTTACTATTTTTCTTACTATTTTTCTTATATCTTGGTTGTATAACATAATCCTATTAACTTTAAAATTTCAGTCTTGTTAACTTTATTTTAAAATTACTAAAAATAAAGAAAATTTTGTTCATGTTTAATGCACTGTCATGGTAAATCTGGATAAAAGTAATGGAAGATTTATCGAAATTATAGGATCTCCAGCAGACCTGTGGGTTAATCATTATATTTAGAAATTAATTACTTATGCAATTACACAATTACATGTAATTGTAATTGAAAAAAATTCAATTACAATTACATATTATTTGTAATTGTAATTCAAGAAAAAACAATTAGATGTGATTTGTAATTGAAAATTTTCAATTATAAATTACATATAATTGTAATTGAAAAAATGTCAATTACAATTACATTTTTTTCGGAAAAGAAATAATGACAAAGAGCACAAGTGAGGGGTCAGCCCAATATGACGTATTCTTTTTATACTTATCTACGCCTATCCAACCTATCCCAGTCAGTTTTTTCTACAAAATTTTAACAAAAAACATTTTCATTCTAAATGTAATTGAAATTTGTAATTGAAATCACTTTCAATTACAATTACTTGTAATTGAACATTTTCAATTACAGTTACATGAAATGTAATTGAGTTTTTTTTTAATATCAATTACATTTATTTGCAACTGTAATTGAAATCCCCCAGGTCTGATCTCCAGATATTGCATATCTTTTTTATTTAAAAAAATAATTTTTGTGTATTGTTAGATGTGGTCATATATAATATAATCAAAAGTATAAGGTCAATATTTAGATATAATTGTATCCAACTATGTCCACTTTTATAACATTTTATATAATTTTATACAAAAAGATATAATTTGATGTAATTGGATGAGGACAAAATTCGGATACAATTGTATCGAATTGCATAAAATTGTATCAAATTGTACCAAATTGTATACAATTGTATACAATTCGATACAATAAGATAAAATAAGATGTTCTCATTTTTCGGATATAATTATATCTAATTACATAAAAGATTATATATAATTAAATATAACTTCATATGGCTCCATATAATTTTTTTTTACTTGGGATTGTAATTCATTCTGAAAGTGGGTTTAGTTCTTAGTAAAATCAGATTCTTTTATTTAAATTAATTGAAAATTGAAAAAGTTATCGTAATTTTTCTAAACATTTAATTTCAGCAACTCGAGGTTCTTGTTTGCACAATCATTAACGTTAATATTTTCAATTTTCTAATAAATGCAGAGATTCCATGTTTATAAAAAAATGTATAACTTTGACAATTTTAAAGCGATTAAAATAGAACTTCATTTTGCCCTGAATAAAGAATAAATTAGATAAAAATTAGTTTTTGTTTAAACAAAATATTGCAATTAAAAGCCGTCAAAATTAAACAAAATAAGAAAAAATTAAGAAAATCAGTTTTATTTGAAAATATTTCCAAACAATTTTGTTGAATATATAAACATATGTATATATTTGGAATGCCCAACTATCTCTCCTTCTAGCTCCGTTCAAAAACTAAAAATTTGTTGTTGTTGTTGTTGTAGCAACGCCTCCTACAATAAATATGTAAGCATATATAATATTAATCTTCTTCTTCATCTTCTTCTGCTGACTCAGCTAGATCCAGACCCAGGAACCGGGCCGCCTCCACCGGGTGGGTCCATAGTGACGTGGGATCTAGGTGAGTCGGGTTTGCCGTGCAGCCAAAGAGGTGGTTCACGTCGTGGGGACCTCTCAGGCATGCGGGACATGTGTTCGGGATGGTGGGCTCGATCCGAGACCAATATGAATTAAGGCGTGAACACCATCCCGAACGCAATTGAGCGAGGAGAACTCTCGTAGATCGTGGGAGAGTCCTCTCCTCGTTCTCCGCAATAGGTGGGGGGCGACCTCCAAGAACGATATTCATCCGGTAAGAATTGATGGCGTCATTTACCGTGTCCCGATGAATATCGTTTATACCTGCCCTATAGGATGCTTCGTCCAGCGAATCTCTCATATAACGCTGGACCGTGCCCTCAAAGATACGAAGGTCCTTTCTGACATGCCTCGGGGGGGGATCTACCTCCGTAAGATGGTGATTCGGGTGGTTCCTCCGATGACATCCCAGCAGGAACTGCTTCGAGAGCATTTGGCAGTGTTCCTTTACTGTTAGGACCTTCGTTTCCTCGTGAAGATGTTGAACCGAGGACATTTGTAGGCATCCTGTTATTGTCCTGAGGGCAGAGTTTTGGAAGGTTTGGAGCTTTCTCCACTGGGTATCGCTGACTCTAGGCGACCACACTGGCGCAGCATAATTAACCACTGACCGACCAATTGTTTTGTAGGTTGCCAACAAGGTTTCTTTGTCCGTACCCCAAGAGCTGCCGGCTAGCGACTTGAGGACCTTGTTCCTACTCTGCATCTTGTTGCAAATTGCAGTGGTGTGCGCTGAGGACATGAACAGGCTGTCGAATGTAACCCCAAGAATTTTGGGGTGGTTTAGTGTCGGAATTCGTACGCCATCGACTACTACATTCAGTTCCAGCCTTACTTCCTTCGTCCAAGTGGTAAAAAGAGTCGCCGAGGATTTTGCAGGGGAGAGCTGCATATTCCTTCCAGTGAAGAAATTCGTAAGATCATGAAGATAACTGTTCAACCTACCGCATAAGCCATCAATGTCGTGACCCGTCGCCAGTATCGTACAGTCGTCGGCATAAGAAATCAATTCCACCCCTTCTGGTGGTGCCGGGAGTTTCGAAACGTAGAAATTAAACAATATCGGGGAGAGAACTCCACCCTGAGGAACTCCTTGTTTAATCCTACGAGGTTTGGATCTTTTGTTACGAAACTCCACAAACGACTGGCGACCACACAGACAATTCGCTATCCACCTCTTCGTGCCATTTGGGAGACTGGATTCGGCGATGTCTCTGAAGAGGGTCGCGTGGCTGACCGTATCAAATGCCTTCGATAGGTCAAGCGCCACTAGAACCGTCCTTTCGCAAGGGCGGCTCTGATTTAGACCGCTGGTTATCTGTGTGGCAATGGCGGTTAAAGCTGTTGTTGTGCTGTGCTGTTTCCGGAATCCATGCTGGTGCTGGGCAAGCTGAAAATGCCGTGTGAGACCGGGGAGGAGTAGAGCCTCAAGTATCTTTGCGACCGGTGACAGTAGGGAGATTGGTCTGTACGATACTCCCTGGTTCGCATCCTTTCCCGGCTTCAAAAGTGGTACCACCCTGCCCATCTTCCAGACCTCGGGTATTATTAGGGTGGATAGGGAAAGGTTAAAGACCTTTGTCAGGTACTCTACTCCTGGCATCTCCAGTTTTTTGATCATCAGCATGGAAATTCCGTCGGGTCCTAGAGCTCTAGATGGTTTGGCTCTTTTGATGGCTTCGGCAACCTCTGTTGACGTAAAAGCTAATGGCTCGTCATTGACTCGGAGTTCGTGGATTTTCCTCACGACACTCCTTTTCGCCTTGTCTCTCTCGGGGTGCTCTATAAACTGCCGGCTAAAATAGCTCGCGCACCTCTTCGGGTCCGATATCGTCCTGTCGGCAAATGAGATCGATACCCTGTCGTCCCTTTTGGACGGGTTCGAGAGAGCTTTGACCGTTGACCATAGCTTGCTGGCTCCGGTGCTGAGGTTGCATGTTTTCAGATGATCTACCCATTTGTTCCGTTTATGCTCGTTGACCGGTTGAGTTCGTTGATCCTGGGGTCGCTGGGGTTGGTCGAACGAAGCTCGTCCCGCTCATCTGCGAGTTCTGCCGCTTCGGCTGGGAAATTTGGTCTGATGTTGGCGATCCTTCCAGCCGGAATGAAGCGAGCAGCCGCTGCGTTGACGATTTCACGGAACTTCCTTTCCGCGGAGCGCATATCGGTTGGGGTGGGTAGGTCACTGAATTTGCGGTTGGTGAACTCTCTGAACGCTAACCAGTCAGCTTTCTTGTGGTTAATGTACGTGCGGCGTTCAGAGACGATGAAGTCATTTGGTCTATCAAGCGTGATAACTATAGGAAGGTGGTCTGAGGCCAACGATATAATCGGCCGCCAGGAGGCGTAATTTATCAGACCTGCACTCGAAATTGTTATGTCTGGCGAGCTAGTGCAACTTCCTACAATTCTGGTGGGGGCGTCCTCATTCAGTGTGCAGAATGTGGAGTCATCGACCTGTTCCGCCAAGGCTATCCCTCTCTGGTCTTCCCCCAGATTGGAGTGCCAGAGCTCATGGTGTGCGTTAAAGTCGCCCATCACCATGCGGTTATCACCCACCAGAAGGAATCTGATGTCCGGGTGATATCCTGCGGGGCAGCTGGCCACTGGCGGAATATACACATTGTACAGCTCGATCTCGGCAGCTCCTGACCTTACTGCTATACATTGATGTTCCATGTATACGTCACGTACGTTAGGGTCAGGCGAGATCATTCTGTACTGCACGGTGTTGTCGATAATGAATGCAACTCAACAAACCAACTAAAAATTTGTAATTTTTATCGATGAATTTAACTTAAAATTATTTTTTATTTGATAATTCCAAATTTTTTGCACAATTTACTACTGCTATATTTTGGAAAAAACCTTAAACATCTTTAAAATACGTATATAATGTTCTATCAAGCCGAACAAGCCGCCGCCGCCGCCGATTATTTGGTTGCGCCGCCGCCGCCGATTTTTATCCGGCTCAACCTTAATCGCCGCCGCCGCCGCCGATTTTTTACTTGCGCCGCCGCCGCCGATTATTTTGATCGGCTTGTTTCCCTGATCGCGAATCAAATCGGGATTTTTTAGAATTTCTAGAATATAATAACGGCAGTCTTTAAGTGGGTACATAGAGTTCCAGGTTAAAAAATATAATTAAAATCCAAAGGTCAGATTTTGTCGTGGAATGGTCGATATATATTTTTTTTCATAGTAAAAATAAATTTGATAAGTTTTTTCTAAACCAACTAAAATAATGCATGTTTTTTATATTAGTTTAAGACTATATTAATACTTTCTTGAATTGATTGATTGAAAATCATTATCTCTAATATTAACAAATAAAATTTAATTTTCAGTAAAAATTGGTTTTTATTTCAAATTCGTATTAAAAACAATATTGGGGAAATATTTGGGGATTTCGAAATTTGTTCTGGGGATTTTTGGGGATTTCAACTTGTCAAATGGGGATATGAGCACAAAATTTTCTGGCAACGCTGGTTTTATTTCAAAATTGATTGAAAATGCCATCTGCAAGTTAAAGAAAAAACTAAAATCTTTCGTTCAGCAAAGACAACAACCCTGGACTATGCTGGCAAACCCCACCAAATTAGTTTCACCCATTTTCAGAAGATGGCGCTGTTATCGATGTATCAAATAGATAAATTCGAAAATTATCTCATTTCAAGGCACAGCTTTTATCTCATTTCAAGGCATTTTCGAAAAAGCTCTTTTTACTTATTCTTGTGTTGCCAGAACTGAAAACTGCAATTACACATTGGGGCTGCAAAAATCGCCATAATTAAAATTTTCTAATCTCGAGTTTAGATGTTAGATTTCACTCGAATTTTCATTCAATAAATTTAGGAGTGAAGTAATGGCTCAAAAGAAGAGTGTGGTATTACTGAAATTGTTTCTTTTGTCACCGAATTTGCTTTCTGACAGTATGCATTTTCAACAACAGCTATTTTTTTTTAAACAATAATGTGCCATTTTAACATGATTTCACTTTTTTTTAAGAAAATGTAATTGTGTTTAGGGCTTTTAAGATTTTTTAATATGCAAATAAAAGTACTAAAAGTCATTAGAACATATTTTTCTTTACGCAAAAGCCCTTTTAACAAAAATTAAATTTCTTATTATACACAATAAAAATTTTAAACAACGTTAACACTAATAATTCGTTTAAAAAAAAAGCACAAAGTTGTTTTCGACAAGAAGTTCCTTTATTTAAATTCCTAAAATAAAATAATAAAATTTTAATGTGGCAGCACTATTTTAATATTGCAGAGCTTTTGGAAATTTTGGATTACTGTCGCCATCTTGAGATTTCGAAATCAAATTCGAAAATCGTTGTGTTCGCGAACACGAGTTCGCTCGTTAAAACATATAGGTCACGAACATGTTGGCGAACACGACGATTTTTATCGTTTTTAGCGCTTTTTATCAGAGTGCAGCACATTTTACTGTCATTTTGGTTGTTGATTGTCGACCGACGACAGCAAAAGTCGTCGGGTTTAATTTAAATTCAGCGACAATCGACCGTCGACATTTTTTGATGTTTAAGCACCGTAAATTGTTTCGATTTCACGTAAAAAAACTGTTGTACTCCATATAAAAAAATTATTTTTCACGATAATGAGTTACACGTGAAAATTGTGTACAGTTTGTTTTCACGTGATTTTGTCTCTAAAAAACAGGGTTGGCAGGCAATACCGCTAAAATACCGTTATCAATTCAAAACCCTTTCAACTGACTACCGCTATCCCTAAAATACCGTTGCCGAAATACTCGGAATAACGTCATACTTAAAATACTGTTACCGAAATAACTGAAATGCCGTTATCCTTAAAATACCGATACCGAAATAAATGAAATATCGATAACCTTAAAATACCGTTACCGAAATACATGAAATAGCGTTATCCTTAAAATACCGTTACCGTTATTTTTAATTCTCTACTCTTGGTCATCGCACGTGGTTGTTGAGTATTTCACATAAATTAAGTCAATTAATTCCTTTTGTGTTTACTTTAGTGTGGCTTTTGGAAAAAAAAATGCGGTATGTACCGAAATAACTGACTACCGTTATCCTTAAAATACCGTTACCGATATATCTGAAATACCGCTACCCCTAAAATACCGTTACCGAAATACTCGGAATAACGTTATACTTAAAATACTGTTACCGAAATAACTGAAATACCGTTATCCTTAAAATACCGATACCGAAATAAATGAAATATCGATAACCTTAAAATACCGTTACCGAAATACATGAAATAGCGTTATCCTTAAAATACCGTTACCGTTATTTTTAATTCTCTACTCTTGGTCATCGCACGTGGTTGTTGATTATTTCACATAAATTAATGGCCTAATTTTGTAAATCACCTGCGTTCATCACATCACCTACACTTCACTTCACTCACCTAACGCGGGGAATAAAAAATGTTATTTTATAAATCACTACGTATTCGTGATTGATTTTTACGTTATCACTTGAATTGTCAAATACATACATTTAAGAGTTGCCATCTCTCTGCAAAAATAGACAAATTTTAACAGTTTTTTGTTGGAATTCATATAATTTATTATTGGTATCCCTTATAATAGAATAAATATCTAAACAAAAAAGAAATATGTGCAAAATATCTTAAAAAAATGGTAGAAAAAATTTATCAAAAATTCAATCAGCGATTAACAAACCAATTTAATGATGCGATTTTCATTCTGCAAACAAATATCCTGATGTAAGAATTCTCCTTTTTGCAAATTGTTTTCCCCGACTTTTTTTTCGCACTTATGCACCAAACTTTGTTATATGAAATGGGTATTATAGTCTCTAGATTAATTATTTAACAAAACCGCATCTAAAAAATAGCGAAATTTTGGCGGAATGCGAAAAAAGACTTTATGGTACAAAAATTGCATTGAAAAAACTTATCAGCGATTTTCATTCTGCAAACAAATATACCGATGTAAGAATTTTCCTTTTTGCAAATTTTTTTTCGCGACTTTTTTTGCGATTTTTTTTTTGCAATTAGTCGCCGAACTTTGTTCTATGAATTGGGCATCAGAGTCCCTAGATTATAAATTTAAAAAAACCGCACTTAAAAAATTGCAAAATAATAGCGGAACGCTAAAAAAGGCTTTATGGTAGAAAAACTTAATTAAAACACACAATCAGCGATTAACATTTTGCAAATGAATATAATGATTCAAAAATTTTCCATTTTGTAGAAACATTTTTTTTTGCAAACTAAGCACCAAAATTTCGTCTATTAAATCAGTATTATAGTTCCTAGACCATGAATTTAAAAAAACCATACTAAAAATTTGCAAAATAATCGCGGAACGCGAGAAAAGGCTTTATGGTACAAAAAATTAATTAAAAAACTTAATCAACGAAAAAACGGAAATTTTTCTACCAATATATGTATTTGTTTGCGGAATGTAATTCGCTGGTTAAGTTTTTTAATTCATGTTTTTTTTTTTTGTACCATAAAGCCATTTTTCGCCTTGCGATATTATTTTGCAATATTTTAAGTGGTTTTTTTTTTAATTCATAATCTAGGGACTATAATACCAGTTTTATATACCAAAGTTTGGTGCTTAGTTTGCAAAACAACATCGCGAAAATTTTTTTACAAAATTGAAAATTTTTGCATCATTATATTTGTTTGACTACAATACCCATTTCATACAACAAAGTTTGGCGGCTAGTTGCAAAAAAAAAAAATCGCGAAAAAAAAATTGCAAATAGGAAAATTATTCCATCAACATATTTGTTTGCAGAATGTAAATCGCTGGTTAAGTTTTTAAATTAATTTTTAGTGCCATAAAGCCTTTTTTCGCGTGCCGCCATTATTTTGCAATTTTTTAAGTGCGGTTTTCTTTTAATTTATAATCTAGGGACTATAATACCCATTTTATACAACAAAGTTTGGTGGTGAGTTGCAAAAAGAATTCGCGAAAAAAAATTGTCGAAAAAGAAAAGTTTTTGAAGTAATATATTCGGTTGCAGAATGTTAATCGCTGATTAGGTTTCTTACTTCATTTTCTGCACTGTACTTTTGCAATAAAAATAAAATAAAAATTAAGTCGTGTTATAATTGTTTTTATTCCACTGGATTATCTTATGTTTTTCAGCGTAATTATCGTTAATTACTTTTTTTCTAGTGTATTTTTCTTTAGTTTTTGGTGATTTATTGCATTATTTTTCATTCAACACCTACAAAATGCAAGTGATAATATTTGACAATTCAAGTGATCAAAATAACAGTCTGGTGATTTACAAAATTAGCTTTTTCATACAATTTTGTTTAAAAACTACGTAAGTCAGCACGGACGATCACCGCGTTCATCACCGGGATTTACAAAATACGAAATTTAAAAAAAATAGGTGAAGTGAAGTGTTTTAAGAAATTAGGCTATAAGTCAATTAATTCCTTTTGTGTTTACTTTAGTGTGGCTTTTGGAAAAAAAAATGCGGTATGTACCGAAATAACTGACTACCGTTATCCTTAAAATACCGTTACCGATATATCTGAAATACCGCTACCCCTAAAATACCGTTACCGAAATACTCGGAATACCGTTATCCTTAAAATACTGTTACCGAAATAACTGAAATACCGTTATCCTTAAAATACCGATACCGAAATAAATGAAATATCGATAACCTTAAAATACCGTTACCGAAATAACCTAAAATATCGTTACCCTAACGATAACCGCATTCGTTTCGGTTACCATGCATGTTAAAAAATTGTTAATTTTTATAAATTAGATTGAGGCCTTTAAAGTTCGAGTGAAATTTTTCCACGTCAAAAACAACTTAACGTGCCGTAGATAAAAGTTACACTTATAGAATACCGTAAACGAAATTACTATTTAGCATCTATTTATTTCATGTGGTTTTTTATTTTATTCTAAATTTTTCCATTTATTTGTTCATTTTTATTTCTTGTTTGTTGTTTGAACCTATTTTCTTTATTCATTTTATATTTTTTCCGACTAAAATCATTCAGCTGTTTCGATGACGGATAGAAAATTCTGATTTCAACAGAACGATCCGGCAAGTACGTTTACATTTACGCGTTAGTTACCACTTGTATACACTTCTTCTTGTGGTTTCGAACCTGTTGAAATTTGATTTTCTTTCCGTATTTACGTGACAGCTGACATTGGTATGTTTCCTAAAAAAATTGGAAAAAACTAATCAAAAGGGATAATACAAATAATATTAAGTGATAAAATTTAAAAATTGTGCAAAACTAATAATGAATAACAATGAAAATTAAAAGGTTTTGTTTAAAACATATGATCCGTTTTCGTTTATCTATAAGTTACCTACTTTTAGTATGTATTATAGCTCTACCAAAATTTAGGGTATAATACTGAATGTAGACTAAGCAAAAACTATCTGGTTTTTGTACAAAACTAAATTGCAAAAGCCAAGTCATTTACACTTGTTATTTAGTTTTTCTTTGTCATAACACTTTTTTATTACACACTTTTCTTCCTTTTTTTATTTTTAAATTAATGTAAAAAAAATTATTGATATATTTAAAAAAGAATAACAACACACAATTTCAAACTAAACCAGAAATATTCTTAAAAAATTAAAATATATTTTTTTGACACTTGACCGAAAATTAACTATAAATGATACCGGGTGTATAAAAAATGCACATTTCAAATATTTTTACTTGGTTTTTGATAAAAACCAGGTAGAATCTGTTTTTCAGTTTGTAGGAAAATTGTATGGAAAAAATAAATTAATTTTGCAGTTTTCGGCTCAAAAACTAAAAATGGCCAAAAACTACTAGTTTTCGCCTAGTCTAAATACACTATAACTTATATAATATGCTTGGTAAAAAATAAGAAAACAAAAACCAACAATAACGATACAAAAAAACTTGGTAAATACTTCTTATTCTGTTTTTGGAATTGTTAGCACTAATTTATTGAACTTAAACTATATTTTATTATTAAAACAATTTAATTAATACAATTAGTTATTTCATTATTTTATTTTACAATTATTACACTCAAAAAATAAAAAGGGGGAAATTACATAAAATAAGGGTATAAGTTACCTAGTTTTAGTATGTATTACACTCAGGGAATTATGTAGGTAAAATCAACTGCAAATGACAGTTAAAATAACTGCATTTGCACTTAAAAAGGTGTAGACTACATTTGCAGTTAAATTAACTGCAATATGAAGTTATTTTTAACTGTTAAAAATCAACTGACAAATGTAGTAAAAACAACTACAAATGCAATTGAAACAACATACATGCAAATTATTGTAAAACTGTACAAACAACTGCAAATGTAGTTAAAAAACATGAATAAAAATTATTTTAAAAATTATTAATTTAATAAAAAACAAATTTATGTAAACACTCCTAACTTAATTTTATTCTATTTAAAATTGAGAAACCAAAATTTACACTAATGTCACTTTTATTTTTCACTAGTAAGATATTGTTGTAGATGTCCGTCTGTGAGGGATGAAATATGGCGTTGTTTGGCTTCCTTTTTTTCTCCAGGTAGAAAGAGATGAGAATATAAAAGAACTGAAAGAAAATAAATACAATAATTTTTAATAATCCCGTAAATAAATTTATATTATAAAACTTACCTTATTATTTTAATAACTTAATAAAAAATATATAAACTTTTCCGTATTACGAAAACATGTTCTACTCATATTCTTTCACTAGAAATTTCTAAACAAGCGCGTCATACACATGCTCCTGATTGCTTCGTGTGTGTGCACACACACTTGAAAATATAAGTATTTGTAAAAAATTCAAAATAACTGCATAAAAAAAATGTTACTACAATGTGGTAGTTTTTGTAGTTAGTTTGAAAAAATAACTGTCAAAAACATTGAAATAGTTTGCTCTAAGTAAATTAACTACA
The DNA here is from genome assembly GCA_949987735.1 of Leucophora obtusa. Taxonomy (NCBI): domain Eukaryota; kingdom Metazoa; phylum Arthropoda; class Insecta; order Diptera; family Anthomyiidae; genus Leucophora; species Leucophora obtusa. The sequence goes on from OX465298.1 coordinate 137,519,431, forward strand.
ATTATAGTTAAAATAACTACAACCGCATTACTACACAAATAACTGTCATGTAGTAACTGCAGAACTTTTCTGAGTGTATAGCTCTACCCAAGTTTTGGGTATAACTTATATAATATGCTTGATATAAAATAAGAAAACAAAAACTAGCAATAACTATACAAAAAAAAAACTTGGTTTTCTTCCCAGCAAAATATTGGTAATGACACCTCATTGCTGTCTGCATTACCAATAATGATATATCATTACCTTTTGCATTATTTTGTAATATAAAATAATGACTTCCTAATAACGTCCTATTGTAGTTATTGCTTTTAAAATTAAAATAATGACTTTCTCGCAATAGTTTAAATAAGTACTTTTTACAAAGTTAAATTTTATACATTTATATTTATTACTTGTAAATATGTTTTGTGTTAAAATTTTTATGACGAGTTCTAAAATTACACACTAACTAAAACTTTAATTTCTCTGAATGTATTTCCTGAAGCTAATAGTATTTGTGTAACTCCTTATTTTTAAGAATCAAGTAAGCAGTCGGAAAACCACTTATAATTCAACTTTTTGTAAGCATGTTTGTAACCACTTATTATTCAGAATCTCATAACTACTTACTTCTCATTTTTTCGTAAGCGAGCGGGTAAGCGTGACTACTTATAAAAACGACCACTCCAAACAAAAATAATGAGTTTAGACGCCAAAAAATAAGTTGTGCGGAGCTATGAATTTCTATTATATAACCACTTATTTGGTAATGAAAGATTTTGCTGGGTTATTCTGTTTTTGGAATTGTTAGCACTAATTTATTAAACTTAAGCCATATTTTATTTATTAATTTACATTAAATTATTTAGCTCTTTCCTTGATTAATTTATTTAATTATTTATTTTATAATTATTACTGGTATTAATAGTTGGATACAAATTAAAGCATTATAATCTTCATTTTTGTTTAAAATATTAAATTTAGAAAACTATTTAATTACAATATAAAAATTAATTTTTTAATTTGTTACCATTCCAAAGAAATCATTGTCAGCCTGTCCTATTGTAATACTAATTCCTTTTCCAGTCTCAATCGTTGGGCCATATAAATAACAGCCTTCAAGTCTAAAACATCACCCCTAGCTTTTGCCTGCAACCATGAAAAATGACAATTTGCACATTTTGGATAATCAGCCAATCATTTCCAGATGGCATCAACTTGTTAAAAACTTATGGTCTAATTCAAAAACTTTTACAACAGTCTTATTGCAGGATTTTAAGCTAATTTGTGAAAAACAGTATTCATATTTGCTTAATAATGAAGAAAATAATAAAGGTTTATAGTTGGTACTCACTAATTTTAAACCTTTTATAAAGTTTGGAGTGAGGAAGCCACCATTTAAATGTTAATTATTTCATTTTCAGGCGTGAAATGATTTATTAAAGCCATCCCATTCCATGAGGCTTCCAACAACTTGCATCCATCAAACTGAAAAAAACTACAACAATTGCGTAGCCAATGACCATTTTCGGAAAAAATTTCCAAAAAAATTTAAAAATAAAATTATAAAGAAAAACAAAACAATAGTGATGTACAGACTGTCAAAACATTATTCGAAATTCGATTACTTTTGTATGCTTTGAATAATATGTTATAAAAAATTACTTTTTTACACACATTTCCATTGATTTGCTTTGTAAATAAAAAGAAAATATTTTTAATGGCTTTTAAATTTATATTAGCACATCATTAGTTCTCTAATTTAAGGAAATAAAGTTTTCACTTCCGATTACGGAGTCAATCGTTTACTAAATTTGTAAATCACTTACGACCAGGGTTACCGCTGAGAATTTTGAAAAAGTAGCACAAAAAGTCGTTTTTTCAAAATAAAGTCGCACAAAAAAGTCATTTTTCAAAAAAAAAGTAGCACACTTTTTTTAAACGGTTTTTATTTAAACAAAACACATCCAAAAAAAGGAAAAACAATTTAAACAAAAAAAAAAATAAGAAATCCACCAAAAAATTTATTATTTTGAAAATTTGTTTCTGTGTTTTTTACAAGTTCATTAATGGGAACTCAGTCTTCTATTTCGGTATCTAGCAAATTCGGAGTTGATAGCATCGAGTCACAGGTTTTGACTTTTAACTTATTGGTTAAATTAATTTTCATTAAAAATGCGTTCTTATTCCATTGAACTAATTTTTATGTTATTTTGTCTTAAAATTTAGGATTAAACTAATATTTTTTATAATTCCAACTTTGCATAGCTATTAATTTCATTCGTATTTGAACTAATTTTGAAAGCTAATTTTTAGTAATCTGTATTTCTTAATTTTAAAATTTTGCTAGTTAGTTCAAATAATATTTGTTTTTAAATCATTGATGGAAGTCACAGTGCACTATATTAAGTTTTAAATTAGCATTTGTCATAAATTTGTCATTTTTCAATTAATTAAACTTCAAAAATCTTACTACACTGAGAGAATTATCTACATGATATCAATGAATTTTTGCATTAGATCTATGAATTGTCACTGGAATTCGTCCATTGAAACTTTTTATTAAATTAATGCAATTTTTCATAAAAGTTAATGAAAATTTTCATATTTATTCAAAATTTAATTCGACTAATGAAAAAGTTTCATTAAAAATATTTTCATTAAAACTATCAAGCTTTTTCATAGAGTTTAAAAAAATTTTCATACCTATTGTGAAGAACACTTCATTAGTTTAGTGAAAAAATTTCATTAAAACTTGTCCATTTAGCAGCTTACTAAAATTTTGTCTACACGTCTGAAAAAGGTTAGATTTGACCTGATCTGTTAGATCTAATTAAATATCATTCTATATAATTTTTTTTTCTGACTTTACAAAAAAGGGGGAAAAAGTCGCACAAAGTTAGGAAAAGTGGCAAAATTAGGCTAGTTTGAAAAAGTCGCACATAAAGTCAAAGGCCGTCAAAAAGGTTGCAAATTGCAACTTTAGTCGCACAACGGTAACACTGCTTACGACTTATTTGGGAGAAAATTCCATAGTAAGATAGTTAACAAAATATATAGTTGAATTTTAAAAAAAGTTAAATAACTATCATAATCTTAAACAACTATTATTGTCGTTTTTATCAATAATATATTGGTTGCCCTGTTTATAAATATTTTTTGAATTTATAATTGTCAAAACACAGTTTTTAAATATTTTTAAAACAAAAAGGCAAAAGAAAATACAAAATTTAAAATTGTTTTGGTGAAATTTAATTTATTATGTATGTAGGAATTTATAACTAATATTAATTTTATTTTTTGTGTTTTGCAGACAAAATTTTGGAATTCCTTAAGAAGTATAAAGATTCAGAAGGAGAATTCTGTAAAAATGGTGTACAATGATCCTGTTCATAGGCAAAAATTTCAATTAATTTTCAAGTGTTGGTGTTGTTGTTTTATTTGAAATAATTTTAATAAAAAAACGTCAATATTTTGGTCTAATATTTATTTCAATAGAATCAAATAAAAATAACGATGTCGGTAGTGTCTAGTAACCATTATTATATAAGATATAGTTGACACCCACCATTTTGTTTACATACAAATAACTTAGTTAAAATCAATTAAATCAATTCAACTATACTTTAGTTAGGGGTATTTCACTTATGAGATAGTTGAAATATTCGTTGTATTCAACTAAGGAATATTTTGGGTGTAGTTTAGGGTGACCATTTTTTTCGGACTTCAAATCAGTACAAATTTTAAAAAATATCATCCAAAAAAAAAATGTTTATGCAGCCAACCTAATTTGTTGTCAACCGAATGGTTTGGTTGAGGCAAAAAAATTTTTCGGTTAACCATTATACCATCCTAAAAAACCTTACACATTTCTGCCTATACAGACCCCAAGACAAAAATTTTTTTCCCATGAAAAAATCCAGTTTACAGGAAACGGACCCATCCCAACAAACAAATCGTTCCGTTTACATACCGTTTTCTGTCCGTCTTAAACGGAATCCAACTCCGTTTACTTACCGTTTTCCGGATCCGTATACGGACCAGAAAACGTATTTTAAGGAACATCGAAACTGATTCGAATCCGTTGAAAGTCCGTCAATGACGGACCATTATGTCGTGAAAAAAACTGACAAGTCCGTTGAAAGTCCGTCATTAACGGACCGTTGCGTCGTGTAAAAAACGGTCAAGTCCGTTGAAAGTCCGTCAATGACGGACCATTTACGGACCGTTATGTCGTGTATAACCGGAGTGACTCCGGACCAAAAACGGACTTGTATATCTATCTAAATTGACTAATTTTGAGTAAATTTTTTTTTTTGTTTTTAATAGATTTATTAGTAACGATATTATTTACATTTACACTATATTTAGTACATCAGTTTACCTTTGAGTTTACCTCTTTATCTAGCGCATCAATTTACGACAGTCACCCATAATAGAATCGATCATCTACATGTAAAAGAAAAACTAAATTAGTTATGGTTTAATTGATTTTATTTACGATGGTGTTTTACTCAAAACAACAACAATTTACACACAATTTGGGAAAAATTGCGTAGCCGCGTTAACGTACGTGAAACAGAGCTTTTGTTATAAAAACAAACGATCTTACATAAACCACAAACCATTGTAAAACACGCACTAAATTTTATTAATCTTACCATCTAATATATGTATGCGACTTGATGATGTGTTGATTGTATTGTGTTGGATATATTCTAGCTACCGCCACCAATTTATCGCCACAAAAAGTTTTTAAAAGAATGTAATTGTTTTTATTTTGAACACAAATTAAAATCAGTTAAGTCCGTATTCTACGGTACGGAAACGGAGTTATAACGTATTATGTTTGAAAATCCGATTACACGGTCCGTTAATGTTCCGTATACGTACAAGCTTTGACGGATACGTGTATTACGGACCGTTAATGTGCCGTAAAAGCCGGATTCATGGTTCCGTATGTGCCGGAGTGTCCGTAAAAATTTTTCTTGGGTATATATTATCCCCTCAATTCATAAATGTTTTGTAAAGTTATAACAGGTTTACAAAACGTCATTTTCATACAAAATTTGTTCAGTAAACCTCCTATAATTTTACAAATCGTTTATGAATTTAGGGGTATAAATATATATATTTTACTAAAAATACTTATAAAGGCACATCTACACGGGATAGAAAACTCGCTAGACTTTTTGAAAATGCAGCTATGTACAGGTCTACGAAATGTAATCTCTAGGGCATTGACAATTGCTGTCATACATAATTTCTTTAATTAGTAACAATTTTTAAGATGTCTTTTAACATTATTGAACATTTCACTTTATTAAATGCACCTTTTGGTATTTGGAGAAAAAATTATTCTTTAAAATACAACAATTTCATTAAAAACAAATACTTGACAACTAGAGATGATACTTTTACGATAAAAAGTAGTGCCAACTATATTAGAGATGACAAATTAGGCGTAAACTCTACGAGATTTCTATCCCGTGTAGATGTGCCTTAATAAACAAAAAAATTTATTAATTACTTAACGTCATGGCCGCAATGAACTTATGCATATGTTACTTCTTGCACGATAGCTTCCATCCTTCACATCTTCCTTGGAATATGCACATGGATTTCTCTGAGGCACTATATGATTTAGTTTATTTATTACAATTAAATTTTTATGTTTTAAGTTGTTTTCAATTCTTTTTTCACTTTTGGCATCTACATTTCGCCATATTGTTTTATCTTCTTTATTTTTTTTTTTAACAATTTTCAACTTTGGCGATTTTAATGCTATTTTTAGGATTTATACACATTTTACAAACATATGGCAACAAATAAATGAATTCTAAAACTTCCTAAGTATATTTTGGGTCTTATAAATACAATTTTTTTTATCATTTTCCCATAATATAACTAAATATTGACGATTTTTTAAATAGATAAGAAAAGAAAGTGATTTAACATAATGTACAAAAGAATTTATAATGTACCAATAAAAAATTATATTTTTGTTATATAAAAATTTAAGGGTTTGATTTAAACTAAGTTAACCTAGTGTCTTCAAATGCAATGAAATGAGCAAAGAAATTTAAAAATAACACACAAAGCAACAACAAAATTATTTTCGTTGTTGTTGTTTTATGTGTTATTTTCAAATTTCTTTGCACATTTCATTGCATTTCAAGACACTAGGTAACGAAAACTATTTTTTCCTGTAGGAAATCGTTTTCACCAAGATTGTTTGTGTAATATTACACACGCTAATTTTATGCGTGTACCGAGACAGTTTATTTTACAGTAAAATAAAATTATTCAAAAAACAAAAAAATTTCGTTGAATTATAAAAATTCTTGTTTAATTTATATTTGTTATTATTGATATCTTCCCAGTTTTCAAATAAAAATCAGAAACTTGTACAGTATCTCCAATGCATAAAAGCATAATATAACTGGAGAACCGTTTGGAATTTGTACTTCAAATTTTAAATATGCTGAAGTAATTAAACTTATTTTTGTAATCGAAAGGAAAAAATGTTTTTTTTATTAAAATATACTTTTATAATACCAAAATAATTAACTGTAAAAAAACAGTATTTCTTACCATTTTTGTCAGTTGTTTTAAAATTTTTGTAGTAAATTATTTGTCAGTTAATTTTACAACATTGTTAGTTATTTTTAGTACATTTGTTGGTGATTTTTCTACTGTAAAAATTAACAACATCTTTAGTTATTTTAAAAGTAAATACACACAGAAAAAAACAGGAGGAATATTACCTAAGAGCTATGTAATTATACAACTACATAATTTTCAAGTTGGTTTTACAAAGTTTTAGTAAAATATGCACATTTTTTGGTAAAATATATACAATCCTTGCAAAATATACACATGTGTAGTGGAAAATATCGAAAAATTACATATATTTTGCTAGAAATTTGTAAAACTTGCTTTGAACTTATGTAGTTGTATAATTACATAGCGCTTAGATAAAGTTCCACCTGTTTTATTCTGCGTGTACCTTTGAGACCTTTTTAACTGCATATACCTTTGTTTTAATGTCACGTTAAGTAGATTCTACGGACAAACTTTTTTGAGTGTACTCAAAAATGAAGAAAAATTTTCAATGGACCGTTTTCGGTCCAAAAAATTACGTAGTTGCTGTTCACTCTGTTTTTAACCAGTGCTTCGAAGGACAAATTCTATTTTGAAAGCATTCCCGAAATTTTCCATTCGATTTTCTTCTAAAAGGGAAGAATTAATATTTAAACAATTGCAGAGAATTCATTGCTTGGAATTCATTAGATCCAATTCAAACATAAGGAATTCAATCAATCCAATTCGATTTTATCAATCATTGTATTTAATCATTAGGACTTAAAATTAAATCGAATGAGAACAGTGAAAACTTCATTCCACGTGTAAAATTGAAGTCTGAAAATTCAATCATTCCATAGTCAATCAGAATTGAAAATACAATGAGGGATTGAAGTCTTTTGAAGCTCTGCTACCAACTGGAATTTTAACCAGAGTAGGAAAATAAACTCTAACGAATAGAGTTGTAAAAGTATTGAGTATTCCGGTACTGAGTACTCAATACTGACTGTTATTTTGAGTACTCAATACTAAAACGGTACTACTCAATACTTTTAAAGATGCAATTTTCCGTAGAAATGTGTATTTTTCGTATGAAAATACAACTCTAAAAATAGTACTAAAAATACAACTCTGGAAATACAACTCTATTTGTGAAGCAAAGAAATTTGTAATGAATTTTTGAGAAAAATTATTTAATTAATTTATTTAAAATGTTTGAAATTTATTAAAATGTAAGTAACAATAGTTATTTAACACGTGTATGTGAATTGTTATTATTTTTCCTTATAAATACGAACTCATAACATTTTTATTTTTAAATTCAAAAAAACCGTTAAAAGTATTGAGTAGTATCGAGTACTCAATTGAAAAGTATTGAGTAGTATTGAGTACTCAAAAAGTATCGAAATTTCACAACTCTACTAACGAACAGTACTTTTAGTGTTGCGTACCGCACATCGTGAACACAGTACACAAGCATATTGGTTGCGTAGAAAATACATACGCTATTCTCTCCAATTAGTGTTTGTGTTTATACACACAAACCGAATTCGGTACGCTACGGGGTATGAATATGTGTTGGAAGTGCAGTACATAATCATAGCGTTTGCGTTCATCAGACAATCGTAGTGTACCGCATTCGGTTTGTGTACAAACACACAACCGCTAAAACGATAGATACATAAAATTAACCTGTCGGCTACATTTTTGGACATTCAATAATCGGGCTTTAATTAAACATATTTTTTAATTTAATTGAAATAAAACTATGATATTTGAGAGAAATTCTTTTAAATAAAATATACTCTAAAATTATGCGCAGCGCAGCCGATTATTTTTTTTCAGCAGGATGGAATCTAGATGCAAAGCAGATAATCGCCGCCGCCGAAGTATTTTGCTTTTCAGCCGCTGATTAAATTTTTTTATCAACTTGCTTCTCTGCTCAGTTTATTAAAAGACGAATTGAAAAAGCAGTTGAAACGCGCGTGTTAAGTAACGAAAAAATATAACAAAAATTGATTTAAATATCGGAAATAAACATACCTAACCAAATTTAAATTAATTAAAATAACAACAAAAGGTAATTTAAATAAAGTTAAAAAATTAGTGAAAGAAAAATGAATATATAAAACAGCAAATCTATATTATGGGAGTGTGTGTGTGTTTTAGGGGAAAATTTGTGTAGAATATAGAAAACGAAAAAGAAGAAGCAGCATACAAGTGACGAACCATACGATAAAAATCAATTGAAAAAAGAAAAAAAAAAACCAAAAAGTTAAAATCTATTTTTTCATATGTGTTAATGGTGATAACAATAACAATTTCATAAAATAAAGCAAATATAATCTTAATAAATAAAATAGGTAACATTTTTGTTGGAGAAAACCACAAGATTATTAACAATAAAAGAATGGAGGTTGGATAAAAGAGAATTGTAAAAAATAATACGTTTTTTGATGTCAAAGAAGAATTGTTGTTTAAAAGAGTGTGAAAAAGTTAAATAAAAAAAATAATTAAGATAATTTAATAAAAAATTGTCTGATTCAGACAATTCAGATAATTTAAAAAGTGCCAGCAACAACAACAGCACTAAGAAGATAAAATATACCGACGAATGCATAGAAAAAAACCTCAAAAACGAGTATTTTTTTCTAGTCGCGGAATTTTCTGCCATTACCCTTTGTTTTGTTTCTTATGCTTCCAATTATTTCATTCTTTCTTTCCGCTTTTATTGCATATTTCCTTTATTCCTACTTCGATTTCTTGGCTTTCTTTTTCGTTTTACTACAATTTCTGTTGTTTTCTTCTCGTCGTGTTTTTGTACGTCGTCGTCGTTTTCTGCTTTTTCTTTTTGTTGCGAATTCGCTCGAGTTTGCAAAAATATTTGTCAGTTTGAAAAACGGCGAAGAGGCATAAAGACCTAAAAACTAACAGCAGAAACGCGAGTGTTGTGTGTTAACAAAAATTCAAGGTGAAAAAATAATAAATCGTTCACAAAATTGGTTTTTAAATCAAATTTAATGAAGAATATTAAACATTATTGTATATATTAATCTAATTATGTGCCATCTGATTACAAAACTACAAAGAATTTGCCAAAAAAAAAAGTATAGAAAATTTTTTTTTATAAAAAAATCAATGCATATAAAAAGAAACTAAATGAAAAGGAATAGGCAAGAAGAAAAAATGTGTTGCGGAAAAAAATGTGGAGTGACGTTAACCAGCAAAAGGAAAAAAATAAAACGAGCAATAGTGTAAAGCAAAATGAATAATAACCCAAAATAAAATTTTAAACAAAGAGAGCAGATAAAAACTCTCACCAAAAAATTAAAAAAAATTCTTATTTGAAAATAAAAAATCGAAATGTTACAGAATATTATTTTATTTAATATGAAGAACCAGAAGAACAACTATATACAACTAAAGTTATTTGTTTTTTGCATTAGATTTGATAGTTTTAAAAATTGTATTTAAAAAGTTATAAATATCAACTTTTTAGGTATAAAAAGCAATCCTCATTCGTTTTTCTAAAAAAGAATGGGAGAGAATATTTGTTTCACTTAATCAATGTTGTCAATATGATATAAAATAAAAATGCTTAACTTGTCGTCTACACGGGACGGGTGGAAAATCTGCAGTTATAGATAAACGAAAACGGATCATATGTTTTTAACAAAAACTTAATTTTTATTGTTATTCATTATCAGTTTAGCACAATTTTTAAATTTGATTTCTTAATATTGTTTGTATTATCCCTTTTGATTAGTTTTTTCCAATTTTGTTTAATAAACATATCATGCAATATCAGCTGTCCAAACAACCGGCTATTTCAGAAACCGGTTTTCGGTTTGTTCGAAAATTACTATTTTTAAAAAACCGGTTTCGGTTACGATTTTTTTAAGAAAACCGGTTAAAAGCGGATTCGGTTTTTTTTTGTTAAATAAAAATAATATATTTCTTATTAACCCAGCCAGCATTTTCGGAGCGCTCATAAATAATATTCTTAAATGGCTCATAGAAATGATTATTGTTATACCCTACACCACTATGTGGTCAGGGTATTATAAGTTTGTGCTGATGTTCGTAACACCAAAAAATATTGGTTCTAGACCCACCTTATAGTATACCGATCGGCTCAGAATTTTTTTTTATTTCGATTTAACGATGTCCGTCCGTCCGTCTGTCTGTCTGTCTGTCCATGCAATCTTGTGCGCACTCTACAGGTCGCAAATATTAAGATATTTTGATGAAATTTGGTACACAGACCTATGTTGGCCCAATAACGCAGCCTATTGATTTTGGAGAACATCGGTCCATGTTTAGACCTAGTGCCCATATAAGGGTCCCACCAAAATTATATTGTTTATACGCTGCAGGTCGCAAATATTAAGATATTTTGATGAAATTTGGTACATAGACCTATGTTGGCCCAAGGACGAAGCCTTTTGATTTTGGTGAACATCGGTCCATGTTTAGAACTAGTGCCCATATAAGGGTCCCCCCAAAATTGGCTTGGTTACAAACTGCAGGTCGCAAATATTAAGATATTTTAATGAAATTTGGTGCGCTGACTAACATTATAGAAAATTTTGACACAAGCCTTATTTTAACGCATTCGAATTTCGGATCCAAACAATACACCAGACTGGTGTAGGGTATTGTATAGTCGGCATGCCCGACTTTAACCTTTTTACTCGTTTTTTTTGAAAATATTTTTTTTTTGTAGAACCTCAGAAAACAATCCAAAAAGTTGTCTCTACAATCTAAAAAGCTGTCTCAAAATGAGGGTTCATTTTTCGAACTCAAAGAATATTCCCTGCAGAAAACCTACCAATGTTTTATAAAACTTTAATTTCAAAACACTTTATTGACTCAAAACTAATTTCTCTGATAATTAATATTAACCCTTCTAAATGACAAAATTTTTAAATTAACAGGAATTTAAAAAAATATATACTATTTTCTCATTTATCTTTTTTGGGCGGTGTACAAATGTTCTACCATCTATTCCGACACGATTTACCTTCGTTTCATCGCTCCAAAGCACATTCATCGCTCCAAAGCACAAAGGACAACTCATTTCCTTTGTGGGTTTTGGCAAAATCAATACGTTTCTTAATATTTTTTCTTGAAAGAAGAGGCTTCTTTCTATTTATTCGTCCAAATAAGTTTGCTTCATTCAGTCTTCTTCTTACTAACCTGTCTGACACTTTAACGTTGAATTTTTCCCTGATTTCATTATTTGACGGGAGGTCATAAAAGGGTTGAGTTTGCTTTTGCGTACTATAGTCCAGTCCATATAAGTTGTAGTTTTACGACGGATTGGCTTACGTTCTTTATTTTGCGTATGATATTTCTTGTCGGCAGCACATAGACGAATAGCATTGTATACCATATTTCGCGAACACTTTAGTATTTTAGCAATTTCAGTTGGAGATTTCATCTCGTTGTGGAATTGAGATATAAGTCTTCCTTTTTCTGGATTACAATGTTTTTCACGTCCTATATTATATATTTATATATATATTTATTCCCGTCGTTCCAAGTTGAAGCATAGGGCCATACGTCCCATATTGGTACAATTAAAAAAGAATTTACTTATTTCAAACGCAAATTATGAAAAGAAAATTATTACCAAGTGCATCGAGTATTTTTATGTGTGAAGATAAATTCGAATTTGACTAGCAAAGACGCAAACCACATTATTTAGCAAAGATCCGTTTAAGGGTAAACAGAGTATAGGAAACAACAGAAAAACACTATTGTGGATATTTGGTGATAGATGGGTTCACCAAACCAAATAAAATTTTTACCACCAAGGCTCTGCCTTTCATATTCCATAGTGTCTTACTTCAAATGATTTCCAGAATTCCATAATTTTTTAAATTAAGATTCGAGTATTTCTGGCCACTGTGGACATTTGGAGAAAGATGGGCGCACAGAACCAAATACATTATACATGCACAAGGGTCTAGTTTTCATATTCTATAGTGATTTAGCCCAAATGATTTTCAGAGTTTGTCAATTTTTGATTTTTTATTATAACTATGTGATGAAATCCTGTCGGGGATTTTTGGCCACTGTGGACATTTGGAGAAAGATGGGCCCACAGAACCAAATACATTATACTTCCACAAGGGTCTAGTTTTCATATTCTACAGTGGCTTAGCCCAAATGATTTTCAGAGTTTGTCAATTTTTGATTTTTTATTATAAGTATGTGATGAAATCCTGTCGAGAATTTTTGACCACTGTGGACATTTGGGGAAAGATGGGCCCACAGAACCAAATACATTATACTTCCACAAGGGTCTAGTTTTCATATTCTATAGTGGCTTAGCCCAAATGATTTTCAGAGTTTGTCAATTTTTGATTTTTTATTATAAGTATGTGATGAAAACCTGTCGAGGATTTTTGGCCATTGTGGACATTTGGAAAAAGATGGTCCCACAGAACCAAATACATTATACTTCCACAAGGGTCTAGTTTTCAAATTCTATATTGGCTTAACCCAAATGATTTTCAGAGTTTGTCAATTTTTGATTTTTTATTATAAGTATGTGATGAAATCCTGTCGAGGATTTTTGGCCACTGTGGACATTTGGAGAAAGATGGGCCACAGAACCAAATAGATTATACCCCCACAAGGGTCTAGTTTTCATATTATATAGTGACTTATCCCAAACGATTTTCAGAGTTTGTCAATTTTTGATTTTTTATTATAACTATGTGATGAAATCCTGTCGGGGATTTTTGGCCACTGTGGACATTTGGGGAAAGATGGGCCCACAGAACCAAATACATTATACTTCCACAAGGGTCTAGTTTTCATATTCTATAGTGGCTTAGCCCAAATAATTTTCAGAGTTTGTCAATTTTTGATTTTTTATTATAAGTTTGTGATGAAATCCTGTCGAGAATTTTTGGCCACTGTGGACATTTGGGGAAAGATGGGCCCACAGAGACAAATACATTATACTTCCACAATGGTCTAGTTTTCATATTCTATAGTGACTTGTCCCAAATGATTTTCAGAGTTTGTCAATTTTTGATTTTTTCTTTACAAAATGGATGGAGATTAACGGTTAAAGCACCTCCCGGCAACACAAAAACGAATTTTAAATACATATAATGGAAATATCCTTCCCATTTTCACTTTTAAAAGTTTCCCCATGTTTGCATCATTAAAATTAAATTAAATGTGTAATTTTGCATTCAAATTAATAAAAAACTGGATACACAAAAAATAATTTGTATATTCTAAAAGTCAATAAGGAGAGCAATCAGTAGTAAACATTTTGAACAAATTGTTAAGGTGCCACTTAACACCGTTTTAGCCCATATTAAGCATTTTTAATCACCTGAATTTGGAATTTTTCATACAAAAAGTGGATTTATTAAATCCAAAAAAAGCTGGATTTATTTGTCTGAGTTTAGATATAACAATAAAAGCACAAATATATGAAACAGCCTATTAATTTAATGTCAGAAAAAAATAAGAATGAAAATTAAAAGAGAAACAAAAAAATTGAAAAACTAACAAATAAAAGGTTTCTATTAAAATTGTTTATGAAATATGTTTAGAAAAAAAAAAACTACACCTCACCAAATACATATTTTCCATCTTGGACATGGAGAAATAGCTGAAATAGAAATGGTAATTTTTCACTCTACTGTAAGTAATTTAATTAAATCCAATTAGTGAATATTAAATATTGCAGTGGAATATTTCAATTGTGTAAAAATATAAATTGAAGTGATAAAACTGAAAAGGCAGACTGTTTATCGCTGTTTTATATAAAATATAATTAAAACCTCAAGTAAAATCCTTCATCATCGAATTCGGTATTAAAAATTATGGTGAAAGAAGTGTCGGACACAAAATTATTTTTAAAATGGGGAGAACCTAACCCCATCTGTTGATCACTTTTAGAGCTACTTTTTGGATTTATTAAATCCAAGTGATTAGAAAAAGCGGCTATTATCTGGCATGTGATGGAAAACGATCGATTTTGATTTCGATCGATATGGTTAAAAATCAAAAATTAAATGATGAATAGAAAAGGTAAAGAGGTTTGAAATTGTTTTTAACCGCTTTAGTTGTATCAAATATATCGATTTACGTCTTTTTATTGCTTTTAAGTTAAAAATAATGCGAAATATTCAGGATTGAAATTTCAAAAACGATCGATTTGAAACCGTTCTATTTTCATCACATGCCTTCACCGGCTTATCTATTAAAACATATTTTGAAAAAAAATTCATAATCGTTTTTGAAACATGATACTACAAAAAATGTATACAAACACGCTAAATTGCCAATTATGTATTTGTTTTTGTTAAAATTGGAGCACAACCATGTTATCGGTATAATATATGGGTTCCACAGAAAATTGCACAGTCACTAGATTATAATGAATTAAAATCAGCGCTTCAAAAGCTACTAAATAATAGCGAACAAACACTTCAGGTGCAACAGACTTATCAAAAACTTAATTCGTGGTTTACACTACGACTATAAATAGCTACTCAGGTAGAAAAATACAAATGGCACAATGTCGGCCCGGTATTGGAGATGGTAGTACATATACTGGCAATGTGTCGGATTTTCAACTTTCACTTTACTGGCATGTTGTCGAAATGATAACACCAATAAACGCTTGGCCGCAGTTATTTCCCAACGTTGCCGGAGGCTTGGGATTTAATTTTTTGGTATTATCCCAGTACATCAGATTTGTAATGTATTTTTTCGAAACTTCACAAGAAAAGAATGGCTCTATTACCTAAATAATTGTGTAATAGATGCAAAATACATAAAATTTATAAAATTTTAATAAATTAAAAAAAGATCGTTAATTTTTAGAAAACAGTACGGCAAAGCACGTTTTAAGTAGTACCGGAATTTCGTAAAAAACAGTGCTCTGCCAGTACAATATTTGTTGCAACGTCGGCAATTTCTACCCGGGTAGTCAAAAATATTAAATTTTTTTGGAAATTTTTTTTTCCAAAAATTGTAAATACTTACTTAAAAAGTTAGCACCAAGTTAGTTACCCAGCAAAATCTCAGTAATGGGTGCTCATTACTAATATCTAAATAATAAGCAGTAGAATTAGGGTCTACTGCTTATAATTCCGTGTCAAAACTCATTATTTTTGTTCGTCAGGGTCGTTTTTGTAAGTAGTTGTCCATATTCGCTGCATGAAAAAACGCACCCGTTTACCCGCGGCATTACAAAAGTATATAAAATCAGTATTTACCAAAATAAGTAGTTATTCGTGTGCTTATACGCAGTTAAAAAATAAGTGGTTACAAGTTGTTAAATAATACGACTTATTTATATACTTACTAGTGATTAAAAAATAAGTAGTTACCAAATTCACATTATTTTTATAAATAAATAAGTAGTCGCAAGTAAGCTAGACTGCTAATAAAAACGGCTTCGCCTAACAAAAATAACTAGTACTGACGCCGAATTATAAGTAGTAAAAAATTTTAGTTTCATTATATAACCACTTATTTGGTAATGAAAGATTTTGCTGGGTAGCATAAACTTTTTTATTTTGAATACGGATATTAAAGTTTTTGCGAGTTAAAATTACCGAGGTATCTATAGGTACGTATTCCAACAAAACAGAAATATTGAATAACGAATCTAATATTTTTCTATTAGTAACAATTTAAAGAAAATTTACAAATTATAAAAGAGCTATCTACAAATTTTTTATCAACTTAGAACATATCCGAAGACAATTAGAAACTATTTACAATAAATTCCCGTAAAACATGAAACTTTAACAAAAACGAGTAAAAAGGTTAAAGTCGGGGATGCCGACTATACAATACCCTACACCAGTCTGGGTTTTAAGCCAACTAATGTTTGGATCCGAAATTCGAATGGGTTAAAATGGGGCGTGTGTCAAAATTTTCTATAATTTGAGTCAGCGCACCAAATTTCATTAAAATATCTTAATATTTGCGATCTGCACTTTGTAACCAAGCCAATTTTGGGGGGACCCTTATATGGGCACTAGGTCTAAACATGGACCGATGTTCACCAAAATCAATAGGCTTCGTCCTTGGGCCAAAATAGGTCTGTGTACCAAATTTCATCAAAATATCTTAATATTTGCGACCTGCAAAGTATAAACAATATAATTTTGGGGGGACCCTTATATGGGCACTAGGTCTAAACATAGACCGATGTTAACCAAAATCAATAGGCGTCGTCCTTTGGCCGATATAAGTCGGTGTACCAAGTTTCATCAAAATATCTTAATATTTGCGACCTGTAGAGTGCGCACAAGAATGCATGGACAGACAGACGGACGGACGGACGGACAGACGGACATCGTTAAATCGAAATAAAAAAAAATTCTGAGCCGATCGGTATACTATAAGGTGGGTCTAGGACCAATATTTTTTGATGTTACAAACATCAGCACAAACTTATAATACCCTGACCACATATTGGTGTAGGGTATAAAAATGTATAGGTAAGATTCAGTAGACAATTTTTCATAAATAATTTAGAACAAAAATAATTATATAAAGTGAACTAAGCGTTTTTTAGCTTTCCTAAACAATTGTATATTTGTAGATAGCCCTTCTTGAATATAAGCCCTGGATATGTATTCCTATAATTTTATAACGCAATATATTTTGTCACATTCAGCTTTACTATCAATATTTTTCAAAGGTATATTCAGGGGTATGGCATCACAAAAAATAAGGTATAATAATATCGTTGTCACTAGATGGCACTTTCTTCAAAAAATTGACAATTTTCTTTTTTTATTTAAATTTAAATAATAACAAACAACAAAGCAAAAAAAACAAACGGATATCTCAAAGTTTATTATTTGAATATATTTCGCTCTTGTTTTTTTCCTTATTTTGAGCAGCTTTCAGCAGTTTTTGAGTTTTAAAATATAGGCTCAGCTGATAATAAACGGATACTAAATAGTTGCTCAGATAATACTAAATTTCAGCGCCCTCTACCGGTGAGTGGTGTTAGTTTTGATTTCCTATCTCTATAATTAATAGTCTCTGGGTATATTTTTGTTAAAGTCGACTATTTTAAAGCAAAGGTTTTGTTTTAACCGTACTATACAAAATATTTAAAATAAACCTTTTAAAATAACCCAGGTAGAAATTGCCGACGTTACAACAAAAGTTGTACTGGGAGAGCACTGTTTTTTACGAAATGCCGGTACTACTTAAAACGTGCTTTGCCAGTACTGTTTTCTGAAAATTAACAAGCTTTTTTTAATTTATTAAAATTAACAATTTTATAAATTTTACGTATTACAATTATTACTATTACACAATTATTTATGTAAAAGAGACATGGCCATTTTTTTCTTGTGAAGTTTCGAAAGAATACATTTGAAGAAACTCCATCCAGTCTCAAGACATTGCCAAAAAAAAAAAAATAAAAATAAAAAAAATCTGTGATGTACCCTAAGAGGACAGTAAAGTTCTAGCAAACTACTAAATTTGTTATTAAATGTACTGGGATAATACCAAAAAAAATAAAATCCCAAGCCTGCGCCAACGTTGGGAAATAACTACGGCCAAGCGTTTATTCGTGTTATCATTTCGACAACATGGCAGTACAGTGAAAGTTAAAAATCCGACGCATTGACAGTACATGTTCTACTGCTTCCAATACCGGGCCAACATTGTGCCGTTTGTATTTTTCTACCTGGGAATGCTTATTGAAAACCAAAACAAAATATTCGAAAATAAAAAGGAAATTTGTAAATAAATGTAAACAAAATTTGAAAAAAATAAAAAAAAAATACATAAATATAAAATAAAAACAAATGAAAGCTCCAAATTTAAAACAGAATTTTAAGGTATATTTTAAATATTTTTTATGGTAAGAAAATTAAGATAATAGTGGACTTTTGTGATTTAAAATCGACTTCTTCTTTTTTATAGTAAAGTTGATTGTTTTTAACTTTTTATTTTTTTGTAAATAAAAGAATTCCTCCTATTAGATCTGGTATTTATTAAGCCAAAGTGTTTTTTTTTTAGCTCGTGACCCAAAAACAACCCTTTAACACAGAGTGGTGTATCACTCTTCGTGCTTCCACTTTTCATTTGCATTTATGCAAAATAGTTTAAAATTGCCAACCTTGAGAAAATAACTTCTGTAGGCTTATTAGAAAAATTTCCATGTGAATTGAAAAAATATAGCTAAATTTACAATACTGTTTTTATTCAACATCTCCAACTACAACAAATCAACTTTGAATCTTTAATAAACCCCTTTAATACATAATCAGGCGATTTTCATCGCCTCTTTTAAACATTAACAGTTTGTATCGAAAAATGTTAGCCTTTGCAGACGAGTGTAATTCTTATGGCTGAATTTTTCGATACAAATTAAGAAGAGAGTGAGGTAGGGAGAGTTGGGAAGTCTTTTAAACATATAGTCGTTGACATAATTACTAGGGCAAGAAATTTCATGCACTTAAATATGGAAAATATGCGCCCAAAACATGCGGCTAAAAAAGAAAAATATGCATTCAAAATATAAGAGATATGCACTTAAAAACTATTATTTTTGCAAAAATAATGCACTTTATAACTTAAAAATATATTTAAGTTAGTTATTTTGCAGACAGACACAGAAGTCGAAGATTTTCCATAGGTTTTTAAGAATCTTTTATTTAATTGAATCAAAATATGAAAACATATTAAGGGTTTTCACAAGGGGTGTACTATTTGTTGTATCGTTGTATCGTCCTAACAAAAAACAGAGTTGTTAAAAATTAAATTGAAAAAATACAACATTTGAGAATAGCACGATACAACATTTTTACGTATGTTTAGTGTCCTATGTTTGAGTGTGCTAACCGAAGGAAACTGAATAGAAAATCGTTGTTAAACACAAATAAAAATTTTAACAACTCTGTTTTTTGTTAGGACGATACAACGATACAACAGATAGCACACCCCTTATGAACAACCTAATTAATTTTTATATTTTTTACAAAATAAAAAATGCTCCTAAAAATGAAAAATATGCACAAATATGCTCTAAAAGGGACAAAATATGCATTTAAAATGCACCAAATATGCATTTAATGTCAAAATATGCAAAAACATGCATTTTTGACAAAATATGCAAAAATATGCAACTAAAATCGATGTCATTTTGTTCTAAATTTGATGATTCGGCTAAATATTTAGTCCATATTAGTTTTGGACTATCGAGAAAAAACATGCATTTGCATGGGATTCCCAAAGTATTTAACAAAATATTTTATTACCTATATTTTAATTGATTTTTATAAAAAAACCTAGCTTGGTTAAATAAAACAACCTGGAAATAAGTTTTCAATAATTTCTGGAAGAGCCACCAATATGACTATAAAATATATCGCTACATTTGCAATACTCTTTTTTTCACCAACATCTCCAGCTGCAAAAAATCCAACAAAGGGACTTTGAATTTTTATGAAAAATTGGTTTTAATAAAACTCTTTAACATTTAAAAATTACCTTAACAAGTATTTAACAAAATTTTTTAATATTTTCAAATTGATTTTTCAATAAAATTGCAGAGTTTGGTGCCAATGTTCGGAAAAATTCCATAAAATGTTGTCTTTACTAAAGTCTGCTCTTTTTTCATTCGTAAATTCGCCTTTTTTGGTTTACTCTTTTCAATGCGTGCAATTTTGTACTCTCTTGAGTTTTTCAACTCGTTATATTTTTCATTTAGCGGTAACTGCTCTGATTGAAATGTTATTTTTTCTTTTTAAATTAATAAGTGTTGCCAGTTTGAAGTTTTGTTTGGTGTTTGGACAATTGATGAGGATAACAAAAATTTTAAAGTTGTTCTTTGTTTTCTAAAAATTTCAATAAAAGCTGAAAAAGAGGTTTAAAAAACTTTGGTTCTGGTACACCAGAGCACGAGATTCTAAAAAGTTTCACAAAATTTTAGCAAAACTGTTTTTTCCTAGCTCTCTGCTAACAACTTAAAAAATCTCTTGATTCTGCTCGCTTCATTTTTTTAAATTGTCAAACACAATCTTTACAACCAATCCTCCAATATGCCAGAATAGCAAAATACATTATAAAAATATTAAAATCATATCATTAGAAATAGACTTAGAAATCAATTTTTTTTTAATAATAAAGACTATTATTTTTCTGGTGAAAAAGTAACATTTTGTGTTTATTGTGATTGTGGCTTTGTTATAAAATTGAAAAATTGTTAATTTTTATAACTTAAATTTTAATTTGAGGCATTTAAAATTCGAGTGAAATTTTTTCCCGTGAAAAACAACTTACGGTGCTTTAGGAATAATTATATTTTGTTATCGTAACGAAAACAAAATACCCACAATTCCTCTGGAGGAATAATTCCGTTAGTTTTATAAAACAGGGGGTAAGACTGCCAATAAGTATCAACTGTGTGGGATGCGGTATGCGAATAACAACTGGCAACCCCTTGTATAATTCTTACGATTTTTTAGTTTTATTTTTTTATTTTTAATTTTCTTATTATTATTTTATTGTATATTATTATTTTCTTACTAAATACCACTTTGTTGAAAAGTTAAAACTTTAAGATACATTTTTTTTGCAACCAATATCAAATTCTTCTTCTCTCGGCATATATCTCATTCCATAAATTCTTTTGCGAGTAGTTTTACCTGATTTTAAAAATACTTTGTTTTTTATTATTAATGTTTTTTTTTTAATTTAATTACAATTGTGAATTTATATTTTTTAATTAAAATTTCATTTAATGTTTTTTAATCTTAAATTTTCTCCTTTTTGTCAAATATCTTTGATTTTTTTTTTCTTCTCAAAAGTGTTGATTCATTCTTTCCTCTTGTGTCTATTTTACTTTCCCTTCATTATTCGTTTTACATTTTTGTTCATTTCGTTATCATCTCATTGGTCTTCTCTTCGTTTCCTTCCTTTGTTTTTCATGTTGCCTTTTTACTGAAAATTGCATAAAATTTTATGTAGGGGAAACTAGTTGGGAAAATATTGCAAATTATTTTATGATTCTTATAAAAAATTCTCATTTGTGGCAATGAGAGAATTTTCTTACCGTTCAATAAAATTTTAATGATTTTTAACTATTCTTTGGATTTGTTGTGGAATTTTTATTATTTGTAATTGTTAATTTAAAAGTACAAATTCAGAAATAAGGCTGTACCAAAAAAAGAGTAATTTTAAAGGAATAATTTAAAATGCTTTGCCAGCGTTTTAAAATTGCTTTTCGAACCATTCCATTTAATAACACTGTGCATCAATATAATATCAATTTTATGCCTCGGTGTTCCGCCCATCATGTTGACCACTTATTTTTTAAGTGGTATGAGTCCACCTGTTGTTTTTAAAACGAGATAAAAAATGTTTTGCGTTTTAATTTATTTAAAAATATGGGTGTCATTTTTCAATAAATTGTACATGTATTTGTAATCACCAGGGCAAGGAACTTCAAGAAAATACATGTTTGTTGTTAAGAACAGCATAAACTAAATAAATATCTTTGCGAATAAACGAAATTGCAAAAAAATTTCATATTTTTCAATATTTTGGTATAAATGCATATTTTATGGCATATTTTGATATATTTTGTTGCATAATTTGCATATTTTGCTAAAAATGCATGTTCTAAAGCATATTTTTGATGCATTACTCAAACTAAGTTTTTGCACAATTTATAAACATTTTTTTGATTTATTTATTTTTTATCGCAAAGGCGAAAATGTCAGTTAAATACAATTACTAATTTTCAGGATGATAAACAGTCTTTTTCAATGCTTTAAGTACTTTTATTTGACAATGTTGAAAATGCAGAAAAACGAAATGAAAATGCTGAAAAAATAAATATGTGACGCGCAAAATAGAAAGGGACCTAAGGATAGAAAGGGACCTAAGGTAAGGAGAGCATGGGATCGGTCTCATTCGATGCTCAGATGTTGTCCACAAAAAAAAAATTGATTTTTTTTACCCTTAGGTCCTTTTTCTATGCGCTGTCACATATATATTTTTACAATTTTAGGTGCTTCTCGATTTTTAATCATGCAAGGAAAAATTCTTTACTTTATTTAAAAATTTATAAATATTTGAAATTTTATTTTTATTTAAAATAAAAATCCCAAAAATGTGTGTATTTTAAATTTGGAAAATAAATAAGAAATAAAACTCAAAATTTAGAGAAATTTTAATTGTTTTTCAATAATTTAAAATGAAAAATAAAAACTTAAATACCTACAATAAAAAAGATTTAATTCACAAACATGAAATCAAACCAGAAATTTCCCATTTTTTTTCACATGACCATAAATATATATGTGACAGCGCATAGGGAAAGGTACCTAAGGGTAAAAAAAATAATTTTTTTTTTGTGGACAACATCTGAGCATCGAATGAGACCGATCCCATGCTCTCCTGACCTTAGGTCCCTTTCTATCCTTAGGTCCCTTTCTATCCTTAGGTCCCTTTCTATCCTTAGGTCCCTTTCTATCCTTAGGTCCCTTTCTATTTTGCGCGTCACATATTAGGTTTCTTCAAATTGAAAGACATTCGAATTTTCCAGCTCAGTTTCTGCAATAAAAAAATATAAAAGAAAAATTAAATTTAATACAATCGAACGTGCGACATCAAATCTATTAAATATTTTGGCGATAATTACGAATATGAAGTCTTAATTTCAATTAGAGGAACGGTTTTTGCAATATCGCTGATTAAAAATTTTCCAATGGAAATATTTTTTTTTTCCAAAATTTTTTCAGTTTAGCTTCCAGTATTAATGGAGATTTTTTTTTATTATCAATTTAGAAGCTTTACAATCTTGTAGTCATAATTAAAATTAAGTTTCATGGGCCTTTTTTGTCTCCAGGCCACTAAGGGTTAAAATTTTTTAATTAAATTTTCCAAAAATTATGCAAAATTTGATGGAAACATTAAAATTTTGTTAAATTTTTGACAAAATAAGCAATTTTTATAAAATGTCCTGGAAAGGAGTCGCTCCAAACACAAATTCGAATTATAATTTTTCCAATTTATTTGTTTTCTTTTATAACAACTATTATGTTATAAAAGTAGAAATCGACAACTCCAAATTATGCACCTAAAAAAAATCTTTTAAATGAATTAAAAAAAGACGTTTTTGCATTTTTATCAAATTCTTGGGTCGTTTTGGGTTAGTGCTATTCGATGAAGTCAGAATTCCATGTCTGAATAATTTTGAGTATATTAAATTAATAAATAAAATAAAAAATATTTTTTTTTTTCGAAATTTGGGAATTTATAATAATAATAAACTTTTTTTTTCCAAAATGGGTCATTTTCGTCCGACTTTCGGCACGGGTTATAAAAAAACACGATTTCTTTCATTTCGAACCATTTGCAATAAACTGGGGGATGTAATGAACGAAAATAATAAATATTGTTTACAAATTGCGAATAATTTATATCCAGATGTATACCCTAATGCAGAGGTGGTAAATATTTTTTCGTTGCATGCCAGAAATAGGTAAAAGTTTTTTTTTTAAATATGTGGAGTGTCACCTGAAATTTCATTAAAAACTTTTAAATTTTAGAAAACTATTCCTTTTAAAAATGTCATATTATTCCTTCCCAAAATTCTTAGTTTTTTAAATAAAATTTTATTACATATTATTTTGCATTTTTGTCAAATTTTCTGTTGTTCCCATCGTTAGATATTACACCTGCGGTGACACATATCTCACCACTTCACTTTTCTCAGTATTTTTTTAAATTTATCAGCTTATGTTTGGGCCACATGCAGTTTTACCATATATTTTTTTAGAAAAACTGTAACAAAAACTGTTTCTTTATAGAAAAACTGTTTTTCGAAAAAATTTTAAAAATCATAAGAAATTCTGGGATTCCGAAGTATCCTGGGACTAAAATGTTATCCCAGGGTCTCAATTTTCAAAATATCGAGATTTTAGTAATTTAATTGCCTTTGGCATTAATAGTTATCGACTTTTTGGACAGCCTTCTAATAAAGAATAATTTTGGTCTCCTAGGCCCGAATCTGAAGTTAAAAAAAGTTCATCGAATCGCCCTTCCGAGACGTGAACCTTTTTTATTAAACCCTGACTTAGGATAGAATACTTTACTGGTCAATGTTGTACTTTAAAATAGTTTTTATGTATTGGCATTCCACATAAAATTACCTTTCATTTGATTGAGTATTGTTATGTCGGAAATTGTTTAACGGTGTGTAAAACCCCGTAAAAATATTACGTTTTTTGGAATTGAAAAAATAGTAGCAAACTGTTATCCAGAATTGGTAAATATTCATTAAAAAAAATTAATTTCGGCCTTTTTGGTGAGAAATATAAATTTCTAAATTATCCTTCATTTAGAAATGATCTGAAATGTCCGTCGGATCTATGACATCCCAATCAGAAATCGCCAGTGGTACAAAAAATCAAGCACTGGCATACCACTGGGTAACCATGGTGTTGAAAATAAATGACTGGGAGAGCACTCATTTGGGACGCTTTGCCAGCGCTTGCAAAAAGCGTTTTTCCAGCATTTGTTTTACAAAAATTTCGGTGGTTTATAAAAAAAAACCACTGGCAAAGAATGGTCTAAGAGTGATATGCCAAGGTTTGCAACCAGTGGTTATCCAGTGCTACCTAGCCAATGCTAACAGTGCTACAAAAACCAATTCACTGGTAGAACAATGATTTTATAAAAATGCTGACGCTTCGTTAAAAAAAGGTTTGTATTCAGGAGGTTCCGAGTTCAAATCGGGTTGCAAGGAAAAATTTTTTTTTGCATTTTTTTTAATTTAAAATTTTTTTTGTTCTATAAAATCAATTTTTTTGTTTGTGGAAAAGTTCCCTTAAGACCAACTTTTTTTTTGCTCTCCCAACGCTGGCATATTAGTTCCAAAAAACTGTTTGCCAGTGCTAGCTTTTTCGCACAGCCAGTAGTTATCCAGCGATTATCACTCATTTATGTGTTTAGCTATCAAATATTATATGTCTCGTTAGCTCAGTGGGTAGAGCAATCGTCTGCCAATATTACGGCCTGGGTTCAAATCACGGCAGGACCAAAAAAAATACATATGAACTTTTTTGAAATTTTATTTTGGAAAATATATTTCCAGACCACCTATTTATTGGTTTTTCCAGCGTTTTGCCAACGTTCAAAAATTTTGTTTCTCCAGGGCTTTTCCGTCGCTTTTGTTTGTATTTTTCTGACTGGGATGTCAGATATGGTTTAGCCAATTTTATTTCGTGCTAATTTTTGATGAAATTTGTTATAAAAATATTTCGTTTTTCCAATAAGCATATTTTGTAGTATTATATTGGCATTTTTAAATTTATTTGTTTCGATTTGTACCTAATTTTTTACAATAGGCATTTTTTTTAAATTCTGGATATATTTTTGGATTTATTTTATTTTGTTAAAAAATCTATATTTTGTTTTTTAATTTAAAAAATTTATAATTTTTGTCAATATCTAATATGCAATATAATATGCAAGAAAATCGTAAAATTTTATCAAAATGCGAACATAGGAAGGAATAGAAATAAACTAAATCCAAAGTGGAATTACAAAATAAATCCGTTTTAGATTTAGCTTAATTTTATTCCAGATTTTGCATTTTGGCATAATTTAGATTTGATGTGTTAGATTTGGATAAAAATATAAAATTTTGAAAATTAAAAAACAAAATGTGCATTTTTTAACAAAATAAAATAAATCCAAAAATAAATCCAGTGGTTAAAAAAAAACCTAATATGAAAGATTTATTGTAATTTTTAGGTCATATTCATAATAACTTTCTAAG
Source organism: Leucophora obtusa (assembly GCA_949987735.1). Taxonomy (NCBI): domain Eukaryota; kingdom Metazoa; phylum Arthropoda; class Insecta; order Diptera; family Anthomyiidae; genus Leucophora; species Leucophora obtusa. Next base: position 137,545,811 of record OX465298.1, read on the forward strand.
TATATAAATGTCTTATAAACCAAATATTTTATACAAAATTCATTTTATAAACTTGTTATAAAGTTTTCGAATTATTATGCATAAGCACTTTTATATTTTAATTCTTAAGTTTTAGTTAAAAAAAAAAAATTTGTAAATGAAACAAATGTGCCGATTTAATACGAAAAAACTGTAAAAAATCCATGAATTAAAAAAAAAAACTGTTTTTTACAAGAGAAAACTGGAAAACTGTACGGCATCCCAAAAAACTGTAAAAACAGGTTAAACTGGCTATATGGCAACACTGGCCACATGCAAAATTTTTTAAACATGGACTTTATAAAAAAATACGGTTTTTAACAAAATTTCATTGATTTCGAAAATGTATTTTTCTTTTTTTCCATATGAAATTCATAAAAGTATAATTTTTATTTTCATATATTTATTGCGGGTTTCAAAATATTTTCAATATTAAACAATATAAAAAAAATTGCTGGTTGTTTACTTGAATATTAGATAAAATATTATTATAATCTGGCTAATAAGATGTCAATCTCCCTCTGGAGGCTATAACAGCTTCGATTCGGGAAGGCATTGACTCAACAAGTTTTTTCATTGAAATCTCATTTTCCCAGACATTTTGCAAAATTCTTTTTAGTTCCATTTCACTTTGTGTTGAGACAATTTACGTTTCATCACGTGCCATAAATGTTCGATAGGATTTAAATACGGGGAGTTTGCATGCCAATCAGAGAACGGTTTGAGTCCCTTATTTTATGCTTTTGAATGCAATCACAAAAAATGTGCATATTGTTGTCAATACACATCATTTCAGTAAAGCAATACAGACACAATTGAAAAAAGTGAGTATGACGAAAGCCATGCATTGCACTGCATGTCTTCTGTTAATCTTACCTAACACTCCCAAAAGCAACGAATATAAAATGATTGGTATGAATACATACCGATTGTTACGAATGGTCTCAATGTTGGTTGTTTAAAAATTGATAATTTTTTTCTGTCAAATATTTTAGTATATTTTTGGTGTTTATTTTTTTCACTTAAACATTAACAAAATGAGAAAATATATACAATTTCATATTTAAATAAAAAAATGGAAATTTCTTCACACTGCATTTTTCAAAATACCGCAACAGGTCAACGAATACTAAATGAATGTTGTGATTGATTTTATTTTTTTAATGCGTCATCTCTTCATTTCGTTGCTTGACACTCATCATCAAAAACAATGAATGTATATAATAGCAATAGCATTAGTTATTGTTGTTGCATGAATACATGGCAAAAGCAATGAATGGTATGACTGCACAATAAAAACGAATGTACTCAAACCGTTCTCTGATGCCAATCCATGTGCTGAATACTAGAGGTGAGCGATCCGATGATTTTTGAATAACGCTGCTACCAGTGATCGTGATTTTCAAATCACTGTTCTTTTAAACAGTGACCGTGATCACGGGTTTGTAATAGAGATGGGCGATCCGGCGATTTTTCAGTAACATTGTTCTCAATGAATGTGATTTGCAAATTGTTGTTCTTTTAAACTGTGATCGTGATCACGGTTTTTCTATGGAAAAGACAGCGATTTTCTGATAAATAAACGAAATAACATTTATGGCGAGTTTTTAAGATGTCAGTTAAACTTGGTTTAGTTAAACCGAAAACGAATTATGTCAGACATTTCAAAGTTTATTAACAAAAATTTGCCGGAAAAACTTTTTCTCGAGTATAATTTATTTCTTTATTGAAATAAAACAATAAACCACATTTTAAAAGTAGTATTCCAGTTAAAAACTGCGTTAAACTAAGTTTAAAGATAATCCACTTCCTAAAAACTGGGCCTTAAAAGAAGAATAGTTGCGACCGGTAACAAAGACATGATAGGAGACATTTTATTCAGAAGACTGTGAAAGCAAGTCACTGAAGTTTGTAAGAAAGAATAGTCAAAAATATTAAAAGAACGACATTCCGAATAACTGCGACTTGAAATATTTGATCACTGCCGTTACCAGTGATTTATCAATAACTGTGATTAAATCACCGGTATGAAAATATCGCTCATCTCTACTGAATACCAAGGTCCTTGAATGTTTTTTGCACCTGTAAAAAATATTTAAAAGATTATTTCATAATTTTTAGCTACAAACATACGAATATAATGATACTACATATTTATAATCAAAACTTATCGATTTTGCACGGTGACATGGTGCGGAGTCATCCTGAAAAATATCCTCACTAGAATGCCCGTATTGCTCCTCCACGACAAGTCCCGTTATGGCTTAGCCATGTTTTACTCCGTTCATAATTCCATCCACAAACAACAAAGGACTCCGTACATAATAAGAAAAACATCCGCAGATCATTTGACTCTGAGGATGATATACACGTGTCCTTAAATCTTTCTCCTGGAAAACGTCGCACGTACGGAAGATTGTCGACAGAGTGCAAGTAAAACTTGCTCTCATCAGACCACGTTTCGCCATTGGTCGAGAGTCCAATTGCGGTGCATTTTGGCCCACTCCAACGGTTTAGCTTTCATTTTTAGTGTCAGGAGGCGTTGTCTGCGAACCGTTTCTACACTAATGCTAACTTAATGGTCTTGTTCGAGATCTCTTCTTATTTCGACGGCACTTTTAAAACGATTCTTCTCATTTGGTGTATAACGGTGTCTGTTCGGTCGGCTGTCTTTCTCCTAGTTCTTTTCCTGCTGCTGCTCTCTAAACGGTCGTCCTGGTTCTTTTTTTTTTAGTAAATTATAACGGTTGGATGGCCCCTTCTTCATCCAATGTAAAAATAATCACCTATTGATCTCGAGCAGTGTTGCCGATTTAGCATATTTAATGCTAGATTTAGCATTTTTTTTAAATTCATTTAGCATGAAAAAAATGTATCTAGCATATGGCATTTTTTTCAGCATTTTTCCAACAAAATTTAGCATATTTTTAGCATTTTTTACAGTTTTATTTTCTGTTTTTTTTTTTAGAATATTCTACACTAATTTGAATTTTTGCTATAAAAATATAATTGATGTTTTTTCCGATATAAAAACACAACAAACAGTATTTAATCAACCTTTTTCCACGGTTCTCGTTTAACAACTGAACTGGGATTGTTATAGTTTTGTAATAACATGTTAAAAGTGTTGTTAACTTTATTTTAAAATTGCTAAAAACAAAGAAATTTTTTTTCATGTTTAAGACACTGTCATTTTAAGTCTGGCGAACATTTCTGGATAAAAATAATGCAAGACTTAACGAAATTTTGTAGAATTTCCAAAAATATACAGTTTGTATAGATCCGATCAGTACTCGCTAAATTTTACTCTGTAATTTGATAACAGGTCGATATCGCAAATTTTTCATTGAAAGCCACGCCCACTTAAAACAAGTGACAAAATAAAAAAACAGACATTATGTTACAATTCTGCACAATATTCTTAACCACATATTTGCCTCCCGGGGCGAATTTAGCCACTATTTTGATTTTTAAAAATAAAGGCAACGAAAAAAAAATTAGAAAAAACTTGAATCGTTCCTATTAAATTTTCCACCACTGTATGTGTTACTGCTTATTCAATTTCATCGAACTCGCATTTTTTTCCATACATATTCGTGGTCTCTCGGATTTTAACGAGCGTTTACGGAAACCCTTGCTACTTTTTTCAATAACTTGGCAAATCTACACTCAAAATAATACGTCTGTTGGCTGGACAGAAAAGTTTGTTACTTTAACAAAATTTTTTATTGTTTTTTGGCTTAAAATAATATTTGTTGATTTTAACAAATTCTTTTGTTAAATTTAACAAATCTAAATGTAAATAAAAAATTTGTAAAACTAGAGTTTTATCTGTAATTATACTGAGTCGTAGAATTTATCCAAATTTAGGGTCTTGGGACCCTCCCCGGGCCTAGTCCATATCACGTGAGAGCATATAAGGGCACTCCCGTAAAGCAAACATTTGGCCGTTTTGCTCAATCTCGCTTAGTTTTCGAGATATGGACCATTTTATGAAGTGAAAAATTTTTTATAAAAATTTCCGAGGGTCCAAGGCCCTGCCAAGGTCCATTTTTGGATAGAGATAACCCCATTCGCTGGGGCATTGTATGGTTAGGGGTAGTCGAAATTTTCATCAATTTTGCTCTATCTCTCTTAATTTTCGAAATATGAGCCATTTTAGAAAATCGGGAGGGAACGAAATAGCGCCATCTGTAAAATTTCCGATACATTGGTGGGGCCATCTATAACAGTAACCTGAAAATATTACATTTTAACAATAAATTTTGTAAAATTTAACGAATGGGTTCTTAAAATGTAGTTATAAATAGTTTTAAAAAATTAACACTCAAAACTAGTTAAAGAACTGAGGATTTTTAGTATAGTGTTAAGTGAAGATAACTAAAATCTCTGCTTAAATCAGTGTTTCAACTAAAAATTTGTTAAAAATTAGTCAAATTGATTTAAAACCGGTTTGACAGATTTTTCTACTGACGTATTTATTTTAAGTGTATGAAACACATAGGAAATATCAAAATTTCTCTTTTGATGAGTATATTAATTTTACGCCGATTTATTTCGAATCTCGAGAATTTTCGACATGCTGCCGAACAAAAAAGTACCAATAAATTGTCTTTTTTATCAACTTTTTTTTTATCAGAGATAACACTAAAAACTATAAGGTCATCCTTGCATTTGGATTTCCATTACATAACCGAGTCCCATCCAAATCGGTGTGTAGGCGTTGGGATAATTCCCATTTTGGCAGGATTTTTTTTACTAAAATTTTAATTATGTAGTGAATTTTATATAAAATTTCAAAAATACTTATAAATGCTGATTATGACACTGTCACTAACTCTCGTTCGTATTAACTGGGGATATTAAATAATTAAAAAAAAAATAAAACTTTTTTCTTCAATTGCTTTTAACATTCAAAAACAAAGAAAGCTTTCCGGAAGAAAGTGCAGAAGTGAATGTAAGAAAGTTCTTTAAAAAAGAAAGAAAAAAAAATATTTATTTCGGAAATGAGTCATTTGAATAGGTTATTTGAATACAATTTACTGACTGTTTGAAAGACCGACTCGACTGACTGACTAAATTGCTGCTGCTGCTTCTATAAATGTTTGTTGGTAAATATTTATTGTTTCTGTATTTATTTTTTCTTGGAGATTGTATATTTAAATAAAATCTTTTATTTTAATCCACATTTGGAAAAAAGAACAAGTATAAAAACGCCAAACACTCATTAACAGCAGAATTGCAAAAAGGTAGTGTAGAAACAAGTTTAAGATGAGAAATGAAAATAGAAAAAATTTAAATAAAACTAAATAAATTGATATAAATGATATCAAATGATTTGTATTTATTGTTAATAAAAATGAGGAAATATAAAGAAATTTTCTCTTGAAATCGAGACGAATTACACAGAGTAATAAAATAAGGAAAGAAAGGTGAGTGATGATAATTTAATCATCAGAACTTTGTGTTTACTTGTCACAATCATTTACAGTGGTTTAACTAATGTTTAAGCTTCATCTTCATTCATCTTTTAGTATACAACAGAATCCGCTAATGGGGAAAACAGGTATTTACAGTGGGATCCTCTATGAGTTCAGTTAAAGCAGAAAAAAAAACTGTACATCAGGGGTATAACTTATAAACAAATTTTAAAAAATATCAAATCGGACCTTACCATACCGTATCGAGCAGTCTTTTCGTTATGTGCCAAAAACTGACATATTAAATAAAAAAAATATATCGCATGTCACCTTAAGTAAAGTTTTCCTCTTTTATTAACGGCTTTTCGAATTTAAAAAGCTTTTTCTTCTACAAATGTCACACCAATTTTTTTTCTCTGAAAACTATAAAATTTTATTATATGTAAACACTATTATCAGCCTTACTATCAATATTTTTCAAATGTATATTTTTGTTAAAGTCGACTTTATTTTAAAGGAAATTTGTAAACCAAATGTAAACAAAATTTGAAAATTTCAAATTAAAACAGAATTTTAAGGTATATTTTAAATATTTTGTATGGTACGAAAATTAAAATAATAGTCAGCTTTTGTGATTTCAAGTCGACATTTTCTTTTTTATAGTAAAGGTGTATTTTATGATAAATTTTTTTCTTTGATTCTCAGGCGTTTTCCCATTGAAACATACAAATAAATTAGTCTAAACTTCTTAAAAATTTTTTAGATTTTTTCTAAAAAATTAAAAATTTTTTAAATTTACTAAATACATCTCTCAAGGAGAGTTTCCGTACTTTTGATGGTTAAAATGTACTTTAGTCATTAGCTTGGATCGAATTAGGCATTTGGAGTAATTTCACTTAGAGTTGTCGATAGATGTAAAAAATATATTCCTAAAGTTTCAACCAAATCGAAATTGGAAAAATATTTCTTTATTTCCTCTTTTTATCGAAAATAGATAATATAAAAAATTTCTAACGGACATAATTCACTCAAAGTGGTAAAAATTACTTTTTTCCCAACCATTCGGAGATCAATCACCAAAAAACAGAATGAAACTTCCCAAAAAATGTTTTTAAATCTATCCAGAATTGGTATAGGTGTCCTGCGCTAAGCAATATTCCATACTAATAATGTTCCGAAATGCTTTCATATAACTAAAATTTTAAATTGCTGCTCCCTTAATTCTTGAAAAACGAGTTTCTACACGGAGGAAAAAGACGTTTTTGTATATGTTTGGAGGTAATCAATGTATGTTTACAAACTACCATATATGTATTTGCAGTGTGCTTCCAATTATATTGTTTTTATAGTTACTATACATATATTTCCCGGTTATAATTATATTTGTAGATACAATTAACATACATCTATTTGGAAAAACGGCGAATTTCCATTCTTGATACATATAAAGTTGTATGTAGCCATTATAACTTTTGTAGTTGGTAAAAATCGTTTAGTTTAGCTAGACTGCATCTAGTCAGAAAATTTAGTGATATTTTTCCTTTATTTATTAATTTTATTGTGAAAGATGTGAAAAAATAAAATAAATTAGTATAAATAAAACATAAAATTGTGTTAAAAAGAAAAGAAAAATATTTAATTGTGTATATTAAAGTATTAACTTATTATAAGAGTTTTTTATTAATATTTGTTAATAAAAATAAATAAAAAATAAATGAAGAGATTGTAGTTATTGTTTTTCAATGAATGTATTAGATGTAAAATTCAATGTAATTTATAATATATTTAGTTAATAAATAATCGCCAAACAGTAGATGTATTAATTTTACTTTTTATGTTTTTCCATTAAAATATAGAGAAATTTGGAGAGTAGAATAAATACGCCTATTGTTTGGCATATATTAATACTTGCTTTATAACTAAATATATTATTTATATATAGTATTTGCATGGAAACATAATAGGTTTATGACACACATATTATATGTTTGCTGCCAAACATATAATATTTGTCGATAGCGTCATTTCATTTCATCCAAACATTATATATTTACAGGCAAAAATAATATATTTGCTTGCAAACATAATATATTTGCATGCAAATATATATTGTTTCTAGTAAAAACACGGCGAATATGTTTAACAATTTCTCCAAATATATATATATTACCAGCAAAAATATGTTTGGGACAGGCAGTTTTTTTCAGCGTGTATCATTTGAATAATACACTCATAAAAAAAGTTAGTACAAAAGTCTGTTAAACGCGTTCTAATTCAGTTGAACTAATTTTCCCTGTTCTTTTCGTTTAAATCCGTTGTTTAGCTAAAGTCGTTAGTTATCCAATTTCACCATAAAAACATATTTCTGCTGTACTTGAACTAATTTTTCATCCTGATATTTAGCTATTTTTCTATAAATTATTTTAACAATGTACGAGTATCAGCTAATCTAGATAAATTTGTGGCAACTTTTTTAATATTTGTGTTTTCAAAAGAAAACGATAGGGGCGCTAGTGTATAATGATGATTGATGATCATTTGTTTTTAAGTGGGTGTTGGTGAGTTTGTCGACCAATACAAATTAAGAAATTTCTAGTAAATATATTTTAATGTCTGTAATGACGCTTCTTTTTTTAAGTGTGTTGGTGAGTTTTTCGACCAATACAAATGAAAATAATATGGCGCTTGCTAAGAAATTTCTAGTAAATAAAATAATATGATAAGAACATGTTTTCTCTTATTTCTTTTAGTCAGCAAAGGAACTCTAAAGAAAACGGACGTATACTCCACATTAACATTTCGCAATTAAAAATTTTATTAAAGAAATAACATAATGAGGTTTGTTTTATAATATAAACTATTTATTTACGTGAATACTATTAAATATGTTATTGTTTTTTCTTTTATTTCAGCATTTTAACATTTCCATCTAAATTCTACCTGCAGGTTGACGATAAAAAGGAACCAAACAATAGGTCTGTTCGACGTCGCTTTCTGGTAAAATTGGGTACCCGCGGCAACATACGTAGAACAAAGCAAATATAACTTGCGCTGGAACACACACACACTGGCAAGAAAATAAAAGTGATATTTAGTAAAAATAATGTTTTTGGATTATGTAATTTATTGGAAAATAAAATTAACAATATTTACATTAATTTGTTTTTATTCAATTAATAACAAAAAGTGATTGTAATTTCAGCAGCATGTTTTGCAGATTTCAACTGACCCACTTTCATTTCTATTAGACGAACATTCTTTTAAATTTTTGAATGTAAACTGAATTTTAAACCAATTAAAATTTAGCAGAAAACTTGTGCTGATTTCAACTGAGTAATTTTCATTTCCATTAAACAACATTTAAATTTAGCAGACCATGATTCTCAACATCATTGAAATTTCTGCTGGCGCAAATACAGATACTATTTGCTATTACTTTAGGAGAACTTTTAACTATTTGTACGGGCTTTTTGTTATGAGTATACTTATGGAGAACAAAATAATTTTAACCCATATTTTCCTGAATTAAGAATTCGTTCCAAACCATGTATCCAATAAGAGTTTTCTGCATTTTTTATTATCGCACCACGCCCTCTAGCGTAGATAATTGCAGCCAAAATGGAAATGTTAACCCGCTGGCATTCTTCAATGGATCCAAATTTTTTTAAAATTATATTTTTAATTTGTTCTCTTAATTAAATTATACATAACGTCGGCTTGCCTGCAAGTAGTGCTATGTGTTTTTTAACAGGTTTTCAGGAGAGTGAAAAAACTGATTTATATTATCCTTTTCAGATATTTTTTGTCCCTTTCTGGATTTAAATCTTACTTAAGGAAATCATCAGGGGACGGCGCTTTTTCAATTTCTAGAAATATTTGTTAGTTCAGACTACACTCAGATAAAAAAAGTTAGAAAAAAAAATTTTGTAAACAGTTTCCAATCGAACTTTACTATTTTTATACTGATTTTTAGTACAATTTTGTTTTTTAGTAAACATTTTTGCTATTCTTTCATTACAAGTTACGGATTTTTTTTACTAATTCTCGCTGCTGATTTCAGCAAAACATTTTACTAATTTTTCAAAACCGAGTGCTAAATTTAGCAGAAAAATATACTATTTAATTTTTTTTTTTGATTTTTTACAATTCTTATTTAGTTCATATTTGTTACTATTGATATATTCTTAGTTTGGAAATAACACTCAGAAAATTTTATTGCATCTCCAATGCATAAAGAGGTCATAACTGGAGAACCGTTTGCAATTTTGACTCCAAATTTCAAGTACGATGAAGTAATTATACGCTTGTTACAATCGAAAGAAAAAAAAAATATTTTTAGATTTTACAGTTTTTTTTTTATTTTTTGGTACAATTTTTTGCTAATTTCAGCATATTGATTTTAAATTAGAGTTTACAACAATTTACTGAAATTTAGTAGCTGCAACTAATTATTTATACAAATTTCATTGTACTAAAATTATATTATTTAGTAAGTTTTTTAACTGATTTTAGCAAATCGATTTTGAATTGCAGTTTATGTAAATTTTACTAAAATTTAGTAGCGGCTACTAATTTTTTCTACTAATTTTATTGTACTACAGATCAGCAGACATGTGTTGCTAAAATTAGCAAAAAAATAGCGCTGGGCTCAAAACAGTTAAATTTCCCGTAATAACAGCAACATTTTCAGTAGCCATTGCAGACTTTTTGGTTGAGTGTACAAACTCAATAAGAATTCTTCTGTTCTCGTCTTAGAGTTTTTAAATATGTATACTTTATGATCTAGGCCGATTATTTGGGATATCAGTTAAACTTGGTTTATTTTTGTCAGCAATTTCCAAGTTCCTTAATACAAATTTGTCGGAACAACTTTCATCGTTTATACTTTCGGTCTCTATTAAAATGAAACAAAATAAACAGCCACATTTTAAAGGCAGTATTTTAGTTAAAAACTGCGTTAAACTATCTAGGAAATTTTTTTACAATCGGTTGTCCACCACACCAATTCTACAACTGGTTCCAGTAGAACCGAGTCCATGGAATTAGTTCAGGAACCCTCTCCTCGGATGTTAATATAAGGTATAACTGCCGGTGAATTAGTTCCAGAACTAAATCCGCTCCATTTTGCAGATATAGAATTGGTTGCTTTTGGAACAATTTCATACAAAAATCATCGGTGGCAGAACTGACAACAGAAAGGGTTACAAAGTAAAGGTACCTATTATACTTTTAGTTATATTTGAGTTAATTTTTTGTTAATGGAAAATAGCAAATTAACCTGCAAAAGTCAGCAAATAATTTTGCTAAATAATTTGTAGCCTGAAAAATCACAAAAAAATTTAAGAAAATTTAAGATTTTCGAAGTTTTTCTTTAATTTTTTTTTTGAATGAAATAAAAATTGAGCATTTTGAAAACAGCAGTTTAGCAAATATCTCTGCTGATTTTAGTAGGATAGACTGCAATTTGCAAAAATTTTGTAGATATAACAGTTTATATTTGCTATTTTTAGTCTACTAATATTTAGAAAAATTTTCTGCAGATTTTACAATACAATTTGTTATTTTCAGTTAACTAAAACATAGTTTAAATATAACTAAATTTTTGTAAATTTAACAGTTTGTTGTTCTTATTTTGCTAGTATTTAGCAAAAAAAAATCTGCTAATTTCAGCACATTTTTCTGCAACATCATTTTTAACTAATTTTTAGTAACTTTTTCTGCTATTTTTACAGATTTATTTCTATGAGTGTACTTAATAATATTTTTGGGATTGTAATAAACCCTAAATAATGGGATATTTTGGAAATTGTCCTCCATGCGAAAGATTTTTCTTAAAATTTTCCAAATAAACAGTTATTATAATCAATGATAGAGCCGAATTTTTGTTATACCACTTCTGTATACATTCTTAATTCAATAATTAACATTTATTTTTGGAAAAACGCAATATACGTCAGTATGCGTTTTACGTATTATATGTAGCTAAAAACTAACAAAGTATCCACCCTCTCTAAAGGCAAATAAGATTACGTGACTACAATGACGTTCGCAAAAGATTTATTCGTAATATTTACCATTATTTTGCATTAAATAAATTAAAAATACTTAAATAAAAAATTCAATAATACCCCATGAATATTTCCTATTCTCCTCTTCTATTGTCAATTCTGTCACCGTTGATTTTTGTTTAAAATTGTCCCAAAAGCAACCGCTACTATAGCTCCACAGAGAAACCGGTTGCTCTCGAATCGGTTCTAGAGGGTTATTCTGTAATTCGTTTCGAAATTTCACATTGAAAAATTAGTAAAACTTCTTGTATATCAATTTTCAGCAATTTTTTGCTGAAATTCCGTTTTCAGCAAAAGTTTTAGTTATATTTTTTAGCACTAAACTAATTTTGAACTAATGTTTTACTAATTTATTTTGTTACAAAAATTGTGCTGATAACCGCATTTATAGCGTGGACGACAACCAGATAGACAAGATGTAGATGTCACTGGATGTAGTACAGACAACGGAAATGTGATAAAAAAAAAACAACTCTACACAATTTCTATATTTAAATTTTCAGCAATTAAATTAACTAAAGTAAAATTTCTCTAAAAAAGTTTAGGGATTTTAGCAATGATTTTTTTCATTTGCAATCGACTAAGTGTTAGTAAAACTTTTGCTGAGAATACTATTTTTTGGTAAAAATCAGCTCGCTGATTTTCAGCAAACACCTTTTGCTGAAATTACCAACTTTTTTGCTAGCACGCTCCTGACTAAAAAGGAATTGCTCGCAGTCTTTTGTTAGCAAAGTAAAAAAGGAGGCAGGGATGTAGTTAGGGTTTATGTCCCGGGAATTCCCGGGACGGGATTCCCGGGAATCCCGCCCTTTTTCGAATCCCGCAATCCCGGGAATTTTGTGCGGGATTTCCCGGGATTTTTTTTATTCTTTTACAGAAGTTTAAGCTAGTATTATTGCAATTTTGGAAGCCTTATTTAAATTTAAAGCATTGTTTTTTTGAAATTAATTTGATCAAAAAATATTTAAAATTAAAAAATTAAATAAACTGAATTAGGCCAAATTGTTTTTAGATGCCAGTTGAATTTGGTTTAGTTAAACCGAAAAAATTTTATCAGCCATTACCAAGTTTACCAACAAAAATTCTTGTTGTACTTCGGAAAAATTTTTTTCTTTAAAATGATCTTTGTTCAAATGAAGCAATATTTGTACAGGCTGGTTTACACTATATTTTCGGAAAAATTCTGCAACCTTGCCTATATGTTTTGCATGTGTACTAAAGTAAAATCCTACCGAAAATCTCATAGTGTAAACCAGCCTTATTCAACATTCCAACATCATTATTTCAGTTCCAAATACCTCCAAAAACTAGACATTAAAATTAAAAAATTTGTAATGTTTTCATATTTTCAATTGACAAGTATTTTGAGTTTCTTTTATTTAAAATAATTTAATTTTAAGTTCAATTGTTATTCCTTTATTTCAATTGTGTTATCTGTTTTCAAAATAATCCATCAGATGCTTTTTAAAATTATTTTGGATTTTTTTATATGTTAATTTAAAATGCCAATAAATACGAAAATTAAATTATTTATTTTTAAGTACCTGTGGCATAAAAGAAAACCAATTAAAGTTAAGAAACTATTGAATAATATTGTAGTGTCTTTTTTTATAAAACGATTTAGGCGAATTTGCCTAAAAATTTGTGTGAAAAATACTCACTATTAAACTTTTTTATAAAAATAATTCTAGACAGATACTTTTGCAAATCTGAATAGAAAGATACAAAATATCTAGAAATAGAAATTTTTGGATTTCATATTTAAAAAATATTTTAGCAACAAATCGATCTTATTTCTGACTATAAAATTGGTCCGACACAATTTTGCACCCATTAACAATTTCAATATATTCTGAAAAAGGGGATGAAGATAAAATACCCGTGTCTTTCACTTTTTCAATATTAATTGGTTTAACCGTTTAAACCGTGAATTAATATTTAATTAATATATTTCTAAGAGTTTTTTAAAATTAAGACGGCCTTCCATATAAATATATTACCTAAATATTAATTCACGATTTAAATTGTTAAACGAGTTGATCCAGAAAAAGTGGAAGACATGGATATTTTATATTTAGCCATCATTTCAGAATATATTAAGTGCAATTTCTCATGGGTACAACAAAAAGATGAACTTTGTCGGACGGTGTTTTAACAGTAATCAAGTTTTTCAAGTGCAACATATGTCGAATTTATATATTTTCTAACGAGCGGGAATTCCCGGGATCCCGGGAAATTCTGAAAAAAATCCCGCTGTCCCGGGAAATGAAAAAGTCCGGGAAAAGAAAAACCCTAGATGTAGTCGTTTAAGGTACAAAAAGTGCCGGATCGGAACGCCAAGATGAATGAAGAGGTAAAACGACGTGCCAGAGAACTAAATCGGAATTTCATTAAAAATTATGAATGTTGTGTTATGGACGATGAAACGTATGTGCTTGGCGACCATAGGCGTACCTAGACCATTTTTCTGGGGTGGGCAAGGGCCCCATTTATGTTCGGTTGTTTATTTGCCTATTCTCAGACCCTTAATCTTAAAAGACTTAAAAATAACTCCCTCCCTTTTGATAAAATTTTCATAATTTTCAAAATTCAATAATTCCGGTAGTTTATCCTATGAGGATCTCTATGTTTTTTATAGAACACACTGAAAAATGCATCCATTTTCTGAGCTAAACGCTCAGAATGGTATAAAATGTGGATATTTGATGGAGAACCTGTCTCATATTTTCTTCCACCTCTGCCGAACCCATTATAACCCCATATTTTGACCACTTAAATTACCGAGGTGATCAAAAACTGAGATGTTCGTCGTAGAATTTTTGTTTCTGAAACATAGGAAATTTCAATTTCCTCAAAATATTGTAGTAGTGTTTAGTTTGAAGCAACTTCCTTGTGAGACATTAACTAATTATTCATTTCAAAAAAATATTAAATCTAAGATATTTTTTTAGAGAAATCCTACACTAATAGAAAAAAGTCTGTAACAAATTTAGTTAAAAATACTTAAAATTAGTTAAAAATGATGCTGCAGAAAAAACTGCTAAATTAGCAGATTATTCTTGCTATATATTAGTAAGATAGGAACAGCAAATTTAAAACTTTTACATATACAGAATTTTAGATATATGTAGTTGAATTAAATTTCTGCTAATAGAAAAGAACAAATTAACCTGCTAAAATCAGCAACAAATTTTACTAAATAATTAGTAGCCTCAAAAATAATAATAACTAATTTTTAGTTGCCTTTTCTGCTATTTTACAGATTTATTTCTATGAGTGTAATATTAAATAATTATTCCTTTAAAAAACTATTAAATTTAAAAAAAAATTTTCTTATAGCCAGAACTAAGATTAATTTGTTTCTTAAATATTTCTTAAGTAAGAATTTTTAAAAACATTTCTTATTTAAGAACAATTCAAGACAAAATCTATCTTAGTTCTGACTGTAAAACTGACCGCTAGATTCCAACAAATTATCTTCCTAGGAAACTAGTAGAAATTTTCCCAATCAAAAACACAGGATTAACTGATATTAAAAAAAAATAATCATAGAACAAGAATTATAGATAGATTTTTTTAAATTCTGGGGTGGGCAAAAAGCAGTCTAGTGTGGGCTTTGCCCACCCCAGACGGGCCTAAGTCCGCCAATGTTGGCGACTTCTCAAAGCTACCAGGTGTAGATATTATTTATTTATTTATTTATTTAAGTCTATGGATACAATATTATCCTTACAGACTAGCAATGTATATTTAGAAATATAAATAAGTTACAGTAAATTATTTAATAGAGCTTTAAACTGAGAATGGGAAATGCTTATTTCTAAATGATTACAATACTTATTGAATAATCGCATAGCTTTAGTAAGCGGTTCATTTAATGCATATTCAGTGCTGTGTATATCAATATGAAAAAACATATCAATATTTCTTAATGGCCTTGAAGGGACATATATTGTAATTAATTCTAATAATTTTGGGGAATCTATTACTCCACAAATAATACCGTGTAGGAAAACTAATGAGTATATATTCCTTCGAGCTTCTAGAGTTTTTATATAAAGAAAAATACATTTATCTTTATAGTTAGGGATACAAAAAGTAGGAGCAGAGACTGCTTGAATAGCAATTGTAGATTTAAAAAATGGAAGTGCAGACTTTGTAAATTTTACTTGAATTTTCTCAATACTATTTATATGAATTTCAGCGGTGGGACTCCATATAAAAGAAGCATATTCTAATTTTGATCTTACCAACGAAGTAAATAAAACTTTTTTTTGTAAAATAATCAAAATTTCCACCAGCATTACGTCGAATAAAAGCCAATAAAGAGTAGGCTTTAGGTATTATAAGGTTTAGATGATTACTAAATGATAACTTAGCATCAAAGACTACACCTAAATCTACAATTTCATCAACAGATGATAAAATTTGGCCATTCATTCTATATTGAGAAAGTAATACATGACGACATCTATGATATGTCATGTAGAAGCATTTCCCAATATTGAATGGCAAACCATTACGATTAGACCACAAAGTTACCCTATCTAAATCTTCCTGAAGATCAGAAATATCACTAAATGAAGAAATAGTCTTAAAAATTTTTAGGTCATCGGCATACAAAAGATACTGCGAATTTCTAAAACAGCGGCAAATATCATTAATGAAAATATTAAATAATAAAGGACCCAAAATACTACCCTGAGGTATGCCAGAGGTCGGAATAAACCAATTAGAGTACACACCATCAATGGAAACTGAAGCATATCTACCAATTAAATAATAACGAAACCAACTTAACATTTCCGAATGAAAGCCAATCTTTGAAAGTTTTAATAAAAGAAGTTCATGTGGAACACGGTCAAATGCTTTTGCAAACTCCGTATAAATTGAATCAACCTGAACTCTATTCTCAAATGAATTTACACAATAGTGGGTAAATGCAGCCAAATTCGAGGTGGTTGATCTACCAGCCATAAATCCATGTTGAGATATAAAAATATATCGTTTTAAATGAAAAAATAGTTTTTCATAGACAATATGTTCAAAAATTTTCGCAACGTTAGTGAGTTTGGAAATAGGCCTATAATTAGTAATATCATTTCTATTACCAGATTTTATAATAGGAAAAATTGTTGTGTGTTTCCACCTCTGAATAAAATATCCAGTTTTCAATGATTTATTGAAAATAATTTTAAGAGGTAAAATAAGGAAGAAAAACATGATTTTAAGAGAAAAGCTGAGAGTCAATCATTATCACTCTTGAAGGAATTAGAAAGTTTTCCAATTCCCACCGCAACATCTTCACTAGATATTTCCATAGATCCAAAATCAAAAAAGGAATTTACACCATCTAAATTAAACCCATCTAGAGGGCCGGAATCATTGTTAAAATTAGATTGGAAGTACATAGCAAATAGGTTAAGAGAATCATTCAAATTGTTGGATGATTGGCTATTATATACCATTTTTACAGGAATTGTAGAATTATTTCTTTTAGAATTTACAAATCTCCAGAAACTCTTGGGATTATACTTAATAGATTCATTAAAACTCATTAAATATTGGTTGTATAAAAACTTATTAAGAAAATTAAATTCCCTCTCATAATGAAGAAAATTTAATTTATCTTGAGAATTATTCGTGGATTGAAACTTCCTATGGAATTTATTCCGAATATTCTTTAATCTTTTTAATCCCTTAGTGTACCATGGAAGTTTATACACTTTAGGATTAGCTAAGGGGATAAGATAACATGATAAGAAGGTGTATGTAGTAATGGACACTACAAACTGGAGAACCGTTACCAATTTTGATTTAAAATTTCTAATACGATGAAGTAATTATACGCTTGATACAATCGAAAAAAAATTTTTTTTTTTTACATTTTCCAGTTTGTTTATTTTTTAGTACACTTTTTTGCTAATTTCAGCAGATTGATTTTAAATTATAGTTTACAATAATTTACTGAAATTTAGTAGCTGCAACTAATTATTTATACTAATTTCATTGTACTAAAATTATTGATATTTAGTAAATTTTTTAACTGATTTTAGCAAATCGATTTTGAATTGAAGTTTACAACAATTTTGCTTAAATTTAGTAGCGACTACTAATTTTTTCTATTAATTTTGTTGACAGATCAGCAGACATGTGTTGATGAAATTAGCAAAAATACCGCTGGACTAAAAACAGTTAAATTTCCCGTAATAACAGCAAAATTTTCAGTAGCCATTACAGAATTTGTTGGTTGAGCATACAACATGCCAATAAAATATCTTAAAAGTAGATTTTGTAAACGTTTTTTCGCTCTCCTGAAAATCTATTAAAAAAACATGTGACATTTTGCCGGCCGGTTGACTATATACAGCTATATAACATTGTAAGAAATTAGTTTTAGTATGACGTTGCACGCATTTTTATGTAACTTAGCATGGAATCATATATCATCATATCGATCAGTACACTCATAGAAATAAATCTGTAAAAATAGCAGAAAAAGTCACTAAAAATTAGTTAAAAATGATGCTGCAGAAAAAACTGCTAAAATTAGCAGATTTTTTTTACTAAATACTACTAAAATGAGAACAGCAAAATTAAAACTTAAATTTACAGAATTTTAGTTATATTTAGGCCAACTTTTAGTTAATTGAAAATAGCAAATTGTACTGTAAAATCTGCAGAAAATTTTTCTAAATATTTGTAGACTAAAAATAGCCAAAATAAACTGTTAAATCTACAAAATTTTTGCTATTTTTAAGCTAAATTTAGTTGAATGCAAATAGCAGTTTATTCTGCCAAATTCAGCAGAAATATTTGCTAAAAAATTGTAAACTGCTGTTTTCAAAAGGCTCGATTTTTATAAAGCATTTAAAAAAAAAAATAAAAAAAAAACTTGGAAAATTTAAAAATTTTTTGGTTATTTTTTAGGCTACTTTAGCAAAATTTGTTTGCTGATTATATTACTAATATATAGCAAAAATAATCTGCTAATTTAGCAGTTTTTTCTGCAGCATAATTTTTAACTAATTTTTAGTAGTTTTAACTAAATTTTTACGGACTTTTTTCTATTAGTGCAGATAAATATATTTTTATTAATTCGAGTAAGATTTGGGGACGTTAATTTTTGGCGCCGTTAAAAAGTGTGAAACACATTTCTCTTAATAACTTTTTTCACCTTTAATTAAATTAGTTTTTCTCAAGGTTGGCAACCGAAACAAATAACGGTATAGGTATCGGTATTGGTATCGATTTTTTATTTGTTTCGGTATCGGTATCGGTAACGGTATTTTAATCATTTCGGTATCGGTATAACCGATACCGAAACATTAATACCGGTATATACCGGTATTATTGAAAAAATTTACAAAAATATAAAAAAAACGTTCTTAATTATAAAAAAACTCAATTTTATTAAATTTTTATAAAGGATAAGTATTTAAGTTATTAAAAATTTCTAACAACGGAAGTACTTCAGCCTAAACACTCCGATTTTGATGAAATTTGGATATGTGATTGAGAAAAAAATCTAAGATCGACCTGTCTCAGCTTATCGGCCACCTCGGAATTTTAAGGGTCCAAAAAGGGCCCACCAAAAACTTGGTAATGACTGGTCATTACTACATGCAATACTTAGATCTCATATCTCATTACCCGTTGAATTACTTTTAAACTGAATGTAATGAGTTACCGATAATTATACCCCACACACTACCATTTCACAATAGCTGAAACCAATAATATATGTTCTAAATCATTAAAAACCATAACTATGGCGTAGCCTAGTGGTTATCGTTTTTGCCTGACAGACATGAGGATCGCTGCTCAACTCGTGTTAGCTTCCATTGTTGTTTTTTTTTTGTAATTTATATTAAACATCTATTTATAGAAATGTTGATGTTCATTAAGCAGTATTTAATAACAACAAGTTTTGTGAAAAATAGACATGTATAACAGTTGCCACAATAAATGTGTACATAAGTTAAAGCAATTAAAATCATAGTGATGTCGTGGTCTAATGGTTAGAGTGTTTGCCTGACAATCGTGGGGTACGCTGATCAATACGTGTCAGCTCCTATTGGTTTTTAAATTTTTATATTTTTTAAAATCTCTATTCAACATCTATTTATAGAACAGCTGATAAACTACTTACAGGTAACATCAGTGTAATGACTTTCCTCCAATGACATCACCATGTTAAAATAAGTAGTTTAGTAATTAAAAGGTAACTAGTGAACACTTAAGATTTTAATACCTAAAACTCATTACATGGTAATGAAAGGTTTTGCTGGGGGGTTCAAAAATGGGTCCTTTTTAGGTTTTTTTGCTTTTTAAGATATTTCGACCAAAGGAACCATGTGCAAGTGTGGTATTGTTGGAAAGCAATTTTTGAGGGCTTTTCACTAGAGTTGTAAAAGTATTGAGTATTCCGGTACTGAGTACTCAATACTGTCTGTTTTTTTGAGTACTCAATACTCAAACGGTACTACTCAATACTTTTAAAGATACAATTTTCCGTAGAAATGTGTATTTTTCGCATGAAAATACAACTCTAAAAATAGTACTCTAAAAATACAGCTCTGAAAATACAACTCTCTTTGTGAAGCAAAGAAATTTGTAACGAATTTTTGGGAAAAATTATTTAATTTCTTTATTTAAAATGTTTTAAATTAATTAAAATGTAAGTAACAATAATTATTTAACACTTGTATGTGAATTGTTATTATTTTTCCTTATAAATACCAATTCATAACGTTTTTATTTTTAAATTCAAAAAACCGTTAAAAGTATTGAGTAGTATCGAGTACAGAGAAACAAGCCGACCAAAATAATCGGCGGCGGCGGCGCAAGCAAAAAATCGGCGGCGGCGGCGGCGATTGAGGTTGAGCCGGATAAAAATCGGCGGCGGCGGCGCAACCAAATAATCGGCGGCGGCGGCGGCTTGATCGGCTGAAAACAACATTTGTAATGTGATTTGAAAACGTTTATGTTTTTTTACGAAAGATAGATATTTTACTATCTCTCTATATGCCTTTACGTTTTTTGCCATTACTCTTACCTGACCATCTCTCAAAGATTTGTACGAATAATCTTCAAGGTTTACTATTTTTGAAAAGTTATTCATCATCGCTCTTATATCTGAAACATTTGAAATAATTATTGGAGGCGGTTTTTCTTCAGAAAGCTCTTTGTTTGCATTATCGTTAATATAATTATCATCATCATTATTGGGTGCGTTCGGCAGATACACTTTAATAGTCAACAGTTCTACAACAGTTGTACAACTATCTGCTGAATGACCTGATCACTAACCGTCATATTTTGGTAGCGTAAAAAAAGTTTGCTACTTTTGATCAATAAGTGATACATTTGTTGTTGTTCATTTACAAAAAAAATTGTTTTGTAAGAATGACAAATGAAAACATACATATATAATTCAAAAACAAAAATTAAAAAAAATAAAAGGAAACTATAGAAAAAAGTGTATTTAAAAACAAAACAAATAAAACATCGTTCAGCAGAGTAAGTAATCACAAAGCGCTACAAGTCACCGGTATCAGTTTAAGGTTTCTCTGCTGAATACTACCATTGTCTACATCAAGTGCATGTTGTTGCTAGTAGGTACTTGGTATATCATCATTAGGGCAAGGAATTTCATGCACTTAAAAATGAAAAATATGCGCCTAAAATATGCGGTTAAAAAAGAAAAATATGCACTAACAATATAAGAAATATGCACTAAAAACTATAATTTTTGCAAAAATAATGCACTTTAAAACTTAAAAATATATTTAAGTTAGTTATTTTGCAAACAGACACAGAACTCGAAGATTTCCCATAGGTCAATAAAGTTTTAAAAATGTTTTTTTTGATTGAATCAAAATATGAAAACGTATCGATTTTTTATATTTTTTTACACAATAAAAAATGCTACTAAAAATGAAAAATATGCACAAATATGCATTAAAAAGCACAAAATATGCATTAAAAATCCACCAAATATGCATTTAAAGTCGAAATATGCAAAAACATGCATTTATGTCAAAATATGCAAAAATATGCAACTACAAATCGATGCCAGTTTGTTCTAAATTTGATGAGTCGGATAAATGTTTAGTCCATATTAGTTTTGGACTATCGAGGAATAACATGCATTTGCATGAAATTCCTTGCCCTAATCATCATTGTTGGTAGTTTTTGTTATTTTTATTGCATGCTTAACTAATTCTGGTGATCGATTTTGTCGTTGTTTCATTGTTTTGTTTTCAGCAACTGTCTACCAGACAATTAGCGTGTTTTTTAATCACCTGGATTTAGAATTTTTCATACAAAAAATGGATTTATTAAATCCAAAAAAAAAAGTGGATTTAATTAATCCACAATAAAAGCACGAATATATGAAACAGCCTATTAATTTAATGTCAGAAAAAAATACGAATGGAAATTAAAAGAAAAACAAAAAAATTTAAAAACTAACAAATAAAAGGTTTTTCTTAAATTTTTTTTATGAAATATGTTTAGAAAAAAAAACTACACCTCACCAAATACATAGTTTTCATCTTGGACATTGAGAAATAGCTCAAATAGAAATGACAATTTTTCACTCTACAGTAACCCGAGTAAAAAAGTTCTGATATAATCATATATTATTTTATCTAATTGCATATATTAACTTATAGTTACATATGGCCACATATGCTTTTAAATTCAAGCATATATACTTTTATATAGTCATATATTAGATATTTTTTCCTCAAAGGTTTTAATATGGAGACATATGTTATTTTATATTATTACATACTGGCCTACATATAATTGTATGTGCTATATATAAGTACATAAATTAACATATAAAAGATATAATTACATATGCGTTTATATATAATTTAGTATGGCGCTATACATAATAATATTAAACTATATGTGGAGCCATATAAGAAATATTTTATAATTTGTGTTAGTTATGATTATATATTGACGAAAATTAACCCATATATACAATATACAATATGGTTCCATACATACAATATTTCATGATTTCTTTAATATATAACAATGTAACGTTCTTTATAAAATCATCTGTAATTATATATCATCACACATAAGCAATTTTTTCAAAGTGATTTTATATAAAAATATACAAGGTCCATATAAAACCGTATTATATTATATGTGGTTCCATGTTAACAATGACTTTGAACTAGTTTTTAGTGTCCGACGGAACAGTTCAGCTGAAAAATATATTTTGTCGGTATTTGGTATTTTCAAGCCTTATGGACAAATTTTGCTTATGAAACAATATTTGTTGGTCCGATTAGAATGCATTTTGAGGGTCAAACTTAAGGAAAATTCCGAAGTTAAGCAACAAATTCACTGTTCGGCCACCGAAAGTTCGGCCAAATTGATAAAAGTTCGACGGCCGAACAGTTAGCTTTACAGCTAAACTACGGAGTTTTCCTTAAATTTGACACTGATAATCGAATTAAATCCGCTCAACAAACAATTTAGCAGTATGAAAATTTCTCCACAATGCTTTCAAATAACAGAAAATCGACTAAATGTCACTTTTTGGCCGAACTACTTTGACCGATACTACTAGTTTTAGATTTAATAATTACTAGGGATTGGCGCGTGACTAGAAATGTTTGTGAGTCACGTTATTCACACGTGATCGTGAGTAATAATTACTATACTCAAGTGGTTCGTGCTTGAAAATTTTCAATTACAAATTACTTGTAATTTCTTGAAAATTTTCAATTACAAATTACTTGTAATTTGTAATTGAAAATTTTCAATTACAGTTACATGAAATGTAATTGATTTTTTTTTTAATTTCAATTACATTTATTTGTAATTGTAATTGAAAATTTTCAATAACAAATTACAATAATTGTAATTGAAATCCCTCAGGTCTGATCTCCAGATATTGTATATATTTTTTTATTTAAAAAAATAATTTTTTATATTGTTAGATATGGTCATATATAATATGATAAAAAATATAAGGTCAATATTTAGATATAATTGTATCAAACTATGTCCACTTTTATAACATTTTATATAATTTTATACAAAAAGATATAATTTGATGTAATTGGATGAGGACAAAATTCGGATACAATTGTATCGAATTGCATAAAATTGTATCAAATTGTACGAAATTATATACAATTGTATACAATTCGATACAATATGATACAATAAGACGTTCTCATTTTTCGGATATAATTATATCTAGTTACATAAAATATTATATATAATTAAATATAACTTCATATGGCTCCATATCATTTTTTTTTACTTGGGAAGTAATTTAATTAAATCCAATTAGTGAATATTAAATATTGCAATGGAATTTTTCAATTGTGTAAAAATATAAATTGAAGTGATAAAACTGAAAAGGCAGACTGTTTATCGCTGTTTTATGTAAAATATAATTATAAATTAAAAGTTAAAGTAGAATCCTTCAGCATCGAATTCGGTATTAAAAATTAGGGTGAAAGAAGTGTCGGACAGAAAATTTTTTTAAAATAGGAAAAATCTAACCCCATCTGTTGAGCACTTTTAGAAATACTTTTTGGATTTATTAAATCCAAGTGATTAGAAAAAACGGCTAATATCGCTTTCTTCAGTAGACTCGCTGCTACTATCCATTCTGCTGTAACAGCAGAGGATTAGTATAGCAGAATATTAATCCCTTTGTTTACTACTTAATAATAAGTAATAATTTGTTGTTGATTTCAATATACAATGTATTAAAAAAAAGTTTTTTCTTAAAACAATAACAAATGTTATTGCTTTTAATTTTAAATAGAATTATAGAAAAGAGATCACAATTAACTTCTGCACTTTATCACGGTCAGAAAATCACTCGCAAAAAATATATATATAAAATCAATTTATATAAGATTTGTTGTTGGTTCACGTGTGATTTGTTTCATGTTCGCACAGATCCATGGCTAGTCAAGACTATATCTAACAAATGGTCCTAAATATTTAATATAACATACAAGTTTTATTTAATAAATTATAAACATACCCTTTTAGTACCAAGTCCTTTTCGTTGAAACATAACTTGCAAAATTTTAATTTTGCCAGCATATTTTTTTGCCAATGTAAAGGGCTCCAAAGTAATCCCAACATTGGGAAAATGTAACCCCCTTGGAACTCAAAACAATTTTTGCCTCTTATAGAATTTTCTGACAATTAAAGCATACTGGGAATCAATATTTTTTTATTTATTCTTTTTAATTTTAACAAATTAAGGAATAAATAAAGACCATAGAAAAAAATACATATCGATTGATTTAAGAAATTAAACTTGTTTGAAGACTTTTGAATGGAGGCTTTGTTAGAAAGTTTGGGCAGGATGCCCAATCAATAATGTCCTTAAATGATGAAATTATGTGATCAATTCGAACATTGGTTTGAGCATTTTATCCGTAAAAGTGTCCTTTTCTAAATATTATAGAATTTTACAATATCTTTTATCTTTACCTTTTCAGTTATTTGTTACAAGATGTTTAATTTATCCAAAATATTCAACTGGACCATTTTTAAAAATGTATTTTAGAATTGAAAAAATATATATGGGAGATTAAAAAAATGTGATAAAAACCATGTAACCAGCTAATTTCAAATGCATGGATTACATTTGAGTTATATATTTCGATATATATCAGCGCATTGTCACATGTTTTACAAAATTTATAACAATCTGACCAATTTTTGGTTAGAACATAAAATTATAGGCCAATGTAGGCCAATTATAGGCCAAATGTAAACTCCGTAACCAGTAACTCATAAGGTGTTTTAACTTTAATAGCTTATATTTTAATAACCAATGAAGCTAAACACTAACTGTAAGAATTTATATGAATAGGAGAAGTAACGCTTTTAACAAAAATTAATACATTTTACAAACTTTTTCGTATATCTATGCTAACACGACTTCAACTCTGTAACGATTTTTCGTCATAATTTTTGATAAAAATGCATACACGAAATACATATATTGAGTTTTAAATGCAAAGTTAAGCAGTTAAAATTTTTTATTAATTGATTTTTTACACATCTGCAAAGAGTTGCAATCTGAAGTATTATATTAACCCATTAAGAACTTTTTTTTTTAAATTTTTTTCACAGTATAAATTTACATAAGCTTTTATAGCTTAAAAAAATTATATTTATAAAAATTTAATATTTAGAAGATTTTAACTTTTTTCTTTTCATATAAAAAAATTATTTTTAGCTCTGGTTGTTCAAGTTTAATGAATTAGTAAATTCTTTTTAAAAAATATATTTATTTTTAAATTTTTTATATTTGAAAATTGATACTTCCAGCCGAAATGAGCCGAAAAAAATCGGCGGCGGCGGCTGAGGCAAAAATGACCGGCGGCGGCGGCTTAAACGGCTCACGGCGGCTGGCTTGTTTCTCTGATCGAGTACTCAATTGAAAAGTATTGAGTAGTATTGAGTACTCAAAAAGTATCGAAATTTCACAACTCTACTTTTCACTGGTAGCTTTTATTGGTACTTTTTTGCTCTTTCGAATTTGCTGTTTTAAAATTTTCAAAAATTTTGGGTACTTTATATGGAGAACTATATTGCTATGGCTGCTGAATTCATATATATTATTCTTTATTAAATTTAAGCGGAACGTGTTTTTGCGTTTTTCGATATTCGCACTACATCAGATTTGCCAAAATTTTCCCCGAAACACCTTTTTTGAAGAATTTTTAAAGAATTTAGGCCTCTTTCTGTACTAAACATAGGAAATATGTACATCAAACTTCATATTTTGATGGATATATTAATCCTGTGATATACTCTTTTTAATTTCGTTAATTTGAAATATGCTCCCATACAAAAAGTTTAATAACATGCGTTTTTACATACTCCGTCTTTTATATATAAAATGTTATACTTATTTCCACATTAGATCATTTTTTTATAAGCTTTCCAGTGATGTATAACATGATATATATATATATATATAACCGTCGTTAAATAAAATAAGGGAATAAAGGCATTTAAGTTACAAAAAAGTACCAATGGTTATTTTGCCGAATATAGGCCCTATATTAGAGTGTTTTTTTTTTTTTTTTTGTTTTTGATTTTCGGAACACAAGTTGATTCACTACAAATATTTTATATTTGTATTGAGATCATATAATAAAATAAAAAAAAATAAGTTTATAAAATTAATAAAAGGATTCTCTAAAAGAAACTGTAAATTCAATTAAAGGTTTAAGAAACCAGTTTATATATTAAATTATATTTACTAAATTTGTCACAAGTTAGAGAATATTTATGAAGTTAAATAAATTAAAAACAATGGCTCATATGAATAAAAAATAGATATTACTAATAGGGGGAAATACAGGGTTTTTTAAGCAATTACTTCACAAATCTAGTATGGTTGGGAGTAGTCTAGAAATTTAATTTTTTAATTTTCGTTTACATTTCATGCTATTCTACCAGCCAATTGGTAAATTTGGAGTTAAAAGCTATTCCTAAGCCCAAAGTAATTACTTCGAAGTAATTGCTAAGTTTTATTCATATGACCCAATGTTGCCAATGCAAACTAAAAGCTGATAACCGCACTTTGAATTTATAACACGATTTTCTATTAACAATGGATAATAAAGTTTAATTGTTTACCAATTTTATATTAAAAAAATTTGTATTTTTGCTAAAAACGTGAAAAAAAACAATTTTTTAAAACCGATTCCATACCGGTACGATACCGGTATTAAGGGAAAAGGTTTTTGAATACCGGTATTTTTTGAAATCAAGAATTTCGGTATTGGTATCGGTATCGGTTGTCAATTTGAAAGGGTTTTGAAACGGATAACGGTATTATAACGGTATCGGTTGCCAACCTTGGTTTTTCTTGATCAAAGTATCTTTAAGAAATATGTCAGTTTTTACAATGTATGAGTTTGTCAAATTCCAGTGGTTTATTTATTAGTTTAAAATGGAGAATATACAAGGAAATTTGTTTATGCAATCTCTACCCAACTCTATTCTAAATCGTTTCTTTTCTTTAAATAAACTGATAAGGTTTGCCAAAAATCAAACAAACATAAAAATTGCAATCTTAGCGTAAATGTTTAACTTGAAACGTTAGCAAACATTATTTTTTTTTTGGTAATTGCCTCAATACTATAAAATACCAATTGAATTTTATTTGTAAAGTAACTATACTTATTTTTACATATATACAAACATATCGACCATTCCATGAAAACTCGGCCACAAAGCATATTTTATTTGACCTTGGGTATTGTGATTTTAATCTAATCTCTTTTAAGACTATTAATTACATTTTTTAGATTACTTCTTTGTGTGAAAGATAAATGTGTCTCCTTAAATATTCTGCAGATAAAAAAATAAAATTTAAAAAATTTCTTCGTAAATTCTTATTTATTTCCGCCACCGGGTATCGAACTTGCGACCTAAAGATTGCTAGTATAGTTCTCTACCGCCGAGCTATCCTTTGATATTAAAGTTGACTGGCATAAAAACAGCACTTTTTCATTGCGATATATTGTGTCTTATTTTCTTCAATAAAAGTACTTACGAAACAAGTGTAAAAGTTGCACAGCCATTCAGTATTGTTTTCAGTACTATTTTATTTAATATAGGTATATTTTTAAAAATTTAAAAACTAAAAATATTAAATTTCAACAATTTAATTGTAAATATTAAAAAAAATAAAAAAATATTGGTCCCGCCGGGAATCGAACTCGCGATCATCTGTTCGGAAATATACTGTATCAAAATCACTTTTAGAGGATCACACTTAGAAGTCATACTTAGGCCCTGCGCGAGGTGGTTAAATATATTCTAAACTAAATACAAATTGACTGAAGAGCTTAAAATTTCTTTGAAAAATTTTTGTAAACTTTTTAATTTTAAATTTGGATTCCCGAATTTAGTTAAGATTTTATTTAGCCAGTTCGCACCCAACCTTAAGTGATTTTTTGGATGTTGTTCAGAATTACTTTTAAAAAGCGGTAAAAATATGGGAACGGATACTTTGGAAGCAATGATAGAAGTGATTTTTTGGAAGTTGTTTAGAATTACTTCTAAAAAAGAAGTAAAAATACACTATCGGATACTTTTGAAGTAGTGAAAGAACTTGTTTGTTAAACACGACTTCAAATTTTTTTCTAGGTTCTAATTAAAATTACAATTGCAACTTTGTAAATAAAAAATGCAATTTTGAAATTAAAGTTGGTATTTTTTGAAACTGATATTTGATTTTTTGAATAACAAGCGGAAATGGTGTAGTTGGTTCATGAATGACACACCAATTTTTTTGCGGGTATTTAATGTTAAAATATATTTTTAGCAAAATATTTTATTAAAGAGTGAGATCAAAAAAATGTTAACATTTTTTTATAAATAACTTTTTTTATATATAAAAGTGAACTTTTTTTTATTGATTAAGTTATCTTTTAAAATGTAGGACAAAATATTAGCGTAATCGCACTATAATCTGACAACTTTCTATAAGATAATTTGATCAAAAAATAGTTTACTTTCGAATATAAAGACAGCTTGAAGTAAAAATGTGAGTTACAATTTTTTCGATCTCACTCCTTGTTCGAACTTTTGCTTATGATTATTTGCTTATTTTTTAAATGGTTAAGTATAAAAAGCGTTATTCATAATAAATGAATTTGTTGATTTAACTAAAAGTGATATTAATAAAATATTTGCACAACTAAAAATGTGTGTTATTTTAAATAATTATTCGATACTGGCGATTAATCGGTAATTGCAAAAAAAACCACTTAAAATAATACGTTAGATTTTATAAAATTTTTGCTAAAATATAATATTTTCATGTTTCTGTTATAACACGGTAGATGGCGCCACAAATGTATCCGAAGTTTTAAAGATAGCGCTATTTCTTTCGATCCCGATTTTTTAAAATCGCCCATATCTCGAAAACTGGGAGAGATAGAGGAAAACTGACGAACCCGTGGAAAAATTATCTCTATCTAAAAATGGACCCTGGTGGGGCCTTGAACCCTCGTGAATTTTTAATAAAAATTTTCCACTTCATAAAATGGCCCATATCTCAAAAACTAAGCGAGATAGTGCAAAACAGACAAAATTTATGGTCCTTTTTTTTGCTAACTCTAATTAAAAGCGGATTTAGCTGCAACTTGGCACAGAGAGTTTTTTCGACATTAAGTAATAGGGGCAACATTGTGGAGACCTCGAATTTCAACTTTCATGTTTTTTGGACCACTGTAATGTACATACATATATACATAATCCATTACCTGGTAATGCTAACTATACCCAGCAAAATCTTCCATTACCAATAAGTGGTTATATAATGAAAAAAATTTTTTACTACTTATAATTCGGCGTCAGTACTAGTTATTTTTGTTAGGCGAAGCCGTTTTTATAAGCAGTCTAGCTTACGCGCGAGTACTTATTTATTTATTAAGATAATGTGAATTTGGTAACTACTTATTTTTTAACCACTAGTAAGTCGTATTATTTAACAAATTGCAACCACTTATTTTTTAACTGGGTATAAGCACACGAATAACTACTTATTTAATATACTTTTATAATGCAGCGGGTAAGCGGGTGCACAAATTTTGTGCGTTTTTTCATGCAGCGAATATGGACAATTACTTACAAAAAGGCCCTTGTCGAACAAAAATAATGAGTTTTGACACCGAATTATAAGCAGTAGACCCTAATTCTACTGCTTATTATTTAGATATTAGTAATGAGCACCCATTACTGAGATTTTGCTGGGTAGTTACTTTTCCCATTACTTTTATATAGGGATGTCGCAAAAAATAGTGAGTAACACACAAGCATCCACAAATATATTGCCGGATCTAATTCGATCTGCCAATTTTCGGATAAATTTAGAAATAACTTAATCCGCACGTATATTGCTGGATCTAATTCGATCTGTCATTTTTCGGATCAGTTTAGATCTTTCTAAATCCCCAAATATATTGCTGGATCTAATTCGATCTGCTTTTTTTTAGATAAATTTAGATACAACTGGCAGAGCACTCATTTGGGACGCTTTGCCAGCGTTTGCGAAAAGCGTTTTACCAGTATTTGTTTTACAAAAATTTCGGTGGTTTATAAAAAAAACCACTGGCAAAGAATTGGCTTAGAGTGATATGCCAAGGTTTGCAATCAGTGGTTATCCAGTGCTACCTAGCCAATGCTACCAGGGGTACAAAAATCAATTCACTGGTAGACCAATGACTTTATAAAAATGCTGACGCTTCGTTAAAAAAAGTTTGTAGTCAGAAGGGTCCGAGTTCAAATCCGGTTGCAAGCAAAAAAAATTTTTTTTTGATTTTTTTTAATTTAAAATTTTGTTTGTTTTATAAAATCAATTTTTTTGTTTGTGGGAAAGCTCCTTCAAGACCAACTTTTTTTTGCCCTCCTAACGCTGGCATGCTAGTTACAAACAATTGTTTGCCAGTACTAGCATTTTGGCACAGCCAGTAGTTGTCCAGCTATTATCACTATGTCTCTTTAGCTCAGTGGGTAGAGCAATCGTCTGCCAATCTGATGGCCTGGGTTCAAATCGCGGCAGGACAAAAAAAAAACATATGAACTTTTTTTAAATTTTATTTTGGAAAATATATTTCTAGACCACCTATTTATTGGTTTTGCCAGCGTTTTGCCAACGTTCAAAAATGTTGTTCCTCCACTGCTTTCCGGCGCTTTTTGAACAGCCGGTCCTTTTGTCTAATGATTTTATCATTTTGGGAATGTGAAAGCATTTTTTACCAGTACTTGTATCACCTGTTAAATTGTTTTGCCACCGCTTTCCCGTTTGTATTTTTCTGACTGGGTAGTTGCTTTAAGTTTATCCTTGGGGATATCAATGGACATCCCTATTTTTAGATATAAATTTATCTTAGTTCATCCAAATATATACAATAGGATCTAATATGATATCATTGGATACACCCAATTTTGAGATCTAATTGGATTAGTTAGATATTACAGCAGAACTTAAACGACTAACAAATTGGATATGATTAGATATTGCGCCAAATAATTTTTTTTACTCGGAAAATTATATATAACCTGGTCAAATTTGATGAACCCATTTTTCAGATCAAATTATATCAGATCAGATCCCATGCGACAAGTTTATGTATGCCATTTTTCGGATCAAATAAAATATGAAGTGCCACCCTACTAAAAAAAGTTATATGACTTTTGTAATTATATACAATTATGTATATCCGAAAAATAAGAACATCTAATTGTATCAAATTAGATCGTATTATGATCATATTAGATTTAATTTAACACAATTAGATCTAATTTGATGGAATAAGGTATGGTTTGATACAGTTTTATCCGGATTTTGTCCTCATCCAAATATATCAAATATAATATAATCATATCCAAGTAGATATAATGTTATATAATTCGATACAATTATACATAATTATATGAGGCATATGTAACTATATGTTGGTCTATATATAATTGGATATTGTAATATGTTGCGCTATATATTGTGCAATATATAACAAGATATAGTTAAATATTTAGGATATAATTTTGTAAAATTTTATATAATTATATCTTGGTATATATGTTCTAATATATAATTACACAAAATTTTATATGATAATATATGACTATATCAAAACTTTTTTACTTGGGTATGGAATTACATCTACGACAATATATATATAATTATATGTATGCACGGCGCATGCTACGGGGACAGTTTTTCGATCAAGTGTTTAGTATGGAGACATTTGGTTAGTTTGGGGACTGTCCTCAAACTCTTCCTAGGCCTTGCGCATAGTATGAAGACAATTTTGACTAATATACAGCATAGTTTGGGCACATTTTTGGCTATGTCTCTAAACTATGCGCACCACATACATATGTATATATACATTAGACTGTCCCTTAAAATATCGATTTGTCGATTTTCGATCATTACACCCCCCAGTTTTATTAGAAATGGTCCCAAATGGAAGAAATCGATTTGTTTTTTTTTTTTTTTTGGAAAACGTTAACCCGTGCCGAAAGTTGGACGAAAATGGCCCATTTTGGAAAAAAAAAGTATATTACTATTAAAAATTCAAAAAATTCTAAATTTCGAAAAAATTAACTTTTTATTTTACTTATTCATTTAATATAGTCAAAATTATTCAGATATGGAATTGTGACTTCATCCGATATCATTAACCCACTTTTGCCTGGAATCAAAAATGACCCACGAATTTGATAAAAATTCAAAAACGTGTTTTGTTTTTAATTAATTTTAAAGATTTTTTAAAATGCTTAATTTGGAGATGTCGACTGATATTTGTACCATGCGATAGTTGGTATTAAAGAAAAAAAATAAATTGGAAAAATGATAATTCGAGTTTGTGTTTGGAGCGACTGCTTTCCAGGACATTTTACAAAAATTGCTCATTTCATCAAAAATTTAACAAAATTTGAATGTTTTCATCAAATTTTACACAGTTTTCGGAAAAACATCACTTAAATTTGGTTAGATTATAATTATATTTATATTTGGTTAAAAAATCTTTAACCTTTAGTGACCTTGGGTCAGAAAAGTCCCATGAAACTTAATATTAATTATGTCTACGAGATTGTAAAGCCATTAAATTGATAAAAAAAAAACAATCTCAATTAAATAAATATAATTATTTTTTGTAACGTAATCCATATGTGGATAATTTTTATACTCTTGGCCAAAAACGCCCCACTAGGAAATTTACAGAATAACAGCTTTCATAATATAATCTGACAAATGTTATTCTGTAAATTTCCTAGTGGGTCTTTTTTTTTGTGAAAAGTGAGAACATTAACCCTATATGGATCAAGTTACTCAAAATAATAATTTTAATCAAGTGGAAAAACTTTTTTTTTTATTCATTCAAAGTGATAATTTTCCGAAAATTATGAAAGGTGTTATTCTGTAAATTTCCTAGTGGGGCGTTTTTGGCCAAAAGTATAAAAATTAACCCCATGTGGATAACGTTACATAAAATAATTATTTTTATCCAGTTGAGATTTTTTTTAAATAATATAATGGCTTTACAATCTCGTAGTCATAATTAATATTAAGTTTCATGGGTCTTTTCTGACCCCAGGCCACTGAGGGTTAAGTATTTTTAAACAAATATAAAGATAATTATAGTCTAACCAAATTTAAGTGATCTTTTTCCGAAAACTGTGTAAAATTTGATGAAAACATTCAAATTTTGTTAAATTTTTGCCAAAATGAACAATTTTTGTAAAATGTCCTGGAAAGCAGTCGCTCCAAACACAAACTCGAATTATCATTGTTCCAATTTATTTTTTTTCTTCAGTATCAACTATTATGTGGTACAAATAGCAATCGAGATCTCCAAATTAGGCATTTTAAAAAATCTTTAAAATTAATTTAAAAAAAATCACTTTTTTGCATTTTTATCAAATTCGTGGGAAATTTTGGATTCCAGGTGGGTTAATGATATTTGATGAAGTCAAAATTCCATGTCTGAATCATTTTGACTATATTAAATGAATAAATGGAATAAAAAATTATTGTTTTTTCGAAATTTCGAATTTTGGGAATTTTTAATAGTAATACAATTCTTTTCCAAAATGGGTCATATTCGTCCAACTTTCGGCACGGGTAAACGTTTTCCAAAAAATAAAATCCATTTCTTCCATTTGGGACCATTTGCAATAAAACTGACAAATCTATTTTTAAGGGACACTCTAATATACATATCTGAACTTTTTTCATCGGGATAAAAGTTTTACCTACCAGGGCCAAACGCTTTGGGTGTTTACTATACTAGCCGATCACTTTCATTTGGCGCTGGAATTATCCACCCCAGTCCATGACCATGGTATTTAGGAATACAGTATGTAATTAAAAATTATTTTTTGTTTTAAAATATTGCATTCATTTATTGTTTGTGTACAATTATATCTGAAAAAGCAATTCTACCGACAAGCAAAAGTGGATCTGAAAGGGTTAATCGATGAATATATTAACAAAAATTAAAACACTATTAAAAATAAACTTTGAGAATAAATATTTAAACTCTTGGATTAAAAATTAAAAAATAAATAATAATGATTTAGAAACAATTAAGTTAAATTTAAACATAAAAACAGATACTCGTTACCGCAAAATGGTTATTTACTAAACAAAGTTTTAAACGTAATATAAGCGGAAGTTTTCTAATAAATTTTTTTGGCAAATTCTTCGTACACCTCTAAATTGCAGATATTAATTTTATTTTCATTATATCTTTCATTACAGTTACAACTAACGCAAAACGGAATCTTTATAAATTTTCGCTATTCAACAAACAGAAAAAATCTAGTGACTTTTTTTACTTATAAAAAAATTTAAATTACAACTAGAAAGTGTTATAAAAAATTTATTATAAATTATTACAAATATACAAAAAAAAAAAAAGCTAAAGTGTTTAACAAATTGGCCAAAATTATAATTTATTAAAACAAAATTTTTTAGTGTTTATTTTAAATAAATTAAAAATATTTTAGTTTTATAATTAAAAAAATAAAAATAGTTTTTAGTTTACAAATTATATTAAACTACATTTACTTTTAAGTAATATGTTGTTGAAATTTATTATTACCGGAAATTTATAATAATATCTAAAAAAACTTTAACTGACAAAAAAAATACAATAACAAAAGTCATTTTAATTTAATAAACAAGGAAATCAAAATTCTAAATTAAAAATTTAAATAATAAAAAAGAATAATATAATTCAAAATTAAACACCCCCTAAATAAAAAACCTCAACATACAATCCACACAAATCAAATCAAATAATAAAAATGTTGCTTTGATAAAGGTTAAAACGTAGTTAAAATAGAACATTTTTTAAATTTTTTTGTTTTTGATTATATGGTGTCATCATAGTCATCATTTTATTTTCTTAAACATCATCACAATAACCAACAATATCCAGCAGAGCCAAGCAATAATAACTGGAATCAAATCTCCTCAAAATCACTCTTGATTCGAGAGACTGAGAGAAAAAAATCATCAGAGATATTATTGTATCGACTGATATTATATAATTTCCCGAAGTTAAACAACGGTAATGCAGTCGTTTATGTTACGCTCAATTTTAATCGTCGTTACTAAACGTCGCTTTAACGCGTTTACTACAATATGTATCGACACTATTGTCGCGTAGTTTGTGGTTTTAAAACAAATTTTAACGTCACCGTCGTCGCGTCATCTTTAAGCGAAAAACATTTAAAAACCTATACGCTTTGGTTTATGTTAATCCTCTCTCGTTTTACTTCTACTACCACAACCGCCACAACATCGCTTACGTCGTTTTCGTTGTCGTCATCGCCGTTATCGCTTGTGTTAAATTCAATTGTTGTGTTTTCATGATTATAATGAGAATTCTGAGTGAATAAGTGTGTGGATCTTTAGTGTGTTGATCAAATTCAATTAAATCTAATTTATTTTTTTACTTTTTTAACCTCAAACTAAATCTACAACTATTGTACTGTGAAAAAAAAAGACATTGCGCGCGACAGATCATTCACAAACGTTCAGCAAATTATCATCAACCCTAGAACACAAAATCATATTAAGTTTGAAACTAAGAACACTACAGAGTTCTTAGACCAGAAAAAAATTTGATTTTCTCAGTAAAACAAAGTGCTCGTGAAATTAAATACATAGGAAAGTGATCATTAAAATAAAAAAAAAAACTTAAAATAATTAGTTAAATTTCTAAAAAAAAAAACAAATCCCTAGGATTCCTTTCATCCCTATTTAAAAAAAAACATAGTTTAAGTTTTGTCATAAGTTTTAAGTTTAAGTGTAAAAAACTAACCCTAAAACTATCAAAAAATTCGCGTTAATTTATAACGTTAAACCTTTTTATCGTTTAAAAAGATCTATAACTTCATATTTGACAAATTTTTAACCCCGGGCTTTTAAAATAAAAACAACGACCCTGGATTTGCTGCTGAAAACGTTGCGTACGCTAAAAAATCCGATTATGGCCGAGAATCAAACTGCAACAGAAGATTCCGGTCAACAATCGCAGCATCAACATCAAACGCATCCCCATCAACAACAACCGCAACAGCAGCAGCAGCAGCAACATCAAACCGATAATTCGCAAACATTATCACCACAAAATTCCGAGGAATTATCATCGGCTTTAACATCTCCTACAACACCACCAAACGAAAATAATTCAGCTTCTTCACCTGACGAACCACAAACGATCGTAATTGCCAATAATCATCATCAACAGCAGAATAGTCAACAACAACAACAACAACAGGGACGCAGTATGATTGATCGTCAAGTACCCGCCAAATTTAAGGCACCCAATGTAAGGCGTAATACCATACAATCTACTACGGTGCCTGCAAGAGCTGCAAGTACTACGTCTATTAAAAAACCCACTTTAACGAAAATGAATTCTTTATCTGGGACCTCTTCGACAAATGCGGATAAAGGTAATATGACATCGGATAAACATCACCAACAGCAGCATCAACATCATCACCATCATCATCAACATAATAGTATGACAAATCATCATCACCATCACAATTCAAATTCCTCTACTTCTAACACCACCACTACTACGACTACAACAGCCATACAACGTACTACAAGTGAAAGACTTCGTTTAAATGCTTTATCTTCAAATAATGCCCCAGGTGGCCCACAACAACAACAACAACGGGCTGGTGGAGGTGGTAATGGTACTGGTGATGATACTTTATCTAACGCTACCAGCAACAGTAGTCTTCATTCTAATTTAACTAATAACAGCTCAACTTCTACAGCTTCGGTTGCTCCAAAATCAACTAGTACCAATGCTAGTCAGAGCAAATCTACTACGTCCAAATCATCTTCGTCTTCGTCAAAGGCTTCATCGCCCAATAATAACAATAGTATTGTGGCTGCTTCTACTAGCTCACATCCAGCACGTAATCATCACAGTCATGGTCATATCCAAGGTCATGGTCATACTGGTGGTGGTGGAATGCGGAAGCCAAAGACTACTTCATCGTTTCAAATCACCTCCGTTACGGTGGGTCATAATAAACCACCCGTCGCCACGGATAATGGAGAAGAAGAATCAGCTGATGATCTCGATGAATCTCATACTGATGATAATAGTCGCATAACAGATTTGGAAAATGATACACCCTCTATGTCGGAGGATACCTATTCTAAAGAAGAGATATATTATCATCAAGATGATGCTTTAAGTAGTACTGCTCCGGTTATACCCACTAGTTCACAATATGGTTTGGTTGTAGCCACCCTAGGAGCTCAGGATATTTCAAATGTGCAAGTAAATGTGGGAGAGAATTTTATTAATGTAGTACCTAGTGGTAGTGGTATAAAGAAGGAGGATCTAAAGGACTCGGCTCAGCATCGTAGTGAACGTTTTAAGGTGGTGAAAATAGAATCGACTGAACCATTTCGTCGTGGCCGTTGGGTATGTATGGATTATTTGGATCATACTAGCGTTCAGGGGGCGGGCAAAGAGGAAAGTGGTGCTGCTGGGAATAATAATGAAAAGACTGAGGGTGGGGCCACCGGTGGAGGTGGTGCTGATAATGGTGAACATGCTCCAAAAACTACACAAAGCATGATATTGGGAACAGGAGCTGCAGCTGCCTTGGAAAATAATCTAGACAACTCAGGAGCAGCTACGGCAGATGGAAATTGGAATTTTCCGGAAACTACTGGAAATAATGGAGGTGGAGGCGGTGGTGGTGGTGGTGGCATAGCTACGGCTCCAGCCACAGTGGTGCATGGCATTCAACAATATGTGGAATCAACTGAAGTAACTGAACAGCAAAAACAGACTATACAACAAGAACAACAGTATCAAACACCTCCCGAAGAAGTTAATGCCAATTCTACAACACAAATGCCCATAACTAATCAAGCTACGGCCGAGGTAGTTCAAGCTAATACCATGCCAATGGATTATGCTACGGTGGCTGCTCAACAATTGAAAAAATCTTTAGAAGAATTGAAAAAACAAGAAGAAGCCATAGCTGCTTCGGAAAAGGCAGCAGCTGCAGCTGGCGGTGGTGGTGGTGTTTATATGCCGGGACAATCACAACCCGTTATGCAACAACAACAGCAACAAGTCCCTATGCAACAACAGCAGCAGGTAAACATGCAACACCAGCAAGCACATGCTAGTACTTTGCCCGGTAATATTAACATCCAAAATGGCAATATATCCATAGTTACTGATAATAATAATGTGGCGACAGCAGGTGGAACGGCACAGCAGCCTCAGCAACAACAAATGATGAATCAGGGAAAATTGACTGATCAACAGCAGCAGCCACAACAGACTCACAGTTTGGGTTATAACATGGATAACCAACAACAGCAACAACAACCACAGCAGCACACACAAAGTTTGGGTTATAATATGGATAATCAACATCAGCAGCAACAACAGCAGCCTCTATCACCGGCTCCACAACAAATACAAGTAGCGCCCACATTTGTGGCTGCAAACTTTCAAGGAACACCACAACAAACTCCATCACAGCAATCACCACAAATGGCAGACGCTGGACAAGCAATGCAGCAACAAACTCAGCAACAACCACCACAACAAGTTCCAAACCAACAACAACAGATTCCACAACAACAGCAGCAACAGCAAGCACCACCGCAATTGCAACAACAAACTTCGCAAACTGATGGTGTTAGCA
Source organism: Leucophora obtusa (assembly GCA_949987735.1). NCBI lineage: Eukaryota > Metazoa > Arthropoda > Insecta > Diptera > Anthomyiidae > Leucophora > Leucophora obtusa. The sequence continues at coordinate 137,585,079 of OX465298.1, forward strand.
ACATACCAAATGTTGCTGTAGTACAACAATTAACCCAACAACAGACTATGCAACAACCACAGCAGCAACAACAACAACAGCAGCAGCAGTCGCATTCACAACAACAACAAGCCAATAGCCAACAAACTCAACTTCCACCACAATTCCAGCAGTTGCAACAACAGCAACAGCCTATAGCTCCTGGACAAACTATGCCCATTTTAACACAAATGACCAGTTATGATATGCAACAACAACAACAACAGCCACAACCACCCCATTTGCAACATCAACAAAGTGCACCAGCAACAATGGTTGATAATACCTCCATATTGGCAACCATGCAACAGGCTCAACATCAGCAACAACAACAACAGCAGCAACAACAACAACAGTCGACAACAAATAACACAATGGCCGGTCCTAATACCATGATTATGCAACCAGCAACAACTAATACAGCTACGATTCAACAACAGCAACAATATCAGCAGCAACAACAACAACCACAATTACCTAACGATAGTGCTTCTACTCCTTCTGCATCTTCGACAAGTGTTAGTGCCAATAGTAGCAATAGTACTGTTAATTTAAATCCTCTAACAACAGATACAATAATACCAACTAATATTTCGTTAACAACTAATAATGTTAACTTAAACAATAATAATACGACAGCAACCACAAATATTGATAATCAGACGATTATACAAAATCAACAACAACAAATGCAACCACCGCAACAACAACAGCAACAACAACAACCGCAACAGCAACAACAAACATCAACATCATCCTCATCATCATCATCACAGCAACAACTACAAACCACACAACAGCAATTACAACAAAATACGGAAACAGAGACTGAAAGGTAAGAGATATTTTACCGTTTTGGTTAGAAGACGTGTTTTTTTTTAAGTTTCAAAGTTTGGTAGATTGGGGAGGTAAACTTTTATTCTAAAATTACTCAACCATCAATTCAGTTTTTATGCCCAAAAGTTTTAAAGCACCTATGTATGTAGATAAAAAGTTATATAAATTTGATAATTGAATTAAATTGTTAAGTCCAGAAATTCATACTCTTTTTTTTTTGCGAATATAAAACGTAACAAGTTCTCTTATCCAAAACTCTTTATATTCCTTATGATTATAAGATAAAAATATAAAACCTTAATCACACAAGTGCAAACAAAAGCTCAAGAATTCTTTATGAAACCAACTCTCACAAGTAAACTCATCGAAACTAGACATTTTTGCTTAAATTTCAATATGAGATAGAGTTGACAAAATGAACGGTCCTAAGCATGCATAACAAATAACATATACAATCAAAGTATTATATTCATTTTTTGTTATATTCATCTTTTTTAAATTTTGAGACACCCAACAAGGGGTTTTGAACTATGTTATTATTAATTTTGGCTTAATAGTATACAGAGCTTTAAGCCTTTCACTACCGACTTTTTCTTTGCGGATGTATCGTTATTTTGACTTTGGATTATTGTTAAAATTCCTCAAATTAGAAACAAATATGTAAAATTTTGCCCCGCTGCCCCTCCTACCCACCAAAAATGGCGTTCGGAAATCGATTTTTTGAAACTTCTCATCCCCGTTATACCCCTTAAACATTCGAATAGCCAAAAAAACTTTGTTTGGTTTTCTTCAATTATCTATCTTTATTAGTTTATGAGAAACACCAAAACCCCCTTTTCTTGGATATTATGATATCCCGGTGAAAAATGTTCACATATGAACATTTATGGTCCAACCATATATGTATGGATCCGAAAAATGAGGTCACACCTAAGTATATGGACATATATGAACATATACATTTATTAAATATATGGGAATACATGCGAAAGTTGCTGTCCTTTATTATAAGGTCGTACTATAGATATAAATTTATGTGTGAGATCCAAATTAAGCGCTACATATGTTTCTTTTTTTATTCATGGCATTAAATATAATTTCAAATTTATCCAAATATGAGTTCCTCTTACACATATGGAAAAATGTATTCTTCCAAATATGTTCATATACAAGTCACTTTTGCATAAATTGAATAACATCCCTGTTGGCCATGTCTGCAAGACATCCTTGAAGACGCGTGCACGACAATAGTAAATCGTAAACGACACTTTGGCGACCGTCGATGTAAATCGTCGACGACTTTTTCATACAAATGTCCGCGAAATCGTACACGACGATCTGGGCGACATTATCGCTCACATTGTCGTTGACGATCACATGGGCGACAATATGCATCACGCTGTCTTCGATTAATATATATTATCGTTGACGACAATATACCCTACATTGTCGTCGACCACAATGTGTACGACAATGTTCTGTATTATATCGTCAGCGAGCACCCAAGATATTATCGATTTATAATACAAAGATTCTACTCCTGAACAGAAAAAATACAATTTTTTAAATTTTTTCTGTAAAATAAAATTTGTAGATGTATTTTTTGAGATTAGTTTTATGTTTTAAATTAATTTAATTAGTTTTTACTAAAATTATATTAAAAAGGAAATTAAAAATTTATCGAATTATTTTGAAAATTACATATTAAAACAATTATTTTAGTAATAAGCATTTATTTGATTTCTTCATTTTCTTCGAACAACTTCGCTGTTTTTTGTTACTCTGATTTCTGCCATTAATAGCAGTTTTGAAACGATGGAATACTAAACGAAATTCTTTTATGTAAGCTTCATAAGTTACTCTTTCTTTCTAATAAACTACGTTTCATGATTATTATTTTTCTTTCGTGAGCGTGCGTGAGCGTGAGTCAAAATTCACTCAAGCGCCCATCTCTAGTATTAATATACCCCAAAAACCCCTATACGAAGACGGGATCACAGCTTTCTTGGGTAGATTTTAAAATTGTGAATAACTCGTAAACTAAGCGAGATAGAGCAAAATGGACGAAATTTTTGCCCTTTTGGGTATTGATGCACCCCCAGGCGGATAGTTGATTCAACTACGTTTCATAGTTGATTCAACTACGTTTCATATTTGATTCAACTATGTTTCATATTTGATTCAACTACGTTTCATATTTGATTCAACTACATTTCATACAATATTAATACAATTATTTTAGTAATAAGCATTTATTTGATTTCTTCGTTTTGTTCGTTTTCTTTTAATCTTAATTTAATCTTTGGTTTGCATAAGTCCCCAGGTGACTGGGCTTTATGGTTATTTTACATTGTTTTCTTAATACATCAAGTTAAAGACGTTGTCGCTCATCAAGTCGCCAATGTTATATAATACGCGACAAAATATATGGAATGGTGGCTCATTTTGTCCTTAATAAAATCTTATTACAGACAAGTTATAGACAATGTCACTCAGGTAGTCGTCAATTTGGTATCAAACACGACAAAATGCATGTAATGGTCGCTCATTTTGTCCTCAATAAAATCTTATTTAAGACAAGTTTGTGAATTTGTCGCTCATATAGTAGTCAATAAGCTGAAAACACGACGAAATACACGAACTTGTCCTCAACAGTGTAATATACACGACAAATTCTAAAATGTCTTGAAGACATCCTTGACGACAATTTCATGTCAGACTATTTGGCCAACGGTGATATACTTCCATATTTGTCCATATATGAGTGCCTTTTCCATATATGAAATAGCAGATGCCTCCATATATGTCTGTGTATGAAATCTTTTTCCATATATGGAATCACAAACACTTCCATATATGTCCATATAAAATCCATATATGTTCATAAAAAATCCATATCTCTTCATATGTGTCCATACATAAACCATATATGAACATATATATTATACACATAATGATTATTCTTTGAAGGCCAAATGTCCATAAAGTGTTTTGAAATTAAAGTTTTATAAAATTCAGAAAGTGGAGTTAATCGACTTGGCAACTAAAGCGTTCAATTATATTAAATTGTAACTGTCGACATAAATTTTTAATCGGGTGTATTTTTACGTACAACATTTTCAGCACACGACAACATATAAATGAATTTATTAAAATATTAAAAAAAAACTTCTAATACGTCAACCTCACCAAGTGGTAAAAGATAAGACTTCATCGAGAGAATGAGTGAGAAATCAATTAAAGAACTGAAACATATATGGAGAAAGAACAAACAAAAAAAAAAAAACAAATTAATTCAATATTTACATAATAAAATAGACAAGTCAGGGCTGTTTGGCTGGTATTTACTGGCAAAACCCATCATTACCAAATAATATATAAAGTAATGTGTAGCCATAACGGCCCATGCATTACTGTACAGCTTCACTAATGAACTTTACTGTCAATGAGCCCCAAGGAAAATTAAGGGGAGGAGGTAATAATGTAAACTAGGGTGAACCTTATTTTTCAACTTGCAATTTTTTTAACTACACCTCAGAGAATAATTCTACTGAAAATTACACATATCCCTCTTTAAACTTAGTAGTTAGCAAAAGGTTCGCTTAATCTAAATCTGGCCTCAGAAATGACCTTCCATATTTTCGAGCTATATAAACGGGAAAAACTTAAATTTTCTTCAAAATATTTCGATATGGAAGGTCATTTCTGAGGCCAGATTTAGATTAAGCGAACCTTTTGCTTTCAGAAAAGTATACCTTAGTCCCCTCGTCTGATATTTTTATGTCTGCACTTGTAAGTTTCCTCAAGTACTGACATGTACTCAACTGAGATCTGGTGTGTAACTACTAGAACGGGATACTTGATGTCAATGGCGCTTAAATTTAAAAAGGCGACCCCTACGTTCGGCACCAATATATAAAAAAAAAATTCTACTGGGTTTATCGAAAAACTTCATTAGCAAAAGTTTAATGATTTTTTGCGAGCTTTAATTTTCTGACATTAGGGTGGTACATTAGGGTGTTAGCAACTGAGATCTGGTGGCTAACTACTAGAACGGGATACTTGAGGTCAATGGCCCTCGAGAGAAAAATACCGGTCTCCTCGAGAGAAAAACATCGATGTATCATACTTTAAGATCCGACTGTAAATGCGGATTTTTTTTTTTTTTGAAACCTTACAAAAATACTTCATATTGGAGGGTGTACGGCGAACTTTTTTTTTTTTTTTTTGCCTGTAAGGTGGTACGCTCTATTGTACATAGTGATAATCAAGTAAAAAAGTTAAAGTCGGGCAAACCGACTATACAATACCCTAACCCAGTCTGGTTAAAAGCCAACTAATGTTTGGATCCGAAAATCGAATGGGTTAAAATGGGACTTGTGTCAAAATTTTCTATAAAATGATAAAAGAAGAGAAAATCGTAAATATAGCCCATATGGACGAGAGGTCCAAATATGGACCCATCCTATCTAGAATCTATAAGCTTTATCCTTGGGACTATGTGAGTCAGCGAACCAAATTTCATTGAAGTATCTTCGTATTTGCGACCTCCAGCGTGTAAAAAAATCAAATTTGGGGGGCGGGGGCCCTTATATGGGCACTAGGTCTAAACATAAACCGATTTTTACCAAAATCAATAGGCTTCGTCCTTGGGCCGACATAGGTCGGTGTACCAAATTTCATCAAAATATCTTAATAATTGCGACCTGCAGCGTGTAACCAAGCCAATTTGGTGGGGGGGGGGGACCCTTATATGAGCATAAGGTCTAAACGTGGACCGATTTTAACCCAAATCAATAGACTTTGTCCTTGGGCCGACATAGGTCGGCGTACCAAATTTCATCAATATATCTTAATATTTACGACCTGTAGAGTGCGCACAAGAATGCATGGACAGACAGACGAACGGACTGACAGACATCGTTGAATCGAAATAAAACGTGATTCAGAGTCGATCGGTATACTATAAAGGTGGGTCTAGGTCCAATATTTTTTGGTGTTACAAACATCAGCACAAACTTATTATACCATAAGTTTGTATAAATTAACTACCAGTTAATTATATTGTTTATGGCAAAATTCAGAAAAATCCGTCTAATCGTTTTGAAGTTAAGAAGATGTCCTTCAGACAAGCCAAAAGGCTTCGCAGGGATAGTATTATGTCATATTGTATAATATTATTAAATAAAAGTTTAAAAGTATCCTTATGGAATCCTGTGTTGACTTGGACCAAAGTTTTTACATTTTTGAAAAGCTAAAGCTTCAGTCTTTCTGTGTAGTCATTATCAATTTTTGTTTTTAGTCAATTTACATATGTTTTAAAGATTTTTGAAAATTGTTTTTCTTTTAAAATATTTATTTTTCGATGTTTTACGAAATTGCATTTATGACACTTACTCGCTTCCAAACCGTGCATTGTATTTTATAGATTTATATATCGTTGAGTATTGTCATATGTAACACCAAGTATAATTGTGTATGATTATATCAAAATATATTTAGCTATATAAAATCATATTAGCCAGATCCACCATTTTTCGGACCTAATAATATATTTTTAGACATAATTATGTTAACCCATATATGATTTTATCCGGGAATTGGTGGATCTGGTTAATATGATTTTATATAATTAAATATCTTTTGATATAATTATATAAAAATATACATTTCACAATACTCGACGAGATATAATTGTATAAAATCATAAATGATTATATAAAAATCATTTTTACCAGGAAATTTTGTTTTTTTTTATCGAAAAAGCTTAATTTCTTATTATAAAATACTCATTTGACGCAGTTGTGGTCAATTTAATATACCTCGCCGGTTAGAGAGTTGAAAACAGTATTGTTTCACAGAATTTTGGCATCGGTGAAAAGACGCAGATAGATTAAGAGAAATAGTTGTTTTGGCAAAAAATAATTCACATACCCAACAAAAAAATTAGACTTACCGAATTTGAATCCAACGAACTCATTTGGTTGTTGCAATTAGATTGCTGAAATTTCAGTTTTCACCACCCTAATTCGGTAGTCCCGACCCTTTTTAAATTTCGACAAATTCGGATGCAGGGGGTAACCGCCTAACTCGATTCGTAAATCTTGCAAATATTGTTAAAAATATAATTCTGTATAAAAAATATACTTTTTAATTTATTTTTATCCTAATCCTTGTATCTACACATAAAAATTCAAAAAGTAAGATTTTTGCTAAAACTTTTCTTTTAACGAAAGGTATAAAATTTACGAATTCGAAAATTTTTTTTCGAATCGAGTTACGCGGTAACCCCCCAGGCTTTTAAATCTTTTAGATTTGCGTTTAAATTTGATTTTCATTTAAGTTAAATTCCTTGACCATTAGTTGAGCACTAGGGATGCCAAACGGGAAATCCCGAATCCCGAAATCCCGGGATTTTCGGGATTGGCAAAATCCCGAATCCCGGGATTATTTCTCAAAAATCCCGGGATTTTCTTATTTTTTAATATTAATATAAACGCAAATAAACAAAGTAAGCAATTTTAGATTACCTACGTTTTTTCTTGAATTTTCTCATATTGACAAGAAATTGATGCCAAGATATTGGTAAAATTATAAATTAAGTAGATTATTCGAGTAAACTATGCAAAGACTTTGCAGAAAAATTTGAAATTTTGGTAAACAATATTAAGTTTTTGAGTAATTCATGCGAAAAATCAAGTTTGTTTCTTATTTTATCGATTTATTCTTCCAAGCGAAATTCGATTTCTGATACCTAATTTTGGCTGGGACTGTAAGTTTGAATTCTTCCATGAAAACATCTGATAAAGATAACCAAATAACTTTGTTGCTGTAATTACACGATTTAGTGGGTAAGGTTATCGCAACGAATCTGTTTTAAAATCTGCTTACAAAATACTGGGCGCAAGTGTACTTAATGACAGTCCTTCATATGTTATCCCAGCCAGAAAAATACAAACGGGAAAGCGATGGCAAGGTATTTTAACAGGTGGTACAAGTACTGCCAAAAATTGCTTTCCCATTTCCAATATGATAACGTCAATAGACAAAAGGATCGGCAGTTCAAAAAGCGCCGGAATAGTACTGGAGAAACAAAATTTTTAACTTTGGCAAAACGCTGCCAAAACCAATAAATAGGTGCCCAAGTAAAAAAGTTTTGATATAGTCTTATATTATCATATAAAATTTTGTATAATTATATATTGGAACATATATACCAAGATATAATTACATAAAACTTTACGAAATTATATCCTAAATATATAACTACATCTTGTTATATATTGCACAATATATAGTGCAACATATTACAATATCCAATTATATGTAGACCTACATATAGTTACATATGCCTCATATAATTATATATAATTGTATCGAATTATATACCATTATATCTAGTTGGATATGGGTATATTATATTTGATACATTTGGATGAGGACAACATCCGGATAAAATTGTATCAAACCATATCTTATTCCATCAAATTAGATCTAATTTTGTAAAATTAGATCTAATATGATCATAATACGATCCAATTTGATACAATTAGATGTTCTCATTTTTCGGATATAATTATATATAATATCAAAAGTCATATATTTTTTTTTAGTAGGGTGGTTTGGAATTATATTTTCCAAAATAAAATTTAAAAAAAGTTCATATGTATCTTTTTTTGGCCTTGCCATGATGTTTTGTAAAACAAATACTGGCAAAACGATTTTTGCAAACGCTGGCAAAGCGTTCCAAATGAGTGTTCTGCCAGTCATTTATTTTTAACATCGCGGTTACCCAGTGGTATGCAGGTACTTGATTTTTTGTACCACTGTCAATTTCTGACTGAGATGTTGCAATATTCATAAAATGTACCACATTATTAATTAACAACTATTAAATAATTATAAAACGCTTTATTCTCTAAAAAAATTAGTTACATAACATACAAATTTTTACAAATAAAGGAAAATTTAAATCCCGAAATCCCGTAAAATTCCAGGATCCCGAAAAATCTTGTAGTCCCGAAAATTCCGAAAATCCCGAATCCCGGGATTTTCAAATATCAGTCCCGATTGGCATCCCTATTGAGCACCTCTGGCACTAAATCATTTGGGCGGGAGGTAAAAAGGAAATAAGTGCCAACAAAAGAATGGTGAAATATATAAGTTTATTTTTATTTGCTGCAACTTTGCTTTTTTTCAATTAATAAAACAAATGATCATTTATATTTCTTATAATTTTTTTATTTATTTTTTTTATTACTTTATGCTCAAGTGTGCAACTAATGTTTTGCGTGCAAATATTTATATTGTGAATACATACTTATTTTCCAAACAGCTATGACACAGCCTTCCGTTCGCAGTGGAGGTAGTGAAGTTAAATGGCATTTGTTGGTTAACAGCAGTGGTGTTCAGCCCATAGGACAATTGTCCCTGCTCAATTCACATGTATTCTTACGCTCTTGCTTTTAGTCTTCACTGAAACAGCGACGAATGAACATGAGTACGGATATACGCTGATTTTTTTTTAATGTACTGAAAAAAAAAAAATTAATAACAATATAGGACAAATATTTTATGATTATAAATGCAGATTAAAGATATTTTATAAATATGTAAATACATTGATATTGATTTAAAAAAATTATAAACCTTTTGTTTTACATAGAATAAAAGAAGTCACCCTTATGTATGTATATTTTTTTCTTTCAAAAATTGTATTTTATTTCTTTAAAACAGTGTAGTATTTATTTATATTTTCCGAAAGTAACTACTTCGTTTTTTACACAAAACATTTTTATATTTTTAATAAAAAATAAATACATACAGATTCTATTAACACATTCAACATTTCTTACAGTGCAATTCTCATTTTCTCACCAACACAACTACATTTTTAGTTTTGAACACCACTGGTGTACAGTATGAATGTTTTTCTTATGTGTCATTGTCTTTGTGTGTTTGATGGTAATGATTATAAATGGTTTTTATTGTTTTTAGATTTTCTTATATGTATGTATTTGAAAAACCTAAAAAAAGAAAACCAGTTAATAAAAGCTTGTCTTACCATAATATAAAATTTTCACAATGTCTACTGGCTGCCTCATGATTCATCAACACCTACTTTTGTTTTAACTATTTGGGAGTCGAACAAAGGCGGTATAATTTTCCACAAACGGCCGGTAAAAACAAACAACACCATTGAGTAGAGATTGTCTGGAGATCAATGATGTTAATTTTGTTTGTTTCTAGATCGAAGAAAGTTTCAGTCGTGTTTGCTAAAAACAACTAAAAAAAAAAACACTATCCACAAACCAAGTGAATTTTCTTTTATATAAATCTTTTGTTTGATCAGTGGTTTTTCTTTTAACGTTGTTTTTTTTATTTGATTTTTGGCAAACATTTTTTTTGTAGTTTGCTAACAAACAATTTAATTTTGGATATTCACTTACCTTTTTGCTATTGGTATTGGGCACAAATTTAGACTATGAAATGATCCACGATTTATATTATTTTGATATAAAATTATCCAAGATAAATAGCAAATTTTAAGTTTAAAATTATCCGTCAGTAAAGTCAAATTCAATTATTTTAGTTTTTATGGTTCAGCGCCAATTTTGGTCATGCTTTTTTCATGATTCTACTTATTATTTGATTTCAAATTTGATCTTAAAACTACCCACGACCAGGCGCCAGCTTTAAAATGAAAATTATCCACAATTGAAGGAAAGTTTGATCATAAAATTACTCTTGATTGTGGGAAAATTTCATTGTAAAATTCTTTTCGTTGGGCGCCAATTTTGAAATTAATTTCATCCACTATTAAAGGTAATTTGATCATAAAATAGTCCTCGTTTGGAGCCAAATGCCACTGTGAAATATCTCAGATTCGGGGAACGATTAGGTTTGATTAGGTTTGCCCCCCATTTTATTCTACGTATTTTTAAAAATCCCAAACGAGTCAAAATCTAACTTTTGAGTTTTGTTTTGTTAAAAAAAGTCGAGAAAAAATTTTCATAGATATACAATAAGAAGGCCAACTTCAAATGCAAACTATAAGTACCCGTAATCACCTGAATTTATCAATTGAATGCTATTACGTCACGAACTTAGAAAATTTTATAAAATCGGGGCAATAAAAAATTTTGATTGCTGAAGTTCCCTAAGTGCGACACCAAAAGCAATTTGCTTTCATACAAGTGAACGACACACGATCGCAAACGGCTTGGAGAAATATATCTAAATCAACCACTTAGGTCTCACCGCCTTCAACGTTCCGAAAGGAACATCATTTTATAACCTATTTTTCTTCTGACGAATTGACTCGTTTGTTGCAACTTCGGTAATTCGGTCGTCACAACTGAATGGCTACCTAAGGGTGCGTACAGAGTGGCCGCTTGTTGCCGAGCCGAGCTGACTGATGCTTATTGCGGGAACTTGTCATGCGAGAAACAAGTTTGAGTGTGCATAGTGGATGCGAGATTCAGCACTGATATTTTATCTATTATTTGTGTTTTATGTATGTTTGTATGCATTTGGGTTTGTTGTTCATTCTGACATTGAGTTTTAAAATTTTACTTATTAACGCATTTTTTCAATTATTCTTGAAATGTTTATTACATTTTTTTTTAGATTTTGTTTATAAGTTTTTTTAATTTTTTTATAATTGTTATAATTTTATTTAATTTTTATTATTTATTTGAATTTTTATTTTTTTGTTTAATTTTTATTTTAATAACATAACATAAACAATGTTTTCGGCGCTGAAAAACGCTTTGGAACTGTTTTCTCGCATTCAATCAGCTTTGCGCTCTGACCAGCTCGGCGCCCACTATGACCTGTTCGCGCTTATTTGTACTAATTTGTATAGTACCAATTTTCTCGCATTGGTTCTCGCAATAAGCGTCAGTCGGCTCGGCTCGGCAACAAGCGGCCACTCTGTACGCACCCTAATTCGGTTGTGACAACTAAATTCGGTTAAGGTATTTGAATTTCCAGGTTGCAAAAACCCAGTCAGTTCGTTTGAAAAAAAAAAAAAAAATCGGTTGTCACTAGATAGTTAACAGGATATATTAAAATTGGACGGCATATTACAATTGTACGGTTTTCAGGGTTTTTGGAGACTGGCTGACCCTGACGCTACGAAAGGTACTAAAAAGGCAAGCCACTTTTTCAGTATCAGTAATGTTATGCTGACATACATTTAAATTTAACGGTTCGTTGTAATTCAAAAATCTGTGTGTATCATACACAGAGTTGAATAGAACCAGCTGAGATACCTTAAGAATTAAGGTTCAAAGCAAAAAAGAGTAATAATAACAAAGGATAAAAATAGCGTTGTTAGATTTCCTTGATGTTAGTCTAAGTTGAGTTGTTGACATATTCGATTTGCTTTCAACTGTCACATAAGTAGACAATTATCAATTATTAATCCATTCAAAGGCAAACGACACTGATGATGGCTTTGTAGCGAAAGCCGAAAATACGTATTCTGTCTTGCTGGCCTCTTTTCAAACTTAAAACTTAATCGTGGATAAAACTGGAAGTGGAACGGGTTCCTTAGAACAAGGCCTCTTTTCCAATATTTATTGTACATTCTCTACTTAACGACAAATCTTCTCTAAATTGTTATAAATATGTGAAAACCCCAAATGTTTGCTGTTCGTCTCCTCCTTCCTTGCATACTCTCTTCACCAGTTAACACATTTTCTGTTTCTTCTCTTTCCCACAGACGAAATCAAAACTAATATAAAAAGATAAAACACCAGCAACATCAATGTTCATCATAACGATTTAAAAGTTTCAAATCTATATAAACACGGTTTTCAATTTTACCAAAAAAGAAAAAAAAAAAAACAGTTAAAGCATGTAGTCAACTGACTGTCAGTTTAACCGTCTAAACTGACTTTTAGTCTGTCTTTACTTGTTTTAAGTACCAACACGCGCAAAGAGTTTTTGTTTTGCGAAATATTTAACACAAATTTATAAAAATTATTTCGCATGTGCAATATCACTGACTAAATACCAACTGACTCGGTGGCGTTTAACAAATATTCATGATCTGTTTATTTTTAGTTTTGTTTTTACCGAATTTTGCCAATTGTTGCTTTTAGCACAGTCTAGTATATTAGTATTTTTATATAATGAATATTTTTAAAATGTATTTTTAATTTGTATTTTCAAGCTTTACTGTCATTGTGTAAAGGTCTGGTTTATTTCTTTACACTTCAACCTCTTTCTCTTTGGTCTCTTAATACTTTTTAATTGCAATTTTTATTTTTAATTTAACATTGAATATTTTATTGTTGTTTTTTTAAAGTCAATGGTAAATTTATAAATAATTATTTACATTATTTTATTGATAAAGTCAAACAAGTTCAAAAACTTTGACTTGGAGGATTTTATTAATATTATTTTTTTCAATAAATTAAGAGATACTTTTTTTTTAGAAAGACCCAGATAGAAAAGATTATAGATTCTGAGCAGGCTTAGCAGATACTTTTTTTCGTTGTCCCCAAACAGATCTAAAAATATCCCCAAAAAATCCCCAACTATAAAAAATTTTGAAAAAGGTAGTATAGCTTATTTAATTTGCTTAAAATGAACATTATCCTTATAAAAACTACAATAAAATATAAAAAATATCACTAACAATAACTGTTTTTAAAAATTCTTCGATTGCTTTTGTTTAAATGTCTAGAAAAATTCTCAGAACAGAATTTAGGGACTTTTACGAAGAAAACGTTCAATTTTTATTAAATTATTTAAACAACCCATAAATAAGATTTTTAAATGGCTCATAGAAATGATTATTGTTTTTTTGAAAACACTCTTTTTTTTGGTGGAAAATATGAACCCTCCGAAAACAATCCAAAAAGTTGTGTCTACAATCTAAAAAGCTGTCTCAAAACGAGGGTTCATTTTTCGGACTCAAAGAAGATTCCAAAATTATTTAAATTTATGAACAAAATTTCGATTTTATACGCTCTTTTTTCTGAGTCATTTCTGAGTACACAGGGAGCTTTTTTGGACGGACCACTTTCATTGGAAAAAGTGGAAAAATGTTTATGTTTTTGGAGCTCATTTGTGATTCATTAATGATCATCTTTGTTTGCTGGGAAACCATTCGAACATATTTTATTTTGAAATTCCCAGCCAGCAAGTTCGGAGCGCTCATAAATAAGATTCTTAAATGGCTCGTAGAAATGATTATTGTTTTTTTGAAAACACTCTTTTTTTGGCAGAATATATGAACCCTCAAAAAACAATCCAAAAAGCTGTCTCTACAATCTAAAAAGCTGTCTCAAAATGAGGGTTCATTTTTCGGACTCAAAGAAGATTCCAAAATTATTTAAATTTATGAGGAAAATTTCGATTTTATACGTTCTTTTTTCTGAGTCATTTCTGATTACACATGGGGCTCTTTTGGACGGACCACTTTCATAGGAAAAAGTGAAACAATATTTTAGATTCTGAGATATTAATCCTATAAAACTCTCAGGCAAAAAGGATTTATTTGTGCTAAAAAGCTTTAAATTAATAAAAAATATAAATCCATAAAAGGGTGAATTTCTTTTTTTTTTGAAATTATGCGAACAAACTTAACTGATGTTTTCTGAAAACTATGCAAAGTTAAAATAATCCTCAAAATTTATGAAGGATTTTAAATATCCCCAAAACATTTTTTAAGTCCCCAAAAAAACCCCCTGCCCCCAAATGAAAATTTTTGTGCCCAATACCAACAAAATATCCCCAAATTTGGGGACAAAACCCCAAGTCTGGCCAGCCTGATTCTTTAAATCTAAATAAAGGCTTGTGCGAAAGAGAATGCCAATTTAACGGTTTCCAAATATTGAAAATTGTTTTTAAAATTGAATGCTTTTAAAACGATTTCATTTAACGATAATTAACGAATATATTATTACCATGGCAGCGACATTCATGCACTTAAAAATCGAAAATCATATTTATTACTCGAATGCGTTTGGTTAAAAATTAAATCCAATATACAGTGGTGTCAGATGTGACGATTTTACGTCATTTTGACGATTTTTTTAGTCAACATTTTACAAATGACGATTGACGATTTTTGAATAAAAACTCCACATGTTTTGACGATTTATGAAAATTGCTTACTTTTGAACGAATTTCAAGCAAAATTATAAAGAAAGAGCGTTTAAAAAACCGCAAATTGTTCTTTTCGAATCGTCTATTTGGAATTCGCAATATTCAGAAATTTCTATATTTGTTTTAAAAGCATTTTTACAAACATACATGTTTTCTCTTTCTTTTAAGTCTCATAACTCCTATAAAATTTTCATTATGAAAGAGAAAACATACATGTTTGTTAAAATGCTTTTAAAATAAAAATAGAAATTTCTGAAATACATTTGGAAAAATTTGAAATGCATTTAGAATTTTTGTCAATGGATTATGTATGCAGATATTCTTTTTCAGACTTAAATTTTATAATAAAAAATATAAATCGTTTAGTTTGTTTGGAGGAGTTAATTTAGCGATATCACCTTTTTATCTTCCAGGTGATAAATTAGCGATATCGCCGATTTATCATTCAGAAATATCGCTTTCGTATTGCTTGGGGGTATCGCTATAGAGAGGACATTTACTCCCGAAAGGGGGATTTTCCGCAATAAGAATATGATTACTGCCGCAATAAAGTTTTTCTTCCAGGCGATACGATTGCGAAACATTTTCGTATTTTAATGTTTGAAGGGAAATAGAGTCTTTTTAAATACATTTGGAAATTTCTGAAATACAATTTTTATATAATTTTGAAATACTTTAGACAATTTAAAAATATATTTGGACAATTTTAAAATATATTTGGACAATTTTAAATATATTTGGACAATTTTAAAACATTTTTGAAATATATTTTGAATTTTTTTTAAATAAAACTGAAAATGGTGTGTTTTTATGATATTTTACTGATGACGATTTCTTGACGATTTTTCATAAAATTGTTGACGATTTTGACGATTTATTTTTACATTTTTGACGATTTTTGATCAAAAAGGTCTAACACCACTGTCAATATACATAAATATCTAAGTAGATGCCAACTTGATATTTTCCTTCTAGTTAAGTGCTGCGTTGAGATTTGCAAATTCTTTCTTTTCTTTATTTTCCATTGAATCTTACTTTTATTTTTTTTCAAAAAATATGCAAAAATGTGCAATTTAATGAAAAATATGCAATTTAATAAAAGTATACAATTTAATAAAAAATATGCAATGTAATGAAAAATATGCATAAATATGGAATAAAAATCGTAAAATATGCAAAATATGTGCACTTGAAAGTAAAATATGCAAAAATATGAATTTATAACAAAATGTACAAAAATATGCAACATGAAATCGATGCCATTTTGTTGCAAATTCTTTGATTCGGAAAAGTATTTCATCAAAATCGTTTTTGGATTAATGACTACCAGTATGCATTTGCATGAAAGTCGCTGCCCTATTTATTACAATTGTTATGTATGAAAAAGATTTAAAAAAAGGATCTATTTGATAGCTCTACTATTACCAAGACATTTTCTGTCGTAATCCTCAGAAGAAAAAACACAAAACCTACACAGATAAAAATAGTTTGTATATTTAATTAATTTTTTTGTAAATACAATTAAACTATTAATTGAAATTGAAAATTGATTTTGCAAATAGAAACAAAATGTTTATTACTTGATTGTTGAATTTATTTCAGTTAAATAGCCAACAAATACATTTGTTGAAATTCAAAGCAAATTTTAACAAATGATGTTGCCATATCAAAAAGCAAGTTAGTTGAAATTCAAAGTGAAATTTAAAAATCGAATTTGTGGATTTTAATTCATTTGCTTTATTAGAAAACACGCCTCAATCATATTTTTGATTTTATGAAAGTACATCACTCAAAAATGTAACATAGAGTTTTGCTTGTTTTTTATTATCAACGTTTTTCTTAGCATTTCTGTCCTGAACTTTAGATGTATGAAGTCCAACTTTAGCTTTTACTCTGCGCACAAAAGTTTGCGAAAATTGCACGCACCGTGTCACTTGTTCGTTTCACCATTTTAATGATATGAACTGATCATTATTGTTCGATCATTCAACAATTTTTTGTATTTATTTCCAATAAATTGTTTGAAATTGAAATGGTTTTTTTAAAAAAATAATATTTTTGTTCGAAATTAAAAAAAACAGTCAAAATTCATAAAAAGAACAAAAAATTTACCAAAATCAATTTTTTTAATCACAAAACAAGAAAGAACGATTTGGACCAACTAGTTCACTGACTCGAATTGACGATAATGACCTACACACAAAAAAATAAAAACTAAATTCAATCATGAAAACCGCCTTTTCAATCAATTTTATCGTTGAAATTCCTCCAATCACAGAAATTGTCCATTCAATTAAAAATTTGTAGCTCTTTAATTGAATAAATTTTCAATAAAATAGTGATACATTTGATTAGGATTTTTATTGGTTTTTATTTTATATATATTTGATTAAAAATTAATTCATTGGATTAAAAATTGATCAATATCGTATATCTTCTAAATAGCATATTATATGCATTTGATTAAAAATGAATCCATTGGATTAAAAATTGATCAATATTGTATAAATTCTAAATAAGACTCTAATCAGCTGGATAAAGTGGTAGTTGTCATGCCAACTAATAAAAAAATATATTTCTTAATTTTTAGCTTGAATTTCATAACATTGAATTTTATTGAAATAAAACCTGCATGCAATTTTCATTCATTTGATAGATTTATTTATACTTATATGAAAAATTCTCTCGTAGAAATTAGTTTTCTTTTTTTTTTTCTGAGGCACAAGGACTCTGTCAAATTTTTTTTGAAAATTAAAAAAATAGTTTGTTTTTGTTGAAAACTAAATAGAATATATTTTATTTAAAATAATTTTGAATTTATTTTTGCGATTTTTCTGTTTAACTAAAATATTGATTTTGATTTTATTAAACAAAATTTTAAAAATTACATTATTTGTTTACAATGATGTTTTAGAATAAATGAATATTCAGATTTAATATGGCAAAATG
Source organism: Leucophora obtusa (assembly GCA_949987735.1). NCBI lineage: Eukaryota > Metazoa > Arthropoda > Insecta > Diptera > Anthomyiidae > Leucophora > Leucophora obtusa. Next base: position 137,603,007 of record OX465298.1, read on the forward strand.
AAAATATGTAACTAAATAAAATAATAAACTCAACGAGAATTTATAAAATTTTATAAAAATTAATTTAAAATATCTGTTACTAATACATAAATATTTATAAAAGCAACCACGTAAATAAAACAAACAAAAAACAACAACAATATGCTGATGTTTTTCTCTTTTTTTATGAAATGCTTTTGAACGATATAATAAAAAAAATGGCAAGCAAATTGCAGTTTTGAGCAATTATTTAATCTATTGAATTAATTTTTAATTGACTCCTTTTGAAATAATTTAATTAATCGTTTTAATTGAAAAAAGTTTAACAATATTTTTTTGTGTGTAGTCAGCAAAGAGCCTATTGAGTTTCAATAAATACATTTGTTGATTTTTAACAAACAAGTTTATTTGAAAAAAATACTTGAAAAATAGTCAAATCAACGAATTATTTAATTAATCGAATTAAACATGTTGTTGAAATGGAAATTAAGATTTAACAATTATTTTTGTTATTTAAAAAAAGTTGGTCATATTTTTATCTGTGTAGAATTAGGGTGAACCCCCTATATTATTTTTGAATTTTTGATGCAGTTCACCGATTACTTTACTAAATAAACGTTTTGTAGGTGACCGGTGTTTGGATGGATTTAGGGGTGTTTCTCTTCTAGGGTATATCCTACAAAGAAAAAATTATTAAATTAACCTTAAATATTTTCATATATTTAGTTAGAATATTCTTCCACCTCAAGTCCAAATTTGAAACAACAAATAAAAATCTAATATGACAATATCATATTAGAATTTGGACTTGAGGTGGAAGAATATTCTAACTAAATATATGAAAATATAGAAAGTCCGAAAAAACAATTTTTGTATTTTTTAATGCAAAAATTAAAATAATTGTTAACCTTAAATATTTAATTGAACATATGTAAAAAATAAACATTGTTTTTAAACAAATATTTAATTAAATCAATTGATATTTTAACTGACTAAAATATTTCAGTTAATATTTGTTACATAATTATATGTTTCTTTGTTTGTTTACATGCTAGTTTTTACTATTTTTACTAGTTTTTACTCTTAAATTCGTTTTTGACGTGAAATTTTTTAACCTTTTGATTCAGTGGTTTCTATTACTACTTTTGATACCATTTTCTTTCATTTCACTTGAAAAAAAAATCATTTTTGGTAATTCTTCCGCACTAAATTCTTTATTTTTTACTAGAAATGCAGACCTTATGTGTTACATATTGTCCTAATTTTTTTTTTTTTTAACTACAATAGTTTAAGCATAAATAGAAAAGTTGTAGTGTAACAGGCAAATGCTTTGCAGTTCACAAACGAAACAAATACCTATGCAGTACTTCAAATATAAAAACGAGATGTACAAACACTTTTTTTTAATCTGTATGCTATTTTTTCATTTTCAATTAATATTTTAATTGATATTATTACTACTGCAATCGAATTTTGTTTCAATTAATCGTATGCAATAGTAAGCAATAGTATTATTTGATTGATAGTTGCAAAATCAATTAGAATTAATATGAGTTTCGTAATTAAAACTCGCTTATAGTTTCTTCTGTGTATGTTCACTGTTTGAGCACACTTTTTCCTATTGCCCGAATTATCAAGTTTTCAAATCGCTGTTTGTTACGTATTTCATTTCACATCTTCTTAGGTCATTGTTCTTCAGCAATTTAATTTGTTTGTTGTGTATTAATGACCACTCCTCGCCCAATTTCGCACATTTGTAAAAAACGAAAAAATAAAAAATATTTTACTGTCAGAATTTGTCAATTCACAATTATATCATATTAAAATATTATTTACAATATTGCACATTATACGCATATACAATCCATTCCACATGAGTGTTCTTGTATCTGAGAATAAAATTCATTTACACATACCTTTTTTTCTCATGAATTTTATTCAAACTTAAATACACTGAGAGAATTATCCTTCATGATATTAATGCTATAATTTTATAGAATTTTTTTCGTGGGACCAATGAAGAATTTCATTATGTATATAATATTTAATTAATATTATGAAATTTTTCATAACTTTTCTTTCATAAAATTTCGGAATTTCATTAAAAAAATTAATTGAATTTCATAAATTAGATCTTCATAAATTTAATGAAAATGTTCTTTATATATATGAAATTGTTCAATAGTATTTACTTTTTTTAATTTTTTTTTTTTATAAAATATCGTCATTTCCTGAGAGAATAATCTTTTATAATTTTTATTTTTTTTTAAATTAATTTTTTATTATTAACTTTGGACTATGAAATTTGTTTATAAATCATATTAATTTTTTCGAAGCTTTTTTTATGAAACTTTTTAATTTAATGAATTCTTTCTTTAGATATATTTTGTACATCCGTAAAATGTGCTACGATTTTATTACGCCTTTTGCATTTGCTAAGTACTTTTTATTTATCCACTCCAGCTTAGCACCGACAACAACCAACTATAATAAATAATAGTAAATGAAATTGCATCATATATTTTATGAAGCAGTTCATTGGCTGAATGATTTATTCATTGGACGAGTGGCCTATTAATTTTATGAAGAGTTTCATTAATTTTATGAACTTTTCATAAACATTGACTTTAATGAAACCTGTTTCATAGATTCTATGAATAGTTTCAATGAACGAGTTCCAGTGACAATTTTCATTGAAACTATGAAGAAATTCATTACTGAAGTGATGATAATTCTCTCAGTGTATTGTAGTAAAATTAAAATGGTTTGTCATAAAGGATTAATAAATTAAACCAACCATGTGTGGAAAACGAGAACGAAATTGAAAAATAAGTAAGACAAAATGACTACAAATATTACAATTACACCATTTCTTAATGGTTGTAAGATCAGTTCAAATGATAAGGGATAATGATACACATAATAATAAATAATAAGTACAGCCTGAAATATTTTTTTAAAGGCTCGTAAACGAAAATTTATTTAAATAAACAAAAAAAAAACCAATAGTATTTTGTTTTGTTATAACATTAGAAATAAAATAAATACTAAAACAATAACAAAAATTAAATTCAGCCCCTGTTTATGTATTACGAAAATGGTCTGAACGAAAGCAAAGTAACGAAAATTTGTTTTTGTTTCCCATATATTTTTGACGAAAGTAATTGTCAATTGCTATCGTTTAGAGTATTTTCGTAATAGATAAACATGCCCTTAGTCTTGTTCAAAAAGTAAGTAATTAATCAAAAACATTGGACAAAATAATAAGTACATTAGTTAACAATAAAAAATTCTTTTTTCTGCCAAATTGAGTGATTTTAGCTGAGTTTCGTTAAAAGCCGTTATATCCACCACTATTTTGAAATATTTTGTTGACTCTTTTTGGCATGCTGGCAATAAGCTTCCTGCAGGTCTCTACTGGTATTTCATACCAAGTTCTTTGAAAAAAAATCCATAACTGATCTTTATCTTTAAAAACCTCCTTTCCAATTCTTTGTTTTAACTCTCCCCAAAGATTTTCGATGGGGCTTAAGTCCGGAGATTGACTTGGCCAGTCAAGAAGGGCCACATGATTGTCTTGGAACCAATCATTTACCAACTTAGAAGTTTGCTTTGGATCGTTATCCTGCTGGAATGTCCATCTAAGAGGCATACTTTCCTCAGCATAGGTCAACATCGTATTTTTCAAGATATCTTTGTAGTGGAATCTGGTCATAGTGTCGGTAATTCGATGTATTGGACCGACACCATACCACGAGAAACAACCCCAGATCATAATATTGCCGCCCCCGTGCTTGACTGTCTTCTTTGTAAAGCGAACATGGAATTCCTTGTCCTTAGGGCGATGAACATTCCGGGCACAGTCGTTTCCAAATAAATTAATATTTTGTTTCATCGCTCCACAAAATTTTTTGCCATTTTTTTCACCGTCTGCTCCGGACCAATTGGAATGACTTCTTGCAAACGCCGACCTAGCCTTTAATTTTTATTGTCGAAGCAAAGGGACTCTTCTGGCTATCCGTCCTGGTAACTGAGCTTCTTGTAGACTACGACGAACCGTTCGCGATGAAATAACATTTCCAATATATGCTGAAATCGCTCTTGAAGACACAAATGGGTCCTTCTTCGCAAGAGTTACAATACGGATATCTGTTGTTTTTGAAGTTTTTTTTGGGTCTTCCACGAGTTTCGACGGGATTTTTAAGCTTTAAAGCATTTTGTACAAAAAATAGCGACCGATTAAAAGTTTCTGCTATAGAACGAAGACTTTGGCCACTTTCTCTTAGTCTTGAAACAATTTTTCTCCTTCCGGAGAACAATGACTTTTTCCACCCATAGCTGATTTTTTTTACTATATATTTCGTTATGAATAAAGATAAACAGTAAAATAACTAGCCTTTCCAGAAAACGCGAGCAGACTGCGAAGATATTAAAGAATTCAGCAATGTATTTATTATTTTGACCAAGTACAGAAATCACACTTGTACAAAACTAACACACAATGAAAACAACGGGGAAGCCCCAGTTTTGTTTTTACTTTTAAAGGCATTGCCATATTAAAGTTATTTAAATAAAAAAGAATTGCCATGTTTATTAAACATAAAGAAAAAATAAGCAGGTGTTCTTATTTTGACCATGCGTTTATGTATATGAAAGTTTATACAATACCTCAGTACACAGGTCTTCGAACTCTGCTCGTCTTAACCATTTCTTAAAAAACTCAAGTTTGTGAATAATTGAAGTTGAAGGAGCGTAAGCAGGGTTTACCAACCATAGTCTCTAGAGTAGTGCTTGGCACAGGCGGTTTTCGTCTATCAAAAATTTAAAATTTGTATCGAATTCTGTTAGCCTATGCAAAACACATTTAAATACAAAAAAAGAGAGGCATATAACAGAGAGTCGGGATGTCTTTTAATTATATGGTCTTTGCTTGGCATACCAGTAAAGCTCTCTTTGAGAATGTAGTCATTTTTTGATCCAGAAACATCACAAATAAGCTTGGGAAAACAATATCGTCAAAAACAAACAAACAAACAAACGTTGAAAACAATATCGTCAGCTTATTATTGGTTTGACACGTATGTCAAAAAGTCATAATCGATAAAAACAATAAATTAAGTTTGCATATTTTCCTTATTGTATGTAAAATTGGCAGGCGGTTCAAACTCGATACTGGATATCTCAAATATAATGCGAGATATCGAGAAACGGATTTGGGAATAAGAAAGAGAATATTTCCATTGTACGTAATCCACTCATAACTCAACTTTTTCAAAAATAGTCAGTGGGTTAAACCAATAAGCTGGCGATACATCAATTGGTAATGGTGTAATTGTGTATTGTAGTTTTCGTTTTGCCCCCTTAAAATATGAATTATGAACAACATATTAACATCCTACATTTTGCAAGATAATCTTGATTATAATACAAGAGGCACCCACTCCTTTTTCAATTCGAATAAATATAATTTTATATATTCATGAAATAAGAGAAAAAGAAATCCTTCCATAAACTAACTAACTAGCAAACCAACCATATATCCATAAATTAAATTTACTTTTCCAACTAACAACAGACCTTTAAAAGTCACTGGTGGAGATATCTATCTTGGTCATAACTTTTCGTTAAGGGGGGGACTTAGGATTTTTTTTCTGTTTTTGTTTTGATATTGATACAATTTGTAATTCTGTTAGTAGTGTAAATTATTAGTCTTTATAATCGAACAGGTAGGTTTCTTTGGTTGGCAAAATGGAAGTTGGGCCTATTCGATAGTATATGTTTTGTTATATTCCATTACGTTCATTGATAAGTAATATAAATGCGGCCAATGGCCATTGACCGACTGGACTGTCTGTCTCTCTGATTGCCTGACTCTTTGGTCAGTCAGTCAATCATATCACAGCCAGTCGATTCTTTATTACAAAATTATACTGTACATTAGTGAATACATAAAGTTAGGAACACACCCATCTCTCATCGATTAGTTTGTAATGATAAGATTGTGGTTTTGTTTTCATTTTCCTTGTATAGTTATTTCTTTTTGTTTATTACTTTCTTTACATCTTTTTGTAAAAATTTTTGTATTTTGCATTATTAATTAATGTCTGACTTTGAATGTGGTAGTGGAGAAGTATAAAGATAGTCTAGAGATTAGTACTACTATTTTCATTTATTTACTTCATTGACTAATTTCCACTAAGTATTAATGGAATCGATGATTAAATAAAGATTCAGTGGAATTTGAACTCCCTTTGTTGTTCAAAGTGAATGGAAACATATAGACCACATGATAACATATGAATTGAATAGTTAATTAAATTTACATTGCGCGCAAAAAGTTATTAGCCTAAATTACCGAATTAAATATTTGCTAAAAATAAAATTTGTTGTTCTAACAATTATTTAATTGAATCAGTTAAATATTTGAATTGTTTAATTGTTTCAATTAATCGTACACAATTTTTTAGTTATTATTATTATTTGCGTGATAGAAACAAAATCAATTAAAGTACCCAGTGTAGAAAATCATTACCAGATATGTGGTTATGTAACTACATACTTGGTAATGGTAACTACTTACTTTTGTTATTACATTTCTTATTACCTTTATATGGCGATGTCGCGAAAAATAATGAGTTGTCGTTACAAACCAGCATACGAAAAATCATAAAATATATCGTTACCAATGTGCTTACCAGTACTGACAAAAATAATGAGTCTAAAAATAGATTTTCAAAAAAATTAATTATATAAAAAAAAATATTTTTTATTGTATTTTTTTTTTAAATAAAATTTGCTGGTGCGGGAATCGAACCTGGGTCTACAGATTGCCAGTCAACAGCTCTACCATCTGAGCTATATCGACATATATTTAATAGATAAAAACATAATTGACCTGCTGCACACAAGTAAGCTTACTCGCCAACATACAAAAAATCAAAAAATATGTGATTACATATATCCTTACCAGTGTTTAAAAAATATTGAGTCTAAAAATAGATTTAAAAAAATTTTCAAAAAAATTAAAAAATTATTTTCTATTTGAAAAAATGATAAAAATAAGTCATTATCAGTAACTCATTATTATATGTTTTAAAATAATGCAGAAGGTAAGTGGGTGTCATTACTGGTACTCCAAAAAATAATGATATGTCACTACCGTTTCTACACAGGGTAATAATTGATATTGTCAATTTAGTAATTGAAATTAGTTTTTAATTTTTTGTGTGTGTGCGCGAAAAACGGTAAAAGTTTATTTTCCTATAATTGAATTAGTTTAAAATTTGAACTATAATACGATCATGAGATTCAAATTTGCCGTGTGGCGCCCAACGTAGCGCATCTTCTATTTAAAATTAGATTATTTTACTGAAAACAACAGTTTTGGTGTGGACATTAATTTTGTTACCAAAAACAAATTTTTTTGGTTATAGACAAGCAATTCACTGAATACACTAAACTTTGGCTGTAACAACAACACTTTAGCTGCCTCCATAAATATTTGTTATTTGCAATCGAAAAACTCTGTTGCTGCAATTAAATCATCCGCGAACAAAGTTTTTGTGTATATTTTTACAGTACATATTTACATTGCTGCACTTTCTTTTTGTGTTGTCTTTATAATTGAATACAACATTTCGATATGATTAAATTCCATTTTATAAAACTTTTTGTTTCTGTTGCAATTAAATATCAGCTGACTTATTGCAACAAAGTATAACTAATCGTATTTGTTGAAAGTTTTATCGCTATTGAGAAGAAAATAACAACATATAAAATGAAGAAAAACGAGAAAATTGTTAAAGATCAGGGGCAAAAACAGCTGTCATTGTCCATCATTATGACATGCTGCGGCAAGAAGAGCGTGTGTCCGTTTAAAAAAAAAGTTAAATACAAAAAAGAAAAATACTACTTACTACATCAGTCATACTTGTTAAACACGAGTGACTACATGGTAAAAGCGAAACTAACTGACTGGTTGGATGACTGACTGACTATACCAAAATCAAACAGAAGGTTTTTGATAAACATTTTTAATATCATAGACAAAAATTTGAATAAACCCTTAACTTGCTGAGCTTTTCTAAACTATCTCTTGAAATAGGAACTGCGTTTAAAACAATTGTCCATCACATAATTCAAAAAATCTGCTGAACCAGTAATTTAATTTTAAAAATAAAACCTACTTTATAACCGTGTTTTTATTAAGATTACTATAAAACTATGTATAAATTTGTATTATTTTCATTGAGTTTATAACCAAGAAGCATATGTAAGTAGGAGATGCAATCGCAATCGCTATCGGATCGCACATCGGACCGGACACCGGATAGAAAATTATGACTTTGTCAGAATTGTCACAGAACATTTTGGCTTTGTCTGACAAGGTCATAATTTTCTGTCCCACTCCGATGGCGATTGTACCTCCTCGTTATATATGCTTCTTGGTATAACTTAAAAATGCAACACATGGTGTGTCTCTTTAATAATTTATATGGCATTTTGGAGGGTTAACATCTGTCATGTATTCTTACTTAGTCATTGAACGAAGTAGTATAAACAACAAAGTTTTTTTTTTTGCTTCGAAAGTGTTGAATTTTTTTGCCAACAAAACATCATTTGCAGCACATCGATTGCTCACCTAAGCTTATACTGAATACGTTCCATGTTCCACTGATGATGAATTGTTGTTGAAGCCGAGTGACATTGAAAGATGATTTTGCATGTCCGAAATGCTGCTTGAACCCCATAAAAAGGAATAATTTTTGCATCGAATCATTAGTGGCGATGAAAAATGGATTTATTACGATTACCCGCAGCCAATGTAATGCTCTCTATTTGGAGGGACCAGAAGACGATCACAGGGGACCTGTACCGAAAACCATTGCTTCGTTTGAAGCGTGCATTGGCCGAAAAACGCCCGGAATATGCGACCAGATATGAAGCTGAAATATTTCATCATTACAACGCTTTGCCACATGTTGCAAGGCTGGTTTAAATTATTTAGAAAATAGTGGTTGCACAGATCGAATTTTGTGCATAGTATTAATGAATTTGTTCATTAATCCCATGTTTTTTTTTAATTGAAAAGTCCCCAAAGATCGCGTTCATTAAATCAATGAAACGTATTCATTAAATGAAAACTAATTGAAAAAAATATATTTTTTTGCGTTACTTTTTTATTTATTGTTTATTTTTATTTTATTAATTTTTGTTTTTATTTGTATATATATTTCTTTTTTGTTTTTATAATGTTTTTGACATCTCCCTGAACTCGACTTGAACCCGCAATCATCTAAATAGCCAAAATAAAATAATGTAATTATTTGGACTTTTATATTTAAATAATTTCAGTTTGCAACCCTAGCGTTCATTACTGGAACATATATCTATTTTAGTAATTAGCAAATTCAAAACCCTTATAAAAATTATAGCATATCTTACGGGTTAGTTGAAAAAATTCATGTAATGAATGAATTTTTCATTAATTCAATAAAAATTTTTCATTAACTCAATGAATTCAGATTAATGAAATCGATTCATTAATAGTGTGAACGAAAATTCTATCAGTGTGGCAAGTTTTGACTCACCCGCCTTATAGTACAAACTAGAGTTTGCTGTTCGGTTTTAATCGAAACCGAAACCGCGGTTTTTGAGGCCTCAAAACCGAAACCGAAAACCGACAAAAATAAGTCGGTTTTTGGCAAATACTTAAAACAATTAAAGTAATTAATTAAATTATATATTATTGAGAATAGAATTTCGAAAAGGGTTCAGCTCCTATTTTACAAAATTCTGTATTTAATTGTAATGAACAATTTCTCCAATAAATATTTTTTTTTTTGATAAGAGAAGCAACATATAAGCTGAGGAATATAATTTTAGAAAGAAATTGTACCAAAATCATGTAGTTTAAGAGATATGGAGTTTCACGTATTCAGTTCAGATTTTCACCGCTTATTTTTCAGAAAGTTTTATTTCGTATTCCGCGAAATTTATTGTATAAAATTTTAACTTTATATTGGTTTAAACAAATTGCTAAATTCCAAATTTAAACTCTTTAAATACAGTTTAATCTGCCGAAAAAAGAATAAAAAATTTTAATTTATAACGGTTTCCGCGTTTTTTCCCCGGCAATGTTGTTATTGCTTTTATTGGAGTGAGAAATTCAATCAAATTTTAATACATATCTTGAATGTATTAAAATATTTAATTGTTATACATACATACATATTAAATTATTTTAAAACAATTCTATTAATATCACAAGAAAACCGAAAAATAACCGAAACCGCGGTTTTTATAATTTTGAAAAACCGAAACCGCGGTTTTCAAATTTTTCGGTTTTTAGCAAACTCTAGTACAAACCTTGCCTCGTCCGACTTTCATTTCTTTCGATCGATGCAGAACGCTCTACTGGAATGCGCTTCAATTTAGAATAGGGTATCCGAAATTGGCCTTAAAAAAATGAGCAGTTTTTTTTTGGCACGGAATCCATATGTTGCCAGAAAGATGGGAAAAGGTCATAGCTACAGTGGCCAATACTTTGAATAAACTTATATTGTAGCAATATTTCGCAATAGACGCCCAAAAGCGAAAAATCCCGCATTTTTAAGTATTATTGTATTTATTTTACGAAATTTTTTAATTTTTCTGGTACCCCTTCCATCAACGCTGTTATGGCCTTTCGAGTTGCTAAATACAACTTTCCGCAGAAATGTTTGGCATATTTGACGAATTTTTTTGTTAACTTAATATCTGTTTTGACCAAAGCCCAGTATCTTTCAATTGGCTGGGTTCTAGATTGTTTTGTGGATTTGCTTCTTGAGGCACCAAAAGTACATTATTATTAAGTACCACTCCAAGGCCGATTTGGTGTAATGGCAAGAGGCTACACTAATAGAATTTTCGTTCATACTATTATTGAATCGATTTCATTTATCTGAATTCACTGATTTAATGAAAAAATTTCATTGGGTTAATGAAAAATTCATTAATTTAATGAATTTTTCATTATATATTTTCAATTAACCCGTAATATATGCTATAATTTTTATAAGGGTTTTGAATTTGCTAATTACTAAAATAGATATATGTTCCAGTAATGAACGCTAGGGTTGCAAACTGAAATTATTTAAATATAAAAGTCCAAATAATGACATCATTTTGTTTTGGCTATTTAGATCAATCGGTAACGCGATAATGTTTACATTCTGGTGATTGCGGGTTCAAGTCGACTTCAGGGAGATGTCAAAAACGTTATAAAAACGAAAAAGAAATATATGTACAAATAAAAATTAATAAAATAAAAATAAATAAAAAAAGTAACGCAAAAAAAATATTTTTTTCAATTAGTTTTCATTTAATGAATACGTTTCATTGATCTAATGAACGCGTTCTTTGGGGACTTTTCAATGAGAAAAATCATTAAATTAATGAACAAATTCATTAATACTATGCACAAAATTCTATCAGTGTAGGTCGTACCAAAAGATAGTAGGCATTTCATGCAGTCGAACATAAGACTTTATTCGCTTCTCCAAGCACTTTTTGATATAGCTTGCCATACCAGGAATTTTCCTATGTTTGGCGTTAATCACTTGTGGCCTGATTATGATTTAATGGTGTACGTCAAATACAAAAATAAGAACTCACGATAGAAATTCGTTAAATTTTATACAAAACCGAATTTATTTAGACATAATCTGTCAAGTGTTCCACAAAATACGCAATCATTAAGCTCAAATTACTTAAAAGTAAATGTAACGTGGCGAATCAGCTGATGATTTAACCCCAAATTACATGAACCTAAATGTAACGTGACGAATCAGATGATTCTCAATCTTGCTTAATGAGAAACACATAGTGCTGAGTACTCGATGTAAACGTGTCATAACGTGACGAACACTTCTATTGAAAATATAATTTCTCTCCGGTTTTACGTGGGAGTGGAAAACAGCTGTTTTTAGTTGGATATCAGTGAAGGGATTTGTGGTACAATTGTACCATTTTCGACACAATTGATGATTTAAAAAATTTTACTCAAATAAATTTGTCTGAAAAGTAAACAAAATTAAGCAGTTGAATTCACAAATAAAATAAATTTGGCCTAAACTAATTCAATGATTGATGAATGAATCAAATAAGCTAAATTCACTAAAAACTATTTTCGATTTAAAATGAAATTGAATCCGATTTTTAGAGACAAAGTATAATTCATATTTAATTTTTATGAATGTTTTTGCTTGTTAATTAAAAAAAAAAATTTTGTTTGGTGCTATAGGGTACTAAAAAGTACTATTTTTAACATGGTTGGCACTATATTGAACATCCCGTTTATCATCCCTTAACATATTTTGATTAACTAAGCAGAAACACAATGTCACGTTACGACTCGTTCATGTTACATTTACGTTCGAGTAACGAGCCCTTTAACGAAGGATATAGTCTATCACAAAGGGCGTAGTGTATTGTACATTTATAAAGACGTAATCACCTACAAATGACTTTAGAAAAGTGGAAGTTCTGAGCAAAAACTCGTCTTTAATATTATTCTCCCTCAGAATTCTCAATAAATGAATTTCTTTAAAATCTTTTTTCAGCATTCGCAGTACATTTGTTTTACATCCCTTTTGATTTTGTTTTTGTACCCTAAAAAAATCGAAAAGAACAACAGAATATTGAAAATATCTGTTTCTACTAAGTACAAGACAGTTTGTGAATATGGAAATAAAAAAGAATAAGTAAAAATACATTGTGTGAGGAATTGCAGTTCACAGTAGAGATGGGCTCGTGACTGTTTTAAAACTTATGGCGTTTTCTTTTCTATAAAAAAAATGTTGCCTTGTTAAAAGGCAACATTTTAAAAATGTTGCCCTCACCCCATTAAAATGTTACATTTTTCCAATCAGAATAGAACACAATAAAATCACTGTTGCATTTTTCTAAACATATGTATGTATGTGTATTGTATACTCGTATGCAATATTGTTTACGCAAAGTATTACTAATTGTAGCCTAGTGGTTGTGATGCCTGCCTTTGACATGGGTTGGACGGGTTCAAATTCCAGCCAAAGTAAAATATAAATTTTTTATGTATTTTCTTTTTTCAATTAAAAATTTTTGTTTTTCATATTTAAAACAAATTGTATAATTTTTTATTTATTTTTCGCCTAAAAAATTGTTAAATACTAAATAACAGCAAAACTATAAAAATCTAATTAAAATTTTATAAAAAACAAAAAAAAAAACCAAAAAAAATATTGTGCTCCAACCGGGGTTTGAACCTGCGACCTACTACATCAGAAGCCATGATAGTACCCCCTAGGCCACCAAGTTGCGAGTTAGCTGGCAAAAAACATTACAATATATGCACATGGCGTTGACATAAAGAAAAAAACAGGGCAACACTCTACCCCGTAAATTTTTTTGAGGGCGAAAAATGTTGCACTTTTGCCCTTTATTTAGGCCACATTTTTAGAAAAGAACACCTAGCCCTCTTAGAATGTTACCCTTAATTTAGAAAAGAACACAAAAAAGGCAATTCAAAAGCAAAGTGCAAAAAAAAGGCAACATTTTTTTTCAGAAAAGAAAACGCCATTACATTAACTCGCCTGTATGACAGAAAAACAAACTTACCATCTAAATAAAAACCTTTTTATATTCACACAAACATAAAATGCGATGTATATAATTCGCCACTGTTGCCATAACGGCGATTTTCTCGTCAGGTTTAGCAATTTTATTTCGCCCTTAGTGGGAAAAATTGTCGAGTAGGTATTAATCAGAAATCTAGAAATATTTTATCATCCGTAATATAATTTAAAAAAAAAAACAGTTTTATTTTGGTAACTATCATAAAATTAACGTATTGCTATTGTTTTATTATTATAGAAAGCAACCTTTTAAACGATGATTTTATTAAAACTTGCTAAAAAAAAATCCACTTTTCAATAAAATATCGGTATGCAGATTTATACTGTACAATGTCCTCTATTAATTATTTTAAATACTAATATTAATTCAGTGAAAATCGGGATTCATAATGTAAAGGTTAGTCGTAAAGCTTTTAATAATTTGAAGGATTATACTTAAATTTAATTACAAACAACATATTCAAGATATTTTTGAGAAAAATTACTAGCATCAATGGATTTTTCGACAATTTATTGATAAAATCACTAAATTGTTTCACTTTTTATGAACATGTTTTACTCGCGTTTGAATGGTTCAGTTTCGACGATGGAAACCACACAACTCGTTAAAACTGCGCTATCAAAACAATATGAGCAAATAGAGTTAATGAAGAATTTGGCCAATGAGAGATGGTTATTTTGACTTCGCGCGGCCATCTCTACTATACTCACACACAATAAACGAACTACCACCGCACCAATCATTTGCATCATCAAACACAGCAACAATGTAATGCAGTATTCAATCAGTTGTAGAGAAATGAATTGCTTAAAACAATAAGTGAATTTCTCTAAAAGAATATTTCAAGTTTTATTTTAAGCAACTATTCCTCTGCACCATCATTATTAAATATCATCTGTTTTAGATTTAAATTCTTGTAAATGCAAAAAGTTCGATATATCGATGATCATAAATTGACAACTCCAACTACAACTTGAGATAAAAAAGTCAAATGACTTCTGGTATGGTGGAGAAGTTGTAAAAAAATGTTCAGCTATGAATCTGTCAACCTATGACTATCGACATATTTTTTTTCTCAAAATTCTTTACAATGACTGATTTCAACTTTAGAAGAATGTTGTACAGATCTCTTGTAATGCAACATGCTTCCAAGATTATGGTTGTGGTTTTTAGTGGTGATGGTTGTGGGTATTAAGAGCTGAATATATCTCACATACTTGAAAATGAGACTATGATCAGATGAATACCAACCACGACAGAAAAAAAATGCAGTCGGATACCAAGAAGTGTTAAATAAGATAAATAAAAAAACAATGTTTTCACTTGGCAACTCTTATATTTAGTATCAATAGTAATATAAAGTTCAAATTGCTTTTACAAAACACTTCTTGTTATAAAAAAAAAAAACAATGTAATTTGGTGAAATAATCTTTGAAACAGGGGTAAAAATGAGTCATTTCCAAATTACAAATGCCTTAAGTTTTAATACTGTTCTTTTAAAAAGGACAACACTTTAGAGTAGGGGCAAAAATAAATATTTCGATATTTACAAATGTTTTTAACAAGAAGACAAAGTCTTTTTTGAAATACTTTGTTTCTTGTCCACGAATAAGTTTTATTTAAAAGATTGTGAAATACTACTGCGGGGAGAATTTTGACTCGAACTTTAACCCTTAAATGCATGGTGTAGCCATTTGGCGACATACCGGTTTTTAAATAAAAAAAACCCACTTGATGCACAAAACTGCATTTTTGGACATTAGGGGCCCCTTCTGTACATACACTCATACAAATAAGTCCGTAAAAATAGCAGAAAAAGTTACTAAAAATTAGTTAAAAATGATGCTGCAGAAAAAACTGCTAATATTAGCAGAATCAGTTTGCTAAATATTAATAAAATGAAAACAGCAAAAAAAAACTGTTAAATTTACAGAATTTTAGTAATATTTGAGCTAAATTGTTGTTAATTGCAAATAACAATTTAACCTGCTAAAATTAGCAAAAAAAATCGCTAAATAATAGTAGAATGAAAATAGCAAAAAAAAAACTGTTAAATCTACAAAATTTTTGCTAAAATTTTCTGAAATCAACAAAACTTTTGCAGATTACTAGTGGACTGGAAAAAGGTAAAAAAGGAGCAAATGAAATGAAAATTAATAAATAAAAAATAAATGTGTGTTTAAAAACATACTTGGGACCAGTTTATTGAATGTGTCAATTAATTGAAATTTTTTCAATTGGCATTGTTCAATGCCTAAATGCCTATTTATAATTGATGAAAGAAGTATTTGTTTTCATATTTTAATAAAAGAATAAATTAAGGAAAAAAATTAAAAATTCGCGTATTTCTTATATTTTTTTATATTACAATGCTTTTTCTTCAATTATGTGTACATTTCATTACCATTGTAAAAAAAATTTCATTGGCATTGAATGGTGATGAAATTTGTTGGCACTGACATTGAGATAAAGTAATGCCAATTATATTTTAATGCCAATGAAAATTTCCAAGAATGATTTTTTGTAAAAGTGGTAATATTTATAGACAATAATATGTTAACCATAACAAAATGTATTTCAGTGACCCTTCTTTTGATTTTCATTTGTTTGCTGATCGGATATTTACTTCCGAATTTATTTGAATTTCCATTTTCACCTCTAAAGCTCCACGCACAGGAAAGAAGGTGTGGCCGATTAAAAATATCGCATTCTTTAAATAAGCTTAAAAAGTACAATATTGGGGTAAAAAATTAGGGTCATCCCCGTAAACTCCACTTGCTCCCCAGAGATACTTTTAATCACAATTTTCATATTAAAATGGTTCGTCCAAAATAAACCTTGATCTTTGAAAATTAATGCATTACGATAAATAGAAACTTTTCTCATAAATTTTAATAATTTAGATATTTTATGAGTAGGACAAAATTTCAACCATTTCAATTTAGCTTTATTTAAAAACTTTTTGCATTATTTTTGGCGAATTAAAAATATGCAGTAATTTTTATGAGTCATTTAACATTCTGTTTATAAGCGCTCCAAAATTGGTGGTTTAGTTTACAAAAAATTTGTAAAATTAGCAAATCTTCTGTTAAAAATAAGTAACTAAAATTCAGCAAAATACTGTAAATTTAGCAAATTTATTGTTAAAAATTAGTACCTAAAGTCAGCAAAAAAAATTAGCAAAAAAATTTGTAAGTTAGTAATGTGGAGGTAGCAAAAAAATGAACTAAAAATTAAATTTTAACTAAAAATTAGTTAAAAATTTGTTAAGTTGAAGTACTAACAGTTTTACTAACTTTTCTACAAACTTTTTTCTATAAAAGAGTTACAGTAAAAATCTTGGTTTTGCTCTGTATATTTGTGAAAAATCTAAAACACGCCGCGTTTTTTTTTACAAAAAGTGTAATATTCAAAAATATTTGTTTAAATATTTAAAATGGTATTCTCGGAAAAAATTCATTTCGGCGACAATAAATGTATAAATTATAGTTTATAGATTAGATTTTTTTTTTGTTTTTTTTTTAATACGCGTTAAAATAATCACAATTTAGCTATTTGGCAAAAAAAAAAACATATTTTTCAATAAAAATCACTTTTTTAAATAAATTTTTTTTGGTATTTTTCTTGAAATGTACACGTCTTTAGAAATCATATGTGACCTTCTCCGAGAAAAGGGACCTAGTGTGTGAAAATGAAGTTTTGAGAAGAACGCACTTAAAGTTTCAAATTTTAATGTTTTTCTCATTTGTATCGATTTTCTCAAGTTCCCGTTTTTTGACTCACTAGGTCCATTTTCTCGGAGAAGGTCACATATAAAAAAAATGGTTAAAATCGAAGAGATCATGCATTTAAGGGTTAAAGTTCTCAAATTGTTATTTATGTTGTGAAATTAATTAAATTTTGCATTATCAAAGAAAGACACAATCACAATAAATCCAAAATGTCACTTTTAACCAGAAAAAAAAATTTAAATTTACGTGATAACAAATTCTACACAATTTTCAAGTGAAACTCATCATTGTGCAAAGTATTTTTTTATGGACTATAACAGTTTTTCACGCGCTATTTTTAGTTGAATGCAAATAGCAGTATATACTGTTAAATTAACGGAAATATTTGCTAAAAAAAATTGTAAGCTGCTGTTTTCAAAGGGCTCGATTTTTATTTGCATTTAAAAAAAAAATCGAAAAAAAAAACTTAGAAAATTTAAAATTTTTTCGTGATTTTTTCGGCTACTAATTGTTTAGCAAAATTTTTTGCTGATTTTAGCAGCTTAATTTGTTATTTTCTATTAGCTCTTTCACCACCCTTGTGCACTACAGTGTACACATCTTTTCATATCAACTCCTGATCTGGCGAAAAATTTAAAATTTCTATAATTCAAATATGAGCGTTCTTTAATTTGGAGAAAACTAAGCAAAGTTTCGAGACAATTTAATAAACGATAAGTCAATTGTGGTTATAGTTTAAGTTTTAAATTTTTAAACAAAAATTATAATTTAGGACAAAAATCGTTATGAGGTTCTGACCAGAGATACAAGCCGATCCATTCTGTCGGCTGGCGGCGGCTAATGGCTAAAATGGTCGGCGGCGATTGATTTTTAGAGTTCAGCCGCACACGCATCGGCGGAGGCTGGCTTAAAAAAATAGTGTCGACTGGCGGCGGCTAACTGGCTAACGTCGGCTTAAAGTTAATTTTCCAAGAATTTTCAACAGATACATGCACGCAAAAAAAAGCAACTGCAAAAATATCGAAGTCAAGTTTGTAATTTATTTATAGGTACACTTAAAATAATACGTCAGTAGAAAAATCTGTCAAACCTTTATTTGCTTTATTCTGAAAAAAGCATTAGTTACATAACATAAAATTTTTATAAATAAAGGAAAATTGAAATCCCGAAATCCCGCAAATTCCCGGGATCCCGAAAAATCCCGTAGTCCCGAAAATCCCGAGATCGGGATTTTCAAAATATAATAGACAAATGTGCAGATCTTCCATGCTAAAAATTTGGAATAAATCGAACAACGTTAACCATTCCTTGTCAATTCATTCATTCATACCATTCGTAGCATTCATACCATTCATACCATACATACCATTCATACCATTCATAGCATTCGTACCATTCATACATTCGTGCCATTCATAGCATTCGTACCATTTGTACCATTCGTTTCTTTCATACCATTCGTACCATTCATATCATTCATACAATAACCATTCGTACCATTCATACCATTCGAACCATTCAAACCATTCATATTATTCATACTATTCGTACCATTCAAACCATTCGTACCATTCATAATACTCATACCATTCGTACTATTCAAACCATTTGTACAATTCATTCATTCATACCATTCGTACCATTCATACAATTCATACCATTCGCACTATTCATAATATTTATATCATTCATACCATTCGTACCACTCATACCATCCAAACCATTCGCACCATTCATACCAGTCATACCATTCGTAGCATTCGTATCATTCGTACTATTCATACCATTCATACCATTCGTACTATTCATACCATTCAAACCATTCGTATCATTTATACCATCCATAGCATTCGTACCATTCGTACCATTCATAATATTCATATCATTCATACCATTCGTACCACTCAAACCATTCGCACTATTCATACCATTCATACCATTCGCACCATTCGTAGCATTCATATGATTCGTACCATTCAAAGCATTTGTAACATTCAAACCATTCGTACCATTCATACCATTATACCATTCGTACTATTTGTACCATTCATATCATTCATACCATTCATACTATTCATACCATTTATACCATTCATACCATTCATACCACGTACCATTCGCTCACTTATAGAGAAGGTAATTTTTGGAATTTTGGACAGGGACATTGCAAAAATGGGGGTCAAAAAAGGAAAAGTAACCGTTTAAAGGCCTGCCCAAACCGCTGGAGGTAGGAAGTTGAAATTTGTAGACATCGGCTACAATGGAGGAGGATTTTTGGGATTTTTGGAAATTTCTACAGGTAGGGTCAAAAACAGGAAAAGTCTTCCCCATAACGGCCTGGCGAAACTGCTGGAACTAGGGAGCTAAAATTTTATTTTAGTTAATTTATTTGCTGAAAATTTAAATACAGAAATTGTGTAGAGTTGTTTTTTTTTAAATTATAATTTTCGTTGTCTGTACTACGAGTACATCCAGACAAGCTGCGACATCTACATCTTGTCTATCTGGTTGTCGTCCACGCTATAAATGCGGTTATCAGCACAATTTTTGTAGCAAAATAAATTAGTAAAACATTAGTTCAAAATTAGTTTAGTGCAAAAAAATATAACTAAAATTTTAGCTGAAAACGGAATTTCAGCAAAAAAATTGCTGAAAACTTGTACACTTGATATAAAAGACGTTTTACTAATTTTTCTACTAACTTATTTTTCTGAGTGTACGGACCAGTTTTATAGTTAAAAGTAAGAAAGAATTTTTCTAGAATGTTACTTAAATATGAATTTTTCAGACAAAATTTCTTACTTAAGTAATTTTTAATACCAAAATCGTCCTTAGTACTGACTATAAAACTGGTCCTAAGTCTTAAGCGCAAGACTAAGTACGAATATTGACTTATGTAAAAGTTTTTTTTTTTTCAAAATTACACTAAGTATGTACCAGTTTTTTTGTCAGAGCTAAGTCCAAGTTTTTCTAAAATTTTACTTAAGTTAGAAATTCTTGAACAAAATTTGTAACTTAAGAAATATTTAAAACAAAAACCGTTCTTAGTTCTGACTATAAAACTGGTTCTTGGTGTTGAGTATAAAACTGGCACTACATCTTTAAAACCACTTTTTGTTAAAATAACACATCTATAAAACTTATTTTTTCTTAAAAAACAACGTCTATTGCATTTTACCAAAAAATTTAAATAAACAAAAACCCGGAAACTACATTTATTGTAATTAAAAAAACATTAAGAAAATTTCAAAAATAATTTGCAAATTATCATTAAACTGTAAAATTAGGTCAATGTCATAATACACTTAAAAAAGTTCTGTTTTAGTCAAAAATAACTATGGCCCAATTATCAATTTTTTAGACATTAACCCACATAACTCAATATTTTAAATGAATTTTGACAGTTACTGACAAGATTTGCTTTCAAATGTATTAATAAAAATCAACACAATATTTACGAGTATAAAAATTAAAACATCAACAATTGCTATTGACAAAATATAGAGCAAAAAGTTTACCACATCAACAAAGTACTCCTTGTTTATTTTCCAAGAAATTGTTAATTTCTCTAAGACACCTACCTGATTTTTCAGTTTGCGTTGAGCAATACCAATAATAACGTAATTCGAAATGTTTTTATTTTGTATATTTTATATTAAATGGACAAGCCACATGTTAGTTACTTTCTCTGTGCGCGAAAATAGAAATTTTAGTTTCATAAGAAAAAGATAAAAACATAGAGCAGCGTTATGTATAAAAAAAACTCATGTGTGATCTAAAAGTCTATAAGTCTTGCAAAAAAAAAAAAAAACAATTAATATTTTTATGCAAGGTCAGCATTTATTTGATGCCAACAAGAAAATTTCTTTGTTTTTTTTTCGCTAAAATGTTTTTCTTCTAGTGGTCATATGGTGGGTTTTGTTTGAAACAATAACAAAACAAATGAAAACAATTGCCATAAACCATACATGATTAAATAAAAACAAATATTGAAAATATTTTCCTAGTGATATTAAAGTATCGAACAAGGCATATGGGGTTAGGTAGTAATTTCCATAACGTATTTGTAGCAACAAGTTTAACAAAAAACGTACACACAGGAAAAATATTAGTTGGAACCTTATTTGATTTGGAATTACCTAAAACCGATAACCAAACCAAAAATATTGTATTAAGAATTGAAAATAGTTGAAAATTTAACTTCAATGCCAGAAATAAGTCAAAACTTAAAATGTGTTTAAAGCCTGGATCAGCCAGACGTAAACGTAAACGTATCTCTGCATAGCTGAATTAATAAGTTAAATAAGAACAGAAGATGTGCTGTGTTTTTTGTTTCATTCTTATGCATTCAATATAGAGCAAACGTAAATACACAACAAAAATCTGTTGTGAATAGATTTTCGTTGTATATTTACGTTTGCTCTATATTGCATGCATAAGAATGAAACAAAAAACACAACACATCTCCTGTTCTTATTTAACTTATTAATTCAGCTATGCAGAGATACGTTTACGTCTGGCTGATCCAGGCTTAAGGGTTACTCTCGTAATTATTCAGAATTCGCGCTCAAATGTTCAACAAATCTACATTTTTGGGAAAACCATGTGAATCTTCCATTTTAGGTATAGTATGTATTCAGCGAACTTATGTAAAATACTATGAGGAACAATTTGTAAAATGTCAAATGGTTTCCTATACCGCTTTACGATAAACATTTAAAAAAGGGGGCAAACTTTAACCCACCCTAAAATAAAATTTCGATATGATCTTTCAAAACGCCGACACATGTGTATTTTTTTTTTTGTTGGTCTCCTCTACCAGCAAAATTAAAACTTAAAATAATACAGAATTATAGTTATTGTATATTTGGGTTAAATTTTTGGTAATGGAATATAGCAAATTAACCTGCTAAAATCAGCAAAAAATTTTGCTAAATAATTAAAATAAAAAATTCACAAAAAATTTAAAATTTTTGAAGTTTTTTTTTTAGATTTTTTTTAAATGCAAAAAAAATTCGAGCCTTTCGAAAACAGCAGTTTACAATTTTTTAGCAAATATTTGTGCTGATTTTAGCAGGACAGAGTGCTATTTGCATTCAACTAAATTTTGCCTAAAAATAGCAAAAATTTTGTAGGTATAACAGTTTATTTTTGCTATTTTTTATCTACTAATATTTAGCAAAATTTTCTGTAGATTCTACAGTACAATTTGTTATTTTCTATTAACTAAAAGTTAACTTAAATATAACTAAAATTTTGTAAATTTAACAGTTATAATTTTGCTGGTCCTATTTTACTAGTATTTAGTAAAAAATCTGCAAATTTTATAAATTTTTTTCTGCAGCATAATTTTTAACTAATTTTTAGTAACTTTGCTATTTTTACGGATTTATTTCTAGGAGTGTGGCAACCTGCTGATTAAAATTTTGCTTCACTTTTTTTTTGTTTGCAGTGTAATAATAATAATAATTCTCTATTATACTCTTGATGGTTTACACTTTCTTTTTTTTGACGTTTATGAAGATTATAATTGCTTGAAAGGATAATATTTCACAGTAATGGAATAACATTCAATGTTAAAAATGCAAATGGATTTTCTCTTTGGTATTTTCTCTAATGCACTTGAACGACTGAAAAAATTATAAATCCTTCTATCGATTATTATTGTTATTATATTTTGGCCGAAATTATTGTTTATCTTGTATTTTCTTTCCAAACGAAAAAAGTATTCGCTGCGACAAATCTCTTAATTTATTTACGTCACGCTTTTTTCTTTCTTTTTATCTTGTATTTAGTTGGCGTCAGTTTTTCTTTCTAATTTGATTTATAAACATCATCATCGTCATATAACCAAAAAAACCAACCAGCCTTTAGTTATTTTGATAAAGATAAATGAAAGACAGACCGATTATTTTAAAAGCATCGTTAAAAAGAAAATAATTGTTTTTATCTAGGTTATTATACAAAGTTTTTTTTTCTTTTTATAATAATGATGATTTTGGATTATTAAAATAATGTGCATTTACCTAAATAATCGTTTGTAGAATCTGGGCTTCAAATATGATATGGATAATTTAAAGGTAGCAGAAACATTTGAGTTTTGTGAAAAGGTTGGCAACTCCTATTGAGAAGTCATTCAGAATTTTTCAGTTATGATTACCGAATTATTGTTGCGACATTATCAAATGACTATGGACCCGACTGATATCCAGTTGTCACAACTGCATATTTGATGATAAATTTTTAAATAAAGTATTGATGTTGGTACTTTCTATACGTTACAAAATTTACAGTCTCCACTTTAATCAACTAAAATATGTTCCAACAAAAAGCAATTTAGCCACCAAACAATTCAAACACCTGTGTTTCTGTTGCCAAGAGGCTGTTAAACAAAATTTGTGCAAAAATCTCTACACAAACAATTCATTTCCATATGATTAATAGTAAACATTTTAACAAATATTAACACCTTGTCAAAATTAAATACAAATTTATATTAATCGTGCACAGTTAAGTGGAATATTAAGAAAGTTGTCGGACGTAGTTGTCGGACGTACGAGAAGTTCTCTACACCTACATTAGAAATTAATTATACGATGAGATGATGGAAGTAGAACTAAAAAAAGGTTATCTGAGATATTTTCTAGATATAAACATTAAAAGCTGGAAAAGTCCGCCAACTTAAAACATCCGATTTGGATAGAAAAAAGTCAATACGAATTTTATCTTCCCCATTCTATCTAATTATGATATTGAAAAAATTTCTATAAATTTTTTTAGAACATGCCTGTTGTAGAGTACACTAAATCATATGTACAATTGTAAAATAATATATGAGTGCACTAGTACAAAGAAAAATTCC
Organism: Leucophora obtusa; assembly: GCA_949987735.1. Taxonomy (NCBI): domain Eukaryota; kingdom Metazoa; phylum Arthropoda; class Insecta; order Diptera; family Anthomyiidae; genus Leucophora; species Leucophora obtusa. The sequence goes on from OX465298.1 coordinate 137,627,235, forward strand.
ATTAAACGCAATATCACAATTCTAGTATATAATGAAATACAAGATCATCATTTATAGGAGAAGGGAGAAGATAGATATATTCCATTTATTTAATAATAAAAAAATAACACTATGTGCAAATACAATAGAAATAAAAAATGTGCTTAGATAAAATGTTTATTGAATTAAAAAATAAATAAATCCACACAGATGTCATAAAATTTAGATAAATAAAATATAGAAATCATATGATAAAGAGAAAATAATAAATTCAAGAAAGCTTCAAAGAATTCATTCAATTTAAAAATAATTTTAGCAAAGTCATATATTAGAATTTGTAAATTCGTTCTTGAGAATGCCGATCTTAGGCCAATATTCGGTTAAGAGTGTCAAATATCTTTACAATTTCCAAAAAAAAAAAAACAAAGCTAGAATCACGAAACATATGTGCCATATTTCGTGATTCTAGCATCATTTAATGATCACAAAATCAAAAAATCTCAAACAAGAATGACGCTAACTTATTGATGATGCTCATATTATAGTGGGTGAAACTGTGCCAATGATTGTGGACATGATCTCTCAATTCAAATAATAATATGATTGTAATCAGAAACTCCAATAGGAGTGATGTAATTATATTATTTATAAGTACATTAACTAAAATAAAAAAAAAATAAAAAAATCAGAATATATGATTGTAGACGAGAGAATAACATGATAAGCAAAAAAGGAGAGATTTTGACTAAAAAATGATTATGGTTAACCACACAGATTAATACCAGATGTGAAACCAATGACAGGTGTCAAAAAAGAATTCTCGTACCGTATGGTTTTGTTTACATGGAAGTCAAGTCAAGAGGGAGATAACCATATAAAATCTCCATACATTTTGTATTGCGCATTTTTTGTATATATCTGTCTCTTTTTAGATTATTGTGCTTTATCTTTTGTGTTTTTCTAAAATTTTTGCGTTTTGCTTTGCTCATTTTCTGTCGGCCATATTGCCCAAATCAGCTGATTCATATCTGGTATAATTTGTGGTTAACCATATCATGATTATGGTTGACTATGTCATTTGTATAGTATGGATAATACATTAATAATTTGATTGCAACAACCAACTATTGTAGTAGCCCAGGTAGAAAAATACAAACGGCACAATGTCGGCCCGGTATTGGAGACGGTAGTATATGTACTGACAATGCGTCGGATATTTAACTTTAACTGTACTGGCATGTTGTGGAAATGATAACACCAATAAACGCTTGGCCGTAGTTATTTCCAAACGTTGGCGCAGGCTTGTGATTTTATTTTTTTGGTATTATCCCAGCACATTTAATAACAAATTTAGTAGTTTGCTAGTACTTTACTGTCCTTTTAGTGTACATCACAGATATTTAATGTATTCTTTTGAAACTTCACAAGAAAAGAATGGCTATGTCTCTCTTACGTAAATAATTGTGTAATAGATGTAAAAATACATAAAATTTATAAAATTGTTTATTTTAATAAACTAAAAAAAGCTCGTTAATTTTCATAAAACAGTACTGGCAAAGTACGTTTTAAGTAGTACCAGCATTTCGTAAAAAACAGTGCTCTCCCAGTACAATTTTTGTTGCCACGTCGGCAATTTCTACCTGGGAGGGAACATAGTTTTGTAGCCGTAATTATATTGCAGCCATATATTTTGCCGTAGGAATTGCAATCGGACCGGACAATGGACAAACCAATGACGGAAAGATAACATAACATGGTGGTACACACGAATATAAGAAAACTTTCTCAGAAAAAAAAAATTAAAAATGTGAATAAAGAAAAAATCGCTAAATTATGAGATAAAAATAAGAAAAATATTGTTATATCAGTAATAAAAAAGTGCAATAATTTATGAAATATGTGAAATTAAAATTCTTTAGAATGAAATTTAAACATTAATTTTAGTTTATTTTCGATATTTTCATACTTTTATATTTTTTTTCTTAATCTAACATTATCTTTTTTAATTTTTATTGTAATTTTTAGTTTCTGCCGATCTACTTTCACTTTTATTAATTTTGCGATCGACTGTCTGACTTCGCCATAATGTTCTGTCCGATATCCGATCCGATGAGCTATCATATAGCAATTGCATCTTCTAGGCTAATACTCTTCTTGGTAGTATAGTCAAAGGAAATGATAATTAAAAACCATCTTTACATATCTAAAGCAGAGCTTTGAAGAATTAATTCTTTTTTGAATGAATTCACTACCAATCGAATTCAATTTTCTTTAGAATTGAATGAATTCCTTTTCTTAAGTAAATCACTGAATTCGTTCAACTGAACGCGTTCATCAAACAATAAATTCAAAGAATTAATTCCATTGCAATAGTTCTCTTTATTAAATCAAATGAATTAATTCACTGGTGAACGCGTTCAATTTTATAAATCGAACGGAAAAAAGTGAATTAATTCCTTACTGAATTACTGAATTAATTCACCACTGAATTCATTCAATTTCATTTTCATTCAGTGAATTAAAAAAAATAAAATTACATACAGTGAATTAAAAAAAATAAAATTACATTCAGTGAATTAAAAAAAATTAAATTACGTTCAGTGAATTAAAAAAGAAAAAAATACGTTCACTGAATTGAAAAATAAAATTACGTTCATTTAATTGAAAAACAAAAATTACGTACTATGCTGAATTAAAAGCCTGTTTTCTGCCGTTCAGTAGAAGAAAACATTGTATTGTAAGAACGTATAAATGAAATACGTCATAGTGAAGCATCTACATTTTACTGGGAAGCATAAGTTTTAAAAATTAATAGTTATATTTTTTCCAAATTCATCTATATCTGTAAAGTTTTTATTTTTAATAGTAAAAGGCTTTATTTTTTAATCATGTAGGTTGATAAAGTGCATCGGATTTCTCTAACACTTAATATATGTGACCTTCTCCGAGAAAAGCGACCTAGTGTGTCAAAAAACGGGTTTGGATAAAAATGAGAAAAACATTAAAATTTTATTTTTAATTTAACTTTAAATGCGTTCTTCTCAAAACTTAATTTTCACACCCTAGGTCCCTTTTCTCGGAGAAGGTCACATATATGTAATTTGTTTATTTTCACTAGCCAACGCTGTAAAATTGCGTAGTTGCAAATTTTATTTGTAAATAAATGTTTTGTTCTACTGAACGGCAGAAAACAGGCTTTGAGGTATTTTTTTTTAATTCACTGAACGTAATTTTGTTTTTTTATTTCACTGAATGTAATTTTTTTTTAATTCTCTGAATGAAAATGAAATTGAATGAATTCAGTCGTGAATTAATTCAGTAAGGAATTAATTCACTCTTTTGCCGTTCGATTTATAATATTGAACGCGTTCACCAGTGAACTAATTCATTTGATTTAATAAAAAGAACTATAGCAATTGAATTAATTCGTAACAAAATAAATCGAACGAAAACAAATATGAATTAATTCCATTCAATATATGGTGCTTTGTGAAGTCATCGAATTTTTAATTCAGAATTGAAAAATTGAATTAAGGAATTAATTCTTCAAAGCTCTGATCTAAAGTATAATTTCTCTACAAATTTTATCAGTTTTTTTGAGTCTACTAATATTCAGTAAAAAGTTTTATTAATTTTTGCGAGGATTTTTTTTTCATTTGCACTACACTAGATTTTATGCTGAATTTACTATTTTTTTTTTGCTAAACATTAAAAATTTTTGTGCTGGCACCCTCCTGACTAAAATGTTAATGAGCCAGCAAACTTTTTTTGCTTACTTTTTTTTCAGTGTACCTCTTAGATTTTGAAATTCTTAAAAAATTATATATGAAAAACTGAGTATGCACTTTCATGTATATACTTATCTCTTGGATAAGGAATCAAAAGATTACATATCTATTGATCTAGAAAAAATAGATAAGAGCTTCTATTTTACTTAAAGCATGTTTTTTATTTATCTCATAACCTAGATAGCAAAAATTTTAAAATCAGCGAAACCTATACACAGTTACAAAATTTATACGGACATAAAACTATTATGCACCCGACATGATCAACATTGCCGAACTGTAGGCAAAAAAAAAGCTATAAAGTATATGTCAGAATATAAATGCTGCATTAGTTCTAAAAAAACAGTATGGGAAACAACAAAATGTCGCTTTAATATCACTAAAACCCTTTTCCTTTAAAAGGGAACACACAAAAAATTTTCCGATGTGTTTATCAGCACTATTTTGGTAGCAAAATAAAGTAGTAAAACATTATATCAAAGTTATTTTCGTGCTGAAAAAAGAGTTTCAGAAAAAAAAAATAGTACACTTGATATATAAGGTGTTTTACTAATTTATTTTTTGAGTGTGACACACGCTGTCTTAATACAGTCTGTCTATATTTTATTAAAGTGTAATTTTTTTGTGAACACTCCTCTTAAATTTTGTGAACGCTTCTTCCCGATTGGATGAGTAGTTTAGAAGATCCATAATTATTACCATATTGTTTTTCAAACCACAGTGCACACTATTACTGCCCTGTCGTCGTCACCGAAAAAGGTTGGGAGATTTTTATAAGCCTAAACCTTTTATGCCCTTTTCGCATAGCATTTTTAACAATTTTCAGTCGAAACTCCGTAATATATAAACTGTGAAATTTTGAAATATTAGATTGGTGCTTTTTACCCTTTTTCTGGGAATTTACACATTTTTATAACGCTAAAATGCATTTTTTTTTTTAAATTTACCTTCTTGCATTTTTGTTGAATTATTACCCTTCTGCCTTTTGGAGCTGGCAACACTGCATCTGATAGTAGAGGGCATAACAATTGTTGATCATGGAAAAACGAAATAAAAAAGAAGAGATAAATATTTCCCTTCCTCCTGCTTGTCCTTTCTTATTCACTAACGTGATCATCAATTCCCTTCTTAGTTATTGTTCTCTTCTAAATATATGATTTAAAATTGTAGATGAAACAGAGAGAAATAAAGCACTGCTTAAAATTATAGTGCACTTACAATTTGAAAATTTATTGTAAACTGATTTTTATTTTTGTATATCGTCGACCGGCTTGCAAAATGGCACATGTGTTTTTTAATAGATTTTGAGGAGAGCGAAAAAAACTGTTAAAAATCTACTTTTAAGATATTTTATTGGCATCATATGCCTTAATGATGATTGTACTAAATGAGGTCGTAAATCATTAAGGCATATGATGCCAATAAAATATCTTAAAAGTATATTTTTTTAACAGTTTTTTCGCTCTCCTCAAAATCTATTAAAAAACACATGTGACATTTTGCAGGCCGGTAGACGATATCCTGATTTAGCTTATAAGACCTAAATTTGTTTTCGTAATTAAAAATTAAATTTCATTATTATTTATTCCCTTATTTCTTTCTAATTTTTTTTTTTTTTTTGTAAAAATATGTACACAGAAGCAAATTTCTAACCGTTACAAAAAACTCGTTAAGTGTGTTCCTTTTCTTTTTGTGTAAAGTTCATTTTGCCGGCAACCTCAGAAATAGTCGAGAATATAATGAAGACACAGATTCTATCGCACTGTGAGTGCTTCTCGTTGCTCCATCAAATTGCCTTTCGTCGAAATTACAATACGACTTCTTTACTCATCTCCCTAACTGATTCGATTAGAAAAAAACTGGATGAACATAAAAATTGTGTTATGGTTTCTTTGGACCTTACCAAAGCTTTTGACCATATTAATCATAATGTTCTAATTAATAAGCTTCAAGTTAATTTCAACTCTTCTAAATCAGCATGTAAATTAGTTTATTTTTATTGGATCTATCTCCGTTTGTCTCATTGGTTGGCATAAATTCTTGTATAGGTGCGGTTACCTCTGGTGTACCCTCATGGATAATGATTTTTGTAAGTCATATGTATTTGCTGATGATATTTTATTATTATATTTGTGCTGATTCTAAACACATAAGTTACTTAGAAACTTGTTTAAACAGCCATCTAAATTTGATTTCAAATTGGATGTATCTTAATTACCTGGAGATCAATTTGACTAGGACAAAGGCAGTCTATTTTTTAATTGCAAAATCAAAATTGCTTGTTTCCCAGGATTAGTCTAAATGGTCAGGTAATTAACTACGTGGATTCTCTAAGATGTCTTGAAGTTACTTAATCTGAATTTTAATGATCATATTAATTGACTGAAAAATCGCAAAGATACATATTTTTTTTTATCATCGAGTGCGGAATTTTTAAATTTGTGTATATATGTACATATAAAGAAAAATGGCAGATTCAAATTTGGATGTTGTGGAAATGGTGATACGTCACAGTACACGCTACCAGCAAATGACTGAGGAGGAGACGTGTTTTCGATAATAGATTTGCAGAATTTATGAATGATGAGGAGAGTGACAATGATGATGCGTCACAGTACACGCTGGTAGCGTGTACTGTGAGGTATCACCATTTCCGCAACATCCAAATTTGAGTCTGCCATTTTTTTTTTTTTTTTTTTTTTTTTTTTTTTTTTTTTTTTTTTTAGAGAAGCAACACTCAGGAAATTCTTCTATTAATTAACGTGTTGCTTCTTTTGGAAAGGGGATAGAGAAGAAGTGAAAGGTGGTGAAAGATGAAGGGTTTCAAATATGGCAACACTGTAATTGCACGAGATGTTGATTTTTAGAACAGTTGTTGCGCGCCATCTGACGGTGAGTTGGCGAATTTTGTTGAAGCTTTTTAATTCATAGCCCTGTTATATTATTTTTACTTCGGTGGGGTTAAGTGCTATGGGAACACCGAAGGAGGACGCTGCGATATGTATGAGGGATAGAAAAAACTCATACATATTACTATTTTTCATAAATTGATGTTGCCTTGGTTGGGGCTCGAACCCGCAACCCTACGTGTAATAGTCCAACGCGCTAACCATTACACCACAGACTTGTGACAAAAAAAAAACACAATTCAACAAAACTCATTAGAGATTTCTTCTAATAATAGTGCAAGGTCCGTAGGGAGCTTTAAACGTCATTAAGTCTAAATAAAATTTAAACTATTGCTCGTATCGATTCAAATCCAGCTTTAATCGATTCAGCACACTTTTTTCTTGAAATACATATTGTAAGGTTCCGGTATTCAACCAGTGGTGTTAGATATGACGATTTTACGTAATTTTGACGATTTTTTAGTCAAAATTTTACAAATGACGATTGACGATTTTTGAATAAAAACTCCATATGTTTCGACGATTTAGGAAAATTGCTGACTTTTTAACGAATTTTAAGCAAAACTATAAAGAAAAGCGTTTAAAAAACAGCAAATTGTTCTTTTCGAATCGTATTTTTGGAATTCGTAATACTCTTCGCATCTGAGTGGAAAAACATGTTCGTGATTTAAAACAATTATCAAACAAAAGTTGGCGATAGTTGAAGTTTTAATTTATACTACATTTATAGTTGAGCAAAAACTACTTAGTTTTGGAAGAACGCTAGTTATTGCTTGGTTTTTGTATGCGTTTTGACAAGTAAAAACTACAAGAGAGAAAAACCAGGTAGTTTTTGCTCAGTTAATACCGCATTATTACACAGATTTACAAAATTAATTTTTTTCAGGGATTTAAACTTTCATAGATTTAGTCAACTTTCATAGATTACGTCATATTTTTTTAGAAAATCGCTGTTAAAAATTCCGAAATACACTGTATTTGGCATATGTCTAAATTATAGAACAATTATGACGCGACTGAAAGTTTTAAGAACAGAGTTCGAAATCATGAACTTAAAGTCTATATAAATTATTTATGATGAATTTAACCGTAGAACACATGATGAGGTGTTTATTTGTAATTAATCGTAGCATAAATACCACCTTTTTACAGATGAAGCGAAAAATAACGTCCAGTTATTATATAATTCGAATTTATAAAAGCTGTGTTATATATAATTCGAATTTATAACATCTTAAGAGCTGTAATATAAATTTCGAATAAAAAAAAAAAAAATAAATTAAACTAGTGTTTTTGTGATATTTAACTGATGACGAATTCTTGACGATTTTTCATAAAATTGTTGACGATTTATTTTTACATTTTTGACGATTTTTGACCAAAAAGGTCTGACACCACTGCATACAATATTAAGGAGTTGTGAGAGTTTTAAAATCAAAAAGTTCCCCAGGGACCTTCTCACAAACAGAAGAATTAACTTTGGCAAAACGCTGGCGAAACCAATAAATAGGTGGTCTGGAAATATATTTTCCAAAATAAAATTTAAAAAAACTTCAGATGTATTTTTTTTTTTTTTATCCTACCGTGATTTGAACACAGGCCGTCAGATTGTCAGATGGCAGCTCTACACACTGAGTGGCTAAACACATAAATGAATGATAACAACTGGACAACTACTGGCTGTGCTAAAATGCTACCACTGGCATACAGTTTGCTGAAACTAAGTCCATTCTTTGCCAGTGGTTTTTTTTAATAAACCACCGAAATTTTTCTAAAACAAATACTGGCAAAACGCTTTTTGCAAACGCTGGCAAAGCGTCCCAAACGAGTGTTCTGCCAGTCATTTATTTTTAACACCAAGCTTATCCAGTGGTATGCCAGTGCTTGATTTTTTACCACCGGCGATTTCTGGCTGGGTACATATGTACCCAACAATACCTATAAATTATAATTTTCCAATGAGCCGTATACATGGTATGAAAACACCAAAATAATGTTAGGAAGTGGGCTATAATTTTGAGCAGAGCTTTGTATTTGCAAATTTTATTATTATTCGCCTCTCATTTTATTTTTTAATTTCGCATTCCCTTTATATTATTATCACATTGTGCTTCTTCCTCGAGTATAATAACAACATCGACTTCATCTATGTATTAGTAGACACTGATGAAAATAAAATAAAAAAAAAACATTTAGCTATTTTTAGAATATAACAATAACAACAAAATTAAAAAAGCTTGCAACTACGACTTCGTTTGGCTTAACGAACGAGTATAACGACGGCGCTACTTTATTATTAAAACGACGCGAGTCTTTTTTTAGATGTAGACGGTCGAAGTGACTGTCTGACAAACCGTTAAAACATAGGGAGAAAAAACCCCACTTTTTCTTTTTTAAAGCAACTAGACTCTAGCGCGTGTTAGTAAACGTCAACAATGAAGAAAAATAACAAAAAAATAAAAAAGAAAAAAAAACAATAATATCAACAAAATATATAATTAGTGAGACCGGCAGATCGTGTAAATGAGAGTCAAACCCTTTCAGTTTTTTCGAAAGAGTGTTAGTTAACAATTACAACAAACTACTATATTACAAATTTTTTGACCGACCAGACGTTGTCAGACAGTAGGACGTCAGAGGTGGGGATCTTTAAATTAGTTTCTGTTTGTTGTTATTGCTTTTTGCCTTAATCATTACAATGGAATCTAGTCGCCATCGTTTACTAACATCGTCGTTGTTATTGTTGACGTTGCAGTAGTAGTAGTAGCCGTAGTCGTCGTTTCTTACATCGATTACAACGTTAACATTGTGTAGGCTTTGCTGACGTTCTGCCCCTCTTGATCTCCCCTTTGTCCAGGAATTTGTGCAGTTTTACATTTTTATTTTGTCTTTATATTTCTTTCAAAATTTTTTTATTTTACGCACGCCATTACATACAATACAAACATCAACATAACATGTATGCATTCATGCATGCCGTAAACTAATATTTATTACAAAATTCCTCCTATAAAAAATACCCAGTGCAATTGTAGTGTGTTTGTTGGTGGCGGAAGGGCTGTGTCTTTACACAAAGAAAATATTCCTTCAAATATATGAGTCGTTATATTGGACGAGGATTTAAAGGAATTGATTCTCTAAATGAACATCTTTTCAAACCATCATTAAAAATAATTTAAATATTTATTAACCAGTTTTTCCAGGGGTGTCATCGTGCTCTTTAAAAAAAGAAAATTGGTATCAGCCTATGGTAGTACACACAGAAGAATTATCTGCATGATGTTAATGAATTTTTGCATAAAACCAATGAATTTTCACAGGAACTCGTTAATTTTCATTAAATTAACCCACTTGTTTGAAACTTACATGATTGGCTACTGAGGGCCCTAGGAACACGAAACTGAAGTTGAAATTATTTTGTCTTATATAGACTCGTAGTTATTGCCTGTCGTCATATGACGACGCTAAGAGAATATGTGTACAATTGTTACAAAAAAAAAAATTAAAAAAAATTTTAAGATTAACAGGAGTATTTATTAAAAACTACATTTTTCCATTAAAGGTATAGAAAATTGGCATTTTTTCCAAAATAAATTCAAATATACTTCAATTTCTTAAATAAACTTATTATTTATTTCATTGAATAGCGAGTGAAAATAAAAATTATAACTCTCATAAGTGGCATATATAAAAAGAAGATCCAGCATCGCATTTGGAACACTTTGCCCGACCTGTCGATTTGATATCTAGGCCTCGACATTGTCTTTGCTGTGTTCTATTCGACCATAACGTAAAGTATCTACTACGGGAAGTTTAAGGCTATTTTCCTGTCGTTCTTGGTAGATTCCCTACTGAGGTAAGGTACGAAGCTGCAAACCTTGTCAAAGACAGCCCAAAATGACTATATTAAAAAAAAAACCAAATAAAAATTTTGTACATTTTGTACACATATTCTCCTAGCGTCGTCATATGACGACACCCAAATTCATTAAATTATATAGTTTTTTCAAATTGCGACGAGGACATTGCAGTTTTACCAATATGGAGCAAATTTAGTTGGCTTTTAGAAAAACCAAACATAAAAAATATATTAATGTAATAAATTTCAATTTGTTCCTTCTTTATTAAAAGAAATCATAATTTTTGCAGTTTTCGATGTCGCGAAAAATAATGAGTTATGGTTACAAACCAGCATATGAAAAATCAAAAAATATATCGTTACCTATGTGCTTACCAGTACTGACAAAAATAATGAGTCTAAAAATAGATTTTCAAAAATATAAATTATATAAAAAAAAAATATTTTTTATTGTACTTTTTTTTTAAATAAAATTTGCTGGTGCGGGAATCGAACCTGGGTCTACAGATTGCCAGTCAATAGCTCTACCATCTGAGCTATATCGACATATAATATTTAATAGATAAAAACAAAATTGACCTGCTGCACACAAGTAAGCTTACTCGCCAACATACAAAAAATCAAAAAATATGTGGTTACTTATATCCTTACCAGTGTTTAAAAAATATTGAGTCTAAAAATAGATTTCAAAAAATTTTCAAAAAAATCTAGAAAATTATTTTCTATTTGAAATAATTATAAAAATAAGTCGTTATCAGTTACTCATTATTATATGTTTTAAAATAATGCAGAAGGTAAGTGGGTGTCATTACTGGTAGTCCAAAAAATAATGATATGTCATTAACGTTTCTACACTGGGTAATTTATAAGAGGTACCAACTCTCCCTACCTCTGTTAAATCACTCTCTTCTTAATTTGCCATAAGAATTGCACATGTCTGCAAAGGCTAACATTTTTCGATACAAAATGTTAATATTCGAAAGAGGCGATGAAAACCGCCTGATATTACAATAGAATTTCCGTCGTTACATTTAATCTTTCATTTTCAAAAAATTAATTCTGCACTTAATTTGTTAAATTTGTTTATTCTAATATTTTTTCTTTTATTTTACTCAAAAAAAAAATTTTTTTTTTCTTTTAGGTAAGAATATGATGTTATTCAATATTGAAGAACTCCTAACCTGTAAGTACATTGCAAAAACGACTATATTTATCCAGGCTCTATACAAGTTGCTCATTGCTGTTACGCGCTCTCTCACTGGCTCTGTCTCAGATTTTAAGACGTTAAACTGCAGTTAACGGGTTTAGATTTTTTTATTGTATTTTTTCATATTATGCATTATTATTGAAACAATTTTTAAATATTTATTAAAATTTGACAATAAAACTTAACCTATGACCTTCTAATAAAATTTCTTAAATGTCGGAGCCAGTTAACAGAGGAAGAGAGGCATGCGTCTCGTTGATTTAATCATCTAATCGGCAAGACCGCCTTTATTTGAGGTTTATAAAATGTACCTAGAAGAATATAAGACTAGGAGAGGCAATCCACATAAGGAATCCGACATAGGACAAAGCAAGTGCGAAAATTACGACACGAATAATACCGACTTTTCGCTAAAAAAATTAAAAGGGAACAAAAAGTCCCAAAATTATAAGACAAAAAAAATTACAATACTAGGAATTAAAAAAGTAGATATTAAGCTTCGAAAAGTCGACGATAATCGTCTATCGGCTTATAGTATCTGGGCATAACCCCACAATTGCTAAGAAAAATTGTGACTGTAACTTAAAACTCAAAAAGTAAATACTCGTGGTCTTTATGAAATCCGCCCTGGAATTCGATTGGAAACGAAATTGGATTTTGTAAACGGGTTTACAAAATATTTTATGTCTTATAAACTGCGTTCGAAAAAATTGTCCATCGCATAATTAAAAAAATCTGCTGATCCAGTTGTTCAATTTTAAAAATAAAAACTGTTTTATAACCATGTTTTATTAAGATTATTATAAGAATGTATACAAATTTTTATTTTACAAAAATTTTGAATTTTTCTGGTAACCCTTCCAACAACGCTTTTATGGTATTATTCGATTCATTACGTGCTGACAAATACCGCGCAAATCTTTGACGACTTTTTTGTTGCCCTAATTTCCCTTTTGACCAAAGCCCAGTACCTTTCAATTGGCCTGAGTTCTCGACAGTTTGGTGGATTTGCTTCTCGAAGCACCAAAAGCACAATATTGTTTAAGTACCACTCAAAGGTAGCTTTGCTGTGATAGCAAGATGCTAGGTCGGGCCAAAAGAAAGTAGATACTGCATGTTGTCTAACAAAAGGCTTTAGTCGCTTCTCCAAGCACTCTTTGACATAAATTTCCGAAGTTTATTCTACCCGTGGTCACGAAAGACTTGCTCCTGTCACCACAAGTGCAGATAGCTTGCCATACCAGGTATTTTCGAGAAAATTTCGATTGCATTTTTGTCTTAAATTTGTCGTCCACTTTCCACCGTGAGTCTACATTGTAAAATTTCTGGCCTAGAAGCTCCGAAAAGTCGGCTAGAACATACGTCTCGTCGTCCATGATGCCCCAGCAAAAAGAGAGATGCCGAAGCAGTAGAAAAAGCACTACAATTGATGATCTAGATGTACTTCTTTTTTAACATAAACACTAATGATTTTAACATTGAGTTGTCATAGGAGAGGAGTACTTCCACTTCAACATTTTTTCAGTACTTTTTGAACGAGTGCAAAGGAAGCTCTTTTCCACCAACTAAAAGTTAAAAAAAAATTATTCACAAAAAAAAATATATTTTTTTTTTATTTTACAAAAGTTTTTTTTATTGCCGCCACCGGGTATCGAACTTGCAACCTCACGATTGCTAATCTAGAGCTCTACCGCTGAGCTATTCTGTGATATGAAAGTTGACTGGCATAAAAACACCACTTTGTTACTGCGAGATATTGTTCCTTATTCCCTTTAATAAAAGTATTTATTAAACAAGTGTAAAAGGTGCACTCCAATTCAATATTGTTTTCAGTACTATTTTTACACGGGCATAAAAAGCAATTTCTCATAATTTTTTTATATATAAATATTTTTAAAAAAATTAAAAATTAAAAAAAATATTGAATTTAAACAAATTAATTATAAATATTAAAAAAATTAATAGAATAAAAAAAAATTAATAGAATAAAAAAAATTAATAGAATAAAAAAAGAATTAATAGTTTTAATTTCACAATTTTCTTGAGCGTAAGGTTTGTTTTTTATTATAAAAAAGTTTTTTATTTTCGATATTTCGCTACTCCATTGTGTAGCATCTTCAGGAAATAAGAAATTAACAAAGTAACAAATTATGAACAATTTGAAAGTTTGAAAAAGTTGAAAAATATGTTTTAGCCTTACGCTTAAGAAAATTGTGAAATTAAAAATATAAAAAGAAGGTTAAATAAACGAAAAGAATTTAAAAAATTAATAGAATAAAAAAAAAATAATAGAATAAAAAAAATTAACAGAATAAAAAAAATTAATAGAATAAAAAAAAAATTAATAGAACAAAAAAAAATTAAAAAAAATATTGGTCCAGCCGGGAATCGAAACCTCTGTTTGGAAATGACAAATGATACCAAAATCACTTTTTACGATCACTTTTAGAGCAATTACTCTTTAGAAGCAATACTTAAATGATTTTTTGGATGTTGTTCAGAAGTAGTTCTAAAAAAGCTGTAAAAATATACTAACGGATACTTTGGAAGAAATGAAACAAGTGATTTTTCGAAGTTGTTCAGAATAACTTCTAAAAAAGCAGTAAAAATAGCCCTGTGGGAAAAGGAACCAGTCCCAGGATATGTCCCGTGACCGGTCCTTGGGGACGAGGACCGGTCCTGGGACCGGTTCTTTTATATGAAAATGACCGGTAACTTTAACATGGGCTTGTCCTAGGAGGGGATCAATTGCCCCTTGTGACGTGTCACAGGACCGGTGCAAAAGAACCCGTCACAGGACTGAAGCAAAAGAACCTGTCACAGGACTGATAAAAAATAACCTATCACAGGACTGGCGTAAATGAACCTGTCACGGGAATGGTGCAGAAGAACCTGTCATAGGACTGACACAAAAGAACCTGTCACAGGACTGAAGAAAAAGAACGTATCGTAGGACTGATACAAAAGAATCTATCACAGGACTGGCGCAAATGAACCTGTCACAGGTCGCAAATATTAAGATATTTTGATGAAATTTGGTACACCGACTTACGTCGGCCCAAGGACGACGCTTATTGATTTTGGTTAAAATCGGTCCATGTTTAGACCTAGTGCCCATATTAGGGTCCCCCAAAATTGGATTGTTTACACGCTCCAGGTAGCAAATACGAAGATCTTTCAATGAAATTTGGTACACATTTGTCCTAAGGACAAAGCCTATTGATTTTAAATAGGATCGGTCCATATTTTGACCTATCACCCATATGGGCTATATTTCCGATTTTCTCTTATTTTATCATTTTATAGAAAATTTTAACACAAGTTTATTTTAACATTAGTTGGCTTTTAACCAGACTGGTGTAGGGTATTATATAGTCGGCATGCCCGACTTTAACTTTTTTACTCCTTTTTTTATAACGAGTTTTTTACTCAGTAGCATTGCAGCTCCACAATGGTTATGCATATTTTTATATCACATTATTCGATAGTGTTCATTTGCGAGCTATTTTTCAAATTTTCTCACATTAAAGTTTAAAGCAAAATAAAATGTTTGAATAAAATTCAAAAACTCTACAAATTTTATGTAGAGTTTAGTTATGGAAATAATATAAAAATAAAATTTAAAAAAATCTTAACCCGCTCGGGTCCGGCAGCATGTAATTCCCAATGTCTCCGCTAGAGGCTGCTGCAAAGCTATAAAAATAATAAAAATATTTCTTTGGCATAGATCTATATTTCCACGAAGTTTGGTCGGAAAATTCTCTGCCATTACAATTCAGGCATGTAAGGGTTAATCGATCAAAATAAAAATCAAAATAATTGACAACTCTAATATTTGTACCACTAGTTCAGTCCCATTTGCACTTGTCTCGGGACAGGTACTTTCAGACCGGTACTCTTTTCACCAGTCACAGGACCGGTACTTTCAGACCAGTTGCGTTTTCACCGGTTACGGGACGGGTCACCGGGTAGGTACTTTCAGACCGGTCCTGTTTTCACTAGTCATGGGACAGGTACTCTCACTACAACTGACCCCTGTTTTCCCACAGGGACACTAACGGATACTTGTGAAGCAATGAAAGAAGTAGTTTGTAAAGCATTACTTCCAATTTTTTTTCGCTGGGGCAGCTATTGAATTAAAAAAAAAAAAAACTTATTAATTTTATCATTTGAATGCACATTAGCGAAAAGTGGCAATCCTTAGCATACGACATGGTCAATATAGGTATCAAAATTGTTTGGAGTACTTTCATGCTGTGTACAAATATATATATCTAAATTTCGTAAATTTAAGACATGTTTTCATAGAAGAACCGGTTAGTTTATGATCCCACTTTTTGACCCTTAAACTTGAGACTGGGCCGCTAAATATACGTGTCGCTTATTTTTTTCTCCTCTGATTTAATTAAAATCAGAGAGAACCTATTGGTATACTTTCCTTGTGAGAGATATTTTTAACTAAAGCTTGTTTGACAAAGAAATATAATAGAAGCTTGTTTGGCAAAGAAATATAATAGAAGCTTGTTTGGCAAAGAAATAGAATAGAAATAAAAAAAAAACAAAGAAATTTAATAAACCACATGGTAGCGAAAGCGTACATATTTGTAAACCTCAAACTAGCGATACGACTAAAGCTTGGATCAGTAAAATTTTAGTTTTCGTTATAATTTATTAACGTTTTATTTGGCGATATCGATGATTTCTTTAAATAGCGAGATGCAGCTTACTATTGTAAAGCTCCAGCGAAAAATATTGTAATCAATTTCAAACATTTGTGTTTATATTTTGTAGTGAAATTTGCTAAACTTATTTCATTATTTCTATACACATTCATTCAGTTCTTAAATCTTACCATATATATATATATATATATTTGTTTCTTTTACTCCTGCAAGGAGCATAGGGCCGCAAAAGTTACGGTTTCGGTAATCATGTTTGGTTTAAGATGAATGGCTGATTGGGCCAAAGCATCCGATGCTGGTGTTGGGGCTGCCAACATTGCCTCCAGGCCTGCAGTGGTTGCGCAGGGATTTAATCCAAGCGCCAATAGGGTTATACCGCCCTTGGTCGGTTGGGATATTGGTTTTGTTGGTTGGCGCCAATTGCTCGCCACGACGTTACAAGGATCACAGGCAAACTCGGGACTTAGCGGGAGCTCGAAAGACCCTCCGAGGCTCTCCCCTTGTAACCGCTGACTGTCCGCGGCTGCCATTGGCAGCTACTCCACATTTCTGCGGAATCACTATCCGCAACCTGTGACGCGTCCGGTAGCACTCAGCTGTGCTTCCCATAAGCAAATAATATATCATACATCGTCATAAAAACGACAAGGTGTGATATACCATTCGCAAGGGCGGATACAATGTTTTTATTAAAATGTATTTATAAAATTTATCTAATACAAAATAACAATAAAAACAATTCAATCCATAAATTTTAATTACGCTAAATATTTCTAAGGCATACCGGAGCATGTGTCAAATCAACCACATTTATGACATTTATGATTTTGAAGAAGAAAATAAAAATGTGGAGAAAGGCGAAAATTACGAGGGGGCATACTAAAAATGTGTTTAATACAGACATGCCAAAATATTTT
Source organism: Leucophora obtusa (assembly GCA_949987735.1). Taxonomy (NCBI): domain Eukaryota; kingdom Metazoa; phylum Arthropoda; class Insecta; order Diptera; family Anthomyiidae; genus Leucophora; species Leucophora obtusa. The sequence goes on from OX465298.1 coordinate 137,644,576, forward strand.
AATTGTGTAGATAAATTATAAATAAAATATTTATGTGGGTGGGTGGTAACAGGTGGCCAAAGAAATGTTAAAAATCTATTATTATTATTATTTATACAAAATCGCACACCTTTTATTGGAAGAAATTAGTTAACAATTTTTTATAAGATACAAATTTTTAAAACTAATTTCCTGTGTTTATTTGTTTTTATTTTTTTACAAAAAATATAAACAATAATAATTGCATAAACTATACACATTCTTTAATCCTCTAAACTCAAAATCAAGGTTCTTATTGCGCAAAAGAAAATTTTGCGCAATAATTGACTAACATATTTGCTACAATAAGTTTAGTATTCAAATTTAAGCGAATTTGAAATAATAACAAAAAAAAGCAACAAAAAAACAACAACAAAAACAATCCAATTTGTTATTGCCTAGGTGCCATATACAATAAAATCAATTATACATGTGCGTGTACGTAAAACCAGGTGACAGTGTGTTTGAATATTATAAGAAGAAGGGTATAGGAGATGCAATCCAATTCCCGAAAAAAGTTGGTTATGTTTGCCACAAAATATTCTAAAAATTCAAGAAAATTTCAATGCACAATATCTTTTCAGGCTTAAAACAAAGCGCTTTAAAAATTTAAAATTAAAAAAAAAAAAATGGATTTTTATTAATTTTTTGATCAAAAGATAGCAGGACTCTTTTTGTCCTCATTAAAAGCTTCTTTCAGAATAACTATAATATTTATATTTTCAGGAAAACTTACATTCTGAGTGAGAAGTTACGATTTAAAAACAAAATATTGGGATAGGTTCCTAAGGAGCCTTTATGTGTAATTCCCTGATGTAAATGTTTGTAAAATATGCCAAGTTTGGAGGAAATAGGTTTATATTTAGACATAGTTAACTTCAAGGTTATATACACAGGTAACGAATGACCCCTTACATTCGTAACAAAAAGGGTCGTTTGTAAGAAAACTAGGTGTGAATTCCTGAATTATTTCCATAATATCTTGATGGTATCCCACTCCGCTGCTTGAAAAATATTATTATTATTTTTTTTTTAATTCATTAGAAAGTCGTAACCACAAGCGACCAAAAATTCAATCTGTCATTGCGTTTTCACAGCCAGCCAGCCAAGAAAAATATTTATTTTAACATGAAGTTTGACAAATGTTTTCGCAACAAACGAACAAAATACGGGGCTTAAAACACAAATACATTTTAGAACAACACTTTTTATTCCTTATTAATTAGGGTTAGTGTTGAACAATTTTACAAAAATAATTCACCAGTCCTGTTTTTTAATAATTATTCAAAAAGTGGCAACACTGCTTCTGCTCCACCTTTTTTTTTGTGTGGTAACTTTAACGTATGACGTTTTTATTCATACATTTAGTACATGTGTTCGTTTAATCACTTTCGTTAGTTCCCTTTTGGTAACTGGCGTCTCACAAATTAAAAAAAGAAAAAATATTAAAGGGTATACTGGGGTGTATTAGTCACTTCATATTGCAATCTTAACCAGAAATTAATTAAAAAATATTTTTCATTTTAAAATGCATTAACGCTCTATGTCTCCTTTTTAAGGGGACATCAATTTTTGTACTATTTGCAACGTAATTTTTAAATAAAAATTTAGATCAAAATTTTTTACTATATTTTCGCTCAATGATATTTATTAAATTTTTTATAATACGTTCAAGAAACAAACATCAAATTTATTCTTTCAAATGTTTTATTCAACTTATTTTTTTTTTTTTTTATAATACCAAAACAGAATTTTGATTTTTTTTCTGAATTTCAATTGACATTTTCTGAATTTCAAATGATATTTTCTTAATTTCAATTGATATTTACTGAATTTCAAATGACGGTTTCTGAATTTCAATTGATATTTTCTGAATTTCAAATGACGATTTCTGAATTTCAGTTGATATTTTCTGAATTTCATTTGATATTTTCTGAATTTCAAATGATATTTTCTGAATTTCAAATGATATTTTCTGAATTTCAATTGATATTTTCTGAATTTCAAATGGAAAATCTGAATTTCAATTGATGTTTTCTGAATTTCAAATGGAAATTCTGAATTTCAATTGATGTTTTCTGAATTTCAAATGGAAATTCTGAATTTCAATTGATATTTTCTGAATTTCAAATGGAAATTCTGAATTTCAATTGATTTTTTCTGAATTACAGTTGCAAAAGGTGTAGTTTTTACTTGAAAAATTTCTTCAAGTAAAAATTAGTAATACACTCACAATATATTTTCCATAACCGATTGAAGTTTATTTTAAAAGTAATAGGTAAAGTTTGTTTTCAATTGAAGAATCAATTAAAATGCATTGAAACATATTGCTTAACTTTTTTTTATCAATCAATAAAAAACAAACTAGAAAAAAATGTGTATCGTCTGTAGGAGTTGTTATTTTCAGTCAAATATTCTATTTTTAGATTTCTATTTTTTGAAAATTCAAACAAAAAAAAACTTTCAAATATGAAAAAACAAACCACAAAATCTTTTTTTTCTTCTACGTTTTGTCAGTTAAAAATTGATGATTGTTTTAATAGACTTTTTACTTAATTTTATTTCTTTTACGGATTGTTTAAACAATGTTTGAAAATAAATAGCAAAATGGTTTGAATATAATGAAAAATCAGTAGTCCTTTTTTAATTTTGTTTTCAATTAATTTAGGTTGTTTTTAAGGATAAAATATTCTGAGTGTATATTTTTTTGTTTAACAAACAATAAAATTGAACACATTTTATTTGAATTGTTATTAAATTAAGTAACTCTTATTATTCGCATTAAAGTTTTCACTCCGCGTACGTTTTTATTCGATTTTCGTAAATTTTTTTTGTTAGTTTACTATTCTTACAATTTTTTTGTTCGATTACTTCCCAGCAAACAAAGATGATCATTAATAACTCAGAAATGAGCTCCAAAAACATAAACATTTCTCCACTTTTTCCTATGAAAGTGGTCCGTCCAAAAGAGCCCCCTGTGTACTCAGAAATGACTCAGAAAAAAGAACGTATAAAATCGAAATTTTCTTCATAAATTGAAATAATTTTGGAATCTTCTTTGATTACGATTACAAAACCTACTATTGTTTTTGGTGAAAAATTGAATTCTAATTTTTGTTGTGATTGATTTAAATTACGATTTCAGGCCTTAAAAGTTAGAGTGAAGGTTCATACTGTGCTTTAGCAGAAGTGGTGATTGTGTCCCAATGTAGAAGGCGCCTTAGACTACCCTACATATTGTACATATGTGACAGCGCATAGAGAAAGGGACCTAAGGGTAAAAAAATCAATTTTTTTTTGATGTGGACAACATCTGAGCATCGAATGAGACCGATCCCATGCCCCAAAAGTGTTCCCTCCCAGAGATATGCGCGTTTTATGAAAGTGAAGTCGACGATTCTAAGGTTATGTGAAAAAATTTTCGTACTAACAGAGTGATATTCACGATTTAAAAGAATTATAAATGAGTATTTATTATAATTCACAATTAATAATTTAATGAAAATAAAGCTGGATTCGAAAAACCGGGAGCAAAATTGATATCAAACTCATGGAAACAGCGCGCTAGGTAGAAAACAGTAAAAACTAACTACACAAAACAAGAGGTTGGGACGACCTACGCGCGTTTTCAAGGTTGACCAACACGTTCCTGATGTCATGAGATGTGTCGCTTTCAAATGAGACCAATACCAACATGCTCAGTGATGGTACACCAAAGATACACGTATTTAAATCTTTAAAATGGCTCTCCTGAACAAAACCGGTTTTTACCCTTAGGTCCCTTTCTATTTTGCGCGTCACATATATTAATTCTACATAATTCGATAAAAGAGAATGTACTTGTAAAAGATTATTTACGGTTTGCGGAGTATTAATTTATGAATTGATAATAAATACTAGAACTATTTTAAAAGAGTTATACTTTTTAAAACTAGAAAAGTCGGAATACAAATTCAGTGTCTAAAAGAAAATTTTTAATTGAAATGTCTTAAGAAATAGCAGAAAATCCCTATTGAATCATTTGTGTCACGAAGATACAATTCCATAAAAACGAGCGCTAACCAATCCTATAAGATGCATAAGAAAATTTCAACAAGTTGTACATTTTTATACAAAAAATTAAACAGAAGGTTCCTCCGGGATCATGTTGGGATGGAGACAAAAGCACAAAAAAGTTGCAATTATCTTTTCGTTAAAATATTAACCGTGAAAAGATTCGAATGTAAAGTAATTAAATTTCGTGTTTGGCGCAAATAATACGATATTTTCTAAATTTTATTTTGTCGCTTAGTTTAGGCGATATTGAGCGAAGAAGTTAAAAATTAAGCACCATTTCCAAATGTATTTCAGAAATTATGATTTTGTTTCAGAAACTATTATTTGTTGTTTTTCAGATTTATCAATTGTATGTATTTTCAGAAATTATCAATTGAATTTCAGTTTTATCAATTGTATTTCAGAAATCTTTAATTGTATTTCAGAAATTATCAAATGTATTTTAGAAATTATCAGTTGTTTAGATTTAATTTTATTTATTTAGCGATTGACTTTGTCTAATTAACAAATAAACCTGCCCTATGACAACTTGTTTTAAAATTCTTCTTCATAAAGAAAAAATAAAACGACTATAAAATTCTTTACTTAAACCTCTAGTAAAAATGATGATTTCTTCGAATTTATTTAAATTTCCTTAGATTGCTTTACGGTCTTGCTAATTTGTTCTGTATTTCTCAATGTTTTCAGTTGTTTTATTGCTTTTCATGCTATTGCTATTTCTGCAAAATCAAGTCTTTTTCATTCAACCTCTAATCGTCTTTATGTGATTTTTTTTTGTGCGAGCATGTGTATCGTATAATGAGAAAAAAAAACAAGAGCTTTAAGTCACTTGACTTTAGTCACTACCAGGGGTGCCAGACTTCTTTATAGGCAAAAGTTGTCAAAAACAATACATAGAATCGCAAAAGTCTAAGCTGGCGATACACTATGCAATATTCGTGTGCAACTTTTGGTGTTGTGGAAAAAATTTCCAGTGCGTATGTCATATTGGAAGGTTGTACAATATATTGGAAAAATCAAAATGGGTTTGATTCTTATTGCCCAAACATGAAAAGTGAAAAATATTTTGCAATATGTAGTTCATATTGCGCCATTTTTATATAGAAGAAAACAGTTGTGCCATTTATTGTGCAAGAATATTTTACATCTTATTATACGGTGCAATGCAAAATAACAATAATATTGGGGATAATAGCAACGATATTGTATAGTGTGTCTAGAGGACACATTCTTATCGAATATTGAACACATTTTCGTATTTTTCTTATTACGATAGTGTATAGTTTTCTTCCCAAATTTCTGACTCACAATCCCATATAAACATGATATTTCCGATCACGTAGAATACCCGAATGACCGATGGTTAACTTGGTTAAACTATTACAGGTGTATTAATGTTAAAAACAACCAGCTAATCGCAATTTTAGTCATAAAATCTTGATGTCTGGCATCCGTAATCAGTTCTGTTTCGAACGATTGCGTGTGTGTATCAGTGTGGCTTTGGGGTATAAATGTGGTTTTAAAGTCAGTCCTTCATTCAAAGTCTGCTTTTTATTTCGATTGTAATTTCAGCATGGTATTTTATATTTTTATTATTCTCTTTTTTAATTTTTTTAAGTTGAATCAACTTTCTACATAACACAGCTGATGATGAGTTGATATTGTTTTTATTTTACTTGTTATCTGTTGTTGTTGTATGGTTGACTTTTTGTTGTTATTTATGAAGTAGTAATTTTGAATTTTTTTATTATTTATATTCTCCACCATAGCTGGAGTATATTAAGTATTCGATCTAACAGTTTGTATAAAAATATATCAATCGACATTCGGTTGCCCTTTCGAAGATTGAAATTTTGTGTTGAAAAATGTTAACCTTTGCAGCAGAGCTTCTAAAGACTTTAATCCCTCATTCCATTTTCAATTCTGATTGACTATGGAATGATTGAAGTCTTAATTGTTCTCAATCGATTTAATTTTAAGGACTTCAATAATTTTTTCATCATTCTATTTGTTCAATCACGGAATTCAATCGTTGGGAATTCAATCGATTTATAGTTCATTCGATTGAGCAATTTGGGAATGACATTCAATTTTCTTCATTCGATTTATAATTTTGAAAACAAACAACTACGTTATTAGTATTTATGAAAGGAGAATATAGGAATTAATAGTTAAGACATACAGGTTGGTTGAAAAGTTTCTGTGCTCGAAATGAAAGAATAATGTTTTTGTTACGAAATATATTTTTTTATTCAATATAATCTCCTAGAAGCTCAATACACTTGTTCCAATTATCTTCCAATAATTTTATCTCATCCTTATAATGGTTTTCCGGAAGCTCTGCAAAATAACCGTCTACGTCAGCTATGGCCTCTTCATTCGACGAAAAATGCTTTCCACGAAGGAATTGTTTGAGATTTCTGAAGAGATAGTAGTCACTGGGAGCTAAATCTGGTGAATACGGTGGATGTTCAAGCAATTCGTACTTTAATTCTTTGAATTTAGCCATCGTCAAAACACTTTTGTGAACAGGTACATTGTCTTGATGAAAAATGATTTTTTTCTTCTTTAAACCAGGTCTTTTCTCACGAATTTTTACATCCAGCTGATCCAAAAGGCTGCAATAATATTCAGAGTTGATTGTTTTAACTTTCTGAAGATAATCAATCAACAAAATTCCTTTTGCATCCCAAAAAACTGATGCCATAACCTTCTTTGCTGATCGTTGTGACTTCACCTGCTTTGAAGCTGAACAACCACCTTCAGTCCAGTGTAAACGTTCTTGTTTCAATATAGGATCATGGTGGTAGATCCAAGTCTCATCCATAGTTATAAAACGACGCAAGAAGTCGGTTTTATTCTGCTTAAAACGCTCCAAATTACGCTGAGAAATTTGTTTTCGATCCAGTTTTTGTTGAATTGTTAATGTGTGCGGCACTAACTTTCCAAACAGTTTTTTCATACGTAATTCTTCATGTAAAATATGGAGTACTCGTTCGTCTGAGATGCCTATGCACACATAACAATCCATGCATAAAAATACGAAATTAATGTCAAAACAACAAAAACTTTCGTAAAATAAACCATTTTTCGTATATTGTAAAAACTTTTTTGTTATTTTGACATTTTTTCATAATTTTATGCATGGATTATTATCAGTGTGGCACTAGAAATTTCACGCTTAGTCAAACTTGAATCTTCACTAACCATATTATGTACTTGCTCAATGATTTCTGCTGTGGTTGCAGTTTTTGGTCGTCCTTGGCGTGGATCGTCTTCAAGGCTAGTACGACCACGTTTAAATTCACCAGCCCAAAATTCAACGGTGCGTTTTGATGGTGAGGACTCCTTATACACTTCTAACAATTGTTCATAAATTTCCTTTGCTTTTAAACCCTTCAAAACAAAGAATCTAATGACTGCACGATATTCAATTTTTTCCATATTAAAAAAAATCAATGACACGTCAACTTCAAATGGCTTGTAAACAAAGAATGAATTGACAGAATGACTTGCAATTTTGCATGTGTTCTCAGGACAGTTATACCAACTTGAGAAAAAAAAAGCTTGGAGCTAGCAGTGCCATCTCTTGGTGAGCGCAGGAACTTTTCAACCAACCTGTACAAAAAAAACAGCTTAAAACGTTCCTATACAGTCGTAAAGCACTGGAGTACACAACATAGAAGGTAAAGTAGAGTTTAGGTGCAGAGCTCCGTTTGGCTACAGAGTTTTACCACAGTTAAAATTTTTTATTTGAATTTCAAATGCCCAGCTTGTAAAACATGTGTCGTCAAACTTTCGCATATATACGTCTGTGTTGTGGGAAAAGAATCCCAATCGTTTTTTTTTTTTACTTTTCTATAAAGCGGGCGTGGTCAAATGTTGAAAGCGTTTTTAGTTAACAATTTGTAAAAAAAATTTTAAATATGTCAAGAGCCTAAAATTAAACATATTCTATAGAGTTTCTCACGTGCTATTTTCTGAATGAAAAAAATTTTAATTTTCAAAGTGCCGAAATTTGAGCCATACACCATATATGGTCATTTATATTATCATATATCATGTTTTAGTACACTAAAGTATCTTCAGTACGATACTAACCTTAGTAAAAAATGTATATATTGCGAGAACTTTTGCAAATGGAAACTGTTTTGCTTGAAATTTTGCAAGAACAGTTTTTAGAGGTGACCCCATATTATACTAAAAGTTGGACAACTTGGAAAGCTATGCTGCCATATAGAATTTTTTAAAAGTCGCGAATTTAACGTATAGGCCGCTATAGATGAATACATATTTTTTTGTTGAAATATTTTCATTTTAATTGCTTCTTTACTAAGCCATAGCATATATTAAGGCCGATTTTGCTTTCAGCTATTCAATTGGCTAAAACCTTAAAAAAACCGTAAAAATCCCTATAAAATACGAACAGTGGTTTTATGCATCAAATTTTAAGCCTAAATATGAATACAGGTCCTGTGCCTACATTTCACCACAAAAAATTTATATTGATTACATTTGAAAATTTTTGTATATAAAAAACTAAATGGAAAACCACCAAACTTTAAACACATTTAGCGAGAAATCTGTACCTTAGATCGAAAAATAAAGTACGCCATTGTAAATCAGAATGTCCAAAATATATAGAATTGATGGTCAGAGGTCAATTAATTTTTAAAAGTCAAGATTTTGTTATACGGTGTTATTAATCAATTATAAAATGTGCACAGCAATTCGGTATTTTTTCCAGTACTATTTTCACATGTATAAAAATAAAAGAAAAACATTTTTTTTTATTTCCACAAGTTTTGAAATGAATTAAGTTTTTGTTTTCGAGTAAAACGCGCGTAACATTTTTTTCATTATGTGTGCCGAAACCCTACAAAAATATTAGTTTTGGTCTGATTGGTTAAAATAAGTCAACTAATCACAATTTCTAAAAACAAACTAGATTTTGATTTTAGTAGGTTTGAGCTTAAGAAGAAAAATGCATAAACCTTTTTCTCTAAAACTTATAAACACATTAATTTGCAAATCAGACTAGATCTAGTTTCTGCCTTTTTCTATGGACAGGCTTCATCAGTGATTTTCCATTAAATTGTATTATTGTTTATATTTTATTGTCAGATTGTCTCTATATGATAATTTTTCAACAACCCGTCGGAGGCTGTAGGAATTGAACCTGTGCCTATTCCTACATTACAAACGTAACTATACAAAGGTGCGACATCTTAGCCATCTCACCCAAGTAAGGCCTTGAATGTAATGAAACTAATTCATAGTTTTCTTTCCTATTTAGTTTTCTGTTATTATTTTTTACTCAGAAGTGATCAAACACAGACACATGCAAACATTCTACTTTTAGATTTTTTTGTTTGTCTTCCAATCTCTTCCGTGTCTTCTTTTTCGCAAATGTTGCCAAACTAGATTTTGACTTATTTCTTTTTCTATACATTCAAAATAAGAAAATACAAAAATAGAACAATACTACGACAACAACAGCAACATATACACATTTAACGCACACGCGTAGCTTTCTGCCGAAAAATTGTTAAATTAACAACTGTATTAGTTCTTTCCTATAAAAAAAAAAAACAGTGACTACCCAGCAAAAAAAAATGCCGAAGCAGTAAAAAAAGCACTACAATTGCGGATCTAGATGTACTTATTTTTTAACATAAACACTACTAATTTTAACATTGAGTTGTCATAGGAGGGGAGTACTCCCACTTCAACATTTTTTCAGTACTTTTTGAATGAGTGCAAAGGAAGCTGTTTTTCACCAATTAAAAGTTAAACAAAATTCTTCCCAAAAAAATTATATATTTTTTTATTTTACAAAAAAATTAAAAAAGAAAATTAAAAAAAATAAAAAAAAAGATAAAAAATATTGGTCTCGCCGGGAATCGAACCCGTGACCCTCTGTTTGGAAATGCCAAATGATATCACTTTTTAGGATCACTTTTAGAGCAATTACTCTTTATAAGCAATGTTTAAGTGATTTTTTGGATGTTGTTCAGAAGTAATTCTAAAAAGCTGTAAAAATATACTAGTAGTAGTAGTTTGCAAATCATTACTTCCAATTTTTTTTTGCTGGGTATTTGCATTAATGAAATTAACATTAGCGTGACATAGGAAAAATTCTATACCGTTTTAAATTTTAGCAATTCTTTGCAACAAAACAAAATTAAAAAAACACGTTGTTTATTTTTCATGCCAAACACATGATGCAAATTTCATTGCGAAAAAGCATTGGCCTATTTGAGGGTCAAAGTAGGTTTATTTTGACAATTTTATATTACTCATACGCAAGAACATAAGATTTTTTTAAATCAGTCTTTATTTTATTGACTTTAACTTATTTTTCCATGTTGTTAATCAATATTTAAAATCAACTTTGGCTTTGTTGTTTTCATTTTCTCTGCCAAGGTCATTATTGTTATTGTTGTCACCAAATAACAAGAATGTTTTAAATAATGATAAGTATAGAAGTCAACCTGTAGTTTTCTTTTCCAGTTATCGTTGATGTTTACCGAGAAAATTTTGTATATAAATAAACAAGCAATACAACACAGAAAAAATTTACAAAATTCTAATTAAATTATTAAACATTTTTCTCATACCGTTTTTGTAAATACAAAAAACAAACTTTTTAAAAAGGCACCAACAATGAAATAAATAATAAAAAAAAAGTTTTTTTTGCAAGTTAAAATTTTTATTTTTAAAAAAATTTTTAGAGTACGACCGAACAGTTCGGCCACAAATGTATTTGCACTGTATTCGGTATGTTCAAGCATTATGGACATATTTTGCTTATGGGAAAATGTTTGTTGCGCCGATTTGAATCCGTTTTGGGTGTAAAATTTAAAGAAAAGTCCGAAGTTAAGCAAGGAAAGCATTGTTCGGCCGCCGAAAGTTCGGCCAAATTGGAAAAAGTTCGGCGGCCGAACAGTTAACTTTACAGCTAAACTACGGGGTTTTCTTTAAATTTGACATTCAAAATCGCTTTAAATCGCCTCAATAAACATTATCCTAGTACCAGAATCCTCAACAATGCCTCTAAATATCGAAAAACCGCCCAAATGTCGCTTTTTGGCCGAACTGTTCGGTGGGACACTACAAATTTTATGTAAAAAATAACATTTTACAAACATAAAAAAAAAATAAAAATAAAAAATTGTTGGAATTAAAATTTCAAGTAAAACAAATTCCATTGTTGTTGCCTACATTTTTTCTGTGTATGTACAATATTGCTGCTGTAGTTATTTATACATATATATGACAGTCGAAAAATAGAAAAAGAAAGTTCAAAATTTTATTGCATGTTTAATAATTTATAAAAACAAAAACGTAATTTGATTTAACGTTTTAAATAGAACAGGCTGATATAAAATAAAAAGTTTAATCGATTAATAACGGGGAAGAGAACAAGCTATGAATCAGTCATTAAATCAAAATAAATTTCAGTGCAATTTTTAGTCCCAAAAATGTTAGCACTAGATTTGTTACAATGATAAGTATGATACATTCTGAAATTTTCTGTGAAAAGCATTTAGTTCTGAGCTGCGCTTGCTTGGACTTGGTTATCTAGAATTACTAAATTTGTGTTGAAGATGGCTAAAATAAAGCTAAAAAAGTCTGAACAATATAAGAAAAATGTCGAGATTTTGTTTTACGAAATTGTTATTTAAATACAATTAAAACTACCAATGAAGGACACATGAAATGGCGAACACCTTCCTTTAACAGAGAGTTTTTGAGCAGTGACTCTTTAAATCCAACTTTTAGAACTTTTAAAATGCAAGACTGTATCGAGTTAAATGTAATTACAGTCTGTCCTGCTTAAATCAACAGAAATATTGATAAAAATATTTTTATCAATATTTTTGTCCACTAATATTCAGCAAAATTTTTTGCTGATTCTAGCAGGGTCAATTAACTAAATATAACTAAAATTTTGTATATTTAACAGCTTTAATTTTACTGTTCCTATCTTTATATTATTTATCAAAAAAAGTAGTTAATTTCAGCAAGGTAATTTTGAACAAATTTTTAGCAGGAAAACTCTTTACAACTTTTTAATATAATTCTCAACTTTTGAATAAATTTTTCATAATTTATTTATTTTTTATAAAGTTCTGTTATCAGTGTTATGATTGACTTTTAAAATTTAAGAACCAGAGTCTAAAGCAATTTTTTCTTTCAAAAAAAAAAAATGTTTCAAGATTAACAAAAAAATTAAGAAAATTGCAAACAACTATTTTTAGTTTAAGATGTCTACTATTATCATCTTATAAATTCTTATATAAAAATTCAGAAAAGCTGCAACATTTTGTAAATAATGGTAAATATTTAAAAAACCGCTAACAAATATGTTTGCGCTTTTCTTATCCTCTTCTAGCTTCAATACGCAATAATTATTTATTTTTCTTGTAGTTTATTTTCTTCTATTAAAAGTTTTAAAGTTTTTCCTTTAGTACACTTAAAATATTTTGCATGAAAGACCGCAGCAAATGTATTTAGAAACAAATGAAATTTTACTTGAAAACAGGACCACTAACATTTCATTAAATTCAACTTCTTTTGTTTTTGACTGCCAATAAAATGAACGACAAATTAGTCAAAACAACTAACAAAAATAACTTCCATACAATTATTTTTGGTTTATTTTTTTTTTTTTAACAGAATGACTTATTAAAATGAATGTTACAAATTCTCAGTATTTTATGTTGTTTGTTTTTTTAATGACTTACGAATATAGTTATAATTTACATTTCTTCTACAAATGAATGATGCTTTGATCTGAAACAACAGAACTGAAATATTACTTAAACAACTAACAATTTTTGAAAGAGTGTATCACAGTCACCAAGATTCGAACCAGAAGCCTTGTGTTGGGCAATTCATAGCCTTATAAGCAGTGAGATCATAAAAATGTTAACACACATACAGTTAAATAAAAAACAAACCACTGAAATTTAAGACTTCAAATTAAATTTTTATTAAATGAAATTTAATACAAAATCAAACAAAAAAAAAAAACCACAGGGAATTCTAACCACTAGGAATTCTAATACCACAGGGAATTCTAACCACTAACTTTAATGTGTTTATAACTTTTGAAGAAAATGTTTATTCTTCTTCTTAACCTCAAACCTACAAAACTAGGAATAAAGTTATCCACTTTTTTCGGAAACCCTCCCATTAAGGCTTTTATGGTAGTTTCTGTCACCTTTTTAGAGCAGGTGGTCCATCTACGTTTGAAATCTTGCATGTCCTGCGAGACCTTTATTGTGCCCTTTAATCCTCTTTTAACAAGAGCCCAATATCTCTCCACTGGCCTGAGCTCCGGGCAGTTTGGTGGATTTGCCTCTCTTGGTACAAAAGCCACATTATTATCATTATACCAATCCAGAGCTTTCTTACTGTAGTGACAATATGCTAAATCGGGCTAAAAGTAAGTGGATACATTGTGCTGACTCAAAAATGGAAGAAGTCTCTTCTGCAAACACTCCTTGATATAAATTTCGCTGTTTATAGAGCCAGATGTCACAACTGACTGGCTTCTTTGGCCGCAGCTACATATGGCTTACTAGGAATTTTTTAGGGAATTTCGTTTGCTTTTTTGACCTAAATTTTTCCGCAACATTTCCTCGAACATCGGAAACATAAAATTCTTGACCAGGGAGCTGCGAAAAATCAGGCAGGACATAAGTTTCGTCGTTCATTACACAACAGTTGTATTTTTGTATAAAATTTGATTTCAATTTTCGAGCTCTGGTTTTGGCCTCCAAATTTTTAAAAGCGTTTCTATTGGGAACTTTTTGAACTTTGTAGGACTTTAGTCCTGCCTTACGTTTCACTTTACGTACAAAAAAGACCGAGCATTGAGCTAACCGAGCTGTTTTTCTGCCAGATGTGTTAGGAGCTCTCTTAAGGATGCTTTTAACTTTATATGCCTTACCAATGTTATGATAACCAGTCGTTGTTCCTGTTCCCGGCTTCCTTTCAATTGTTGGGTGTTCCAGATACCTTTATACCACTTTTGAAACTGTTTGACGGCATACATTAGTTTCTTTGCCAATTTTTTTGTATGTCCATATTTGGTTTTGTTGAAAATATTTAATTATTTTTGAACGCACTTTTCTTTCATCGTCCATTCTATAAAAAATTGCAAATTAAAACTCATGATGTATATCAATTTATTAACTGACATATTTTTAAAATGTAAACTGCCGAAAAAAAAATATGAGAAGCTTTAAACCAAAGTTATAGGCAAAAATGTGTGTTAACATTTTTATGATCTCACTGCTTACATTTAATATCAAATTTTTTTAAATTCAAATCTCTAAATTTTACTTGAATCTTCCTTTATTCAAATTCAAATTATACTCATACTAAGATTTTAGACCTGAGCAAAAACTACCTTCTTTTTGGCTATTGTCAGTTTTTACTTGTCAAAAAAAAAAAATATATAAGAAACAAGAAAAAAATAGTTTTGTAGAAAAACTAAGAAGTTTTTGCTCATGTCTAAATGTATTATTAATTTTAAATGAATTTTCCTTTAAAATTTAAATTGTTTTTTAAATTCAAATTTAGTACATACAAGTTTTAAATCGACTATGATGTGTGTGTCTAGATGCTCAGACATCGATATTTTTGGTTTTGAGATTCGCGGTTTAAATCGTATTAAAATGTGATACTGAAAAATAGGCAGTTAGTCATCACGAGTTAAGAATAAATTCTTGTGATTCATTCTGGAAAAAGAAAAACTGCACTGTCTTTAAGACGGCTTTAGTAAATATCTACACCTGCTGACTTGTTACCTAAATAGCGCTGCTGAAATTGTCTTTAAGAAACTTTCCCGCTGGGTACCAGAATTGGCCATAAAACCGAGACAGGTCGATTTATATTTTTTTTCTACAACGTATAAAAGTTTTGAAGAAATCAGAGAGTTTAGTCGGGAATACATTTCTTCTTACAAGAAAAGACTCCCAACGCGGACCGGCAGATCTTAATGAGCTTCCGATATGTTGTGGAGGAGAAACATTTAAAGGACACGTATTTTTTTTTAGCTGCCCGAACTCATATTTAAGGGTTTTTCCAAAGTAACTAAAGGAAAGAAAAAGTTTGATACCCATATTGCATATGTTAATTAGTCAGAGGTTCCCAAAACTTTAAAAATATAGACCTTCGGAAAAATTCGTCTCAAACCCGAAGTAGGCCGAATATCGAATAAAGCCGAAACACCCCCTCACTTAAATTTGATAAGGATTCATATATGTGAATTTGACCCTTAACCCTGTATACATCCCCATACAAAACCACCTAATATTTTGATGCTTTGTGTTATGGCATAACCAAATAAGCATGCTTAAGCATGTCTTCTACACCGATAAAAAGGCCTCTCAAATACATTTCGTTTGACACCAAATTTTCCTATAGTTACTTTGGAAGAAATATGAAATAAAACGAAAAAACCAAAAATTGGGCCCTTTTGACCCCATTTTTTAACCCTTAAATATAGTTTGGGCAGCAGAAAAAAATACGTGTCCTTTAATTTTTTCTCCTCTACAATATTTTCAAAGCTCAATATGATCTGCCGGTCCACGTTAGTAAATTTACTAACGAGCCCTAACACGAAGGAATAAAATCCTTATTTAAATAAAGTGAATAACTCCCAGCAAAATCTTTCATTACCAAATAAGTGGTTATATAATGAAACTAAAATGTTTTTCTACCTATAATTCGGCGTCAGTACTAGCGATTTTTGTTAGGTGAAGCCGTTTTTATAAGCAGTCTAGCTTACGCGCGACTACTTATTTATATATAAAGATAATGTGAATTTGGTAACTACTTATTTTTTAACCGCTAGTAAGTATATAAGTAAGTCGTATTATTTGACAAATTGTAACCACTTATTTTTTAACTACTTGTAAGCACACGAATACCTGCTTATTTTGGTAACTACTTATTTCATATACTTTTGTAATGCAGCGGGTAAGCATGTGCACAAATTTTGTGCGTTTTTTCATGCAGCGAATATGGACAACTACTTACAAAAATGACCTTGTCGAACAAAAATAATGAGTTTTCACACCGAATTATAAGCAGTAGACCCTAATTCTACACCCAGAAAACAGATTTGGTGTTGACAACCCCATTTGTTGCCAATCGAATGGTTCAGTTGCAGCAAATGGATTTTTCGGTTGCGAGTACCGAATTATCCTTGATACAATTGAAATTCCGTTGTCGCAGTCAAATTAGTGTTGTCTGAATTGGTATTCTGTTGCCACAACTGAAAAATTCGTCTACCACAACCAAACCATTCGATTTGCTACAAATGCGGTTATCAGAACTGAATCTGTTTTCTGGGTGTACTGCTTATTATTTAGATATTAGTAATGATCACCCATTACTGATATTTTGCTGGGCAGTTAATCTTTACAGTTCATAACGTCATATGGATGACGAAGCATATTTATTATTTCATAATATTTATTTATTGTAACAGTATTATTTTTGTTTAACATTTATATACCTACACACAGAAAACAGATTCGTGCTTACAACCGAGTTTATTGCCAATCGAGTGCTTCGGTTGTGACCACAGAATTTTTTAGTTGTGACTACCGGGGTATTGTTGAAGCAATAGAAATTCTGTTGCCATTATCAAATGACTATTTACTCTAATGATATTCAGTTGCCACAACTAAAAAATTCGGTCACGGCAATCGAACCATTCGATTGGCAACAAATTCGGTTGTAAGCACGAATCTGTTTTCTCTGTGTAGTTTTAATATTATTATTGTTGTTGTCACGAGTTCATTAGCCTTATTATTCTTTAAAAAATTATATAAAACGTTCTCTCCATATGTATTTAATTTGAAATGCTCACTAAGGGCCATTAACAATAAACAAAATAAACTAAAGTTTGGGTTACAATTATGAATTATGAATGTTAAATTTCATAAAAATTTGAATTTTTAATTTTCAGCTTGTGTTAACTTTGGATTATTTGTTTATATTAATGGCATTAAATTAGTATTCTAGTGTAGGCCCAGAATAAGAGCGAGGAGGTTTTCTTCACACAATTTTAAGAAATCACATACTGACTATGTGATACCCTACACTAGTCTGGTTGAAAGTCAACTAATTAGAAGAACTAATTATTTTTTTTGCTTTGAAATTTATATCACAGATGGGTATTACATGGGGGGGGGGGGGGGGGGTGGGAGATATTTGCCATCGGAAACTCATTTTGACCAAATTTAAGTTGACATATTTTGAATATAGGCTCTCGATATATTATATACAAGATTAATAGACTATTTTTATTTTTATAAGGTAATCCATTATTATTATTATTTTTTTGATAAGGTAATCCATATTTTTTCACGGTATCCGTTTCTATACACTTTTCTTAAAATGATTAACAATTTCAATCTTTTTCTTTGACGGATTTTCTTCACAATATATTCTTCGTCGATCTAATTCGTTGAGGGAGATTTTTAATACTAATTGATTAATGATGAAAGTGCTAATATTTTCTAATAAACAACTGGATAATACTGTTATGTTTTCTAGAAAAAAATTTGTTGTAAACAATATAGTTTTTGTTTAATTACCGCATTTACGTCATTCCGCTTTTTTTTGCCCAAACGTTAGAAAGGGAACTCTTCCAGGTGAGAATTCTGATATCGCTAAAATGTGGATTTGTTATTGAGGAGAACAAATTAACGGACACGTATGTGTTTTCCGGTCTAATCTGATTTTTAGGGATTAAAATGGTCGGGTGAAAATAGGTGCGTAAACAACTTATATTCATATTTATTTCAAAAGAACAAGGCTAAATGGGGAATAAAATGGAAGATATTTCGAAGAGCTATCCCGTCATATGCAAGACATGTACCTTTATGATCAAATTTTAGAAGATTTTGTATAGGGTTCAGCTACTAACCAGTCACGGCATGTGTTTTTGAGAAGTTGTAAAAACTATTCTATTTCTCCTTGTAAGAACTTTTTCCTACTACAACCAACGACTATATAGACTAAAGACAAACCACCAGCCTCAACTGCTGTTAAAAAGTCTCTTTAATTTTATATGCAAACTGGTTTTAAGAGAAACAGTTTTTAGTGTTTTTTTAACGCAAAATTTTGTGCTAATTATACAAAACTAATGCAGAGAACATATCAAACAACACAAGTGCACTTTACAATTTAATTAAAATTGCTTAAAAACAATAAAAATAATTTTTTTTTATATTACATTGAAACTCTCTTAAAACCAGTTCAGTTTTTCAGATGAGAGCCGTGGATAGTGCCTGCTACAACTCATCAAATTCTGATGTGAAAACACTTAAACAGAAAAACGCCAGACTCAGAATATCTCGCTTATTAAGAAATTGCTTGTTTGTTTATAAAATAATTCCATGATTTTTAGACATTTTTCCTATATAAAAAATCTCAGATTCTGTAAAATTTTTTTTCTTTCTTAATAAATAAAAAATTTACTGTGCTTGTTGGAAAATCCGACAAGCCGGGGCACCAGATTGCTAAAAATAATTCGAGTACGCTAAATCCAGCTGTGCTAGCTGTTTTTCAACACTGAGCGAATTATCTGCGTGATAGTAACGCATTTTTGTATTTCATCAATGAAGTTTCACTGGAACTCGCTCCTTGAAACTTTTCACTAAATCAATGCAGTTTTTCATAAAAATATATATGAAAAATATAATTTTATTTGATAAAAATTGTATGCACTCGATAAAAAGGTTCTATTAAAAACTTTTTGCATAAAAATTATGAAGATATTTCGTTAAAATATATAAATTTTTTATCCACTTTGTGACTTCATTCGTGTAATGAAAAAATTCATTAAAACTCGTCCAAGAAAATTCTCTCTGTGAACGTTACCCAGCAAAAATATGTGTAAGTCATTCGAAACGAACAACTTTTAAATTGGTTACAATGGAGCGATAAGTGCTCTTTTTCTGTTTCGAATGTATGTGCTTTAAAAGGACTTTCAAAAATGTATATATAATGTTGTTTTTTTTTCTTTGTAAATGCATTTGTTTGTAAATTACGAATTTATTAGAGATTCCATTTTTTATTTCTAAAAAAACAAAATAGTTAATTTTATTAACTATTTTAATTTTTACTTTATTAATTTACGATTATTTACATATTTTTAAATTATTCGTACATATTTTAAAAAATATTGCAGTTACAGTTCCCATTGAAAAAGGGAAGGAAATATAGAATTCCATTAAATCTCCTGGACTATGACCCAAATATGAATTCTTCTTTTCACAAAATGCAAATATATAAAAGCTAACAATTAAAATGTATTGTTAAGGCTCTATGAAGTCGCTTGCGTGCTTTTGCACCGTGCACCAAAGAAATATGTTAATAAAATTTGTTGCAATGTTAACATATTTTATCGTTTAAAATAGACCAATTAAGAGGTTCGTTAACAGAGGTTGGTCCCTTACCTTTGTTTATACACAAAAAGTTCTATAAATGTCACCTGATTTAAATATCGATATGCTGTAATTGCTATTACGCCTTAAAAGTCGTAAAAACTAAATAAATAATTCTATAGTGACAAAAAATATATTATTTCTTCAACTCAAAAATAGATTTAAAAAAATAACTGCCGTCAACTTTAAAATGTCCATTAAAGTTCCAAATTTTAATTAAAGTTAAAATTTGGCTAAATGAACTTCTTCAACATAAGAATTCAACTAATCACGATTGCAAATTATAGTATTGGAATGCATCGTTTAATGAACACGTTGATTTTAAGCTAACGATGGTTGACTTGCAAAATTCAAATGACGACATGGTATTCGTCTTCGAAATATGTCTGGGGAAAAACTCTCCTTGAACGGTTCACGGATTCTTTAATGAATTTAAAGCTAAAATTTCAATCATAGATCTGCGGCTTCAGCAAATTTATAATGATGGCCTTATTATTGTAGAGTTGTAAAATGTCGATGCTTTTCTTTCCTTTATTTGTTAAAATGAAAAAAAATATATGAAAAAATAGTTTTCTAGTAGGTACGCTTTAATATTCTGAAAATTTCCTTGAGTAATGTTTTTAAGAAAATTAATCGGAGGATTACATATAACTTTTAGGCCCAGCTTTTAGGATGTAGATAATCTTTAAACTTAGTTTATAACTCAAATACTGCTTCTAAAATCTATTTTATTTTCTTTCAATGAAGACATAAATTTTAAACGATAAAAAGTTGTTCGGGCAAATTTTTGTTAATACACTTGAAATGGCTGATATAATTCGTTTTCGGTTTAACTAAATCAAGTTTAACTGACATCCCAAAATCTCGGCCTTAGTGTATTAATCTTATTTAATTTAATATCGTTGAATTTAAAGACTGAAGTAAACATGTTACAAACTTATTAAAAAAAAAACTGTTGAACAAAAATTAAAAAAATTTTGGTTTTGTCTAATTTTGACTTAATCGAATTGATTTAGTTGCAAAAGAAGTGTCTCCTTAATATTGTCCTACAAATAATAATAAATTGAAGCTTTTGTTACTAATAGGTTCAGAAATGGGTTCTGTAAAGGCTAAACATTAAAATTGCCTCTAAAATATGCTATTTCAGACATTATAAAAAGCACATTTAAATTACTTTTAAAAATGTATTATATTACATATTATAAAGAGTACTTCTAAATCACTCTAAAAATGCAAACAAAATGTACTCGTATTGAAGTGATGAAAATGTATACCTAAAAACCATACTTTATTAACATCTTGTAATCACTCTTAAATTACTTACAAAATGCTTTTAAAATATTTTAACAATAACATTTTTGTTTTGGTATTTAAAATGTTTTTATGGCTAAAATTAAAAAATCCTATTCTAAACAAAAACAATTTAAAAAATTTAATTTAAAAATTTTCCGTTTTCCCGGAAAAATAATATGTTTTTCTTTTCCCGGGATATCCCGGGAATTCCCCCCTGGGAATTCCCGAACCCCAAACCCTACTATTTACGCATAATAAATTTTTAATTATTTTTTACGACTTTTTAAACGTTGATATTAAATGAAAGCATTAATAATTATAGTAATTAATGATGATTTAAATTATTAATTATAGTGAGCACTCTGAATTAATAAAATAAAAGGATGGAGGTACGGAAACATAGAGGGAAAACAATTTCTCATCAGAATTCCTCTCTACATTTACGTTTTTTATGTATTCAATGCATACGAAAGAGATACAAATTAATGTACGGGGTTTTATATTCTTCTTTTGTGTGTGGGTCTCCCATATTTGGACAAAATTTTAATATGTGAAAGAGGAGACAGAAAAAATAAAAATATTGACAAAATCTGATCTCAATTATTACACTTTTTTATTTTTATTAATTTCAGAAGAGGTACTGAATTTATTTTTGTTCATTTTTTTAAATAAAATTATTAAAAACACAACAATTGTATGTATATTAATTGAATACCCTAATTCGGACCTTTTTTTCTTCCCGATCCATATATTCTATTAAGGATTAAGTCCTCTTCGTAATGCATAATATCATTGTAAACAATATCACTGGGTACTTTATGCTGTTTTGCTATTTTTCTATCAGACCAAAATGGATTTTTCTGAAAAGTTTTATTTTAGCATACACTTTTTTTTGATTACCGAATAGAAATTAAAATTAATTTAATATCTGACGTATTTTTGGGAGGTAACGTGATTTAAAAACAAAATTATTGAATGTGCATGAACAAATTTATTGGCGCAAATGTGTGTCGGGTTTTTTTCAATCTCACTACGTATAGGCACTCTAAATGAAAAGCACTTTTTTTAACCCCAAATATTTTAAGGAACTGCTCATATATATTTTTTTAATATTTTTTATAATTTTTTTTATATCAGTTATATACTCACTTAAATACTGATTAGGTGTGAAAAAAGTGTATGTTCTTTCTTTCAACGTAATAATTTGCAAATAACGGCGATGACAGGTGACAACGACCACAAAACTTTTTTTTTTTGCAGTAGTGAAATTTCAGAAAACAACAATTATAGAAATTAACATAAAACTGCAACCCCAGTTTTAAATTAAAAAACGGTTTTAGATAATTTTAAATTATAAAAAGCTCTGTCGTACACATATTTTTTAAAACAATTTCTAACAACACTTCATTATCGTCGTCATCATCATCACTGTATGACAATTGTCAGCGTCTCCTCAGCTGTGTATGAAGAACGATACATGCAAGAAGTCGTTTGTCACTTTTCAGTCACACCTCTAATTCGAATGATGTGTAAATATACAGAGGTTCCCTAATGGTGTCGATCTAATTACAATTTACAACAATCTCAAAAAAGGCTGAAGTAATAAACTTAAGCTTCCAGGAGCACAAATACATATTAGAGCTTTTCACAGATATTTTTAGTTCTATCTCCACACTCAGAATAATACACATGTACATAAGTCAGAAAAAATATGGAATATGGCAATAAAAATTTTTCGTTAAAGTTTGAAAGAAAATTTCAGTAAATTTACAAAAACAGGAGGGAAGTTTTTATTTTTCAACATAGTCTTCTTCTAGCTCAATACACCTAGTCCAACGTTTCTCCAATATTTTTTATTCCTTCCAAAAAATAGGATTTCTTGAGGTCCTTAAAATAGGCATTTGTTTGAGCAATAATTTCATCGTTGTAGCTTAATCTCTTTCCACCGAGCCATTTCTTTAGGTTTGGAAATAGAACATACCCCAGTAAAAAAGTTTATATATCTTATATATAAGAATATACTTTAAATTATCATTTAAGTGTATATATAATCTGATCCGCAAAATCGGTCTATAAAATTATATCAGATTGTATTATTTTAGATGCAATTCAATCTAATATTATACAATTGGATATACTCTGATGCAATTGCATCCCAAAATTGGACACATCTAATTGAAATGTATTATATCTAATCTGATATACAGTTTCGGGCAAAATAATAGGGTCACTTGTTACAAGTTTAGATTAGATAAAAAATTATATATAGAACATACAAATTTAAAAAAATTTTTTTTAATATATTCTTTACAAAATTCGTTGCTATTATTTTTAAGAAAAACTTAAAAAATTCTCTAAATTTAATAAAAAAAAATTAAAAGTTCATTTGAGTCTATGATTTTTAGTGGACAAAAACGTTTTAACGTTGCATGACCTTTATTAGAAAGCACCGCCTTAGATCGTTTTGGCATGGAATCCACTAAGTCTCGACATATTTTTATGTGTTTGATATGAATTTGTCAAGATTTTAATATTTTAATGTGTTTCTGTCGAAACAGTAACATTATTTTTGCTCAAAAAAATAAAAGTTAAAAAATAACTGTTATTTTTTGTTCGAAAAAATAAGTCGAAAAATAACTTTTATTTCTGCTTAAAAAAATAAAAGTCAAAAAATAACTTATTTTTGCTCGAAAAAATAAAAGTTAAAAAATAACTTTTATATTTGCTCAAAAAAATAAAAGTAAAAAAATAACTTTTATTTTTGTTCAAAAAAATAAAAGTAAAAAATAACTTTTTTATTCTGATAGTTATGATAAAAGCCTATAAACAATTTCACTGGAATTCAAGTAGAAAACAAGTTCAATTCCAGCCCTGTTTTCAGTTTCAAGGCTTGCATACAACTTTAATTACATTTTATTTTAATAGCATACTCCAGCAAAAGGGAAACAAAAATTCAAGTTTGAAATATTTTTGTTAAATATACAAATGCTAGAATTTGAAATCTACTTTACTTCAAACAAAATTTAAAGCACTTGCATTTTTAAAACCTATGTGCTTATTGAGAAGTCATAACCGTTACGGTCACTGCAAATAACAGAAAATCGACCAAATGTCACTTTTGGGCCGAAGTGTTAGGTCTGATACTAATATTTATTTCTATGAGTGTACTTTACATTTTCCTTTACTTTTTTTTCTTTTTTTCTGAGTAATGTTAAAATATGTTTTTATTAATTTACACATACAATTGAAATATGGCTTGTAACATTGTTGCTACTCAAAAAGATTGGTCACAGAAAATTAAACATTTTCAAGAAAATTTGCCAGAAAACACATCTAAATTTGCAAACAGTTTTATTCACTTTGCTGTGATCTTCATTTAGATATGAAATGTAATTTTTTTTTAAAAAAATATATCGATTTTGCATGGCAAACTCAATATTGATTATATTCAAATATTGTTTAATTAGTCAAAGATTCTATTTTAAAATTTATTTAAACTGGCAATTATTAACTAAACAATATATAATTTTTCCAGTACACGCACACGTCGATTTAATAAATCAATAGCGACAAAAATTATTTAATTCATGGGTCTTAATTGGCTTTGGTATGTTGATTAATGATTTTTGTATTCATTCATTTAGTTTTATCAAGAATTCACATGACAATCGTTTTATTTTAAACTTGTTTTAAGTTTGATAGCATTTTGACGTTGAACAATTAAAATTTATCGTTAATTTAAACTACGAAAAACTTGAGGTAAATTAAAAAAAATATATTAAGGTCAAAATTTACTAATGTCAATTGTCTCATTAGCTAC
Organism: Leucophora obtusa; assembly: GCA_949987735.1. NCBI lineage: Eukaryota > Metazoa > Arthropoda > Insecta > Diptera > Anthomyiidae > Leucophora > Leucophora obtusa. The sequence goes on from OX465298.1 coordinate 137,669,242, forward strand.
AAAATTAAACAATGGAAATTGTATCGCCAGCTAGAAAATTAAATGAAGTAACTTGTATCGCTAGCTACAAAATGTATTGTTTTTATGATTACCCTACTTATACCCTACCGAAAAATCGACTAAAAATTAGTTAAAAATTAAATTGCAGAAAAAACTACTAACATTAGCAGTTTTTGTTTTGCTAAATACCAAAAAATATCGAATTTGACAAATCAATGCATTTTAAAATCCCATATATTTCTCAAAGATATTTTTATCATTAACAATTATCTTAGGCCAATTATTTCCTTATTATAAAATAACATAACCCTAGTAAAAATGATTTTTATATAATAAGATATGATTTTTATATAATCAGATATGATTTTTATATAATCATTTATGATTTTATACAATTATAACTTGTCGAGTGTTGTGAAACATATATTTTTATATGATTATATCAAAAGATATTTCATTATATTAATTATATTAACCATATCCACCATTTTCCAGATCAAATCATGTATGGGTTAATATAATTATATAAAAAATATATTATCTGATCCGAAAAATGGTGGATCTGGTTAATATAATTTTATATAATTAAATATCTTTTGATATAATCATATAAAAATATATGTCTCACAATACTCGACAAGTTATAATTGTATAAAATCATAAATGATTGTATAAAAATCATATATGAATATATAAAAATCATTTTTACTAGGGAAATAAGTACTTTTTTCAAAAACTCTTTCATTTGGCATTACTGCAATTATAAAATATAAAGATTTCATATTAAGCATAGTCTGCTACACCAACTAGATGAGATTATGCTAAATATGAAATCTAGAGACTATAATACCCATTTCATACAACAAAGTTTGGTGGATAATTGAAAAAAAATCGGGAAAAAAAGTCGCGGGAAAAAAATTTGCAAAAAGGAAAATTCTTAGATCAGTATATTTGTCGCGGAAAAAGATCACATTTTAGGCCAGATATTTACAGCAAAAGAAAATTAAAAAAAAATATATTTATATATATTTTTCTTTTTTTATTTATAACAACACAAAAAAAGTTTCTTTTTTCCCATCTATTTTTTTTTTTTTTTTTTTTTTTTTTTTTTGAAAGAAAATTAAAACAGAAAAAGTTTTTTATTTTCATCATGAGGGGTATTTTAAATAAATATTTTTTTCTTTTTATTTTTTTGTACGTTTGAATTTTTATTTTAATACTTTTACGATATTTATATTTGATAAAAACCAAAAAATAAAAAGTTTCCGGTCCTTGATTCCTGATGAAGAAAAAAGGCAGAGTTTTTGAAAAAAGTTCTTATTTATGTTATTTCATAATAAGGAAATAATTGGCTTCGAACAAGAATTAATAAATTTTTCATTGCAGAATTAAAGGTTGAAAAAACTATTTTTATTTTTAAATTTAAAAATAAAAATTAAACAAACACAAAAATTATTTTATTTAGGCCCGTTAACTTATCTCAATTTATACCCTGGTTAAGACCTCTACTAGCCTTAACCACTGGTAAACATATTTTTTGAATAACTTATCTAAATTTTAACCAAGCATTTCTTCTAACCAATGCTAAAATTTAACCATAGAAATTTCTGTGGTTAAGAAACTTAACCAAGGATATTTTAGAACAATTCACCATACATAAGATATTTTAATACATTAGACTTGTAATGATGATTATTAAAAAAATTTAAAGCGCAGCTTTAACCAAACTTTGACTAAGAATCGTTTATGACACATGTAAGTATTTTCGATGTGCATTTCCCCCACTTTACCAAAACTTATAAAAATTGCATCAGTACTTAAAATCGTGCAAACATTTTTGCTATTTAGGATTTAGGTTTCTGTGATAGCTTACAGAAATTGGCCTCATATAAGGAAATAGGAAAAATTTATTTTTTTATTGGTTCAGGGAGCCAAAATCTGTCTTGAATAATTAAAACCAAAAATGGTGACCAATATTACAACAATTTGACACGAATTATACACCTCTACAAAATGAAAAGTCGCTGTTGGTAGAATCTTGATACATACTTTTAGTATTTTACTTGCTGATTCCAAATCTCTATTCCGAATTCTCTATCTCCTCTCAATTTTGAGAAAATCGTGATTAAAAACGCGAAAAATAGCTTTCTACGAATTTTAAAATACTATACAAAACGCATCCAAATATCTTAAGACTTTTTGTTACGATGGTAGTAAAGAATGAATTTTGTTCTCTAAAATACATAGGACAACATTTTCTTAATTTGTGTACCGTTATAGGAAAAAATTCTTTTGAAAACCATTCTCAGAAAAACAATTGTTCCATCAATTTTGGGTAACTTACATTTAAGAATTTGGAATCAGCGTATCAAATTCAAAATGAGTCATGTATCAAAGCTCAAGACTACTGAATGAAGTACAAGACTACTGAATTTAATTCTTAAATATAAAAATGCGCATAGAAATCACTCGAATTTATGAAATGTGAACCAATCATGTTTTAAATATTTTAAAAGTATGTGAGGAACCCCTGGACAACCCACAGTTTTGACTCGCAATTACAAAAAGATACAAAATCATGCACAGCGATTATTTTTCTACTCACTTTGATGTACTGATCACATAAATTGCCTTAATTTAATAATCTATTACAAAATTTCCACTATTTTTTTTTTTAAATTTTATGCGCGATCTTTCTGCGGTTCACAAATATTGCCACACTGACGTATGGTTTTTACGTACAAGTGCAAGCAATTTGCGTATATCGGAGACGGACTGCCAGCAGGGCATTTTCATTTTTCTAGTAAAGTGTTGTTTTTTCAAACGCGTCATATACATAGACCAAATGCAATTAATATTGTAATTAATATGCATTTTTATTAATTTCAATTAGTGGGTTTAATTTATCGCTTTATTTAGGCGATATAACACAATAAAGGTTGAAGACGAATCAAGAAATCCAATAGTCAAAAAACTTCAATTTTTGCTATAAATAACACTATCGGTAAAATAAAATCGCATACCAAAATTGGTTGATCTTGTGTTGTTATTTCAGAATTTACAGCGATATTCGCCTTTTGAAAATTACGAAATTTGGCGAATTTGGCACTAAACATCAACAAATTTTGAGGAAATTATTTTTGCTTATTACCACTTCTGAGTATAATCTGTGCTTAATTTAAAAAAAATTTGTTAATTAGTTTTTGAGTTAGAGATATATTTGAAAGACGTATCCTGACGTTATCCTGTGAGCCCTGGAGGAAAAATTGTCACTTATTTTACAAGTAGAGACTGAAAACTAGCTTTGTTATTATCGATAATGCATGCCAGATCGTAAATGTATTTTTGACGATTTTTCAAATTTTTCTGTTTTAAAAAGTTAATCTTTTCAAATTTACGAAATTTTCACTTTACAGCCTTCTCGCTCGTTTCTTATACAAACAAAGTTTGAAAGCGAACAAGTAGGTAATTATATTTTCTATTGATATAAAATAACTTGTTTAAACTAAAGTTATTTAGCCAAAAACTATTTAAGATCTGAAGACCGCTTTTTAGCGGCCTTGGGCATTAGAGGGTTAAACAAATATTTTGCATGTATTTCGCTGGCTTAGCCAAGTTACCCTTTTTACTTAGGTATATTTTGTATTTTCACATACAGTTCTAATAAATAAATTAATATCCATTTATTTTCTTCTTTTTATTGCAGGTATGTTTTTATTTCTTAATACAACATTTAATTTACGACATTACAGTAAGTAATCAGTAGAATTTATTGTTTAAAAATCTAAAGGAAATAATTAAATTTATGACTTGTTGAACTACGATTTTTATTGAAATCACCTAAGTAATATTGAATGAAAGCAAAATAATAAATAAATTGTGCTATAAAACTTTTTAACACTATTTATGGTTTAAATGCTACATACATGTGAAGCATATCAATGATTTTGCAAAATTAAAAAAAAAGTATATTTAAAAATTATATACTAGGTTTTTCTAAATTTAGAAATGCAATAAAAACTTGGTAACAAAAATTAAAAAAAAAAAAAAAAAAAACAAGGAACATAATTCAGTATAGTTTTTGTGGTATGAGACATGAATAAAATATTAATTGCAATAAAAATATACATACATATTAAAGAAGAAACAGAAAAGGAGGGAATTAATATCACTATGCGACAGTCAAAATCGGGATGGGATGAAACCAACGGGAAATGTTATATCGGTCAAAAACAAGTTATACGTGTCCCGGCGTTTCGCTGGGTCACCCCTAGGAATCGAGATATATCTTTTTTTGACATAACTCGAGTACCACTAGTCCGATTTTGCTCAAACAATTTTAAAAAAATTAAAAATTACAATTCATTTAATCTGTTCATATAACGTTTTTCTATATACTCAACAGTTTTGCCGGTAAAAATAAATGTTTATTACCGCTACCATAAAAATCAATAACCTTTTGTTTATTACTTTTTTTTAATATTTTAGGCAAAAAATATTTTTTTCTTCATACATTTATTTTTACCGGCAAAACTGTTATATGAACAGATTAAAGGAACTGTAATTTTTAATTTTTTTAAAATTGAGCAAAATCGGACTAGTGGTTCTCGAGTTATGTAAAAAAAAGACCACCAAAGGTCAAATCGATATATCTCGATTTCTAGGGGTGACCCAGCGAAACGCCGGGACACGTATAACTTCTTTTTTTACCGATATAACTTTCCCCCGGTAGTTTGAACCCTTCCCGATCACTGACCCCTACCATTTGTCTCACAGTGTATTTAACTAGGCATTAATTTTTTTATATTTAAATACAGTTGCTACAACAATAGTTTTATTAAACAATTTCGATTACAAATTTTCAACAGTTGATGACTAATCCCTGCAATATTTGTGGTGGTTCTTCCATATGACTGCAAACTTCGTTTTAACTTTGAAATATTGTATAAATTTATTTTTGCCATTGGTTGAGCTTACTTAGAAACGATATTTAAAAGAGTTCATTCCACTCACACTCAATGAAAAGTTTTATACTATTTTGTCAAACAAAAAAATTTAACTTGTTTATGAAATTTGAGATTACATCCAAATCATCCAAATCTTTTTTGATTCAAAAATTTATAAGCTCTAAAATTAATAGTTTTTTGAGTCTTTTTTGAATTATTCACAAAATATTCAAATTTATTTACATTTCTGAGTAATTTCTGAACCATCTTTTGGATTTAATAATTTGTTAAGATTTTTGTGCCATTAATGATTTAAGTGGTTTATATTTTCGGTTTATTAAGCAATTTTTGACAAAAAAAAATTTTAAAATTCCAAAAATATGTGTTTTATCTGTGGGATTTTTGTCTCATAGATTAAGAACCCTAAAAAGGTATTAATACTTTTCGTATAAATTTTAAAAGTATATGTACACTCAAAATAATAAGTCTGTTGGCTGAACAGAAAAATTTGTTACTTTAACAAAATTTATTCCTGTTTTTTAGCTTAAAATAAAATTTGTTGATTTTAACACTTTTTTTTGTTAAATTTAACAAATCTAAATTTAAGTAAAAAATTTGTAAAACTACAGTTTTATCTGTAATTATACTGATTCGTACAATTTATTCAAATTTAGGGTCTCGGGGCCTCCACACAAAATAATAAGTCTGTTGGCTGAACAGAAAAATTTGTTACTTTAACAAAATTTATTTCTGTTTTTTAGCTTAAAATAAAATTTGGTGATTTTAACACTTTTTTTTTGTTAAATTTTACAAATCTAAATTTAATTAAAGAATTTGTAAAACTACAGTTTTATCAGTAATTACACTGAGTCGTAGAACTTATTCAAATTTAGGGTCTTAGGCCGCTCCCCGGGCCTAGTCCATATCATGTGAGGCCATATAAGGACACTCTAATGGAGCAAACATTTTGTTCGTTTTGCTCTATCTCGCTTAGTTTTCGAGATATGGGCCATTCTATAAAGTGGAAAATTTTTATTAAAAATTTCCGAGGGTCCAAGGCCCCGCCAAGGTCCATTTTTGATTAGAGATAACCCGTTTCGCTGGGGTTTAGCGCCTTCTTTAAAACTTCGGATACATTGGTGGCGCAATCTACCGGTTAATAACAGTAACATGAAAATATTTTATTTTAACAATAAATTTTGTCAAATTTAACGAATGGGTTCTTAAAAATTAGTTTTAAATAATTATGAAAATTAACATTCAAAATTAGTTAAAATACTGAGGATTTTTAGTATTATATGAAGATAACTTAAATCTTTGCTTAAATCAGTGTTTCAACTAAAAATTTTTTAAAAATTAGTGAAATCGATTTGAAACCGGTTTGACAGATTTTTCTACTGACGTATTATGTTAAGTGTATCTTAAATATTTTAGCCAAAAACTTGGTAAAATTTCGTAGGTGTATGGCTACAAAACATAAAAACTTATATAATTTATACAAAACATCTTAGAGCTATTTTACAAAATTTATTGGTAAAGATTTTTTGTGTGTATGAAATGTTTCATAATATGTGTAATTTTTTTTTATTGCGACAAAAAGTGATGAAACTTTTTTTAAGCGAATAATACAATTTTTTTGAATTTATCTTGCCTACAATTTTTCTCTTCAAATTAGAAAATAAATTCCTTTTCACCTCTGGTCACCCATAAAGAAAAACACAATTTTTTTAAAACTGTTAAAAGAGTTGCATTTTTGATTTTCTTGGTTTTTTTTTTAAGTAAAGGAATATTTTGTTCTTGTTGCATGATTGCATGCAATCATGTATTTGTTTTTGCAGTGAAATTATTTAATGTAATATTTTTAAAATGTAGTTATAATATTTTATTGTTGTGTAAAAAAAAATAATAATAATTTGGAATTTAGAGCAATTTTAACTGTCTACTTTTTTCCCATATGAACATTTGTTTTTTAATTAAATGCCTTTATAAATACTTGAAATATTCACAGAATTAAATAAAGTTAATCAACATTGTTAATTTAACTATGTTCCTCATGAGCTTTTAGAATGCAAAAAAAAGTTTAATTTAATTTTATTTTAAATTTTTGATCTGTATAATTCTTATTAATTGTTAATGTAATTGCTGTGATAATTTCGATAATACTTTCATACTTTTTTACTTCTGAAAACTACGGCAATTTAGTGAGACAAATTTAAAAGTATCCTTAACTCTCTAATTGACCACTATAGACTAAAAACCGTTCATTGATAATGAGCATTAAGTAAAATTGAAGCTGTAGCTTTAAAAAAAAATCCCTACTTTGCTCCGGAGGATTCTATTAGGATAGCTTTAAAGGAAAGCCTCTTAACTTGGAAACGAGTTCACGGATTTTTATGGAATTCGGAAGGAAAATATATTTATTGTTAGTAGCAAAGATTATAGTTTTGTATGTATAACTTAAAAATGCGGGATTTTTGGTATATTTTGGGCATTTATTGTGAAACATTGGTTAAATATAAATTTAATCACAATATTGGCCATTGTTAGTTATGACCTTGTCCCATCTTTCTGGCAAAATATGGCTTCTGCGCCAAAAGAACTGCTAATTTTTTGCGGACAAGAACGAATCAATCCAATTTCGGATACCCTATTCTGAAGTGAAGCGTTTTTTAGTGAAAGAGTTCGGCATCGATCGAAATAAATGGTAGTCAGACTGGGCAAGGTCTGGACTATAAGGCGGGGTAGGCAAAACTTCCCAACCACTATTTTCTAAATAGTTTTCCACCAGTCTTGCAGCATGTGGCCGAGCGTTATCATGATGGAATATTATGGTTTCATGTCTGGTCGCATACTATGGTCGTTTTTCGGTCCATACTCACTTCAAACGAATCAATTGTGTTCGGTACAGTTCCCCTGTGATCGTCTGACCCCATAGATGGCACCCTTCTGGTCCCACCAGCTCATAATGGATGGGACCCTTCTGGTCCCATTAAATAAAAGCATTACTTTGGCGCCATGGATATTCGGTTTTGGCGTTTATTTAACTGGTTGGCCGGGCTTCACATACGAATTTTTACGCTTCGGGTTGTCGTTATGGATCCATTTTTCATCGCCAATAATGACTCGATGCAAAAATTACTTCTTTTTATGACATTCAAGCAGCATTTCCGACATGCAAAATCGTCTTTCAACGTCTCTCGGCTTCAACTCGTATACCCAAAATCTTTGGTTTTGGATGAATTCTGCTGCTGCAAACGTTTTCAAATTGCTGCTTGAGTGACTCTCAATGATTTTGCAAAGTTCTCTTGAGTTTTACAACAATCTTCGTTGAGTAATGCCTAACTCATCATCTTTGAACTTTTTCGGCTGACCTTGGCGGCCTTTGTCTTCCGTGTCAAAATCACCACTTCTGAACAGTACAAACCATCTCTCGCACGTTGAAATCGATGGAACATATTCTGTATAAGCTTCGGTGCGCAATCGGATAAGTTTCGGTAAGAAGTAAAGCAAAACTTCTCGCAAATGATGCTTTGTTGGCACAAAATTCGATATTTTCGAAGCATAAAAAAGTTTGTTGCTTACACTATTTCGTTCAATGACTAAGTGAATGAATGACAGATGTTTACCCTCCAAAATACCACATAAGTTATTAAAGACACAAACCATTTTGAAGTTATATATCCAAGTTAAGGTGCATTTTCGCTCAATTTCCCATTTTCCGAAAAACGAAAATCGCTACATACTCTTAAGTTCCAAGCAAAAAAATAAAAAAACTGGAAGTCATGCTTTACAAACCACTTCTTTCATAGCTTCAAAAGTATCCGTTAGTGTATTTTTGCCGCTATTAATGAATTAAAATTTAAGAACTTCCTATAATCTTAAAAAAAATTTAAGGTCTTCCTACATATGAATGCTTCATTTCCCAAATCGATTAATTCCATAAAAAAAATGATTGAGTCTCAATGAGATAAAATGAAAAAAATATGCATTATTTTTTAATATTCCTGTTAAATTATAAATTTATTTTTTTAGTAGTGTTAATATTTATTATTAGAGAAATTTGTTTTGAATATTATACAGTTAGTAATCAATAGTGTTTTGAAATTAAAGTTTTATAAAATTCAGAAAGTGGAGTTAATCTATTTGGCAACTGAAGAATTCATATAATCCTTACTTTAATTTTTTTTGTGTTAAATTCTTTTTACCAACTGTCATTCATTTTATTCAAGTTAGGTACAGGCTTGCCAGTTACTGTTTTCGTTATCCCCGAACAAATCTTAAAATATCCCCAACTACAAAAAATGTTAGAAAAGGCACTCGAGTTTAATTAAATCGCTAAAATTTTCAAGATTTTGAACTAATTTTTTAAAGAAATCGTAAATTAAAAATTTTCAAGTTTGCTTGCGCAATTTGACATTTAAATCTGAATAAATTTTTAACAAATCGATTCCCAAAACTCATTCTATTAATCTTATTCCAATAATCAGTTTGATTTTTGTTGATTCTTTTTAGAGAATCAAGCTAATTGATTCTATTTTAACACTAATGTTTTTTGAAAATTATTCAAAATTAATATAATTTCCAAAATTTACAAAAGGTTGTAAATATCCCCAAAACATTTTTTACATCCTCAAAAAAATTCCCTGTCGCCAAATGAAAATTTTTGTCCCCAAGACGAACAAAATATCCCTATATTTGGGGACAAAACCCCAAGTCTGGCCAGCCTGGTTAGGTATTAAATTAACACACTAACGGAAGTATGGCGTTTATAATGTCACCATATATGTATACTTGCTTTTTTTTTAATTTGATTACAATCGCGAAAAAATATAATGTCATAAATTTTTTTATTTTATTGTTTGAACTCTTTGCACTACTTTCAGTAATAACTGTCTCCGCTCTCCCTCTGTTTAGCGCCAAAACAAAGCTAGCTTTTTAATATGAAACAAATATTTATATAGACGCCATGTAATTTATTGCATTAAATTGCAAATGATATAACATTTTAGTATTAAATTTAATTAAGTAATAATTTGTTGATTTATTGTTTTACAATACACGATTTGTATAAAAAGTTTTTAAAACAGCATACTAAGTTAATTAATTAAAACTAACCTTTTAATTAATTAACTAAGGCTTTTTAACAAATTGATATCAGAAAAAAATACAAAAATTTTGTTCGGCCACACTACACTGAGAGAATTATCCTTCATGATATTAATGATATAATTTCATAGAATTTTTTTCGTAGAACCAATGAAGAATTTCATTATGTATATAATATTTAATTAATATTATGAAATTTTTCATAACTTTTCTTTCATAAAATTTCATAATTTCATTGAATTTCATAAGTTCGATCTCCATAAATTTAATGATTCTTTATATATATGAAATTGTTCAATAGTGTTTACTTTTTTTAATTTTTTTATAAAATATCGTCATTTCATGAGAGAATAATCTTTTATAATTTTTATTTTTTTTTAAATTAATTTTTTATTATTAATTTTGGACTATGAAATTTTTTTATAAATCATATTAATTTTTTCGAAATTTTTTTTATGTCCCTTTTTTAATTAATGAATTCTTTGCTACGAAAGGCGTAATGCATTTGCTAAGTACTTTTTATTTATCCACTCCAGCTTACCAACGACAACAACCAACTATAATAAATAATAGTAAATGAAATAGCTTCATTGGCTGAATGATTTATTCATTGGACGAGTGGCCTCTTAATTTTATTAATTTTATGAACTTATCATAAACATTGACTTTAATGAAACCTGTTTCATAGATTCTATGAAAAGTTTCAATGGACGAATTCCAGTGACAATTTTCATTGAAACTATGAAGAAATTCATTACTGAAGTGATGATAATTCTCTTAGTGTACTATGTTTTTGTTTCGAAATTGTTATAACTATTGTAATATTCTTTTATTGTATTACACCAAAACCCAAAGGATTTCGGTTTGAAACAAAAAATCTGATTGTAACTGTATTAAACATTTAAACCATATATGACGAACTTATTAAAAACAAATGACAGCACGATTGTTTATACATAGTATATGTACCAACCCAGCAACATTTTTTAGAACCGGTTACCTCTGAATCTACTCTTTTACCACTGGTTCTAGAATTGATTCCTGCAAAACAAAATATAAGCTTTGACTGTTCCAGAACCAGTTCTGTAACTAGTTCTAAAGCAACCTGTTCTAGTTTGGCGAAAAATAACCTATTGCTAATAGGTTAAACTGTATATAAAAAGAACCGGTTACAGAACAAATTAGCACTTATGCTAATGCCGTATAAGTTGTTCTGCAACCAGTGTTTTGGATTTTAACGTTTTACTGGTTATATAAAGGGTTCTTCAATAAGAGCGCTACAAAAGTTTTTTTAAATAAAACTAATACGATTTTGGATATCAATGAAATTCTGTATTCCTGTGAAAGTACGTTCGATGCCATTATGTATGGAAATCGATCTCTTTTGCATGGACACAACACGGGCACGCTTGCAGAAGTCCAGACGCTGAACACAATTTTCGACGGTTTTCAAGCATAAATCGGCCGATATTCGTACGAAGTTCATCAATCGTCGCTGGCTTGTTGGCATAGACCATAGATTTGACGTAGGCCCACAGGAAATAGTCCAACGGCGTCAAATCGCAAGACCGAGGCGGCCAATCGACTGGACCATTTCGTGAGATAACACGTTCTCCAAACTTGGTTTGCAATAAATTGATTGTGACATTCGCTGTGTGGCTTGTGGCGCCGTCCTGTTGGAACCACATGTCCTCCAAGTCCATATCATCCAATTGGGGCCAAAAATATTCGGTTATCATTGAACGGTAGCGATTCCCATTCACAGTAACGTGCCGGTCTTGATCATCACGGAAGAAGTACGGCCCAATGACGCCGCCGGCCCATAAACCACACCAAACCGTAATTTTTTCGGGATGCAATGATGACTCATGGAGTACGTGTGGATTGCTGTCTGACCAATAACGCATATTTCGTTTTTTGACGAAGCCATTCATTATGACGACCATAAATTGGACGTAGCGCTCTTAACGTTGAGGCCACTGACTCCGAATGTCGGTAGTAAATTTTAATAATTTCGACTCGTTGTTGGCTCGTATATCTTTCCATCATGAAATGGCAAACCTTACTGAAGCGAAATGTCAAAAGAGCGGCAAGAAATATGGCGTCGTTTGCTGTCCCTGTCTTTCTACTTTTGTAGCGTCCCTGTTGAAGAACCCTTTACGTCGCATTATTTAACGAACAATTGTTTCAATTTAATTTTAGTGCCATATGTCTTCTCGAAACTTGCAATTATTGGATTTGTTAAAAATTTTAAAAATCTATATTCTGTATTTATGTCTTTCTTTTCTTAATAATTGTAAATAGAACTTTATAACCGAAATGATAGTTGGCAACTCTTTCACTCAACTCCTTTTTTTATAACATTTGGCAATACAATTTTTTTAATTGAAATTACAATTTCTGTGTAATACTCGTATGATATTACATGTAAGTCATCGTTTTATTTATATACTATAGATTATTATCATTTCAGTTCATCTTATTTATTTTTTATCATAATCTTGATTGAAATATATAAATATAATGCTTAAATTAATATTGCTTCGTAATTTTACAAAAGATTATTGAACTTTGTTTTTTTTTTTTTTTTTGTATTTTAAAATACAATTTATTTAATGAATTGTAGTAAAGGAAAACTTTGTTTTGTTATTTTATTAAATATTTCTCACTTTTAATCAGTTATTTATTTTGCATCTGTTGACTCATCCGAGATTTGTTGTTTAATAAAAATATTATTAAAATGAATCATTTTATAAAGTTTATCATTTGAATATTTTGATATCAATAGAAAAAATACAACATTTAATACCCAAAAGATTCGTTTGTAGGGATTTTATACGAGTAAGAGTTTATTTAACACTAGAGTTATCAAAGTTGTGTAGTTTAAATTATTGTCAGCTTTGATGTCGACCTTTTTCAATTACTTTCTGAAATGTTTCCTTACAATATTTTTAAAAACTTATTTGAAATTTTTTGGACATTTGCTAAGTATTCATTGTTCTGTTAGTAAAAGTGCGAAGGCGGTTTAGATTGTCCAAAAGGTTTCTGGATATAATATTCTCCACAAATATCAACCAATTTGAGAAGAGCCAGCTAAAGAAAAAGAAACCACCGTTTAACGCATTAAGATAGAATTAGCTATACGTGGACGTAACGTGACGAGTCTCTTTATGGAAAATCTAATGTGCTAAAAGAGCATAGCTGACAGTCTATTTCTATTTTACTCATTATTTTAGATTGCATCAGCTGATTCGTCACGTTAAGTTACGTATGGCTAAATGAGGCATTAGTCTTGCGCACGAAATGACTAGTGCCTACATTTTCACTTGTAAATTATTAAAATAAACAAAAATACTTTTTTTAATCACGTTAGCACTAAAAAATATAATGGAAAATTGTGTCCAAATATTAAAGATGCTGCAAATTTATTTTGCTTTAAAATGGATAGTAAACAAAAATTGCGTGAAAATATAATAGGAATTTTTAATGAAAATCCGAAAATTCAGTGGAGAGATATTGGGCATTCATAAAAAGAGAGATAAAGTCGCTGATAAAAAAAAAATGTATCACTGAAAATACCGTTAAAGCCCTATTGGATGGTATTCCAGAAAAGTTAAAACTTTCATTGAAAATAATTAGTATATCTTAAGTTATAATAAAATGTAAATTCAAATGAAGTTCTTTTTAATAAAATATTAATTTTATTTAAATATGACGTTTAGTTCAAAATTTATTGCGATTAATTCGTGCACCAGTTATTTCGTGCGCAAGCCTTATAAAAAACCGATAGCAAATTACGAATATATTTAAAATTTTCCAAGCTTGATTTGTTCTATATATTGTTTCAGCTTAAAATTTGTTGAAAATTAGTCAAATCGGTTTGAAAACCGCTTGACAGATTTTTCTACTGACATATTATTTTAAGTGCAGTTCTGAGTTCAAAAGAGAGGGTTTGTTTTTACAAATCGCACGCAATTAAAAATGTAGAAAATTTGTGGTATGATGCTCGATTACTTTTCTGTATACGTTGGGTATTTACTACGCCTCTCCCTATCTCACCTATCCTAAAATATGGCGTAAATTAAGGTTTCAGTGTTATTTCATTTCTAAACGATGGTATTTCCTGTCAAGCATTGTTCTATCTATCTCTCTCTATTTGTGAATCGAAACAATTTGTTTTGGTATTTTAGTCTCATCGTTTAATGTTTTATTTTTAATTCATAGAAATTTTTCATTTAATGGCGTATACGCTAATAAATCATTTAAATAATTTATATAGCAAAATTCACTTTTATTAAAATTTTTATTTCTGTTTGACAAAAATTTAAATATTTTATTAAAATCATTTAAATTATAATTTTCACATATTTCATAAGAACCACACTGTTTCTTCATTCGTGTTTGTGATACAAATGCGAATGTAGTGACTTTTTGGCGCCAGTTAGTGATTTTTTTTTGTTTCGCTTTCCACGGCATAGTTATTGTTGTGTTGCATGCGGCGCTTAAGAAAAAAAAAAAAAAAAAACACATGAAGGAGGCGGATCGTGTGGGGGCTGCCTGTTGTATAAATACAAATAAAGTAGATTTAAATAGCTAACAAAAGATAACAATATTTTTTTTAATTAGTTTTAATTTTGAGCAACAATAACAATAATAACATTCAAAATTGCAACAATGGAAATTAAAAAAAAAGTATATATGTATTTCAAACAGAAAAATTGTTGGGAATAAAATATTAATTTAAAAGAAAATGTGCCTGCTTTTACAAATTCCATTGTTGGTGCCTACTGCTTTTTCTGTGTATATATACAAGGAATATTAACATTATTTATAATTTGTTAGTAAATATTTTTAATTAATTTAATTAATATTTTTTTATTGGTTGAATTGATTTTTTTTAAATGCATATTTCAACACCATTTTAAATTTTTTTATAGTAACAAATTTTTCTGTTGAGCCAACAGTATTTTAAATGTACTTGTCAATATTTTTCTTGGGTTTAATTCATGGATGGTAACCGATACGATGCGGGTAATACTATTTTAGATTATTTCGATAACGGTATTTTATGTTGAGGGTAACGCTATTTTATTTATTTCCGTATCGGTATTTTAAGGATAACAGTTTTGCAGTTAATTCGGTAGCGCTATTTTAAGGTTTAAGGGTATTTCAATTATTTCGGTAAAAGTATTTTAAGGATAACGGTAGTCAGTTATTTCGGCGCAAGAAGCAATTTTTTTTTTGCCAAAAACCAACAAAATAAGGTTAACGGTGTTTTATTTATTTCGGGAGACGGTATTTTAACGTTAACGGTAGTCAGTTGAAACGGTTTTGAATCGATAACAGTATTTTTGAGGTATTGCCTGCCATGTCTGGTTTAATTGATTTTGTTTTCACAAAAATAATGCTTGTAAGCACCCGAAATTCACGTTTCTCTATTTTTGCACAAATTTACGAAGTTGTATGTTTGCAATAGCGTCCAAACACAAACCTAATGACTGACAAGGAGGGATCCCAGTAGCTTCTCTCCGATGTTAAATAGATTCAGATATGTGATAGAGGAGAATAAAAACATACACGTATTTTTAAAAAGTAAAGTTGCGCCAAATTTTTCCATAGCACCTTTTTCAATTATGTTTCAATCCTGCGAATCCTGCGTCCACTACATAGGCAATATGGGTATACATTTTTTTGTTATTGTTTTGATTACTTTAACGCTGTGCAAAAATAAATGTAAATTTCGTAAATTCAGAAATTTTTTTATAGAAAAGTAGGTTAGTTTTTTATTTAATTTTTAACTGTGAGAGGGCGGTCCCAGAACTACCTGACCTGACAAAGAAAACACACCAAATTTGGGAACAATTTTCTTTATTTCTCAACATCGTCTCCTTTTAGCTCAATACTCTTTTTCCATTGATTTTGAATAGCTTCGATATCCTGTTTATACACTCAAAATAACAAGTCTGTTAGCTGAACAGAAAAATTTGTTTAATAAAATTTATTCCTGTTTTGGTTTATTTTTTGTTAAATTTAACAAATCTAAATTTAATTAAGAAATTAGTAAAACTACAGTTTTATTTGTAATTTTACTGAGTCTTAAATTAGGGTTCAAATTTAGAGTCTCGGAACGCTCCCCGGGCCTAGTCCATATCATCTGAGGGCATGTAAGGGCCTTAACCTTTTCACGGAGGTGTTACATAGTTAGGGGCAGTCGAAATGCTCTCTCTCTTAGTTTTCAATATAAGTGCCATTTAAAAAAATCGGGAGGGTACGATATATCTTTAAAACTTCGGATATATAGCTGGCGCCTTCTACCGGATAATAGAAACATGATAATATTATATTACATTATAAATAATTTTGAAAATTAACACACAAAATTACTTACGTACTAATGATTTTAGTATTGTGTTAAATGAAGATAACTAAGATCTTTGTTTAAATCACTGTTTCAGCTAAAAATTTGTTAAAAATAATGTTATTTTATACAGCAGACAAAAAAACTATAACGAGTTTTTGTTTGTTTTTTTTCGTCTATTTGCTTTTTTTATATTTTTAACTTCTATTTATATAAAAAAAATGTTTGAAAATAGTGCGCAAAAAATTTATTTGTCTATTATTTATATTCTTTGTTTAATTTTGCGAAAAAGTATTTTGAATTGTTTGTTTTTTACAATTTTAATGGGTTTGTCGTATGAGAGAATTGTTAATTTTTGTTTACGCTCTTTTGTAGTTGCCACCTTGTTAAGAAAAAAAATATTGGAGGGATTCTAAATTGATATAACACTGTAGCTAATTTTGTATTTTTTATTTTATACTGCGATACAAATTAAATGAAAATCTACATTGATATTTTCAGTGTGAATTGTAAATTTCCTTTCATTACAATTACCAGGGCAGCGACTTTCATGCACTTAATCGAAAATATGCGCTTAAAATATGCAGTAAAAAATACAAAATATGCACGTAAATGGAAATATGCACTAAAAACAAAAAAATATACACTAAAGATCCAAAAGTAAACGCTTAAAACCAAAAACTACACTTTAAATTTTATCAATTTAATGAAAAATATGGAAAAATATGCAATAAAAAACATGAAATATAGAAAAAAATGTACACTTAAAAGCAAAATATTCAAAAATATGCATTTACAACAAAATAATGCAAAAATAAGCTACAACAAATGTTGCAAAATGTCTACCGGCACATGTGTTTTTTTAATAGATTTTCAGGAGAGCGAAAAAACTGTTACAAAATCTACTTTTAAGATATTTTATTGGCATCATATGCCTTAACAATTCACGACCTCATTTAGTAAAATCATCATTAAGGCATATGCAATAAAAAACATGAAAAATAGAAAAAAAAATGTACACTTAAAGGCAAAATATTCAAAAATATGCATTTACAACAAAATTATGCAAAAATAAGCTACAACAAATGTTGCAAATTCTTTGATTCGGAAAAGTATTTCGTCTACCGGCCAGCAAAATGTCACATGTGTTTTTTTAATAGATTTTCAGGAGAGCGAAAAAACTGTTACAAAATCTACTTTTAAGATATTTTATTGGCATCATATGCCTTAACAATTCACGACCTCATTTAGTAAAATCATCATTAAGGCATATGATACCAATCAAATATCTTAAAAGTGGATTTTGTAACAGTTTTTTAACTCTCCTGAAAATCTATTAAAAAACACATTTGACATTTTGCAGGCCGGTCGACGATTTGGTAAAACCATTTTTGGATTAATGACTACAAATATGCATTTGCATGAAAGTCGCTGACCTGACAATAACAATTCACAATAATTTTCATATATTGAACAAGTTTTTGGCACAAAGACCTTGTCAGTGGCTTTAACTAATTTTTTAAACGACTGTATTTCTTGCTGGATAAATATAAATTTGTGATTTAAAAACTATACAATATTTTGATATCTTGATTGCAATCGTAAATAAAAAAATATGGTAGACAAATTTTATCCAGAGATGCTAAATATTTATTTAAAAAAATATATATATATATATATACCCAGCAAAAAAGGAGATGCCGAAGCAGTAGAAAAAGCACTACAATTGATGATCTAGATGTACTTCTTTTTTAACATAAACACTAATGATTTTAACATTGAGTTGTCATATGAGAGGAGTACTCCCACTTTAACATTTTTTCAGCACTTTTTGAACGAGTGCAAATTAAAAATTAAAAAAATTCTTTACAAAAAAAAAATATATTTTTTTTTATTTTACAAGAGTTTTTTTATTGCCGCCACCGGGTATCGAACTTTCGACCTCACGATTGCTAGTCTAGCGCTCTATCGCAGATCTATTCTTTGATATTTAAGTTGGCTGATATAAAAACACCACTTTGTTAATGCGAGATATTGTTCCTTATTAACTTCAATAAAAGTACTTATTAAACAAGTGTAAAAAGTGCACCCCAATTGAATATTGTTTTCAGTACTATTTTTACAGGTGTATAATAAGCAATTTATCATCATTTTTTTTTATATACATATACATATTTTTAAAAATTAAAAAAATATTGAATTTAAACAAATTAATTATAAATATTAAAACAAAAATTAATAAAATAAAAAAAAAAAAATAATTTTAAAAAAATTAAAAAAAATCTTGGTCCCACCGGGAACCGAAATCACTTTTTACGATCACTTAGAAGCAAAACTTAAATGATTTTTTGGAAGTTGTTCAGAAGTAATTCTAAAAACGATGAAAAAATATACTTTGGAACAATGAAAGAAGTGATTTTTTTGAAGTTGTGCAGAATTACTTCTGAAAAGCTGTAAAAATACACTAACGGATACTTGTTAAGTAGTGAAGGAAGTAGTTTGTATAGCATTACTTCCAATTTTTTTTTGCTGGGTATATACATTAGACCGACTCACGAAAAAAAGTAAAAAAGTGCTCCCCTCCAAATAAACCTTGGTTTGTTTTATGATGATTCCTAAAATATTTCAGGTCTAGCAATGAGATCTCACGAGCTGGAACATTAAAAAAAATTGTTTTTGTTTTTTCTTTGATATTTTAAATGTTAAATGGCGCTTCTAGACGAGAACAAGAAATTCTCATTGAGTTTGTGATTTAACCTAATAAATATTTCTAGAAATTCTAAAACGTCGTCCCCTGACGATTTCCTTAGGCAAGAATAAAATCCGGATAGAGACAACAGATTATTTTTACAATTTGCCAAATAAGTTTTGGGATTTTAGCACATTTAATTCTATTTTTAGTTTTTACAAGAATTTTGCATTTTAGCTGAAGAAAACATACTCAATATGGGTATCAAATGAAAGGGTTTTTTGAGGCGCGTCCAGCGGTATACATAACATGTTCAAGCATACCCAGACATGTCCTATTTTCAGGATTATTCTATAGAAAAAAAAACAAGTTTTGACTCTTGTACGCAGATGTTTGTGATTGAAATGTCAAACTTACATATTATAATCAATAGTCGATTGAAGTGAACACGTGTTTCAGATTTATTTTTGAAATGCGCGATTTTCCGCGTTTTTGATAAAATTTGAAGACATGTGTAATTCTTATGGCAATATTTTTCGATACAAATTAAGAAGATAGTGATTTAACAGAGGTAGGGAGAGTTGGTACCTCTTTTAAATTATATGCTCGTTGGTTGTTGGCGGTTTTCATCGCCTCTTTCGAACATTAACAGTTTATATCGAAAACTGTTAGCCTTTGCCCAGCAAAATATTGGTAATGACACCTCATTACTATCAGCATTACCAAAAATGATATATCATTACCTTCTGCATTATTTTATAATATAAAATAATGAGTTCCTAATAACGGCCTATTGTATTCATTGTTTCTAAATATAAAATAATGACTTACTCGTAATATTTTAAATAAATACTTTTTACACAGTTAAATTTTATACATTTTTATTTATTATATGTAAGTATGTTTTATGTTTAAATTTTTATGACGAGTCCTAAAATAACACATTAGAAAAAACTTAAATTTTTCTGAATGTATTTTCTTAAGCTAATAGTATTTTCTTAACTCCTTATTTTTAAGAATCAAGTAAGCAATCGGATAACCACTTATAATTCAACCTTTTGTAAGCATGTGTGTAACCACTTATTATTCAAAATCTCATAACTACTTATTTCTCATTTTTTCGTAAGCGAGCGGGTAAGCATGACTACTTATAAAAACGACCACGCCAAACAAAAATAATGAGCTTAGACGCCAAAAAATAAGTTGTGCGGAGCTATGAATTTCTATTATATAACCACTTATTTGGTAATGAAAGATTTTGCTGGGTGCAGACATGTGCATTTCTTATGGCTACATTTTTCGATACAAATTAAGAAGAGAGTGATTTAACAGAGGTAGGGAGAATTGGGAAGTCCTTTAATTATATAGTACTGTGAGCGTCAAAAGCAACTGTATAAGTTGGTTTATTATGTTTACAGTTTCATTTCACTATTTTGCAATTCTTCTTTGATTAATATGTTAGGTTTTTTTAGTTATGGGTGATATCAAAAAATGTGATAAAAACCATGTAACCAGATAATTTCTAATGCATGGATTACATTTGAATTATATATTTCGATATATATCAACGCATTGTCACCTGTTTTACAAAATTTATAACAATCTAACCAATTTATGGTTACTACATAAAATTTGTGACCAATTTTATAGGCCAAATGTAAACTCTGTAACCTGTAACTCATAAGGTTTTTTAACTTTAATAGCTTATATTTTAATAACCAATGGAGCTAAACACTAACTGTAGGAATTTTAATGAAGAGGAAAAGTGACGTTTTTAATAAAAATTAATACGTTTTACAAACTTTTTAGTATATCTATGCTAACACGACTTCAATCAACTCTGTAACGATTTTTTGTTATAATTTTTGATAAAAATGCATACACCAGAATTTTAGAGTTATCTATTAATTATATTGCGAAAAGTATAATGTTATTTATACTCAAATGATCGTTGGACTTTAAATAATCATCTAGTGGCAAGACTTTTTCGATGCGTGCCAGAAACGGACAAAATTTTTTTATAAAAATTTCTCGCGTGCCAACTTAATTTTAGTTGTAAGGAGTGAGATCATAAAAATGTTAACACACATAAAGTTAAATAGAAAACAAACCACTGAATCTTAAGACTTCAAACCAAATTTTTATTAAATGAAATTTAATAGAAAATCAAACAAAAAAAAAACACATGGAATTCTAACCACTACGAACAAAGTTATCCACTTTTTCCGGAAGCCATCCCATTAAGGCTTTTATGGTAGTTTCTGTCACCTTTTTAGTCCATCTACGTTTGAAATCTTGCGTGTCCTGGGAATCCTTTTTTGTGCCCTTAATTCTCTTAACAAGAGCCCAATATCTCTCCACTGGTCTGAGCTCCGGGCAGTTTGGTGGATACAAAAACCACTCTTGGTACAAAAACCACATTATTATCAGTATACCACTCCAGCGCTTTCTTGCTGTAGTGACAAGATGCTAAATTGGGCCAAAATACATTGTGCTGACTCAAAAATGGAAGAAGTCTCTTCTGCAAACACTCCTTGATATAAATTTCACTGTTTATAGAGCCAGATGTCACAAATGACTTGCTTCTTTGGCCGCAGCTACATATGGCTTGCCATACTAGGAATTTTTTAGGGAATTTCGTTTGCTTTTTCGACCTAAATTTTTCCGCAACATTTCCTCGAACATCGGAAACATAAAATTCTTTACCAGGGATCTGCGAAAAATCAGCCAGGACATAAGTTTCGTCGTCCATAACACAACAGTTGTATTTTTGTATAAAATTCGATTTCAATTTTCGAGCTCTGGTTTTGGCATCCAAATTTTTAAAAGCGTTTCTATCGGGAACCTTTTAAACTTTTTGAACTTTAGTCCTGCCTTACGTTTCACTTTACATACAAAAAAGTCCGAGCATTGGGCTAACCGAGCTGTTTTTCTGCCAGATGTATTAGGAGCTCTCTTAAGGATGCTTTTAACTTTATATGCCTTACCAATGTTACGATAACCAGTCGTTGTTCCTGTTTCCGGCTTCTTTTCAATTGTTAGGTGTTCCAGATATCTTTTTACCACTTTTGAAAGTGTTTGGCGGCATACATTAGTCTCTTTCGCAATTTTTTGTATGTCCATGTTTGGTTTTGTTGAAAATATTTAATTATTTTTGAACGCACTTTTCTTTCATCGTCCATTGTGTTAAAAATTGCAAATTAAAACTCGTGATGTAAATCAATTTATTAACTGAAATATTTTTAAAATGTAAACTGCTGAATAAAAAAATATGAGAAGCTTTAAACCAAAGTTATAGGCAAAAATGCGTGTTAACATTTTTATGATCTCACTCCTTATTTTAAAAGTCCCTTTTTAAGAATTTTTAAAATTTGGAAAATTTCTCTTAAAAATATCATCGCAGATGTACATATTTATCAGCGCTACGGATAAACCCAGGAAATAACCTCCAAAGGGAAAAATTAAATAACATCCAAGAAATGACGGAAAAATTATTGACGGTTATTTAATTTTTGGGGGTTTATTTAATCTTTAAATATTGAGATGATTCTATTATGAAAAAATCCCCAATGAAATAAAATTAAAACAGTTTGAACATTATTGCCTTTTCATTTTTTGGGGGGTTATTCCATTTTTGGTGGTTATTTTATTTTTTAAAAAAAAATTAAATTATTTGGCGCCATTAATTTTAAGTACGTAAGAAAAACAGTTGAAAAATATGCTTCAGGCAAAAATTTGATTTTGTTAAAGTAAATCGCGCGTTATTATCATCATAATAATGAATAAAAAGCGAATATTATGGATTTGAACAGAGAATTTTCTATTTCAGATGAAATGGCTCTGCGAAACACGATCAAAAACCAATTTCAAAATCCAACAAAGGGGGTTATTTCATTATGAAACTTATGTTTAGTATTTCATTGAGAGTAGGAATTCCCGGGAATCCCGCCCTTTTTCCAATCCCGCAATCCCTGGAATTTTGTGCGGGATTTCCCGGGATTTTTTTTATTCTTTTACAGACGTTTTAGCTAGTATTATTGCAATTTTGGTAGCTTTGTTTAAATTTAAAGCATTAATTTTTTGAAATTAATTTAATCAAAAAATATTTAAAATTCAAAAAATACGATTTAAAATTTAATATACTGAATTACGCCAAATTGTTTTTAGATGTCATTTGAATTTGGTTTAGTTAAACCGAAAAAATTTTATCAGCCATTACCAAGTTTACCAACAAAAATACTTGAATGTATTTCGGTAAAAATTTTTTTCTTTAAAATGATCTCTGTTCAAATAAAGCAATATTTGTATAGGAAGTTTTAGACTGTAATATTTTCGGAAAGATTCTGGAACCTTACCTATATGTTTTGCATGTATACTAAAGTAATATCGTACATAAAATCTTATAGTGTAAACCAGCCTTATTCAACATTCAAACATCATTATTTCAGTTCCAAATACCAAAAAACTAGATAACTAAAAATTTTCAATATTTTTATATTTTCAATTAACAAGTATTTTGAGTTTCTTTTATTTAAAATAATTTCATTTTAAGTTTAATTGCTATTCCTATATTTCAATTGAATTTTTTAAATATTATTTGTTTTCAAAATAATCCATCAGATGCTTTTTAAAATTATTTTGGATTTTTTATATGTTAATTTAAAATGCCACTAAATACGAAAAATAAATAATTTATTTTTAAGTACACTCTAATTAAATTCTGTTGAAATTTACCCAACTTATAGTAGGAAACTGAACTCCTACTATAAATTGGGTAAATTTACTCTATGTGCGTAATTGAAAAAAATACGCACATTGTGTTTAAGTTGATGCACAAATAATTTGTAATTTTACATTGAAAGTGCGTAAAAATTAAATAAAATTTTGAAATTAGTGTGTTAATTTACTAAATTTGTGTGTAAAAAAGCACGTTTCACGTGTAAATGTACGCATAAAATGTGTAAAAATCCACAAAAAATGCGCAAAAATCCACAGAAAGTGCGTAAAAATCCAATAAAATGCGTACATTTACAACAGTTGTGTTAACTTCAAGCACCACCCAAAAATTTTTTTTAAATAAAATAACAAATTAATTTTTGGTACGTATTTTATTAATAATAATATCCGAGTCCTTCTCTCATTATCATTTATGTCCCAATTAGTCGTTTTGGGATCTTAAGGCATTTGTATAAAATGCATATAAAATTTTGTTATAACTATTGAATGGGTGCAATGACTCCTGCTCAACAAAATGCTTTATTTGCAAGTTAGGCAGCACTCAATGAATACTGACTTTGTTGAGCAGGAGTCATTGCACCCAGTTGTTTTGCCTAGGCCGTATCTCTCTTACGGCGCTTTCTCCCGTTATTGTTGACGGTTGTTGGTTGACTGCCTCCCTTGCAAAGAAGGCATTTTGTTGAGCAGGAGTCATTGCACCCAGTTGTTCCTGCGTAGGCCGTATCTCTCTTACGGCGTTTTCAATTTTGAAATGAGGTTTAGACTACCACATGCGTTAACAATAATTACCAAAAACAATTTCATGCTTATGTTGCTATTTCCAGACTCTAATGTGTTTGTGGAAATGTTGTAATTCACAAAAAATAATCCGTTTTCGCTTTTTCTTTTTATTATTTATAATCTTTTTTCAATTTTTTCCAATTTGAAATGTCAGAGTATTTATTACTATTATAGGATAGTATATTTGCCAACTTTGTGCGTAAAAATTTTATTTAACAAAACAAACAGTAATTTTAGGCACAATGTGTTTATTTATAAACGCATAATGTCTAAAAATACTTTGTGTGTGTATTATTGTGTATGGAAGTGTGTATGAAAAAAGTGTACGCATTTTTTGTTTATATTTACCGAATTTTCGTAAAATTAAACAAAATTTTACCCATTTTATAGTAGTAAATTTACAAACATTTTTTAGAGTGTAGCTGTGGCATAAAAAATGTCTATTCAAGAAAATCAATTAAAGTTAAGAAACTATTTAATAATGTTGTAGTGTCTATTTTTATAAAACGATTTAGGTGAATTTGCCTAAAAATGTGTGTGAAAAATGCTCACTTTTAAACTTTTTTATAAAAATAATTCTAGACTGAACTTTTGAAAATCTGCATAGAAAGATACAAAATATCTAGAAATATAAATTTTTGGATTTCATATTTCTGAAGTATTTTAGCAACAAATCGATCTTATTTCTGACTATAAAACTGGTCTGACACAAGTTTGCACCCATTAACAATTCCAATATATCCTGATAAAGGGGATGAAGATAAAATACCCGTGTCTTTCACTTTTTCTATATCACTTGGTTTAACCGTTTAAACCGCAAATTAATATTTAGTTAATATATTTCTAAGAGTTTTTTAAAATTAAGACGACTTTCCATATAAATATATTACTTAAATATTAATTCACGATTTAAATTGTTAAACGAACTGATCCAGAAAAAGTGGAAGACAGGGCTATTTTATACTTAGCCATGCTTTCAGAATATATTAAGTGCATTTTCTCATGGGTACAACCAAAAGATGAACTTTGTCGGACGGTGTTTTAAAAGTAATCGAGTTTTTCAAGTGCAACATATGTCGAATTTATATACATATTTTCTAACGAGCGGGAATTCCCGGGACCCCGGGAAATTCTGAAAAAAATCTCGCTGTCCCGGGAAATGAAAAAGTCCGGGAAAAGAAAAACCCCAATTAAGAGTTATTTCGTAACAGCTATTTTCCCTTTAAAAAAACTTAATTTTTTATATCCAAATTTAGTGCAAGTTGTTTTCCATTTTTGTGCAATTTTCTGGTACTTTTTATTTCTCCGATTATGAGGGATTTTCTCATCGAAATATTTAAACTTCTTTCAATCCAGAATTTTAGAAATTTTTCTAAGAATTTTCTGATAATCGAATTTGTGATTTCTGTATTAAACATATTTCTTTAAACAAAAAATGGTGGCAATGTAGAGTTTTATTACTTTTAAAAGACGATTTACAAGCTCTGTGAAAAATTTCACCATTATGGAGTTAAATTTTGCTCTATCACTGTTAGTTTTCGAGATATGGGACATTTTAAAAAATTGGGAGGGAAAGAAATAGCGCCATCTTTAAAACTTCGGATACATTGGTGGCGCTATCTACCGGGTATTAACAGTAGCATGAAAATATTATATTTTAACAATAAATTTTGTAAAATTTGACGAATGAGTTCTTAATAATTAATTTTAAATAATTTTGAAAATTAACACTCAAAATTAGTTAAATTACTGAGGATTTTTAGTATTGTGTTAAATGAAGATAACTAAAATCTTTAAAAATGTTAAAAATTAGTCAAATCGATTTGAAACCGGTTTGACAGATTTTTCTACTGATGTATTATTTTAAGTGTATGAACGAATTCCAATAAGAAAACCGTGTATATCGAAAATCAATCGAAAGGACGTCGAGATTTTAATAAAAAGTATCAAAATAAACCGACGAGAGCAAAATTTAAAATTTTTGGTAGGAAAAATAAGTTATAATTTGTATATGCAAAAGTCCAGAATTTGGAAACCCAAATGTAATATCCACAGTAGGGTGGGTCGATTTGTAGAGAGGCAAAAAATCGCTCAAGTGACAAGAAAAATCGTATTCTAGGGATCAAAATAAGAAACTTTGCCCGAGGAACCATACCTCTAAAACGATTTCTGATGTCCCAACTGACAATGACTTTATCATAGCAAATAAGAAAAAGAACGATTACCATCAACGACAATCTCAAAAACCAGTGATCAGTGAATCAGTAACCAGAAACCTAGTGGAATCGATGCCTAAGTGTTTTAAAAGTTTCCCAGAAATGTTCCCCGGCTATTTTAAGTTATTCTCATAAAGATATGGCATCTTTTATGTAATACTTTTCAAATTTATTTAGCGTTATTTTTAATTTTTTAAATTTTATTCATCTGTTACATTTTGATTGTAAGGAGAGATCGATAACAAAATCATCAGTTTTGTTATTTTCTTTTTTATTTATTTATAAAAATTGTAAATCTTCTGCTTCTACTGCTAATTCTATTTATTATTTTTTCTTATTTTGTTTTGTTCGATATTTCTTCTTCTACTGATTTGTCATTGATGCAAATATTAGCCGATTTGTAGCTGTTGTTGTCTTTCATTCTATTGTTGCTTTTTTTTATTCTTATCGTCTCGTTTGTTTTTATTTTACTATATTGCGTTTTTAAAAATGGCTTTTAAATGTTTACATTTATTGCATTTATTACACAAAATGCTATTTTTACAAATTAACGTTTGTTTTGATTTAGTAACAGACGGATAGGGGACTGAGAGAATGAGTGAATAAATAAATAAGTGCCCTCCGATATGACGACGATCGTTAATAAAAAAACTTGTAAACAAAATATGTATAACAGGTGTTTGAACATTTTGATAATTAACCCTAAAATGATCAAGCCTGCCAAAAATTTCACTTTTTTCAAGCAAAAAAAAGAAAAAACAAAAAAAAAAAAAAGAAAGAACCCCACGCTTCGAACACATTTGTGGGAATCAGATTTCTGAAGAATTAATTCAAAAATATGTTTTTAAATATGATTTAAACAGCGTTGCTGTTTCAATACTTTTCGGATATTTTTTTTGTGATTTTTCGCACTTTGTACCAGGTGCTTTTTTACAAACACCCATCTTTATAAAGCGGGTATTACAGCGGTTTTTACTATTTTTCATGGTGCTTTTAGTGCTTTTTATATACTTATAAATAAAAGTTAGTACAAAAGTTTATTAAACGCGTTCTGATTCAATTGAACAAATTTTTATCTTATTTTCTGATTCAATTGAACTAATTTGTATCTTATTTTGTATTTAAATTTAAATATTGAACTAATATTTTTTGTAAATCCAATTTAACATGCACTCAAAAAAATAAGTTAGTAGAAAAATTAGTAAAACGTCTTGTATATCAAGTGTACTAGTTTTTAGCAATTTTTTTGCTGAAATTCTATTTTCAGCAAAATTTTTAGTTATATTTTTTTAGCACTAAACTAATTTTGAACAAATGTTTTACTAATTTATTTTGCTACAAAAATTGTGCTGATAACCGCATTCATAGCGTGGACGACAACCAGATAGACAAGATGTAGATGTCGCAGCTTGTCTGGAAACGGAAATGACAAAAAAAGAAAAACAACTCTACACATATTCTATATTTAAATTTTCAGCAAATAAATTAACTAAAGTAAAATTTCGCTACAATTTTTTTGAGTTTTTTTCAGTCTACTAATATTCAGCAAAAAGTTTAATGATTTTAGCAAGGATTTTTTTCATTTGCAGTCGACTAAGTGTTAGCAAAACTTTTGCTGAAGATTACTATTTTTTTTTGGTAAAAATCAACTCGCTGACTTTCAGCAAACCTTTTGCGGAAATTACCAACTTTTTTGCAAGTACGCTCCTGACTAAAAATTTGCTGCCACAGCAACATTTTTTGCTGACTTTACTGACTTTTTTTTTGAGTGTACCAGTTACTAGCATCCGTATTTAACCCATATTCTCCTGAATTAAGAAATAATTGTGCCACGTGTTTGAAACTTACATGGTTTGTAGGGAATGCAAAATCCCGCACTTTTTGATTTCCCGGGAAAGCAGGAAATTTATATTGAATTCCCGGGATCCCGGGATCCCGCAAAGGAAATAAATTAGAAAATATTTTATAATAATTTAAAAATTTTTATAAATAAAATATCTTAAAGATCTCAAATTTTCATGATTGTGAAAAAGCTCAGGTGGGTTTTCTTGAAATTTTCGTAGTGAGAAAGAATTAATTTTATATTGGAAATTATATAAGTCTAATTATATATTTTTAAAAATTTAATAAACTAAAACTAATTTTTAGACTAAAAAGCTTGTCCGTCAAAAAAAAAACTAATACAGAAAATAATTTTAGAAAATTGGAACAAATTTAAAAAACTATGGGAACAAATTTTAACTAACTGGAAAATTTTTAAAAATGAATGGACAAATTTGTCTTTAATTCTGTACAGAACAGAATAAGTGCGATTCAAAATTTTTTATACAAACACTATTTGAGTGGTTTTAAGAGGCACTGAAAAGAACTTAAAAAGTTTGATCAAGTACACAAATTAATCAGTGTGTTCGGTAACTCCAAAACAAATTGTAGTAAGTAAACGAACAAGCCTAATGTAAAATGTTTACTATTTTCAAAAGGTTGGAAAATTTTGCATAAGAAAATTTAAAATAATTAACTTTGTTATTTTAAATTGCATTTTTTGAAATCCCGGGATTCCCGGTCCAAATTCCCGGGAATGCGGGAACTGAAAAATACTTAATTTCCCGGGAATCCCGGGACGGGAAAACAAATGAAGTTTTTCGATAAACCCATTAGATTTTTTTTTTATATATTGGTTGCCGAACGGTTGCCTTTTTAAATTTTTTTCATTGTATTTTTCCTTTATAGCAAAACACTGGTCTCCTCGAACAAAAAAAATCGATATATGTATCACACTTTAAAATCCGATTTTAAATGCCGAAGCTATAACGAAAAATTGAAAAAGGCAAAAAAAAAATTTTTTTTTGAATTGCCCTCATATTGGAGGGTGTACGGCAAGCTTTTTTTTGAGGTACGGTCTAATGCACATGTAATATGCCCATGTAATATGCACATTTAAAAAGAGGCCTTTTCATGTCGTCATATGACGATGCTAGGATAATGGATTAAAATAATACGTCAGTAGAAATATCTGTTTAACTGGTTTCAAATCGATTTTACTAATTTTTAACAAATTTTTAGTTGAACACTGATTTAAGCAAAGATTTTAGTTCTTCATTTAACACAATACTAAAAATCCTCAGTACTTTAACTAATTTCGAGTGTTAATTTTCAAAATTAGGCTAAACTGCAGTTTATGGGGTTTCGTCAAAAAAATACAAAAAAAAATATGACCCCCTCTCGAATTAAAAAAAGAAAAAAAACCGAAATTAATTGTGGGAGGGGCTCGGCCCCCGGAGGCCCATGGGGGGCAATCAACAACAACAAATTTTTTTTAATCCATAATACTTAGCCCTAACTAGAGCCATTTTCGTCCCTTAAGAGGGGGGACTGAAAATTATGAAATTTTTTTGTATGGTAAAATTGTACTCAAATGATAGAAAATGTCCCCCACGACTTCAAAAACTATTTTTTTTTTTTCAATAATCGATAAACGCATTAAAAATTTAGACATTTGAAAATAAAATTTTTTTTGGAAAAATCGCGCGATTTTTACAAAAAAAATTTTCCCTGCGGCGCAATTCAACTATATCAGTTCTGAAATTGCATTTTTCATCCATGAAAAGTTGACTCCTTTTGTCATTTCCACTTCCAACTGACTTTTGTGTTCCAAATTTTCAAAATAAACAACAAAAAATGGACATTTAAAATTTTTCGAAGGTCTAAAATTTAACAAAATGCCTGTATTCGATTCACGTCCAACGGATTAGTAAAAAAAACCTCATTTTTGAAATCGTGAGAAAATTTCCTTTCATTTGTGTACCATTTCGTTCAATTAATATTTTACTTTTTTCGACCCCCCTATTTTTTGGTCGATAAATGGCTCTAGTTAGGGCTATGTTTTATCGATAAAAAAAAAATAACATTTTTGGAATCATAAGATAATTTCCTTTAATTTGAGTACCCACACTTACATGTTACTATGTCCCCCGTTTTTTGCCCCCCACGGGCCTCCCGGGGCCGAACCCCTCCCAAAATAAA
This sequence comes from Leucophora obtusa, assembly GCA_949987735.1. Lineage (NCBI taxonomy): Eukaryota > Metazoa > Arthropoda > Insecta > Diptera > Anthomyiidae > Leucophora > Leucophora obtusa. The sequence continues at coordinate 137,700,097 of OX465298.1, forward strand.
TTTCGGTTTTTTATTTTTTAATTCCAGAGGGGGTCATATTTTTTTATTTTTTTTTTTGCCGAAACCCCATAAACTGCAGATTTGCCCACAATTATTTAAAACTAATTTTTAAGAACCTATTCGTTAAATTTTACAAAATTTATTGTTAAAATATATTTTCATGTTACTGTTTTACCCGGTAGATGGTGCCACCAATGTATCCGAAGTTTTAAAGATGGCGCTATTTCGTTCCCTCCAGATTTTTTAAAATGGCCCATATCTCGAAAACTAAGAGAGATATAGCAAAATTTATGAAAATTTCGACTACCCCTAACCGTATAGTACCCCAGCGAAAGGGGGTATCTCTATCCAAAAATGGACCTTCCCGATTTTTTTCGACTACCCCTAACCATATGACACCGTCGTGAAAAGGTTAACTCTATCTAAAAATGGGCATATTAGTAGCCTTGGACCCTCGGAAATTTTTAATAAAAATTTTCCACTTCATAAAATAGCCCATATCCCGAAAACTAAGCGAGATAGAGCAAAGCGGCCAAAATGTTCGTTCCAGTGGAGTGCCCTTATATGCTCTCACATGATATGGACTAGGCCCGGAGAGGGTCCCGAGACACTAAATTTGTATAAATTCTACGACTCAGTATAATTACAGATAAAACTGTAGTTTTACAAATTTTTTACTTAAATTTAGATTTCTTAAATTTAACCAAAGAATTTGTTAAAATCAACAAATTTAATTTTAAGCCAAAAAAACAGAAATAAATTTTGTTAAAGTAACAAATTTTTCTGTCCTTCCAACATACGTATTATTTTGAGTGTATTTATAACGACTTTGAGTATAAGCACAATGCAAAGGTGCCCGTTTTTTTCCATATAATTTGACAATTAAAATCGTGCAACGATTTCCGTGAGAGATAAAACTTATTTTATTTTCTCAACGGAATTTCTTATTCTCCTGTTTTTACTCTCAGATTATTTTACTAATGCTGCCAGATTTTCATACAATTTCAATCACAGTACAAGTATAGTACGATTACATGGTTGATTTTGTCATGCACATGCATTAGTAATATCAAAGGATTTAACTTTATATATTTATAAAATATATAAAAAACAGCAATAACACAATAACACTTTCACAGCCTTTTATTCTAACTAATGTAAAACAACAACAATACGTTGGAATGTGCCAAGAAGAAAAATATAAAATATAACCAACTTGACTTTCTATGTGTTCTGTGTTATAAAAGTGAGATTCCGTTTCCGTTGCTATTTTGTTTCCTTTTTTCGTCACGATTTAAGATTCCTTTTCCATTTGCATTGTGCTTAATCTCTTTATTGTAAAAACAGGCGGTATTCGTCGCTCTCTTTCGAAGATTGACAATTTGTATCGAAAATGTTAGCAGACGCGTGTAATTCTTAAGCTGCCTACACACTAGGGAACATGGTTGAGGGAACAAAAAATATCAAAAAATTTTGTAAACACGAAACGCACGCTCTCAACACGCACACCCACACAAAAGCACTCACACATTCACAAAAAATGCTCTCTTTTTTTAAGTATGTTCCCTAGTGTGTAGGCAGCTTTATGGCTGAATTTTCGATATAAATTAAGAAGAGAGTGATTTAGCAGAGGTAGGGAGAGTTAGATAGTCTTTGAATTATATAGTCGTTGGTAAAAACTCCTTACTATCGACAACGACTATATAATTAAAAGACTATCCAACTCTCCCTACTTCTGTTAAATCACTCTCTTCTTAATTTATATCTGTAACGAATCAGCTGTTTCGATACCACAAGAAGAAATGTATACGAATGGTTACTAACACGTTAATGTAAACGAACTTGCCGGATCATTCTGTTGAAATCAGAATTTTCTATCCGGCATCGAAACAGCTGAATGATTTTACTATGAAATGAATAAAGAAAATTGATTCAAACAACAAATAAGGAATAAAAATTAACAAATAAATGATAAAATTTAGAATAAAATATAAAACCACATGAAATCGATGCTAAATAGTAATGTCGTTTACGATAATCTATAAGTGTACTTTTTAGCTACGGCACGGTACAGTTACATCACATTTACGTTTACGGTCCCATAATCCGCCCTTTACATTTTCTATATAAATTGTCAATCTTCGAAAGAGAGCGACGAATACCGCCTGCTTCGGAATTGCAGAATTTCTTCTGATTTTTGAATTTTTTCAAAAATAGTATTTCAATAAACAGTTTTTATTATTTTTTCTAAAAAAATATATGGTAACACTGCATAGAACTCCGTCTGAAGAAAAGGGTTTATTTGGGCAGTGTCACACGTTCAATATATATTGTGATATTTGGATCGCGATCCATTTTAATGGATTGATGGATCGCGCGTGTATGCTACATGTTCAATATTTATCGCGTCAGTATTTACATTATTTTTGTGCTGTGCTGGTCGTTTATTAAAAAATGTCGCGAGAAAACAAAAAAAAAAAAAGAAAGCCTGTTTAGTTATTTTGCTTGCTTTTTTATTGAAGAAATGTGTTATAAATTTTTTATCTTTTTTGTTTGCACTGCGTATTTAATTTCATTTGTTTTATTTTCTTTATTCTTTCACTTTTTACTATTGTATCGCGAATTGATATCATGAACTATGCTACGCGTTCAATATTTATCGCGTGATCCGCGATCTGGATTTCTTTCACTTTTTACTATTGTATCGCGAATTGATATCACGAACTATGCTACACGTTCAATATTTATCGCGTGATCCGCGATCCGTGATCTGGATTTCAGAATATTGGGCTATTCTGCGATATGGATCGCGATCCATCAATACTGCATGCTATACTTTCAATAAATATCGCGATACTGGATCGCGGTCAATATATATTGAACATGTGACGCTGCCCTTTGGAAACACCAACTGAAAGCTGTATATGGGAATTTCAACTTGCAAAACCCAAACGTTTCTGGCAACACTGCTTGGTATTTAACAGTCAATTTTTTTTAACCGAAACATTACTGTTAATGTAACAGTTTTAAGTTAACACTGTTTGTATTTTAACAGTGAACTTTATTTTAACCGTTTGAAACTTATTTATTATGTACAGTTTGAGTTCACTGCTTATAATGTTTCTAAGGTTTGTGTATTCGCTATTGGTGCATACTTGAAATCAGTGTGGCCAGAGAAATAGTTGTAGCTCATCTCCCCATTTTGTAAGTTGAAATCCCCAACAATCCCCAAAAAATTGTTGAATCTCTAAATTGGTCCTAAATTGATTATTTAATCTAATTTCGGCTGTAATTCGTAAATTTTATGGCATATTTTATTGCATTTGAAGACACTGGGTAATTGCTTGATACCAGCAATAAAAAAGCCGTGGAGACAACAAAAAAGAAAACTTAAAAAAAAATACTATGTGACGACTATGTAACAAAAAGTTAATTCCTTAGGGAATTAAAAGATAAAGTTAATTTCTTCACGGAATTAAATGTACACGGGAATTAATTCCTTGACCAAAAGTTGAATTAACTATGAATGCTTTAACTTAACTAATGAATGCTTTAAATTTTATGAAGGAATTAAAAAAATTATTGAACTCCTATAGAGTAAATCGAATTAAAAAAAAAGGAATTTCATTAAATTCCTTAAGTTTGGTCAGGGAATTCATTCCCAAAATATAAATTCAGTTCAAGGCAATTAGGGAATTAATTCTTCGAAACTCTGTAAAGTAGTGGTAAAATCCCCAATATTTTGTAAAATCCCTAAATCTCCCACTTCTGACAAATCTGTTCCCAAACCGAAGCTGAAATCCCCAATTCGGGGCTAAATCCCATTGTCTGACAACACTGTTTCGAATTTTACTAACGGAAAAGCTTTACTGTTAATAGATAATATTCTAAGTTTTTGAAAGTTAGCAAAAGATGCCACTTAATAGAAAGTTAAAAGCGTTCGTTCATTTTATTAAATAATGATTTTCTATTATACAAATTTATAATTGTTTTATATATTAATGATGATATTTTTGTTTTATCTTTTCAGGTAAGATTTTGTTACTTCAAATAAAAATTTTAAAGTTGATGTAAGTAAATTGTTAAATGTTATATGTATTAGGTTTGTTTTTTTCGAATTTTATATCTTTATCATCTATAACTACTTGTAAAAAAAACGTCTATCCGTACTTAGCTAAATTTAATTTTATTTTTGTAAACAAATAAAACTTAAACATTTTGGGTCGCCTTTGTGCAAAAGCTGTGGCAAAACTGCAGTTTATGGGGTTTCGGCAAAAAAAAAAAAAAATATGACCCTCTCTGAAATTAAAAAAGAAAAAAAAACCGAAATTAATTTTGGGAGGGGCTTGGCCCCGGTAAGCCCCTGGGGGAAAAACGGGGGGACATAGTAACATGTAAGTGTTGGTACTCAAATTAAAGGAAATTGTCTCACGATTCCAAAAATGTATTTTTTTTTTTATATCCATAAAACGTAGCCCTCACTAGAGCCATTTTTCGACCAATAGGGGGGCTCGAAAAAAGTAAAATATTAATATGAACGAAAATGGTACTCAAATCAAAGGAAATTTTCTCACGATTTTAAAAATGAGGTTTTGTTTTTACTAATGCGTTGGAGGTGAATCGAATTAGAGACATTTTGTTAAATTTTAGACCTTCGAAAAATTAAAAAAAGTCTAAAATCACATTATTTTAGTTTTGGTAAAACCCTGTAAATGTAAATTTTTTGTTGTTTATTTTGAAAATTTGGAACACAAAAGTCAGTTGGAAGTGGAAATGACAAAAGGAGTCAACTTTTTATTGATGAGAAATGCAATTTCAGAACTGATATAGTAGAATTGCGCCGGAGGGAAAATTTTTTTAATGTTAGATATACCCAAACTTTTTAGATGATATAAAAATGAAACTTTTTGATGAGAAATGCAATTTCAGAAGTGATATATTCTTATTGCGCCGCAGTCAAAAATTTGTAAAAATCGCGCGATTATTCCAAATTTTTTTTTTTTTTAATGTAAATGACTATATTTTTAATGCGTTTATCGATTATTGAAAAAAAAAATAGTTTTTGAAGTCGTGGGGGACATTTTCTATCATTTGAGTACCATTTTACCATATAAAAAAATTTCATCATTTTCAGTCCCCCCTCTTAAGGGACTAAAATGGCTCTAGTTAGGGATACGTTTTATGGATTAAACAAAAAATAACATTTTTGAAATCGTGAGACAATTTCCTTTAATTTTAGTACCCACACTTACATGTTACTATGTCCCCCCGTTTTTTGCCCCCCCCCCCCCCATGGGCCTCCCGGGGCCGAGCCCCACCCAAAATTAATTTCGATTTTTTTCTTTTTTAATTCCAGAGGGGGTCATATTTTTTTTTTTTTTTTTTTTTTTTTTTTTTTTTTTTTTTGACGAAACCCCATTAACTGCAGTTTAGCCAAAGCTGTTTTCGTACAAAGATTTCGCCGGAACGGGAAATGGAGTAATTATCTTGTGTGCCCTGCTCTACATTTACTAACAAACGCATAATTTATTTTCTAGCTTTTGTTGTTTTTAATATTTTATGAACAAAAAATTAAAAAATTTTAAATATTTTTATGACAAATATTTTTTTTTACATTTGAAAGAGAAAAGCCAAGAATTTTTAAGACTTGGTAGCATTTTTATAACTACTTAATTTTTAAGAAGCTAAATTTATACCTACTTAAAAATTTTATAAATGCTCAAATTTGTATGGAATATTTATACAAAATTCGAAAATAACAAACCTATTATAGTTGTAAGAAAAAAAAAAATTTTTTTTTTTCGTTAATATTATTTTTTGTTTATGATATTGAGTTTTATTTGTTAAAGTAGGCCCATTTAAATTATTTTGTAAATCTACACAGAAGGAATTTAAAATTCTAATTAAATTATTAAACATCTTTCTCATACCGTTTTTGTAAATACAAAAAAAAAATTTAAATGTAAGAAACAATGGAATTTGTAAATAAAAAAAATTTTTTTTGTACCTTTGATTTTTTTTTTTAAACAATTTTTATATGAAAAATAACAATTTACAAACATTTGAAACAAAAAAATTGTTGCAAATAAAAGTTAAAAACGAATTTGATTGTTTCTACAAATTCCATTGTTGGTACCTTTTTTTTCCTGTGTATACATTTGAAGAATTTTTAATTGGATTGTGCGATTTAAAAATCATTTAAATTTGTAAATATAATTATTGAAAAAAAAAACTTCCTCTGCACACTGTAAATATTGTATTGTTTAAATGTTTCATTTGCAAATTTCACTTTGTACTAAAAGAGTTTTTCAGAAATTTTAGAGTCGAAATTATAACCGTTTTTCCTCTTGAATCTTCTCAAAATCTAAAAAAATTATTCGGCTGAATTTTGCATTTTTTCTTTGGTGTACTTTTTTCTTAGTGGTATAAAATTTTAAAGTTAATCTTTTATAGCCAAAAAATACTAAATCAATCGAGGTAGAAATTTTATTTTATTTCAAAAATAAAACAAAATTTCTTAAGGTTCTTTCTCTTTTAGATCTTTCCTTTGGTTTTAAAATTTTTAAACCAATTTCCAAATCTTATCTTGTTTGACATTGTAAATAATATTCAGATTTTGTTTTCTATCACATTATTCATATTAGTCGTTTGTTGTTGTGTATTATCACTTTTTTGTTATCTTAAATATTTAAAATAACTGCAGCATTATAAATTTGTTTTTGGCAAATTTTCTATGCAAATAAAAATCTCAGATGTTAATCAGTTTTTTTTTTTTGTCGAAAATAACAAAAATATATAGGTACACCAAACCAAAAAGCCATTGAAGCATAAATAACATTGTATTATGGTAATGATGGCACAAACTACAACATTTTAGTATGTTGCAGCTACTGCTACAGCAGCTAGCTACACGATGCATGCTTAGATGTTGTTACTGCTGCTGTTGTTACTTCTGCATGTTTTCTGCTTCACTCAGGCTATTATTGTTGTTGTTTATTGGGTTGTGTGTCAGTTATGCATCCGCCAGAAAATTATTTTGCCACAATAAAACGTAAAAAATACAAGAAAGATAAAAAAACAAAATGAAAACTATTGTTTTGACAACAATACTAACAACAAGACGAAAGATGTGAAGTTGTATTTTTTTTTTAAATAATTTTTTATAAAATTTTTTACCAGTGACTGACAATATCAATATGTTGTTAATGCTGCCACATATTGTTGCACATTGTTATGAGGCTTCTACCAAACTATTTTCTGCTCACACACACAACCACACATGATGTTGTTGATTTAGCTCCATTCACCTAAATTTTTCTTGTTGCTGTTATATCCTCAAAAAACATTTTTACAACGCGCTCTAACATATTTATTGAAGTTTTTGGAAGCCTTTTGTTTCTTGTATGTTATTTAAAAATAACATTCATTTCCTTGAAAATTTTATTAACAATAATTGTTTACCATTTTGTTGTTGACATAGCACTATGGGAGGAAAATACCAACAACGCACTTGAATTGTAAGACATTTTCTGTATAGAAAAATCCCAGAATTCTAAGAATTTTCTATACGAAAAATATCTCAAAATCTAAGACATATTCTGTATAGAAAATTCTCAAGATAGTGCGTTTTTTTTTGTAAAGAAAAATTGTTAAATTTTTTCTTTACAAAAGTTAGCAAGTTTCTGATATATTTTTTCTATAGAAAAGATTTTTTTAGACAAATTCTCAGATTCTAAACCAATTTTTTCTATACAAAAATTCTCAGAGCGCTGAGACATTTTTTTATATAGAAAAATTCTCAACTTCTAAGAGATTTTTCTCTATAGAAAAATTCTCAGATTCTGAGACATTCTTCGCTATAGAAAAATTCTTAGACTCTGAAATATGTTTCTCTATAGAAAAATTCCCATATTCTGAGAATTTTTTTCTATAGAAAAATTATCAGATTCTGAGATATTTTCTCTATAGAAAAATTACCATATACTTAGACTTTTCTCTATAGAAAAATGATCAGATTATGAGACGTTTTCTCTATAGAAAAATTACCAGATACTTAGAATTTTCTCTATAGAAAGATAATCAGACTGAGACGTTTTCTCAATAGAACAATTATCAGATTCTGAGACATTTTTCTCTATAGAAAAATTATCAGATTCTCTTTAGAAAAATTCTTAGATTCTAAAACATGTTTCTCTATAGAAAAAATTCCCAGTTTCTGAGACATTCTTTTCAATAGAGAAATTTTCAAATTATGAGACATTTTTTATAAAGAAAAATTCTCAGATCCTTAGACATTTTTTTCTATAAAAAATTCTCAGATTCTGATAAATTTTTTTATATAGAAAAATTCTGAGATTCTGTGACATTTTTTTTATATAGAAAAATTTTCAGATTCTCAGACATTTTTTTTTTTATAGAAAGATTCTCAGATTCTGAGACATTTTTTTCTATAAAAAGATTCTCAGATTCTGAGACATTTTTTGTATAGAAAAATTCTCAGATCCTGAGACATTTTTTTATATAGAAAGATTCTCAGATTCTGAGACATTTTTTATATAGAAAAATTCTCAGATTCTGAGACATTCTTTTATACAGAAAGATTCTCAGATTCTGTGACATTTTTTATATAGAAAAATTCTAAGATTCTGTGAAATTTTTTATAGGAAAATTCTCAGTTTCTGAGAGATTTTTTTTATATAGAAAAATTTTCAGTTTCTGAGACATTTTTTTATATAGAAAAATTCTCAGATTCTGGAACAATTTTATATAGAAAAATTCTCAGACATTTTTTTATATAGACAAATTATTAAATTTTGAGACAATTTTTTCTATAGAAAGATTCTCAGATTCTAAGATTGTTTTTATATTGAAAAATTCTCAGATTTTGAGACATTCTTTTCTATAGAAAGATTAAAAAAAAAATCGCAGATAATGAGAAATTTTTTTATATAGAAAAATTCTCAGTTTCTGTAAAATTTTTTTTATATAGAAAAATTCATAGATTCTGATACATTTTTTATATAGAAAAATTCTCAGATTCCGAAAAATTTTTTAATATAAAAAAATTATCAGTTTCTGAAATAGTTTTTATATAGAAAAATTCTCAGATTCTGAGACATATTTTTATATAGAAAAATTCTCAGATTGTGTGATATTTTCTGAGACATTTCTCAGATTCTGAGACATTAAAAAAAAATCACAGTTTCTGTGACATTTTTTTATAGAAAAATTCTCAGATTGTGAGATATATTTTTATATAGAAAAATTCTCAGAATCGGAGACATTTTTGTACATTAAAAAATTCTCAGATTCTGAGACATTTTTTATATAGGAAATTTCTCAGATTCTGAGAAAGTTTTTCTATAGAAGTCTCAGAGTCTGAAAATTTTTCTATGTGTATAAATAATGTCTCAGAATCTTAGAATTTTGAGTTCCCAAGTAAAAAAAAATGATATGGAGCCATATAAAGTTATATTTAATTATATATAATCTTCTATGTAATTAGATATAATTATATCCGAAAAATGAGAACGTCTTATTGTATCATATTGTATCGAATTGTACACAATTGTATACAATTTGGTACAATTTGATACAATTCGATACAATATGATACAATTGTATCCGAATTTTGTCCTCATCCAATTACATAAAATTATATCTTTTTGTATAAAATTATATAAAATGTTATAAAAGTGGACATAGTTTGATACAATTATACCTAAATATTAACCCTATATTTTTACCATAATATATATGACCATATCTAACAATATACAAAATTATATTTTTAAATAAAAAAAGATATACAATATCTGGAGATCAGACCTGAGGGATTTCAATTACAATTACTTGTAATTTGTAATTGAAATTACAAGTAATTGTAATTGAAAATTTTCAATTACAAATTACTAGTAATTGTAATTGAAAGTGATTTCAATTACAAATTTCAATTACATTTAGAATTAAAGTGTTTTTTGTTAAAATTTTGTAGAAAAATCTGACTGGGATAGGTTGCATAGGCATGGATGCGTATAAAAAGAATACGTCATGTTGGGATTACCCCTAACTTGTGCCTTTTGTCATTATTTATTTTCCCAAAAAATGTAATTGACATTTTTCAAATTACAAATTACTTGTAATTGTTCTTTTTTGAATTACAATTACAAATAATTTGTAATTGTAATTGAGTTTTTTTCAATTACAATTACATGTAATTGTGTAAATGAATGTGTAATTAATTACAAAACGTAATGATTAACCCCCAGGTCTACTGGATATCCTATAATTTCGATAAATCTTCCATTACTTTTATCCAGATTTACCATGACAGTGCATTAAATACGAACAAATTTTTCTTTGTTTTTAGTAATTTTAAAATAAGGTTAACAACACAGACATTTTTAACTTAATAAGATTGTGATATACAACCAAGATATAAGAGATCAGTCAAGTGTGCGTTATAGTATAGAGAATTCCATATTAAAGCTTCAGTATTGTTAATTTTATGGGCGCGTTAGCCATTTTGACTCACGCTCCTAAACAAAATCAAATTACTCACGCACAAGCATTTCGTGTCTTACTCACGCAGACATGAGTATATTAAAAACTTACTCACAATCAGAAAATTCTCACGCAAAACAGTAAAAATTACTAAAAACATATGATGCAAAAAATAAACTCACACACGAATCATGCACGGGTTATATATTCTTACTCACGCTCACGTACGAATTATATATTCTCACGCTCACGGGCGAATTACTTTGGTATAGTAATTATTACTCACGATCACTTGTGAATAACTTCACTCACGATCGTGTCATGCGCCAATCCCTAGTAATTACAAAATATAAAACTAGTTCAAAATCATTTTCAATATGGAACCACATTTAATACAATACGGTTTTAAAAGGACCTTATACATACATATATTTTTATATAAAATCACTTTGAAAAAATTGCTAATGTGGGATGATATATAATTATAGATGATTTTATAAAGAACGTTATTCGTTATATATAAAAGAAATCATGAAATATTGTAGATATGAAACCATACTAAGTTATATATGGGTTCATATGCGTCAATATATAATCATATATAACACCTATTATATAATATTTCTTAAATGGCTCCATATATAGTTTTATATTATTATGTATAGTGTCATACTAAATTATATATAAACGTATATGTAATTATATCTTTTATATATTACTTTGTGTACTTATATATAGCACATACACTTATATGTAGGCCAGTATGTAATAATATAAAATCACATATGTCTCAATATTAAAACCTTTGAGGAAAAAATTTTTATTATATGACTATATAAAATTCTATATGCTTCAATTTAAAAGCATATGTGGCCATATCTAACTATAAGTTACTATATGTAATTACATAAAATAATATATGATTATATCAAAACTTTTTTACTCGGGTTGGTGATAAATTGTTTTTTTTATATAATTTTTTCTATTAAAAAAATTCCCTTCCCATAATGCATTCTCTTATAAAAACAATAATATATTATATATATTGCATTGTTTAATAGTGTCCGACCGATTAGTCGGCTTCGGCCAAAAATTCACAATCGGCCAATAATCGGTAATCGGCTATAATTTGGCCGATTTCCGATTATTGCCCAAAACTATCCGAAACAGCCCAAACATGAATAATTTTCCCACAAATTTCAGTAAAATTATTGCTAAAAAAAAAAAAAAAAAAAAAAAAAAATCGGCGTCGACATCGGCATTGGCCGATTATTGAAAATTTTCTCGATGTTCGGCATCGGCACAATAAAGTGCCTTCGGTCGAATACTATTGTTTTAGTTTATAAGAAAATATTATTGTCATGTTGTTGTTGAAATTTTTTCTTTCACTAACAATTGTTGGTGGTAGTAGGTGCTTTAGCAATAACAATTATTTAAGTGGCAAACGACAACATGAAAACATTTTTATGTTGCTAAAAAACAAAACATATTTCTTTTGCAATTTTGTTATCACAACCCCACTTAAAACCACCCATTTTTTCTATGGCAAAGAAAACCTCCAGCGTTTTTAGCCTATAACGCAATTCAGTAGTCATTTTAACAAATTTATTTTTATTTCTTTTTTTCACCTAACAATTGTTTTATAAACACCAAAACTCACTTTATAAAAATTGGTGAAAACTATATATGTATTTTTATAGAAGAAAAATTGTTGCGGAAATTGTAAAAATTGACATGTAACAACGACATTATTTGAATTTTCAAATTGTTCACTGTAACACAACAACTCAAAACACACACACAAAACACACACAAATTACACTAAAAATTAATGTATGGTTGATAGATTGGTAGGATTGTTTGGCGAAAATAATATTTATGGTTATGCCAACAATTTTATTTTTCTTTCTCTAATTGAGATTTTGAAATTAAAGCAATACTGTTTTATGTTATTAATATTTAAACAAGCTTTTAAATCTTTTTATAAAATTTTTTACTTGTGTAAGAGAAAATTCGTTTAGTTTAGAAAACAATAACGGCACGGTTTTCAGAAAAAAAGAAGATATTACGAATACAGAATAGTTAATCGCTATGCTCCTGCCGCTCTGAAGACAGGTTATGTATGGCAAGTGTTTAACCGGTTTCTGCATACAGAATTCCTTAGAATTATGAATTTTTCTATAGAAAAAATGTCTAAGAATCCAAAATATTTTCAATAAAAATATCTTTTCAATAAAGAATTTGAGAAATGTCTCACAATCTGGGAATTTTTCTATAGAAACTATGCCTCAGAATCTGAGAATTTTTCTATAGAAAAAATGTCTCACAATCTGAGATTTATTCTAAAGGGAAAATGTCTCTATAGAATATAGCCGGCCAAGTTAGCCAAAATTTGTATTTTTTTTTGGCCAAAACTGTTTCCAGTAGCAGCAGCTTGGCAAAATTGTGTACCAACAGGTTTTGAAAGTGGAAAATTTTAAATATGAACCCAAAAATTATCCGGTCAACCAAAAACTCTGTAGGGAACATGTACTTTGTTGTAAAAAGCCTTCCCGTAGTCGTAGCCGTCTGAAATTGTTCATCAACAGGTGTTCTTGAGGTCGGTGATTTAGAAAATTAAGAAGTTAAAAAATCAAAATGGCGGGTCTAATATGAGGGCAAAACAGTAAATTTTTAACCAAAGAGAAGCTTTGTATTGGTTTGGTTTTAGGGTTACTGATTTTGGAATTATATTTAAAATTTAAAAATGGCGGACGAAATATAGCCCCTACCAATCTCACGCAGAGTGGTACTGAGCCCCCCATGTGCATTACATCAGCTCCTGCATCTCCCTCAGTCAGATTGGAGAAATATGACTTCGTGTCCACAATCCTCCTGTGGACGTAATTGCTGTGTACATCCAGTCCAGTCCAAAAGCTCTCCTGCAGCTATAAAAAGCACATAAGGCCTTTTGCATCATCTCCTCGGTATCCCTCTTAAAGGAAAGTTTAGAGTTCAGAATTAAACCTAGGTCTTCGCCTTCCTCGGAGTTGAAGAGTACCCCTCTCTAGTCTAAGGAGATCAAACTTTTACAGTTTGTACTTCCTTGTGAACAAAACAAGTTTGGTCTTCGCGCGAGTGACTCCCAGGCCGTTCTCCTTTGCCCACACGTACAGTAGACCGTACCACAAAATAAAAGTTCGCCGTACACCTTCGAATATAAATTATTTTTGCAAGGTTTCAAAAAAAAGAAAATTTTTTTGCCGAACATAGGGGTCGCCGTTTTAAATTTTTCGTTATATCTTTGGCATCTTAAAGTATGATACATCGATGTTTTTCTCTAAGGGCCATTGACCTCATGTATCCCGTTTTAGTATATACCTACCAGATCTCAGTTCCTACCACTCTAATCTCAGAAAATTAAAGCTCTTAAAAATCATTAAACTATTGCTAAGGAAGTTTTTCGATAAATCCAGTAGAAACTTTTTTTATTTTTTGTTGCCGAACATAGGGGTCGCCTTTTTAATTTTTTTTATTGGATTTTTCCTTTATGGCAAAACACTGGTCTCCTCGAGGCAAAACAAAAAAATCGATGTATCACACTTTAAAATCCGACTGTAAATGCCAAATCTATAACGAAAAATTAAAAAAGCCGACCCCTACTTTCGGCAAAAAAGAAATTTTAGAAATTGCCTTGCAAAAGTAAGGTGTCGATGTTTTTGTCTCGAGGGGATCAATGTTTTGCTCTAAGGGCCGAATATATGACGAAAATTTTAAAAAGCGAAAAAATAAAATAATAAAATATCAAAATAGTTCTGCTAAAATTATCGAAATACTTCCTTAGCAAAAGTTTAATGATTTTTTGCGAACTTTAATTTTCTGACATTAGGGTGATACATTATGGTCGTAGGCACTGAGATCTGGTAGGTAAATACTAGAACGGGGTTCTTGCGGTCAATTGTGTTTGGAGCAAAACATTGTTGTACCCGATACAAAAACATCGATATAACATCCTTTAAGATGCCGAAGATATAACAAAAACTTTTTTTTCGAAAATGCCTTGCAAAAATTCTTTATATTCGAAGTGTACGGATGGTACGGTCTTATGGACAGCCACACAAGCGCTGATTCTATGAGATCACTGGACGTTTAAAGAAATTTGTCTCTGATCAGTACACAGAGAGAATATTCTCGGACAAGTTTTAATGAAAAAAATCAGTAAACTAATGAAGTTTTCTTCACAAAGCGAATGCAAAATTTCATAAATTTTATGAAAAAGCTTCATAATTTTTATAAAACTATTTTTAATGAAACTTTTACATTGAAAATTTTAATAAATAGTATGAAAAATTTCATAAAATTCGATGAAGAATTGCATTAATTTCATGAACATTTTCAGTGGACGATTTCCAATGAAACTTCATTGTAAAAATTCATTACTAAAATATCATGCAGACAATTCTCTCAGTGTAGCACAACGTTGTAAGCGTACGCCAAAATTTTCGCCCCTGTTCTCCCCATCGTGTAGAGAATTCCATTGATCATAAGGTTGCAGAGAAGAGGAGAAATGATACCCCTTTATGGAGTAACCCTTGTAACCTTCCGCGCATCACCATCTCCTATGCCCGAGTTTATAGATCTGCCTCTGAACATGTTGCTTGTCCACAAGGTTATCTGCGGTTCATAGCAAATACTCTCCAAAGCAAATAATCTCCTTCCACATACAGGAATGATGCAGAGCATCTTCGATTGTGACGACAACCTCACTCATAGCCGTTTCCACCTAGCTCCCCTTAAAGTATGCTTGTTGGGCTCTACTGAAGTTATCTGCAGAGAGGGTGTTCCTCACATGGACTTCCACCAGTTTCTCCGACTTTATCAACAAAAAAGATGACAGACTTCTAGCGGTGCTGTGGTTTATCTTTTCCGCTTTGGGAATAAAGACCATCCAGAGAATATATACCCAGAAGCAAGACTACCACTAAAAATACAAAGCAGCCATGGCATAATAATATCCAGTGACTCGCGAAAATGCCATCCGATCCCGCTAATTTGTAGGTCTTAAAAGATCGTATCACCCAAGCAATTTTGCGGTCGCCTACCATGGACCAAATGTGCTCCCTTATCTGAATTGCGGTTGATGAGATTACATCCAATGAGACACTGTACCTCATCACCTGAAGGTACCTTCAGGCCTTATAAGAAATCCTGTTGAACAGGGGGCATTAGAATAAACTAAGGTACCCTCGAATTCCTCACAGGATATAGATCACAATTCCCTTTTTTACGAGTCGCCTTCTTGAAAGCATTAAAACTGAGACGATACGGTTTCCAGTCCTCCAGTATGTTGTCCTTCTTCACCTTATTGAAGAGTTTTCTGCTCTCTGTCCTAAGTGTTTTAAAGCGCCGGTGTCCACCACGATTGGTGAATTATCTTCGATCACAAGCGCTCAGGACACGCTTCCCTAAAAGTGTCCGGCAATAGACGCACTGAACTCCAAGTCCTGCACACTGGACCCGGTTTGTTTTGAACAAGACTACGGAATTTAGTACAGTTTGTATTGCTGGGATTCCTATATGGAATCATTTCCTCAACAGAAGGATCAATGCTGAGAAGAATCCTATAATGGTCAGTAAATTAATATTCGCGTTAAACCTTCCAGTCTTGAATTCTTACAGAGTCAGTATTCGATACCAAAGTTATGTGAATAACCTCTTTCCTAGCCCTATTATAGAATTTTGGCATATTGCCCCTATGAACAGGTGTTAACAAATCATTTAAATTTTTTCTATCACAACTGTTCCAATATTTACCTCATAATTGTTTTATTAAAATTCCCAAAAGTGACTTTTAG
Source organism: Leucophora obtusa (assembly GCA_949987735.1). Classification (NCBI taxonomy): domain Eukaryota; kingdom Metazoa; phylum Arthropoda; class Insecta; order Diptera; family Anthomyiidae; genus Leucophora; species Leucophora obtusa. The sequence goes on from OX465298.1 coordinate 137,716,434, forward strand.
CCAAAATGAGCCATGGATGACAAAATATATTAACTCTCAAAACCAACATTTTACCGGAGAAAGACTTTTATATATTTTTGTTTTTAGATCGATTGCTTTGACCTCTTGTGTCATGTCGTAAAACTATTCAGGGACATGTCAACAAACTGTTGCATTAAGGAGACTCCCCAGCAAAAAACCTGCTTCGCTGAATGCAGCTTTGTAAGGGAATAAATAAAATTAATCCCTTACAAACCTGCTTACGGAAGGCATGATTTTTCCATACAAAGGGCCCGCTTGGAAACACGTTGTTTTGTGAGAAAAAGCGCATTATTCGCTGCTGAAAAATTGCAGTAAATTCATGTTTTTCGTGAGTGCATTTAACCGCAAATAAATTCATGCACTTTTTTTTGGAAAAAGTGCTTTTTTTGCTGCTGAAAAGATGCAGTAAATTCATGATTTTCATTGAGCGCATTTAAACGCGACTTCTTATGAAAATAAATGCATTCATTTGCCGACTTCAAAATGCAGACTGACTCATGTTTATGTGGCGTCTATACATTAAACTCTACTAAAGAAGGGTAAAACACGATTGAGATGACTCAGATTTCGTGCGCATTAATCTTGGGATAACTTGCATTTTATTTTACTTCCTTACAACCTGCTTCGTCGTAAGGGAATAGCGTAGCACTTTAATTTTTTAAATAACTTGCTTACGATTTGCTTCGTTTAGGGCAGTTTTGCAGGGTATACAATCAAATTGCAAAATTTTTTGTGTATTGTATACGCATAAAGTGGCGCAACTCTGTAAAGCAGAATTTGTAGCGCGTTTTTAAGCGCTTCGTATTTTTACTGCTTCCAAAATACTAAAAATTTTTTGCTGGGTCCGTTACTTCATTGACATGTCGAAGGTGAATTGGCCTTAAAAACATCACCGAACTGTGCAAAAGTGACCTTCTTTTCATATAAAGGGACCGGTTCTTAACGGCATACATTTTCCATTATATTATTTGCTAAACTTTTCTAAAATTTATGGTATTTTTCTCCAACAAATTATTCTAATAACCTTGTAATCTATATTGGTTTCAATTTTACCCAAATTGAAGTTAATTAAATATTTTATATAAAGTTTTCGAAAACTCAAAAAAATTTAAATAAAAATCAATTTACTACTCTTTTGATGTAATCTTTAGTATAGTTAGTGGCTATAAAAATATATGTTGATTAGTCAATTTTATTAGACTTTATTATAGTCCATAGTTCGTGTGTTGCCAACATAATAATCACGGAAGCTTCAACTAAATTTTAGTTTTATATTTTCAACAACACAAATAGGCATGTTGACATACGCACAATTGACAATTTTTATAAATATCATACACTGAGAAAATTATCTTCATGTCATTAATGAATTTTAACATTAAATCAATAGTTTGAATGAAATTCGTCTATTGAAACTTTTCATTAAATTAATGCATTTTTTTTAAAATCAAATTTAATAAAAAATCTTACCTATATTGTTGATTAGAAATTTCTTACACTAAATGAAGAAGTTTTATTAAATATAGTTTTAATAAATATTATGAAGCTTTTGCATAAAATATAAGAAGTTTTTCTTTCATTCTGTGAAGAAAACTTCATTAGTTTAATTAAAAATTTCATTAAAACTCGTCCAAGAAAATTCTCTCTGTGTAGGCTCATACGATATAGAGACCACAAACAAATTAAAAACTGTATTGCAAAAGACCGCCATGAAATATTACATTTACAAAAGGATGTACTTACAAACACACTTCAGTAAAATGTTAACACCAGAGTTGTGACTTTCATGCACTAAAAATATGCAGAGGTTTCTTGCTTGTTTTTATTTAAATTATATATTTTATACAATAAAATGATTAAATATGCGCATACACTTAAAATTGAAATACTGAATTTTTTAATTTTTATTTTTTTTTATTTTTATTTTTTTTTATTTTTTTTTATTTTTATTTTTTTTTTATTTTTTTTTTATTTTTATTTTTTTTTATTTTTATTTTTTTTTATTTTTATTTATTTTTTTTATTTTTATTTTTTTTTTTTTTTATTTTTTTTTTATTTTATCTTTTATTTTTTTTATTTTATTTTATCTTTTATTTTTTTTTATTATTTTTTTTTTATTATTTTTTTTTTTTTTTTATTTTTTTTTAATTTTTTTTTATTTTTTTTTTATTTATATTTTTATTTATTTTTATTTTTTTTCTTTATGATATCATTTTTTTTTTTTTTTTTTTTTACAAAATATGTCTTTTTAGCAAAATATGCATTTTTAACAAAATATGCATTTTTAGCAAAATATGCATTTTCAACAAAATATACATTTTGAACAAATTTGCATTTTGAACAAATTATGCATTTTGAACAAAATAGGCATTTTAAACAAAATAAGCAATTTAAATATGAATTTTTACTAAATATAATAAAATACGCAACATCAAATCGATGCCATTCTGATGAAAATTCTTTGATTCGGAAATCGTTTTCGATATCGTTTTTAACCTATTAACTATAAACATACATTTGCATGGAAATCCCAGCCCTGACTATTACAGTTTCCATTAAAAACTCATAAAAATTAAATAAACTACTGCCATAATTGTATATCTTCTTTTATATTTTAATTTTTTTTTTTCATCTGGTTTGCTCGTTGAACATTTGGATCCAATGCTAAAATGCATTTGTTGAAAGAGAAAAAATACAAAATTTTTAATATTAATAAAGTGAAATTTGTGCAATGTAATTGTTGCAATAATACTGTATTAAAATTTGCCATAAAATTTAATATGAAGGCATAAAACCATACTAAATTGACTTTTTTATTCATAAAAATACAGTGGAATGAAATTTGTGAAGGACATTTTTATAAAATTTCACTAATTGGGGATAAATTAATTAATTAATGTTATAATTTTCTAAAAAAAAATCTAAACTATTTAATAAATAAAATTGGTTTATATGGAATTGGGTAATTAAATAAATTATTAAATCAACTAAAATTTAATTGACTCAATTAAAACTTTTATTGAGTAAATTAAAAAATAATCAATTTATTTAATTAATTATTAAAATTAATAAATTAACGATTTCATTTAATTAGTACTAAAATATAATTTGAATCATTTATAATATTTAACTAAATCAATTAAAATTCAAAATGGCGATTCCGTTATGAGAAATAAGTGATCGGTTTCGTTGCAGATTATTTATCGGAATGCTTTAAAATCTGATACCAGAAACTTCTTAAAAATAAAAAATCATCCGCCATATTGAATGCGCCAATTTCAATTGACCAAATCAATTAAAATTCAAATTCCGCCATTTTGAGTTGACTACAGCAATTAAATTATTTGACGAAAAAAATATTTTTAGACGATTCCAATCACTCTTTAAAAAATTCATCCTCCATATTAGATGTGCCATTTTGAATTTTTAAAATCCGTTAATAGATTTGTTTTTAGTGAACCCCAAAACTTGCCAAAGAAAATATTGCATACGAATTAGATCACTTTTTATTGAATCCGCCATTTTGAGTTTTTAAGATCCGATATTAGATTTGTATTTAAACTCATAGAAATAAATCTGTAAAAATAATAGAAAAAGCTACTAAAAATTAGTTAAAAATAACCTTATATGAAAAATTCTGGAATTAGCAAATTTTTTTCTAAATAAGGGTTCATCAATAGAGCGCTACAAAAGTTTTTTTTTAATAAAACAAAAAGGGTTTTGGATATCAATGAAATTCTTTATTCCTGTGAAAGTACGTTCGATGCCATTATGTATGGAAATCAATCTCTTTTGCATGTCCACCACGGGCACGCTTGCAGAAGTCCAGACGCTGAACCCAATTTTCGACGGTTTTCAAGCATAAATCGGCCGATATTCGTACGAAGTTCATCAATCGATTTGACGTAGCCCCACAGGAAATAGTCCAACGGCGTCAAATCGTACGACCGAGGCGGCCAATCGACTGGACCATTTCGTGAGATAACACGTTCTCCAAACTTGGTTTGCAATAAATTGATTGTGACATTCGCTGTGTGGCTTGTGCCGCCGTCCTGTTGGAACCACATGTCCTCCAAGTCCATATCATCTAATTGGGGCCAAAAATATTCCGTTATCATTGAACGGTAGCGATTCCCATTCACAGTAACGTGCCGGTCTTGATCATCACGGAAGAAGTACGACGCCGCCGGCCCATAAACCGCACCAAACCGTAATTTTTTCGGGATGCAATGATGACTCATGGAGTACGTGTGGATTGCTGTCTGACCAATAACGCATATTTTGTTTATTGACGAAGCCATTCATTATGACGACCATAAATTGGACGTAACGCTCTTAACGTTGAGGCCACTGACTCCATATGTCGGTAGTAAATTTTAATAATTTCGACTCGTTGTTGGCTCGTATATCTTTCCATCATGAAATGGCAAACCTTACTGAAGAGAAATGTCAAAAGAGCGGCAAGAAATATGGCGTCGTTTGCTGTCCCTGTCTTTCTACTTTTGTAGCGTCCCTGTTGAAGAACCCTTTACTAATAATATTAGAACGAAAAATAAAACTGTTGAGTTTACAAATTTTTTTTATAATTGAATTAGCTGTTAGTTATTTGAAAATAGCAAATTACTCTGTTAAAATTGATAAAAATTAGTAGACAAAAACAACAGAAAAAATTGTTATATCTGGAAAATTTTAGTTAGTTTTATGTTAAATTAGTTGAATGCAAAAAGCAGATTATTCTCTTAAAATCAACAGAAATATTTGCCAAAAATAGTGGACTGCTGATTTCAGAAGGCTAAATTCTTATTCCCATTAAAAAAAAGTCGAAAAAAATTGCAAATTTCTAATTTTTTAGTCCACTAATTATTCAATATGGTGGATAAGTGAAAAGTTGATTTTCTGATTATACTAATATTTAGCAAAAATAATCTGCTAATTTTATCAGTTTTTTTTAGAAGTTTTAACTAAAATTTTTACGGACTTCTTTCTATTAGTGCATCGACCACCAAACCTTGCAGAAAAAAGTTTTACACTAGTCCCATCACTTTTCAAAAAATCATACGCCATATTGGATTGGCCATTTTGAATTTTTTTAATTCAAATCCAGCGACCTCCAAGCGGAAAAATAAAAATTGTTTGCCATTTTGAATTATAAAAATCTGAGGCCAGCTTCAAGTTCAGCGACCTGAAAAAAACCCCTAGTAACAATTTACAAAAAAAAATGGTGTACGGCCAAAATTTTTCCGAACACCGTACTTGGCCGAACATCACTTTTTGGCTGAACTCCGAAGCCGAATACTCGGCCCGACACTACCCAGCTGGAAATTGCCCACGGTAGAAAAAAATAGTACTGGGAGGGCACTGTTTTTTTTTTTTTATTATGCCAGTACTACTTAAAATGGGCTTTGCCACTGTTTTATGCTATTTTAACAATATTTTTTTTCTGACACTTCTTTTACCCTAATTTTTAATAGCGAATTCAGTCATGAAGAATTTCAATATTACTTTTTTCATTATATTTTATATAAAACAGCGAGAAACCAGAAAATTTAAGAAAAACTTTATTTTCTAGTTTTGCAATTATTTAATATTTTATTACACAATAAAAAACAACAAAATTAATTTGAAACAAAAATATATATTTTTTATTATTTTATTAAAATTTAGGGTGGTTCACCATCAGATTTTTAATTGTGTTTATAGTACTGGCTATACACTGATTTTTTGTATTTAAAGTACTGGTAAGTTACTGCAATTTTGAATTTATAGTACTGGGAAAACACCAGAAAGTAACAAAATCCAAAACTGGGCCAACGTGGGCAAATACCTACGGCCAAGCATATATTGGTGTTATCGTTTCGACACTGTACCAGTACTGGAAACGTAAAAAATCCGATACACCTCCCTAATTTTTAATACCGAATTCAGTCATGAAGAATTTCAATATTACTTTTTTCATTATATTTTATAAAAAACACTACCGTCTACGCTGAGCCAGTACTGTGCCGTTCGTATTTTTCTATCTGGGTAGTTATTAATTTTTTTGAATTAAATTTTTAATTGATTCAATTAATTTTTTTTTCAATAAAATTTTTAATTGAATCAAATGTTTAAGTTATTTAATAACATTTTTAAATAATTTTCATTTAAAATTTTAATATATATTCAATATTTTTCCAATTTCTTCCACTGTTAAAATTTCTAACAATTACGCTTGGCTGCTTCTCTTCCGAGAAAAACAAAAGCATCAAAGTGCAGCAGCAGCATTAGAGTTTATTTCAAAAATATTACCACCACATGTTAGAAAATTAATTCAGTTAAAAAGAAATACATTTATATATAATATTTGTATCTGCAGCAGCAAGTTGCAAGTTTATTTCTGTAATAATTGGAGCATATCGTAAACAAATGTTGCGCAATTTTATGCAACTATTATATGCTGCTTTACTTACAATTGAATATATGTAGTTGTTTTTCCTGGAATTATCTGTATTTCGTCGAATTAATCCTTTTATAAGGACATTCTAATTAGTTTCTAACCTTACTTTTTGTTTGTTAAATTTCAAGGTTAATTTTTATTGCTATTTGTGTTAGAATTTTGACTCGTTGCATGACATTCGTCGTTGGTTTTTCCTTTTGACGATAATAATTAATTTATGAGTATGACAATGTGTTTTTTTTTTTAATTGGAGGTCTCTGCTGTATAATATGACCTTTTAATTAGCTCATTTGTTTGTGTTTTTCTTGTTGTTATTGTTTGTGGCAATTGTAATCCCTGCAGAGCTTCTTTTGCAGTTAAGTCCTTTTAATTATTGCAATTATGATTAATAGTCGCGACATTTTTAATGAGTGCATTTTTAATATTTTATATATTTTTAATGATGTGGCTTTTAATGGAAAACAAGAGCAATTATCTTTATTGTTAAAACAACTTTTCTTACACCTTTAATCGACTTCTATACTAGATAAATCTTTAATTCACATTAAATTGATCGGTATAAACGTTGTTTTACTAAAACACAGTTCTATTTTGCAATTTCGAGCTGTTTTTTAAACAATACTAAACGATGAACTAACGAGCTACTATTAGTTGAATAAAGAAAAAAAAATGTTTTTTAATAATTTAAATATTTTATTTTTTTTTGCAAAAAAAATAGAAAAAGAGTCAGAAGAGCCATTCTCCCTGATTATGTAAGGCGTTGGCGTATTTAGTAAAACCTCCTCCATACAAATCGAATTTTTCAAAATCGAAATTAATAAAAAGTGAAATTTTCCTGGCGAATCTAATACAATTTTAGTAAAATATAAGTCTTACTTGACTGTTAAATGTTGCAAAAATATTTGTTATAACGACTGTACTGTAAAAACGCCTAAAAACGTCTACACCTACTCCTTACATAATCAGGGGCTTTGATTGCCTTTGCTGGCTATATCTTTGATATTACAAAATGTAGTGAACACCAGCAAAAATAACAACAGAGTTGACAACATTGTTGAGAGTATGAGAAAGAAAAAATGGGAGAATAACAAAAACCGCCATTAAAATAAAATAGATTCTTTATTAGTGTTGCCATTTTAGTGCTTTTCGGGTATTTTTTGGTGCTTTTTTCCTTCCCGTACCCGGTGATTTTTTACAAATACCCGTTTAAAAAAGCGGGTATTTACGATGCTTTTTCATATTTCAGGCATGCAGTGCTTTTTGTACAGTTTATATTTTTGGTGTTTGTTCTTGTTTTTTTTAAATTTTCTTGAATTTTCTGTCAAAATTTAAAAAATAAAACGAACTATACAAGAAATACATTTTTGCACAATGTTTGTAGTACAATTTTAAATAGTAACTTCGTTACATTTAAACTTAAAAATTTTGAAATATTAGGTTGGTGCTTTTTTATCCCTTTTTTGGTTATTTTTTGAACCTTTTTTACCCGATTTTTCAAAGTAAAAATGTGTTTTTAAATTCTTGATGGAAATTTTTCAAAAAATTAATATCGTGCTTTTTTACCCCATTTTCGGTAAAATTTTACCCTTTTTACCCGTTTTCATAATGCTCACGGTGCTTTCCTGCTTTTAAAAATTAGCAACACTGTTCTTTATCACGACAGCACCGCTCAGGGATTTTTATATGTCAAAATGTATGGAAAAAACGAGTAAAAAGCTTAAAGTCGGGTATGCCGACTATACAATACCCTACACCAGTCTGGGTAAAAGCCAACTAATGTTTGGATCTGAAATTCGAGTGGGTTAAAAGGGGCTTGTGTCAAAATTTTCTATAATGTGAGTCAGCGCACCAAATTTCATTACAATATCTTAATATTTGCGATCTGCAGTTTGTAACCAAGCCAATTTTGGGGGGACCCTTATATGGGCACTAGGTCTAAACATGGACCGCCGTTAACCAAAATCAATAGGCTTTGTTCTTGGGCTGATATAGGTCGGTGTACCAAATTTCATCAAAATATCTTAATATTAGCGACCAGCAGCGTATAAACAATATAATTTTGGGGGGACCCTTATATGGGCACTAGGTCTAAACATGGACCGATGTTCACCAAAATCAATAGGCTGCGTTATTGGGCCAATATAGGTCTGTGTACCAAATTTCATCAAAATATCTTAATATTTACGACCTGCAGCGTATAAACAGTATAATTTTGGTAGGACCCTTATATGGGCACTAGGTCTAAACATGGACCGATGTTCACCAAAATCAATAGGCTGCGTTATTGGGCTAACATAGGTATGTGTACCAAATTTCGTCAAAATATCTTAATATTTACGACCTGCAGCGTATAAACAATATAATTTTGGTAGGACCCTTATATGGGCACTAGGTCTAAACATGGACCGATGTTCACCAAAATCAAACTTGTTCGTCCTTGGGCCAACATAGGTCTGCGTACCAAATTTTATCAAAATATCCTAATAGTTGCGACCTGTAGAGTGCGCACAAGATTGCATGGACAGACAGACAGACGGACGGACGGACAGACGGACATCGTTAAATCGAAATAAAAAAAAAATTCTGAACCGATCGGTATACTATAAGGTGGGTCTACGACCAATATTTTTTGGTGTTACAAACATCAGCACAAACTTATAATACCCTGACCACATAGTGGTGTAGGGTATAATGAGTGCGTTGAGAATAAACCTTCCCAGTGTAGAAACGGTAATGACATATGATTATTTTTTGGACTACCAGTAATGACACCCACTTACCTTCTGTATTATTTTAAAACATATAATAATGAGTTACTGATAATGACTTATTTTTATCATTATTTCAAATAGAAAATAATTTTTTAGATTTTTTTGAAAATTTTTTGAAATCTATTTTTAGACTCAATATTTTTTAAACACTGGTAAGGATATATGTAACCACATATTTTTTGATTTTTTGTATGTTGGCGAGTAAGCTTACTTGTGTGCAGCAGGTCGATTGTGTTTTTATCTATTAAATATTACATTTCTATATAGCTCAGATGGTACAGTTGTTGACTGGCAATCTGTAGACCCAGGTTCGATTCCCGCACCAGCAAATTTTATTTAAAAAAAAATACAATAAAAAATATTTTTTTTTATATAATTTATTTTTTAGAAAATCTATTTTTAGACTCATTATTTTTGTCAGTACTGGTAAGCACATACGTAACGATATATTTTTTGATTTTTCGTATGCTGGTGTGTAACGACAACTCATTATTTTTCGCGACATCGCCATATAAAGGTAATAAGAAATATAATAACAAAAGTAAGTAGTTACCATTACCAAGTATGTAGTTACGTAACCACATATCTGGTAATGATTTTCTACACTGGGTTATTAAATTAAAGCATTGAGACATATTTTCGAGGTTTTCTCCGTAGACGTTTGTTTTAGTTTTTTTTACTTTAAATGTAATGAAAAAATATCTTCTATATAGAATAAAAGCTATAGTTTACTAATATTAAGGGTGTTCACATGGGGTGTGATATTTGTTATATCTTTGTATCGTTCTAACAAAAAACAGAGTTGTTAAAATTTAATTTGATAAAGTACAACATTTGAGAATACTTAGCACGTTACAACATTTTTACATATGTTTAGTGTTCTATGTTTAAGTGTGCCAACAGAGAGAAAAGCCAGCAGAAAATCGCTGTTAAAGTAAAATAAAAATTTTAACAACTCTGTTGTTTATTAGGACGATACAACAGATAGTACACCCCTTGTGAACAACCTAATTATTTAAATTTCTTAATATCATAAATAGTAAAATTTTTTGTTATTTATTATTCCAAATTGGGGCAAAACAAGGGTAGAGGGTAGTTTTAATCGGTTTCTAAGGCCGCATTGACACTTTTTTTTTTTAAATTTCGGCACAAAAATATTTACGAATATTCAAAAGAAAATATGAAAATTTTGCTCGGCATTTACGATTTAAGTTCGCACTACATAATTTTTATTTGGAAATTATTAAAATTTTTTGAATATTCTTTTGTAATATTGAAAAAACATCAACGGAATTGCAATTTGAAAACCAACAACTAATTGTAACTGATAATCTTAAAGACCTAAAAAGAGTTTGGAATTCGATTTGTGTGTTGAATATTTAAGTCGTATATGCCGATCTTGTTGATAGCAACTGACAACTAGATTGTTTATATGCCTAATTATGTCGCATTTATACTACCCGGGTACCCTGGCCGAAACAAAAATTTAATAACAGTAGTTATCGCTTATATGCACTTATAAATTTGCACGACTTTTAGTGCTTATAAACGGGAAATGCATTTAAAAAAACTCGTTATATACATTGTCAGTGAGGTGTTGGGCAATTTGGGCTGCTTATAGACGATAATTGCTTATAACCGGCGTGCATATAAGCGGTAAATACTGTATTTCAATTCGATTTTGTAAAAATTTTAAAAAATCTTTTCAGCATGTTCAATCCTAATTGTAGATCTAAACTTAAGTTTTAATTTTGGTATACAAAATTGGAAATATTTTAATTTCTTTATATTCTTTCTTCTCTTTTTTTAATTTTTTTTTTTAAACAACTTCTGAATATATTTTGATTTTTGAAACAACTATTTGGCAAAAACTAAATGAAATTCAATTGAAAATAATGAATGCTTTTTCATAAAATCAAAAACATATAAATTATGCTCTATCATCTGTACAATATTTCGCCAAAAAAACAAAAGGAATGTTTCCAGTCTTACCCAAGCAATGACCACTAACATTAATCCAGCCTTGATGGGTAACAATCGTAAGAGAGCTTTTAGCACACCACATATAACTCCAGCATTTGCACAACAAATGCTTACAAGTTCTATGGCTAACTCTGAACTACCATCGGTATTATTAATGCCCTCCATGGCGAATGAACAAAATTTATATTTCTATAATAAAACTTCATCGGGACGTTCATCATTTTGTGCCGATGAAAGTGCATGGCCAACGGGACTAGCATCGAGATTTGGTGCTGGGGGTGATAATGAAAATCAACAATTCCAACATCAGGCGGGCTCAGATTCAAATATTTACACCAATTTAGCCTTGGGTAATGAACGTTATAAATTACCAGTAGAATTTACTGCCGCAGTAAGTCCTGGTGTTAGTATTACAAGGAAAGATGGTGATGAAGATGATGATAATGATGAAGATATTGAAGAATCTGTCGATCAGTTTTCACCTCTTCTATATCCCGGTGCACAACAACAACGCTCTCAACCTATAGCCATAAGTCCCGGTAATAGTCCATCACATAAAGCAAAAGGTAGTTCAAATGTGGGCATACAAAGTGGTCAAAGAAGTCCTAATCGTGCTACTTCCCCAACGGGTCATGTAGCATTTAGTGCTAGTCCTGGTGCTTTCGCATATTCACCTTTTTATAGTGGTTCACCAGATGCACAAAATCAAATTGCACAACCGCACAAAGTTTCATTTAGTTATGATCCTTCATTTGGTGCAGCCATACATCGTTTACCCCTTCCACTGGGACAGCAGCAACAACAACAGCAGCAACATACACAACAACGACAACAAAGACATTCACAACCTAGTAGCAGCCAGTATACGAGTCCTATACAACAACCTATACATAAACTTTCCACTTCCTCGGTGGAGAGTGCACCCGGAGCTATAATATTTGCTACTTCTCCTACATCATCATTTTCTAACAGGTCAGTAGTTGGAAATATTCAGAGAGAGGGGACTCAAATCTCATTCAAATAAAACATCGTGCATCGCCTTTAAAACAAAATCATGGTGTATTTTCCTAATCAACTCGTCTTGTATAATAAAGCATTCGTTAATTTTTCTTATTAACTATTCGTATATGTATATTTGTCTCTTTCTAATTGATGTAACTGTTATAAAAAAAGCAAATGTTTGCCTATTGATATTTATATCTATCTCATTCTTATCTTTACTTCACTTGTTTATAAATTACTCTCATTTGTGATTATTGATGTGATTTGTCCCGATTTTTGTTCTTCTTCATTACATTATACATAATTCTCAATTGGCTTATCATATTGATAGCATGACTTCATTTTTCTTTCAATTTTCTAACTTAAAAAGGGAAGTCAATTATTTATGAAATTTTGTACTTGAAATTTAGAAATATTTATCAATTGTTTTGAGAACAATTAATTTGAAGAAAGAGAAAAAACAACTTGGCTGTTATTATAATTGGGAGTTTATTGACTTTACTGGTTTAATTCATTTTCATAGTATTGTAAAAATTTCTTCATGTTATTTTTACGGCATGTGTTTGGTTAAAATTGTTTTTATAAATTTTAACAATATTTTTTAAATGTACATAATTTTATAAACATTTTTAAACTTTTATATTTTTAAGGTAGGTATACTTTATATTTTTCACTGATATTTTATTTTAAAAATTGAATTGTTTGCGCAATTTGACAACTTGCGGTGAGGTGTGTATCAGTCATTGCTACCGGTTTAATTCCATAGAAGGGCGAAAAAGTAAAAGGAAAAATGAAATACAACTCAAAATGTAACAGAAAAGAATGATGATAAATTCCACATTAAAATCAAAATCCCACGTTGGGCAGCAACAACAACTGTAGTGATTACTTTCAGCCGTAAACGCCTCTCTTTAAGAACCAAAATGTAATCAGATAATTTGCTATACTGCTCTTCGTAGTTCTCAAAGCCATTTTCAGTGACATCATAGTTGATCTTTTCGAAAAATCTCAAAAAACATGTCAAAACTATTTGAAATCCACTTAAAAAAATTGCTTACCAAACCATCTTCAAATTCGACTAAATTTTGTAAAGTCAATGTCGTATGTAAACCTATTAAACGAAAAAAAATTTGCACCAATGGCACCTCTGGTTTCGGAAATAAAACAATCGAAAAACTTTTGAACTTTAAAAAATTGCTTTAGTTAAATTGTTTTTTAACCATTGCATAGGACAATCGTAATTAATTTTTTTGCATTAATTTAATAATAAAATAAGAAAGAAAAATGTGTAATAAAAAAGTGATGTGACAAAGAAAAACTAAATAACAAGTGTAAATGACTTGGTTTTTTTAATTTAGTTTTGTACAAAAACCAGCTGGTTTTTGCTTAGTCTAAATTCAGTATTAGAATAAATTACTAAAGAATTTTCTTCTAAAGCTGATTTACAGGAAGAAGAAGAAGAAGAAAATATTTTTATTGAACAATTTAACAGACTTACAGAAATTTGCCTCATATAAGGAAGTAAGAAAAATTTATTTTTTTATTGGTTCAGGGAGCCAAAATCTGTCTTGAATAATTAAAACAAAAAATGGTGACCAAGGGAATCACCAGACTGCTCCATCTTCGTCTCACCCAAGTACTCGTCATAATTGATCAAAGTAATTTTGTAATTGTTAATTTAAAAATCTTTTTTGTATATGCCATGACCGGGGATCAAACCGGCAGCCCTCCACATATGCTATGACTCGAAGCAGCACATCTGAATGAGGTACACCACGGTCGGTACAGCGATGAGTGTGGCTAATTAAAATTTTGTCAATCACAGCCTAACTAATACAGGATCAATATACGATACTTTTTCATTAGATCGTTTAATTCTGTGGAACAAAATGAGGATCATGGTGCAGGGCGTCGATGGTTCCTATACTATGTCAACGTTAGCTGTTTGAAGAAAATATACATTTAACCGATTAAAGTATAAAAAAATTATTAATAGTTTATGGGTTTATGGTTTGGGTGCTGTGGGTCCAGCACCCAGGACACTGACAAATTACAGTTTTAATTTTCTAATGTTTTAATTTTTTTTAAATTTTAATTTCTAAAAGTTTTAGTTTTTTTTTTGCAAACTCTGCATGAAAACAGACCGTAAAAACAGAATTGAAACTCTTCTGAACTCAATTCTATGTTCGGATGTCCAAAATTAAATTTTATGAAAAATTTCTTTCGCATAACAATTTAACCCTATATCTTTCTGTCTTTTTAGTGGATAATTTAAAACCTTTCTGGCATACGATTTATCGACGCCCGGAAATACGTGTTGCGCAGTATTAAACATTTTACATTGGACCACACTAATAGAAAAAAGTCTGAAAAAATTTAGTTAAAACTACTAAAAATTAGTTAAAAATGATGCTGCAGAAAAAAACCGCTAAATTAGCAGATTATTTTTGCTATATTTAGTAAGATTGGAACAGCAAAAATAGAACTGTTAAATATATAGAAATTTAGTTATATTTGAGTTAAATTTTTGTAATAGAAAATAACAAATTAACCTGCTAAAATCAGCAAAAAATTTTGCACAATAATTAGTAGCCTAAGAAATCACAAAAAATTAAAAATTTTGAAAAAATTTTTAAAATTTTTTTTTTAAATGCAAATAAGAATGGAGCCTCTTGAACACAGACAGCAGTTTACAATTTTTTTAGCCAATATTTCTGCTAATTTAACACACTCACAATATTTTTTCCTTAAAATCAACCGAATATGTACATTAAAACAATTGAAAATAAGTTAAAAAAAGGACTACCCACTTTTCGTTCAAAACAATTGTATTTTGTCGTTTATTTTTAATTGGTAATTTATTAACTGGCAAAGTCGGTAAAAATAATAGATTTCTCTTTTATTTTAAAATTAATCGTATTATAACAACTGATTGTTTTTAACAGAAAATTTTGATTGAATATTTTAATTTCTACCGAAAGTCCGTATTTTGTGTATTTTGTTTATTGAATGACTGATAGAAAAAGTTAAAAAATATATTTCTTTGTAATTTAACGACTTATTCAATTGAAACAATTTTACTGATTTACTTTTTAAACAACTGTTGAACTTTTACGGTAAAGTTATTGTGAGTGCAGGATAAACTGCTGTTTGCATTCAACTAAATTTAGCTTAAAAATAACAAAAATTTTGTAGATATAACAGTTTGTCTTTGCTATTTTTAGTCTACTAATATTAATCAAAATTTTCTCTAGATTTTATAACTAAAATTGTGTAAATGTAACTTTTTATTTTTTTATTTTTGCTTTTCTTATTTTACTAGTATTTAACAGAAAAAAGTCTGCTAATTTAACAGTTTTTTCTGCAACATTATTTTTAACTAATTTTTATTTGTGTTTTCTGCTATTTTTACAGATTTATTTCTATGAGTGTACAAGTGAGAAAATAATGAATGAATGAATGATGTTTTTTTTTGTCTTTAGTTAGCCAACTTTATTGATATTTTTTTTAAAAAAAATTACTATTAAAGGACTATTAAAATGGTACTTAAAAAATCCGCATAAAATTCGTAGTGAGCACCCCGAACACAGAACTAAGCTTAGAAGAACTTTTATACCGTTCTTGCATTTTATTTCTTTTAGTGTTGACCATAAAACTGAAAAGTTTAAACGGCCATGCAACTTGACTTGACACGGCGCCAAACTCTTTGGGGATTTTACTATAACGAGTTGTTTTTGAAAAATTCAAAGTAGGCTACCATTAAGATTTTGGACTGAAAATTTTTAAATAGAGTAAACAAATATTTGTCAACATAGCAAAATTGTTATGAAACTAAATTAACTTCAGTTTACTAGGTATGAGTTTAAGAAGAAAAATAAACCTTTTTCTCTAAAAATTATAAACACAATAATTTTCAAATCAGACTAGATCTAGTTTCTGCCTTTTTCTATGGACAGGCTTCATCAGTGATTTTCCATTAAATTGTATTATTGTTTATATTTTATTGTCAGATTGTCTCTATATGATAATTTTTCAATAACCCGTCGGCATATTCCAACATTGCAAAAGTAACTTTACCGCTTAGCCATCTCACCTAAGTAAGGCCCTGAATGCAATGTAACTAATTCATAGTTTGCTTTCCTATTCCGCTTTCTGTTATTGTTTGGATCTACCTAAAAATATGTGTAAAATAATGAATCTAGAGAGCGCCGTAAACTTAAAACAAATGGAAGGAAAATACCAAACGATCAATACCCTTCATCGCGGAAGACCTAAAAATGTCGCGAACTACCGTCAAAAATGTTTTCAACAAGTATTTTTAAATGTTTTCAATTCAACGGAAGAAAATTTAAAACTGTCAAAATTTGGAAAAAAAATTTTTTTTTTAAATTATATTAGAAAACCACAGTATATCTCTAATAGATATAGCCGAAAAGAGTATAACAAGCCATGCCGTGGTGCAAAGATGTAAAATTAAGAAGAAAAATAAACCTTTTTCTCTAAAAGTTATAAACACAATAATTTTCAAATCAGACTAGATCTAGTTTCTGCCTTTTTCTATGGACAGGCTTCATCAGTGATTTTCCATTAAATTGTATTATTGTTTATATTTTATTGTCAGATTGTCTCTATATGATAATTTTTCAACAACCCGTCGGCAGTAGGAATCGAACCTGTGCATATTCCTACATTACAAACGTAACTTTACTAAGGTACGACCGCTTAGCCATCTCACCTAAGTAAGGCCTTGAATACAATGTAACTAATTCATAGTTTGCTTTCCTATTCCGCTCTCTGTTATTGTTTGGATCTACCCAAAAATATGTGTAAAATAATGAATCTAGAGATCGCCGTAAACTTAAAACAATTGGAAGGAAAATACCAAACGATCAATACACTTCATCGCGGAAGACCTAAAAATGCCTCGAACTACCGTCAAAAATGTTTTGAACAAGTATTTTAAAATTTTTTCAATCCAACGAACGATACCGTTCACGCATCACTGTTCAGACTCAGGTCATGACAAAAAAAAGATAACAAAAAAGAACGATTGAACGATTTGAACGAACTAGTTCAATGAATTTTATTGAACGATATGACCGAGTCACCAAAAAGAAGATTAAGCCCAACTCTAAAATAATAGTTAAAATTATACTATAAAACCACAGTATATCTGTAAGAGATACCATATAGCCGAAAAGAGTATAACAAGCCATGCCGTGGTGCAAAGATGCAAAATTAGACACGGATTACAAACCAATAAGAAAAAACATCAAAGCAAGATCCAGAAAGTTGTATGATTTTTTGTGTACAAAATTGTTTGTATTGTAATGGAACAAGTTAAATAACTGGAAGAATTTCCTGAGTGTTGCTTCATTTACAAAAAAAATAAAAAAATTGTCAGGGTTGCAAAAAAGTTCTGGCACAATTAATGAAGACTAAACTAAATGCTCCAATTGTCTCCCATCTATTGGAGCCGTCGCCCATAACAAAACAGATTTTTATCAAAAAGTGGAAGCACGCCTCCAAGAATATTAATCGAAGTACTGTGATAAATCTTATGTAGGACATAAGGAAAAAAGTTAGAAAGGAATGTACTAAGCTATAATTCAGACACTTTCTGAACGTAAAAATTTTTTACAACTATAATTTATAATAAATAAAAATTCATGCTTACCACACCTTTTGCAATTGTAATTCAGAAAATATCAATTGAAAATCACAATTTCCATTTAAAAATCAGAAAATATAAATTGAAATTCAGAAAATATCAATTGAAATTCAGGAAACATCAATTGTGATTCAGAAAATATCAATTGATATTCATGAAAACATCAATTGAAATTCAGAAAAAATAACATGGGTTTTAATTCATGACTTCTGAATTTCAATTGATATTTTCTGAATTTTAATTAGTTTTTGGAATAGCAGTTGATATTTTCTGAATTACTTTTAATGTTTCCTGAATTTCAATTGATGTTTTCTGAATTTGAAATTATATTTTCTAAGTTTCAAATTTCTGAATTTCAAATGGAAAATCTGAATTTAAATTGATATCTTCTGAATTTCAGTTGATATTTTCTGAATTTCAATTGATATTTTGTGACTTACAATCAGTTGCAAAAGGTGTAGATTAGTTGTTTTTTTTTTTTTGTTTTTAAAGGCAAAAAAAAAATACACGTTCAATATTATTGATCAATGTTTTTAAAATCAACCAATCAGAACAAAGTATTTAAAAATAAAATGTTCCGATTGGTTGCTTTCAGAAAAATTTATCAATAATATTGAACGTGTATGCCCTACTTAATAGAAATTTTCAAATATAACTCAATACAGTCTTTATTTAAAAAAAAATATTTTCGCCCTAAATAAAAACAAAAAATATTGGAAAAATAAAATTTTATGCGCTAAGTTTTCGAAATTTCTTTTTGACTTGCAAACTGGTTTTGCGCAAGTAAAGTTTTTTTTCGACTGTTACTAAGTTTTAGCGTGTATAGCACTAGATTCTTCTTTAAAACTACAATTTTTATTTTTTTTTGGAAGATTTTCAAATTTAATCGAAATGTGATATTATGCGGTAAAGTAGTTTTCTTGTTACTGAATCGGCAGTTCCAAGCGGAATATTTAATTTTTTTTTTTTACAACATCGGGAAAATCTTCTAAAATTGTGATTCTTATAATGTACAGTATAGTTAGGTCATAAATTTGTATTGGTTATTCGAACAAATTTGTTTACTTGTAGACTTCAAACTTCGCAATAACTCTATTCCGCATTTACTTTACTGGAGCATATTTTGTAAGCGCCACAAAACAACTACGTTGCATGCTTACAAAATATAATGCGCATAAATCTCCAACAGTTTTTTTTAATTAGACTAGTGATGTCATATATCAAAATAAAAAAGGAATTCCATTGTATTTATGTTTTTTTTTTTTGAGCTCCAAACATTTGAACAGCATAAAGGGACTCTTTGAGAACGTTAGCTGTTTAAAACGAACGCAAAAACACGAAAGCATATTTGTAAACAAATCTCCCCAAAGAATCATAAAGAATTTAACATAAATATACAACTTAAAGGCTATGCAGAATTTTAAAATAGAATTTCAATACTGGACCAAAAAAAAAATTTTTTTTTTCAGTTGAATATCAGCATTAACTGGATTTGTGGAATTTACTTTTTTAAGACTTGAGCTACCGGAATCTGGTTAGCTAAATTTTTCGGCGCCACTTCCTAACACTTTGTGTCCAAGAACTAGTTATTTTGTAAACACATTCAGTTCTCTTGTCGGATTCACAGCAGGTATTTTCATAGCAAATGTGCTCCCTCATTCAACCTTTAACTGAATTTGTGCTTTGGGAACACCAAAAGAGGACGCTGCGATATGTATGAGGGATAGAAAAAATTCATACATATTATTTTACATAAATTGGTGTCGCCTTGGTTGGGGATCGAACTCGCCACCTTAAGTGTAACAGTCCAACGAGCTAACCATTACACTACAGCGCCCACTGAAATAGTACGAACTGTGAATGTTTTGTGAGCACAATAAATTAAATTTTTTAATTTTTTCAATAATTCAGATAAACTTAGTGACGGAGCTTGCTTAAAATTGGACATTAGTCTATTAACAGATGTTAGTTGATGGCATTGGTGTTGATTTTTAATTTCTTGATCCCTCCTCATATTCGAAAAATATATAACTATTTCTTTCCAACCGAAATGTTTTCTTGGTAAACTGCGCAAACAGAATAAATGTGTTGAACTTCGTTTGGCGTATAACCAAAAGTTTTTGGTTTCTTATTTATTGATTCTTTTTTTTTTAAAAGAATGCGTTTATTTAAAGGTTCTGATACCATCATATACATTAGACATAAAGTAAACATTTGCACTATATGTGTCACTACAAACCTAAAAAAAAGCAAGACGTAATTATGTTTTGTCATGTTTCTGTTATTTGTTATGACCAGGGCAAGTTTTTTTTTGGCATTTGCCATTAAATGCCACTTTTGCCATTTTTTCACTTATTTTGTAAAAATGCTGTTTTTACAAATCCTTACCAAAAAAAAAAACATTTTTTTTCTATATTTTTGTAGACTTTTTATTGAAATAATGCTGTAAAATTCAGTAAAAACTCAATATTTGTAAATAATTTTTGGAAAAAATTTACAAAAAAACGATATTTTTTTAATATTTAATAAAATTCCAATTTTTTTTTTTTAATCATACTAATATACGGCGAATGCACTTTAGCAGTTCAACGGTAAATTCCTTCATTATTGTATTTTTGTTAAAAACATTCAGAAAAATACTTAAATCAACTGTTATACTTTAAAATTTTTTGGAATAAGCGTGCCATTTTTGCTTTTTTTTGTGCCAATTTTACTATTTTTTCGTGCCAATTTGCCTGCCAATTTCAACTTTTTTGTGCCATTTTAAACTTGCCCTGGTTATGACTATAAATGTAAACATTTACCAATTTTTTTCTGCGTTTTAATTACTCCAAAACAAAATTCACTTTAAAAAGAAAATGGTAAAAACCCAGCTGTGTTTTCTATTAAAAAAAAAAACTGAAATTTATTACAAAGTTTATTTTATTTACCTCTGATGTACTACGGGAACTAACTTTTTACTACTGCTACAACAACACAGTGTCTGTGGTCAAGGGATAGAAATTTGTTTATGTATGTGTATATGCGTATTAAAAAATTGAAAAGCTAGGGGAAAGAGCTTTTTTTTTGGGTAATAGGGTTTTGTTTTTTTGGAGCAACAATTTTATATGGCGCATTTATATATATTTTTTTTATCATGTTTGAGCATTTTTGTTTTACTTTTTTTAATGCGTAGAAGTTTTTTTTGTTGGTAATGCCTTCAGTTAGAGTATGGGTAAGCTGGAATTTATGTTTTGGAAAATTAATGGCGTTTTCTTTTCTGAGAAAAATGTTGCCTTTTTTCTGCCTTTTTTTTTTACAAAATATCATAAATTGACATCAAATTAAAGGTATTTTAGAGATCAATCTAACTGTGTATAAAACATCTATATAATTTAAAAAAATGTCACATTTTTTCTATATGTTTTTTTGTTTTGTTAAATAAGTTGAGTATGATTGGACATATTTTAAACAGCGTTAAATAGGTCTTTGAAATACCTCTAATTTGATACCAATAAGCACATAGGTTTTAAAAATTCAAGTGCTTTAAATTTTGCTTGAAATAAAGTATATTTTAAATTCTAGCATTTGTGTATATTTAACAAAAAATATTTTGAACTTGAATTTTTGTTTCCCTTTTGGTGGAGTATGCTACTGAAATAAAATGTAATAAAAGTTGTATTCAAGCCTTGAAACTGGAAAACAGGTCTGAAATTGAACTTGATTTCAACTTGAATTCCAGTGAAATTTTTTACAGGGTATATTTACTTTTCTATGCACAAAAATACATTTTATAAAAATAGGGCAGAATAAAGGCAACATTTTTTTCAGAAGAGAAAACGGCATAAGTTTTCCTTTTTTTAAACCACCCGTGAAAAAAATTTATTCGGTAGTATCCCGTGAAAAAACGATTATATTCAAATTATAATCAAATAAAGTTTGATCCAATTGTATCTACCCAATCAGAAATCGCCAGTGGTACAAAAAATCAAGCACTGGCATACCACTGGGTAACCATGGCGTTGGAAATAAATGACTGGGAGAGCACTCATTTGGGACGCTTTGCCAGCGCTTGCAAAAAACGTTTTTCCAGCATTTGTTTTACGAAAATTTCGGTGGTTTATAAAAAAAAACCACTGGCAAAGAATGGTCTAAGAGTGATATGCCAAGGTTTGCAACCAGTGGTACAAAAAACAATGCACTAGTAGAGCAACGATTTTATAAAAATGCTGACGCTTCGTTAAAAAAGGATTGTAGTCAGGAGGTTCCGAGTTCAAATCCGGTTGCAAGCTAAAAATTTTTTTTGCATTTTTTTTAATTTAAAATTTTTTTTGTTGTATAAAATCAATTTTTTTGTTTGTGGAAAAGCTCCTTTAAGACCTACTTTCTTTTTGCTCTCCCAACGCTGGCATATTAGTTCCAAAAAACTGTTTGCCAATGCTAGCTTTTTCGCACAGCTAGCGATTATCACTCATTTATGTGTTTAGCTATCAACTATTATATGTCTCGTTAGCTCAGTGGGTAGAGCAATCGTCTGCCAAACTGACGGCCTGGGCTCAAATCACGGCAGGAACAAAAAAATACATGTGAACTTTTTTTAAATTTTATTTTGGAAAATATATTTCCAGACCACCTATTTATTGGTTTTGCCAGCGTTTTGCCAACGTTCAAAAATTTTGTTTCTCGAGTGCTTTTCCGTCGCTTTTTGAACAGGCGGTCCTTTTGTCTAATGATGTCATCATTTTGTGAATGGGAAAGCACTTTTTGTCAGTACTTGTACCACCTGTTAAAGTGCTTTGTGATCGCTTTCCCGTTTGTATTTTTCTCACTGGGTATTTTTATTGGTGTATAAAATGATATATGATATCATATATATATGATAACACTGTGAGACAAATGGTAGGGGTCAGTGATCGGGAAGGGTTCAAACTACCGGAGAAAGTTATATCGATAAAAAAGAAGTTATACGTGTCCCGGCGTTTCGCTGGGTCACCCCTAGGAATCGAGATATATCGATTTGACCTTTGGTGGTCTTTTTTTTTGACATAACTCGAGAACCACTAGTCTGATTTTGCTCAAACAATTTTAAAAAAATTAAAAATTACAATTCCTTTAATCAGTTCATATAACGTTTTTCTATATACTCAACAGTTTTGCCGGTAAAATTATAAAATTATATATTATAAAACAATAATCCCAATATTTTGTTCAAAATCCATATAAAAAAAATCATTTTTTTTTTTATTAATTTCGATTAGTTGATTAATCGTTTTAAATTATTCCTTATTCGAAATTTGGCATTTTAAATCATTTTAGCAAGGGGTATGGCAACACCAAAAAAAAAAAAATAAGTAATAACGCAGTTGTTCTCACTAGATGGCACTTTTTTCAGTAAACTGACACTTTATTTTACTTAGATTTAAGTAATAACAAGCAAAAGAAAAAAAAAAGCATAACTCAAACAGTGGTGCCAAAGCTTTTTGGTCAAAATGATGCTGCAGAAAAAACTGCTAAATTAGCAGATTAGTTTTGCTATATATTAGTAAGATAGGAACAGCGAAAATAAAACTGTTAAATATGCAGAATTTTAGTTATATTTAAATTAATTTTTTTTTAACTGAAAATAACAAATTAAGCTTCTAAAATCAGAAAAAATTTTGCAAAATAATCAGTAGCCTAAAAAATCAGGAAAAAATTTTAAATTTTCAAAGTTTTATTAGATTTTTTTAAATGTAAATAAAAAATTTTGCAAAATAATCAGTAGCCTAAAAAATCACGAAAAAATTTAAAATTTTCAAAGTTTTATTAGATTTTTTTAAATGTAAATAAAAATCAAGGCTTTTGAAAACAGCAGTTTACAATTTTTTTTTAGCAAATATTTCTGTTAATTTAACAGGACAACTGCTGTTTGCATTCAACTAAATTAAGCTTAAAAACAACAAAAAATTTGTAGATATAACAGTTTCTTTTTGCTATTTATAGTCTACTAATATTTAGCAATATTTTCTGCAGATTTTACAGTACAATTTGTCATTTTCATATAACTAAAAGTTAACTTAAATATTATTAAAATTCTATAAATTTAGCAGTTTTATTTTTGCTGTTCTTATTTTACTAGTATTTTGAGTTTTTTCTGCAGCATAATTTTTAACTAATTTTTAGTTGCTTTTTCTGCTGTTTTTACAGATTTATGTATATGAGTGTAGATGATATTTATTGGCATATGGGTAATCACTTGTAATTACTTTTTCATTAAAATATCATATTGGAATATAATATCATTTTAAGGCGATAGAGATTTCGCTATCTTTCTTTGGTTTGTTGGGTTAAAACGTTTTTATATACTTCCTTTCATTTCTTTTTACAGAAACCCTATTCCTCAAACGTCGGTTTCGTTTTGTACCTGAAAACTTGATTTTTTTTTCTATTTTTATTTTCAAACATTTTTGTTGTCAATCAAGATTTCATTAAATAAAAAATTTTGCAACCTTCAAAGAAAACTTCAATAAAACTAATAAATCTTAAATATTCAACGCTAAAAATAAACGTTTTGCAAACGCGTTTTAATTTCCATCGAAAAATTCTAGATTTGCTAATCTTTTTCATTATACCAAGAAAGAAAGAAACCAATACAATACAGACCAATAAATATAAAACATCAATTCAGAAAAGGTATGGTGCATATTTTGTAGATTAGCCATTCTCAAAGGTTTTTTCTGCCACAAAAAATGTTTAGAAATGGTCATAGATTAAAAAGTTAAATAAATTTTATCAGATCTTGAGGATTTAATACCAGGAAGATCTATATCAGTTGCAAGCCCATATTTTCAATAACGTGTATTATATTCTTAATTGCTGGAAGTGTTTATAGTGGGATCTCCTTACTACATAGTAAACTTATTATAACTTTCACCATATGTGATGTGTTTGTCATTCCGTTTGTAAAATATCGAAGTAGATGACAAAGACTCCATAAAATATATATATTCCTGATTCTTCCACTGAGAGAATTATCTGCATGCTTTTATTGAATTTCTATATTAATCAAGGTTGGTTACCATTATCGTTATAATACCGTTATCGCTAAAATACCGTTTCAAATTGAATACCGTTACCGTTATCAATACCTCTAAAAAAATTTATAAATACCGTTATCGTTACCGATACCGTTATTTTTATGGGTAGTTACCGGTATTTTACCGGTATTTATTATTTTATATAAAAATTACAATTTTTTTATTTTTTATTTTATAATCTTGAGTGTTTTTTTTACAAAAAATTTATAGATAATAATTTTACTTATTAAAACTACCAGTATTGAATTTATAGCTTAAAATCTGTATTTTCAGTACTTAAAATTAAAATTATGCCATGTTTTTACTTGTTTTTATATGTTTTTAACATAATTTTTAATACCGGTACGTACCGGTATTGCTGTTTCGATAACGGTATACCGTTACCGAAACAGTCTTAAATACCGTTACCTTTACCGTTACCTAAAGAAACGAAATCTGATACCGTTATCCTTACCGTTATTCGTTTCGGTAACCAACCTTGATATTAATTCAATGAAGTTTCGCTGAAATTCATCAATTGAAACTTATCATTAAATTACTGCGTTTTTTTCATAAAATTTTATGAGAAATTTCACATCATCCAATGAAAAAATTCAATTTATTTATTAAAAATTTCAATAATAAAAAAAGTTTCATTAAAAATAGTTTTATAGAAATTATGATGCTTTTTCATAATATTTTTTCATTGAAAAGAAAATTTCGTTAGTTTAATGAAAAATTCCATTAAACCTCGTCCAAGAAAATTCTCTCTATGTTATGCATTAATCCGATCTAGCCATAGACCAATCCAGAACCATGGATTTTGCGATGTCCGTCAGTCTGTCTTCACTGAAATCCTTCCGTGGAATTTGGTATTGAAATTGAGTAGAATCGGTCAAGCGATTATAAATTTGTGAGTAGAAATTTGAGGTTAGCTCTAAATTTTTCACAAAAATCGTTTTCACATACAAAAACAAGTTTTTCGTTTCAAAATTTTTTTTCTCATTTTATTTATTTTTATTCAGAGACATATAATATAGAGATGCAACATCGATAATTTTGTAAACAAACTGTAGATGTCGCTAGCATGTGGGAAATTTTGTCAAAGGAGGATTTTATTTTGGGAAATTTTCTCAAGGGAGGATTTTTTCATGTCAAATAAAGTTTTACAGAGTTGTTAGGTAAGGGAATTTGGTCCCAAAATAGGGATTTCGACTTCGTTTTGGGGACAAATTAAAAAATTTGTAAATTTTAAGATTTAGTTTTAGGCCCAAAATAAGAAGAATTTTCGTATAAATTATATGCGTATTATTTCAAATTAAAGTCGATCAAATTAGGTCTGTTAAAGAATTTCAAAATTTCTACAAAATATTTGAATTATTGAAGAAATGTTCTCCAAATATTTATAAATCTTGAAATAACGAAAAGCCACCAAGCTCAATAGTTAATCAAAAAATTTTCTATTTTCCAAATACTGAAATTGTTACATGCAAAGGACTCAGAAAAAATAAAATTTTGTGTAGGCTCAAAAAGTACCAGGAGTTTTCATATAACCTCTTATGTACCTTCTGAATCGTGTAAACTCGACTTATGTAAACTTAATGTTCAAAAGAGTTTACGAGCCCTAGAACTTACTAGATTTACAAATTTTAGAAAAAAGACCACCATAATGAAGTTCGTGTGAAAATTGTGAAGAATTTTTTCTCTAGAAAATTTAATATCCGACTTTTATTTTGAAACGGTGACATTTCAGCTTAATTGTGATTTGTCTTTCGTATAATACAATTTTTTTAGTTTCGCTATTTTAACAAAGATTTGAGGCCTTTAAAGGTCGAGTGAAAACGTAAATATTTCTTCGTAAGATATTCAATTTTATTTAATTTGCTCACATATTTCTTAATAATAATTTTCTGAACTTAAGAGCGATGCTAACTTAGCTCCTTTTTTTGATTTTTTGTTTAAATTGAAATGAATTGGGTACAACATTGGGGATTTAAACATTTAAAATGGGAATAAGCTAAAAGTTTTTGGGCAACACTGCTCCCAAAATAAAATGAAACAGTATTCCCAGAAAAACAAAACAGCAGTCAGCGTCAACTGTTGCATTAAAAACCGGTGTTGCCATTCATCAGGACCATGGGAGACCCCTGTTTTTATTTGTAAAAAGGGCATACAAAATTTTTAAAAATCGAATTTAATGCTTTTAAATTTTTTTAATATCCCAGCCAGCAATTTCGGAGCGCTCATAAATAAGATTTTTAAATGACTCATAGAAATTATTGTTTTTTTTTCGGACTCAAAGAAGATTCCAAAATTATTTAAATTTAAGAAGAAAGTTTCGATTTTATACGTTCTTTTTTCTGAGTCATTTCTGAGTACACAGGGGGCTCTTTTGGACGGACCACTTTCATAGGAAAAAGTGGAAAAATGTTTATGTTTTTGGAGCTCATTTCTAAGTCATTAATGATCATCTTTTTTTGCTGGGATTCTAAAATCCATCGCTTATTAATCAATATATCTTTTCACAAACTTATCCCAATATGAATTTCAACATTCAAAATTTTTGCTTTCCCAGTCAGCAATTTCAGAGCGCTCAAAAATAAGATTCTTTAATTGCTCATGGAAATGATTATTGTTTTTTTGAAAACACTCTTTTTTTGGTAGAAAATATGAACCCTCAGAAAACAATCCAAAAAGTTGTCTCTACAATCTAAAAAGCTGTCTCAAAATGAGGGTTCATTTTTTGGACTCAAAGAAGATTCCAAAATTATTTAAATTTATGAGGAAAATTTAAATTTTATATGTTCTTTTTTCTGAGTCATTTCTGAGTACACAGGGGGCTCTTTTGGACGGACCACTTTCATCGGAAAAAGTGGAAAAATGTTTATGTTTTTGGAGCTCATTTCTGAGTGATTAATGATCATCTTTGTTTGCTGGGTTGTGAAAATTTTTTACAAATTTCATATTTTTCAATTTTCAATGAGGTAAACTTAAACAATACATAACAAATTTTTAGATTAGATAAAACAAAAATGTATTTGTCAGTTTAAGGTTAATTGCACTACCAAACAAAAGTTGCCTTGTTTGCACATTCTTTTACCAAAACTTAAAGCATTTTGGTCTCCCAAAGCACTTTTATCTTTTAAACCATGACTCGTGGGAAAACACTACACATTAGTATTGTGGAGAAGTGCCTACTTCAAAATATTTAATTCTAATAGATATGAATGTCACATAAAATTACTTTTAATTTGAGTATATAGATGACGGAAAATTATCAAGGGTATTTTAATTGTCTTATCTGGCTATAATATTTTATAACCACTATTCCAACTCTGAAATTTGAATTGCTTGAATCGGGGGAAAGAAAACAAAATACTTAAAAAACGTAATAAAAGTGTGTGCAAAAATCATGTCGAGTAGTGTTTTGCATCGACGCAAAAAATATTTTTACGAAATCCCTTCGAGCGAGTTTTTTTTACGTCTCATTTTGGGAAATTTCTTAAGGGGTTTTGTTCAAAACATCAACTACCTCTACTTTATAATTTTTGACAATTCTTCATAAATACTATAATTTGTATGATTATTCAGTATACACGAAATTCAAAAAGTATTTGGAATTTTTAAATAAATAAAAAAATTATTTTGATACGACGAAATACGACTCTTGTTCACATAAATTTCCTCATACATTTTGAGCATACGATATTAAAAAAAGAAAACACTCAAAACCGACTATTGAAAAAAGCTTCTTTTTTATTTTAACTCCTCTTACTTTAAGAGTGAGTGAAAAAAGCCCGATAAGAGTACTTAAAGCCAATTTTTTTTATGGCAAAAACGTTACTTTTTCCCGCGCAACCACAAAAAAAAATAGTTTTTGTCGATTTCCATTTTGACTGTAAGATGTCATTTCTATTTTTAGCTCTCTTTTATTTTGTATACATTTTTCTTTGTTTACTGCTTTGTAGAAGTTCATATGAGCCGCACTTATTTATCGAATAATATATTTTTTTGTTTATCAATTGTAATAACCCAGCTAGCAATTTCCGAACGCTCGTAAATAATTTTTTGAAATTACTCATGAAAATGCCCAGGAAAATTTTTTATAAACGGTTGCCAACCACACCAATTGTGCAAATAGAACCAATGCCTTGAGACTAGTTGCGGAACCCGTTCCACGGAACTTAAATGTAAGGTATAACTGACAGCGAATCAGTTCTAAACAGGGTTGGCAGGCAATACCGCTAAAATACCGTTATCGATTCAAAATCGTTTCACGTGACTACCGTTACCGAAATAACAAAAATATCGTTATCCTTAAAATACCGTTACCGTAATAACTGAAATACCTTTATCCCTAAAATACCTATACCGAAATAAATTAAATATCGATACCCTTAAAATACCGTTATCGAAATAAATGAAATATCGTTATCCCTAAAATACCGTTACCGCTTCCGCTTTTGGTAATTGCACGTGGTTATTGAGTATTTTTCGTACATTAAATTTCTAAATTGCTTCTGTTTTAACCTCGTTTGT
Organism: Leucophora obtusa; assembly: GCA_949987735.1. Taxonomy (NCBI): domain Eukaryota; kingdom Metazoa; phylum Arthropoda; class Insecta; order Diptera; family Anthomyiidae; genus Leucophora; species Leucophora obtusa. Next base: position 137,745,891 of record OX465298.1, read on the forward strand.
TTTTTGTAAAAAAATTGCGGGATGCATCAAAATAACTGACTACCGTTACCCTTAAAATACCGTTACCGAAATAATCCAAAAACCGTTATCCCTAAAATACCGTTACCGAAACAACTAAAAAACCGTTATCCTTAAAATACCGATACCGAAATAAATGAAATAGCGTTACCTTTAAAATACCGTTACCGAAATAATCTAAAATAGCGTTACCCTTACCGATAACCGCATCGTTTCGGTTACCATCCATGGTTCTAAAACTAGTTCCAGAACTAATTTTAGGCAACCGTTTCTACTTTGGAACTGCAGAAGTGGTTGCTTTTGCACAGTTTCAAAAACAAATCGGTTTCAGTACTGACAAAGTAAAAGAAGTTATTCTACAACCGATTCTTTGGAACACAATATTATTCTGTTTCATTACTGAAAATATGAACCCTCAGAAAACAATCCAAAAAGTAATCTCAACAGTCCGAAAGTTAACTATTAACTATATTTACTAAAATCACTTACTTATATTAGTATATAACCCTTTCAGACCCAACCAGCTGGAAAAATTTATTGATTTTGTAACTTTAAGGTAAAATGGTATTAAAACCAGAGTAGGAAAATAAACTTTAACGAACCGTACTTTTAGGGTTGCGTACCGCACATCGCGAACACAGTACACAAGCATATTGGTTGCATAGAAAACACATACGATATTCTCTCTAATTAGTGTTTGTGTTTATACACACAACCCGAATTCGGTACGCTACGGATGTGAATATGTGTTGAAAGTACAGTACATAATTGTAGCGTTTGCGTTCATCAGACAATCGTAGTGTACCGCATTCGGTTTGTGTACGAACACACAACCGCTAAAACGATAGATACGGTTTGTGTTCTTTAGACGTATTATTATTTTCCTACTCTGATTAAAATTTCCTGATGTCAATTCATATTTTTTGAAGTTTAATTTATACTACATTTAGACTGAGCAAAAACTACCTAGTTTTTGGCCGTTGCTAGTTTTTACTTGTCAAAACGTATACATAAAAACCAAACAAAAACTAGTTTCGTACAGAACTAGGTAGTTTTTGCTCAGTCTAAATTCAGTACTAGGTAAAAGTATAATTGCAATTTTTTTTATATAAGTAAACCTATTAGTATTGTAAATATTTGCAACTTTAAGAGAAAACATCACATCTCACAATCGTGTATGCTGGGTCTTAAAGGGATAAGCAAAGAGTTTAGAAAATCAAGAGAATGTAATCCGCTCAGTTAGTGAGAAAAAATATATAAAATGTGGCTGCAGATAGGAAATTTAATTTTTTCGCGCCCTTTTAATGATAATGTAGCGTTACTAAAACAGCTGTAACTTGTTCACTAATAAACGAATTGTCATTAAATTTTGAAAGGGATCCAAAAAATCATATGGATTTTTCATTAGTGCCGCCTCCACCTATGTGTCATCCTACGGACTTTTCAGCCGATGTGCTAGTTAACACTAACAAATATTTCTAGAAAGTCGTCGCCTGAAAGAATAAAATCCGGATAGCTACAAGCCTGAAACAGATTATTTTTCACAATTTTTGAAATAAGTTTTGGGATTTTAGTACATTTACAATAAAATGTCCAAATTTGGAATAACGAACAATAAAATTTCAAACATATTTGTGATTTTTTTTTTTTATCAATTTCGATTAATCGTGTTAAGTTATTCGAATTATTCACTATTTAAAATTTTGAGATTTTAAACTATTGTAAAAATTTTTGCGTAAAATGGTTGTTCGATTAATCGATTGAATACCCTTGTATCGACACAATCATAACATTGGGTGCGATACACTTTAATAGTCAACAGTTACACAACAGCTGTACAACTATCTGCTGAACGACCTGATCACTAACCGCTAAGTCTGAGCGCTCAGGTAGCGCTGTTATATTTTGGTAGCGTAAAAAAAACTTGCTACTTTTGATCAATTAGTGATACATTTGCTGTTGTTGATTTTAAAAATATTTTTTTTTTTGTAAGAATGACAAAAACATACAAATTTAATTCGAAAACAAAAATTTAAAGAAACCAAAGGAAAATATAGAAAAAATGTATTTTAAACCAAACCAAAACAAAGAAAACATCGTTCAGCAGAGTAAGTTATCACAAAGCGCTACAAGTCACCGGTATCAGTTTAAGGTTTCTCTGCTGCCCATTGACAAATAAAATTTGATTTTTCTTTTTCAATTTCATTGTGGTTTTGTATGGAAAGTTGAGACTTTCAGTCTTTAAAATACTCTTATGACGGCCACAATTCTTGGTATATAATTGTATCGGTGAGTAATAATCCGAAATTCTTTGGGCATTAAATTTTTCACATTTTTTATCTATCAACATTTTCTTCGTTGAAAATTTAAAAACCGCCTTTGTTGCTACATTTTTCATACCACACACTTATTTCGAATTTTATCGCAAACAAATTGTATTAGGGGTTAATATAATTTTAATACTACTTTAAAAAGTTGAACGACTTCCTACAGTTTTAGTTTATCACGCAAATAACATAAACGTCAAATACATGCCCCATCTTCAAAATACCTTAAACTTTTTTGTATAACCTAATGCTCAGTCTAACATCAGATATTATTTTTGGCACAATGACGTTGTTTCAAGAAACAAAATAAAACAAAAAATGGCATACCTCTATTGTTGTATATTATATTTACCCTTTCATGTGCATGGGGAATAAAAATACTGCTTTTATTTAATACGTCTTCTATAATTTTTCTACATAAAACAAAATCCTATTACGAAATGACTTAAATCCCCAGCAAAATATTGGTAATGACACCTCATTACTATCTACATTACCAAAAATGTTATATCATTACCTTTTGCATTATTTTATAATATAAAATAATGACTTCCTAATAACGGCCTATTGTATTCATTGTTTCTAAATATAAAATAATGACCTACTCGTATTAGTTTAAATAAGTACTTTTTACACAGTTAAATTTTTTTATTATATGTAAATATGTTTTGTTTAAATTTTTATGACGAGTCCTAAAATTACACACCAGAGAAAACTTTAATTTTTCTGAATGTATTTCCTTAGGCTAATAGTATTTGCCTAACTCCTTATTTTTAAGAATCAAGTAAGCAATCGGATAACCACTTATTAAACTTTTTGTAAGCACTTATTATTCAAAATCTTATAACTACTTATTTCTCATTTTTTCGTAAGCGAGCGGGTAAGCGTGACTGCTTATTAAAACGACCACGCCAAACAAAAATAATGAGTTTAGACGCCAAAAAATAAGTTGTGCGGAGCTATGAATTTCTATTATATAACCACTTATTTGGTAATGAAAGATTTTGCTGGATCGTTAAGCGGCCTTTATACGATCAAGCATGCTGTTCAGCTTGTTTGACAAACAAAAATGGCTTTTGGAATACACGGTCAACCATGGTCAGTGTTGCCATATAGCCAGTTTTAACTGTTTTTTACAGTTTTTTGGGAAGCCTAACAGTTTTCAGTTTTTGCATGTAAAAAACTGTTTTTTTAAATTCAAGAATTTTTTTCAAGTTTTTTCATATTAAATCGGCATATTTGTTTCATTTACAATTTTTTTTTTAATTCTTTAACTAAAAATTAAGAATTCAAATATAAAAGTGCTTATGCATAATAATTTGAAAACCTTATAACACGTTTATAAAATGAATTTTGTATAAAATATTTTTCTTATAAGCCATTTATAAACTTAGAAAGTGATTATGCATATGACTCAAAAATTACAATAAAACTTTCATATTGTGCTGAAAAATTAGGTACAAATCGAAACATAAATAAATTTAAAAATGCTATTATTAACTACAAAATATGCTTACTGAAAAAACGACACTTTTAACAAATTTCATCAAATATTAGCATGGAATAAAATTAGCTAAACCACATCTGACATGAACATTTTTTAGCCGAACTTTTCAGATCATTTCTAAATGAAGGCTAATTTAGAAAATTATATTTTTTTAAAAAAATTTTTAAAACAATGTCTCATCAAAAAAGTCCGAAATTCATTTTTTTAAATAAATATTTGCCAATTCTGGATAACAGTTTACTACTTTTTTAAATTTAATCAATCAATTTAATCAATTTTTTTTTAATTTTAAATTATGATCAAGGACTATTCCAAAAAACGTGATTTTCGAGATTTTTACGGGGTTTTTACATGCCGTCAAACAATTCCCGACATAATACTCAATCGAATAAAAGGTAATTTTATGCAGAATGCAAATCCATAAAAAATATTTTGAAGTATAACATTGACCAGTAAAGTATTCTATCCTAAGTCAGGAGTTAATAAAAAAAGGCTCACATCTCGGAAGGGTGATTCGATGAACTTTTTTTTAACTGCAGATTCGGGCCTAGGAGACCAAAATTCTTAAAAATGTTTTGTTAGAAGGCTGTGCAAAAAGTCGATTAATATAAATGCCAAACGCAAATTAAATTGTTCAAATCTCGATATTTTGAAAATTGAAAATTTTGAAATATTTTAATCCCACTATACATCGGGATCCCAGAATTTCTTCCGATTTTTTAAATTTTTTCGAAAAACAAATTTTCTATAAAGAAACAGTTTTTTTTTTACAGTTTTTCTAAAAAAATATATGGTAACACTGACCATGGTTTAAAAATTTTTTGCTTTGAATATAATTTTTTTAATTTCTGTTTTTGCATTTTTTAGTTTATTTATTAATGTTATCGCTTTCTTGTCACAAAATAACAAATTAAAAATGTAATATTCTCCAATGTTTGATGATTCTTTTCATTATACGGTAAAGTTTGTTTGTCAAACCTGCTGAAAAATCAAAAAATTTTGTTTTTTTATCTAACATGCTTGACAAGCCGTCAAATTAGACATTACATGATCAAATTCATACACCCGTCCAGAATGCTGTACAGCATGCTTGGTCGTATATAGGCCACTTTAGAAAGCACTTTAATTTGTTTAACATGATCTGTTCTACAGATCTTTAATTTATTAGGAATTAGGAATTTAACAGAGTTTTTGCTATAGTATTTTAAAGTTAGAAATTGGAGTCTATTCTAACACAAGCCTCAAATTAAGCCTTCATTGTCTATTCTTTGTGACATGGAACTATTTGGGACTTGAAGACAAACATAAATGATCGCTTTATAGGGTTAAAATTACTTCAGTTTTACTTACAATACTCAAAACATCTACTTTAAATTCTTTTTTCAAACATTTTTTATTGCTCCAACCCAGCAAAACTTTACTACTGACTGTGATATATTTGCACCATACATTAATTAACAAAGTAATAGCTCACCGAATATTGATTACTTATTGTATGGTTTATTAACATGAAATAATAAACCATTTGAAAATCTGCAGGCAAAAAGGATTGACAGTTACTACATGACTAGGGTGACCATTTTTTTCTGACTTCAAATCAGTACAAATTTTAAAAAATATTATCAAAAAAAATCGTTATGCAACCAACCTAATTTTTTGTCAACCGGTTTGGTTGAGGCAACAAAATTTTACGGTTAACCATCAAAGCATTCTAAAAAACCTTACACATTTCTCCCTATTCAGACCCCAAGACAAAATCTTTTTTTGCATGAAAAAAATCCAGTGTTTTAAGTACATGAAACGGACCCATATTTAGAAATTTCAATGATCTGTTACTATTCCTTTTCTAATTTTTGTTCTAACAGATTGATGAAATATAGCCATGCTGTGAATGGAGTCAAATATGACCCCAGGATAGTATGAACCTTAATTCTGAATTTCTGTTATGAGCAAATTGCATTGTCTAAACTAATTTTCTGTAGATATAAACTAACCAATCGATTGGCTACAAATTTAGCTGGCGGAACATAGAAAAACTTCACATTTTGGCTACGTTTTTCTACAAAAACACGTAATGTTTTTAAAAATTAAAATTTTTGTATTGAAAATCCCACAGATTCGAAAATTTTTCATGGAAATACCCACATATATTTCTTTAGATTTTAGGGATTTTTGTACGGAAAAATCTTCAGCTTTTAATGTCGTTTCCTAAAACAGAGTCATTCTCACAACCGGATAATTAAAATATTTTTATCACAGTCAAATAACTGTTGTATCAACTGATTTTCTTTTATCGCAATGGAACCATTTGATAAATACGGTAGTCACCACGAATCTTCTCTGTGTAGGAAGCTACATATTAGATTAAGAAATTTACATGTAGAAAAATTATTTTGAATGCTTTCTGGTAGAAAAAACCTCTCACATTCACAAAAATTTATCCCATAAAAGAAAAACTACATTGTACTTGCATTTTGGCGTTTTTTACTAAAAAAAAAATGGAATATTTTTTTAAATGCCAAAAATCAGTACAATCAGTACAAATTTTAAAAAATCAGTACAAATCGGTACACGACTTTTTCATCAGTACACGTGACCAAAAATCAGTACTGATCAAATCAGTACGAATTGTCACCCTATACATGACAGTTGTTTATGTAGTAATCACTAATTATGTTTTTTTTTCTAAGGAAAAATACAAAACAGTTATTTAAGAAAACAACTAACGAAAAGTACTGTAATTTCCTAACATTTGGTTAAAGCAGTTATTTTTAATGTCATAATAAAGAACTACCAAAATAATATTGGGCATTGGAGCGAAAGAGCAGGTTTTTCTTTATTTTTACTGAAATACGAGGGCAGTTCGAAATGTTCTTAGCCTAACAATGAAAAACAAGAGCTAGATTTTTAAAATTATTTTATTTTTCAATACAATTGCTGTCTAGTGGTCGTGTGGTGTAATGGTTAGCGCGTTGGACTGTTACACATGAGGTTGCGGGTTCGATCTCCAACCAAAGCAACATCAATTTATGAAAAATAATATGTATGAGATTTTTAACCCCACCGAAGTAAAATAATATAACAAAATTCAACATCTCGCTATTACAGTGTTGCCATATTTGAAGCCCTTCATCTTTCATCTTTCTTTTCTATCCCCTTTCGAAAGGAAGCAACACTCTAATTAATAGGAAGAATTTCCTGAGTGTTGCTTCTCTTTATAAAATAACAAAATAATCTGCTGAAACTTTAATACACTTAGTCCAACATTTTTCTAGCCATTCTATCCCTTGATTAAAATAATTTTCCTGAAACTCCTCAAAATAATCGTTTACAGCTGTCATTGCATCTTCATTCGAGGTAAAACGTTTGCCAGCAAGGAATTTTTTTTAGATTTGGAAACAGCGAGCTAAATCAGAGACATGATGAGAAATGAGAAATTTTCATTCGAATGCGTTTTTGGTCAACTGTTAACAAATGCGGCATCCATCTTGCCGAAAGTTTTTTCATCTCTAATTCTTGATGCAAAATAAAATGTACACGATCATTTAAGATGCCTATGGCATTACATATTTCATGCACTTTCACTCGTCGATCGTCTAATATCATATCATGGACTTTAGCTATGTTTCTGGCGTTGTTGTTGAATCGAAATGAAATTTAACAAGTGTTTATATGACGGATGGAAGTTTCCATTATACAAAACTTTTTGTTGTTTATACCGCCATCTCTATGTCAGGCTAAGAACATTTCGTACTACCCTCATATACTTTTATTATACGAAAAATATTAACTGCAAAAACAGTAGTTTTTTTTTAGTGTTTAAAAATTTTTTTTAGTAACAAATTGTCAGTTTATTTTAGGAAATGCAAATTTTTACTTATTTTATGGATAAATACCTTGTCGCCTTTTAAACTTTTTATGTATTTTTAGTCACAGTCCTTCCTGTTTTTTGGAATCAACCGCGGTTTCGGTTTTCATGTGATATCAATAGAATTGTTTTAAAATAATTAAATAAGCAGAAAAATTTAACAGTTTAACAAGTACAATATATTTATTAAAAAAAATTCAATTGGATTTCTCACTCGAAAAAAGCCAGTAAACTCCGTTTTGAGACTTCTGTGGAATGGAAGAAAAGAAAAACGGGAAAACCGTTAATAATTAATTTTTTTTTATTCTTTTGTCACTAAAGCTGTAAAGAGTTTAAATTTTAGCAATTTGTTTAAAACAATACAAAGTCAAAATTTTGTAAATTTCGCGGACTAGGAAATAGGACTTTTTGAAAAATACGCGGTGAAATAGGAATATGAATTTTTTGTTCAATTTTCTTTTACAAAATTATAAGCTTAAGTTTGTAATCGAATAACAAAAACAAAAAATTCTTTAAAGTAATATTTAATGGAGAAAATATTCATTACAATTAAATACAAAATTTTGTATAATAGGAGCTCAGCCTTTTTGAAATTCAAGATTCAGTAATATGTAATTTAATTCTTTACTTTCATTTGTTAAAATATTTACCAAAAACCGACATATTTTTGTCGTTTTTCGGTTTTTGTTTTGAGGTTTGAAAAATCGCGGTTTCGGCTTTGAATAAAAACAAACAGCAAACTCTAATAAAGGTATGTACAGTAGTGGACTAAAGTGGATACATATTTGAATATTTTTAAATCTGTATTAAAAACATTTGTTCAATTTTTGATATCCAAGTGTAGTTTTTCCAGTTTTTGAAGTGGCCAGGTCAGAGCCCCGATTTGAATTCCATCGAGAATTGGTGGGCAGTTTTCAAAAGAAGACTCCCAATGCGAACGAGCACCGACCAACTTAGATGATCTTTGGTCAGGAGTTTCAGCGGAATGGGCTAATATTCCACCTCAAACTATTATAAATCTCGTGGAAAACATTCCTTCTCGCATAAAATCTGTTTTAAAGAACAAAGGACTTTCGACAAAATATTAAAGAAAGAACTTGCCGAAAATTTCAAATATGAACAATACTGGATAAAAGCGGTCACAATTTGCAATAATTTTTTTCATTAACTTCTTAATGATATAGTCTACTGTATTTAGGTTTTTATTGAAGAAGAATAATTTAGTTTTATGCTTTAAAAAAATCATTAAAGTTTCTTTAATAAAATAAAAATTATAGCAAACTTCGAAAAATGTTGAATTATAGTCCACCACTGTATATATTTTTTGACATCACGGACGAAAACACGACGCACAACAATTATTGTCCAAAAAGACGGCCATTTCAGATAACCAGTTTATTCGAAAATTACTAGAAAACCTGTTTAAACTGGTTTTGGTTTTTTCTTAATTAAAAAAACACCATATTTTTTATTAAGATATTACACTCATGCAAATAAATCTATATAAATAGTAGAAAAAGCTAAAAAAAAATTATTAAAAAGGCCTGCAGAAACAACTACTGAAACCAGCTGAATCTCTTTGATAAAACGAGATTTACATTATTCGATTTTACGTCTATTAGATCTAAAAAAAATTCCTATGAAATGATGTCATTGTCAAAAAACTCTTAGCAAATCTATTTATTTTTTTACACCATCGGATTCGGCAATGCCCACTTTTTTAGAACAAAACTCGTAGTCAGGCCCTTAAATAAGCATTAACAAGCGCTTAGTGATAAATGTGACCAAAATATGTACTTTTTCAACTAATTTTTGCAAACGGATAGTTAAAAATTGTTAAAAATCATTGTTTTGTAAAATATAACATTAATTATTGCTTTGAAAATAATAATAAAACGTTTAAATTAGATAAAATTGTATCAAAATAAACATTTTATCAAAAAGGCTTAATAAAAAAAAAACAGAACCTAATAACAAAAATTTAACTCAAATATAACTAAACTTGTGTATATTTAACAGTTTTATTTTCGGTGTTCCTATCTTACTCATACATAGCAAAAGTAATCTGCTAATTTGATCAGTTTTTCTACAACATCATTTTTAACTGATTTTCATTAGTTTTAACTAAATTTTTTACAGACTTTTTTCTATTAGTGTACTTGAGCAGCTCTGTTGCATTTCATGTAACTACGAGGGAAGTTCGGAAACATATGGACTAATTGATCCACCCTCGTACATTGCTTTATATGTACATCTTTTAGTAATGTATGGTTTTTCTGGAAAACTCCATATTTCAATACTTTTTTCAAAAACAAAAATCTTCAAGTATACCGATCGACTCAGAATAACTTCTCCGTAAATTAGCTTTATCGGCAGTTTAATTCATATTTTTCGCTATATTCTCTGCTTCGTTAATTTCAAACATATAATAAAGATTCGGCTCCTTGGAATTTTGTCCGCTTTCCGGAATATGACTCAAATCGTACAGTCGTGTAGGGTATCTTATGGTTGTGCTTGACTGAATATAATTTTTTTTTACTTGTTTCACCTGTCATTATTAAACTTGTTTCATCATTCATTTTTAAATAATTTATTTTTATTACTTTCGGCATTTTTGTATTTATAACACAATTAGGTTGTTCATAAGGGGTGTGCTATCTGTTGTATCGTTGTATCGTCCTAACAAAAAACAGAGTTGTTAAAAATTTTATTTGTGTTTAACAACGACTTTCTATTCAGTTTTCTATCGGTTAGCACACTCAAACATAGGACACTAAACATACGTAAAAATGTTGTATCGTGCTATTCTCAAATGTTGTATTTTTTCAATTTAATTTTTAACAACTCTGTTTTTTGTTAGGACGATACAACGATACAACAAATAGTACACCCCTTGTGAAAACCCTTAATAATCTAATTGCGATTTGAAAAAAAAAAAAAATGAAGCTGTTTTTGCGCAAAAACAAATCAGTTTTAACCAGTTTCCACTAGTATTATTAATAAGATTTTATATGGGAATTTGTTAAGAATCAGTATATTTAAAACTACGAAATTTAATTATCAACTGTTTAGGAACAATTTTTGATAAATGCATTTTTAGTATTTTCGTATAAAAGCTGTAATTTTTTTTTGCATGCAACAATACATTTTTTAATTTAGATTTAATGATCATTCACTACAATTGTGAATTCAAGGTTGTTTATTATTTTTTATTATATCCCAGTATTAAAATGGTAATGGGGTATCATCATTTAAGGACTACAAATAATGATATTACTTACCTTCTGCATTATTTTAAAACATGAAAAATGTGTTACCTTACCTTTTACATTACTTTAAAATATAAAACCATGCCTTACCAATAATAGTTTATTTTTATTAAAAATCATAAAAAAAAAATTTTTTAAACAGATTTGCATCCACCTAAAAAATATAACTTGTCCCAGGTAGACATTTCCAATGGGTATAGAAAGAAAGCATTGTTTGATCATGGTAACAAAAAATAAGCATTAAAAAAATTCCTTTCACATAATCACAGATTTTTCGAACTTAAAAAAATAATATGTACAACATTTTATTTATAAAGATTATACTCCCTTTAGAAAAACGTGTAAGTTCACACAATGTAATCGATTTCGTGTACTTCACATTGTGTGTACTTACGATATTGGGTACTTGTGAATACGAAACTTAAAATATTTGAAATTTTTCAAAAATGCTGTCTAACTTACATGCCACTATTGTGTGTACTAACGAAGTATATTGGCTTGTGGTCCATTACAATGCGGTCATACCCTGTATAAAGTAAGCCAGCTTGTGTGTAGGGTTTGAAAGTACTCGGAGATACTTCTGTGTACTTACTAGAAAGCGCGACATAATCATATAAATGTAATGAGAAAATTAATAGGAAAAGTAGCTAGTTACTATTACCCGATAATGGGTTATATAATCCATTAATTGGTAATGCGTTTTTTTTTACACTGGGATGGTTAAATAAATTGTAAATTAATTGAATGTGATATTTTCTTAAAAATCGTGCAAGATTTTTGAGTAAAGTAACAATTACATTAGCGGCATTTCAAAGTATTGAAACTTGTTTGAAATAGAATTTGTCTTTTTAACTGTATTTTCTTAATTGATAGTTTTTGTTGCTGAGTTTTTTGTTTTAATTATTAGAATTATTAAAAATTTTATATTGTATTTACTAATCGCTGGTTAAGTTTAATTGAATGTTTCTTATCTAACTAAATGTTTATAATTAAGATTTTATCTTAACTTTAATAACAATTATTTAATTTTTATATTTATTTTATTTTCAGGTATGTAACTTGGTTAATTGTTAATATCAAATCTTATAAAAGGTAAGTCAAGACTATAAATTTAATTTCTACTCTCGAATATTTTACTATGATAAAAGATAATTTCTGAACGTTCAATCTGTATTAGGGGTGCCAATTGGGATTGGTTTTTCTAATTCGTGGGATTCGGAACTAAAAGAAAATGCGATTTTTCGGGATTTTCTAATCTTTTTTGTCAATGCGGGCAAAAAATACAATATAGTTAAAAATTTAATTGTTATTGAAAAATCTAGTATTGGCATCCCTAATCTGTGCCAGTGATGGTATTTGAGAATTTTCGTTTGGTGCCTAAATGATGCCAAAAAAGTGCCAAAAAAGCTTTAAAAGTGCCAAAAAAAAAATGAAGCAACATTTAATGTTTCAAAAAATATGTTCAGCTTTTATTTCAAATATTTATACATTTACACCATTATTCTAAACTTTATAACAATAACAAAATTGTCACAAAACTGGGTTGAATGGAAATTATTATAATTTTGGTATTCTAAGAAAAATTGTCACAGCAAAACCTTGAAAAAATTGTCATGTAATAAAAAGCACATAAACAAATATTGTCATTTTTCAACAATTTAAAATATAAAAGTTTTATTTTCTTTTGAAGAATTTTATAATTTTTCTTCACAGAAATAAAATATGAAATACCTCATTCATATTTTGAAATATTATTTTAAGATGCGTCGAACCTTTTACCGATTCTAAAATTCCTGCAAATTCCTCCAAAAGATTACGTATTAACATGGGATTTTTGGGGCTAAAGTTGTTAGGAATAAGCTCAGGGTGCTTGATGCTAAAATTTAAAGGATACTCCAAGTGCTTAGAAATAGTTCTCTCGTGTTCTGCGGTGCCTGGACATTTTTTAAGTTTTCATTTCATTTAAGATTTCATAAAATTATCGAAAAAATCGTAATTTTTGACAAATTAAAATTTTTTGATAATTTTATTTTTGGCAGAAAAAGCTTTTACCATTGTATGGTGACATTTTTAAAACTTTTGCTTGTCATAAAAAAACAAGAATACCATGACAAATTTTTGAAAAAATCCAGTAACGGACAATACAATAGAATCAGTTAAATTTTTGTAATTTGATCCCCATTGCTTTCATTTTTAAAAATCAAAATAATGACTACATTGTCCCCGAAGAACTGGAAAGTGGTCCAGAAAATTGTATAAAATTTTAGTGTAGTATTTGTTTTTTATTTTGCTACCCGTTCTTGTAATGAAAAACCAGCGATATCGACCTTTTATCAAATTATATAGAAATTTTCTAAAAAAGTGCCAAAATTCTATGGAGAGTGCCAAGGTGCCATTGAACATTCAATAGTGCCACAAATGGCACTTTTGTGCCACTTTTACCAACAGTGATCTGTGCAGTTTTTTCTTAACAATTTCTATGAATAAATTCTAAAGTTCAACTTAATTACATCATTCCTCGTCAATTGTATTGCTGCTAACAATCTATAATTTTGCGCAGTCAGTAATTTTTTCCTGTAAAGATCGTTATCATTTCTCACAGTTCATACATATTTTATAATACATTATTTAAAACAACTTTTATAAAATGTGTACTATTAAATAGAAAATTAGCTATTCTTTGGAGAATAATATGTAACTTATAAAATGGCGACGTGTAGTCTGATAGAACAAAAGCATTAACGTGAAATTATTAAAAACACTGGTCGACACTAAAACTTTAAGCCCTGAAGCCTCTGTTTTGCTGACGGTGAGCTACAAATTTTTGAGATCTAATTCCACAAAACGGCGCATTTTATCGTTGCGGTTTAAAAACAATGTGACCACATATTTTTCAAATTATTTTAGTTAATTTTAAAAGAAAATGTAAATAAACCCTCCTTGTTATGTCGAAAGCAAAAATACTTGCTTTTTGAATATTTTCTAAAAAACTGATTTTGCAAATTTTATATATTTTTTTAAAATAAATCATTTTTTTACAAGGTTGATTACCGAAACGAATAACGGTAAGGGTAACGGTATCGAATTTTGTTTGTTTCGGTAACGGTATTTGAGACTGTTTCGGTAACGGTATACCGTTATCGAAACAACAATACCGGTACGTGCCGGTATTAAAAATTACGTTAAAAACATATAAGAACGAGTAAAAACATAGCATATGTGACAGCGCATAGAGAAAGGGACCTAAGGGTAAAAAAAAATCAATTTTTTTTTGTGGACAACATCTGAGCATCGAATGAGACCGATCCCATGCTCTCCACACCTTAGGTCCCTTTCTATCCTTAGGTCCCTTTCTATTTTGCGCGTCACATATTCTTATTTTTAAGTCTTAAAAATACAGATTATAACCTACAAATTCAATGCTGGTAGTTTTAATAATTAAAATTATTATCTATAATTTTTTTTTGTAAAAATAACTCAGGATTATAAAACGAAAAAGTTAAAAATTGGCATTTTTTATATAAATTAATAAATACCGGTAAAATACCGGTAACTGCCCATAAAAATAACGGTATCGGTAACGATAACGCATTGTGAAATTTTTTTTAAAGGTATTGGTAACGGTAACGGTATTCAATATGAAACGGTATTTTAGCGATATCGGTATTATAGCGATAACGGTAACCAACCTTGTTTTTTTTTTTATCACGTAATGGAACATATCAGAAAAATTCAATTACTAACTTTCTGACGATGATAAACAGTAATTTTCAAATTTTAAGCCACTTTTAAAGGCAAACACTACTAAAATTAATTTGATAGTATTGAAAACGAAGAAAATCAATAATAAATGCATATTTTTCAAATTTTAAATGCATATTTTCGTATTTTTATACTTATTTTATGTACATAAAACACGATAATAAATTCATGAACTTCCGAGCCCTAGTAATAAAACAAACATTATTCATAGATTTATTTTATTATTTCTTTAAAGAAAAAGGAAAAATCTTAATAAAATCTAAAAACTATGGATTTAAAATTTGTGTGAGTGAAATTTTTATTGATAAAATATGCATTGAAATAAATTTTAGATTCAATGTTATCCAGATTTTATTAGATTTTCCCTACGATATACATAGTTCGAATTCGTAACGATATAATTTCTATGATAAGTTTGTCATTAACGATTCATATGTAACAGGTACTTGTAAATAAAAATGTATATTTTTTATTGTTAATAATAACGTTTTTTCATTAAATAACTATATCGTTATGATATCGTAAATACGTATTTTTGTCATATTTGAAAATTTTTGTCGTTATTGTATCACTATTCCCTGAAAATATTGTTGCGTTTTTACCTTTTAAAAACGTTGGTTTATTTCCTTTAAATAAACCGAGTGTATTTCTATTGCAAGCAAAACAACCAATTGACACCAATTGTTAGGTTTTATCTTCAAAAACGTACGTTTATCTCTTTTAGATAAACAGGGTTGGTGCTCTTTCTAATTAAAAATAATCAACACACACACACAAACACTCTTTTTGTTTATTATAGACTTTTTATTTAACACTTTATTACTTTACAAACAATTTACTAGAGCTCAACTGAACTGTACAAAAGCTACTGGTCGACTCGATATACTATTAACTTGGCACAACTTAACTCCACAAATGCTAATGCGCGACTCCATCTCCAAACGTAAGCAGCAGCCATTTTATAGTGAAATGTCTGTGATTGTAGAACAAGCTTGAAAGTTACAGAGACACCCAGATTGTTAGCTGTGGTTGTAGAACTAGCTGTGATTGTAAAACGAACTATAAGGTTCTAGAGGCACCCAGAGTATTTATATCCGAGACACCAACCACTATATTCATAGTCGAAATACCAACCACTTTATTCTTAGCCGAGACACCAACCACTTTACAGTATAACACTATGGTGCCTATTCCTACTTGTGACTCATTGTGACCGTCATAAGACTATTTTTAAGACTGCGAGTCATAAATTTTCATACAAAACAATAAAATTCAAAAAATTAAAATTTTTTATGTCAATTGGGTCGATACCAGGCAGAGCTTTGAAGAATTAATTCCTTAATTCAATTTTTCAATTCTGAAAAATATAACTATTAATTTTTCAAACTAGTTATATAGTTATATTTTTTTTTCCAAATTTATCTATATCTGTAAAGTTTTTATTTTTAATAGTAAAAGGCTTTATTTTTGAATCATGTAGGTTGATAAACAGCATTCTTTCTAATTTGTTACTAGCACACGCTGTAAAATTGCTTATTTAAAACTTTTATTTGTACATTATTGTTTTCTTCTACTGAACGGCAGAAAGCAGGCTTTGAATTCAGTGAACTTATTTTATTATTTTTTTTAATTCAGTGAACTTATTTTATTTTTTTTCAATTCAGTGAACTTATTATTTTTTTTTAATTCACTGAATGTAATTTTATTTTTTTTTAATTCACTGAATGAAAATGAAATTGAATGAATTCAGTGGTGAATTAATTCAGTAAGGAATTAATTCACTTTTTTTCCGTTCGATTTATAAAATTGAACGCCTTCACCGGTGAATTAATTCATTTGATTTAATAAAAAGAACTATTGCAATTGAATTAATTCTTTGAATTTGTTGTTTGATGAACGCATTCAGTTGAATGAATTCCGTGAATTACTTAAGAAAAGGAATTCATTCAATTCTAGAGAAAATTGAATTTGATTGGTAGTGAATTCATTCAAAAAGGAATTAATTCTTCAAAGCTCTGATACCAGGTCTTAATTTTTATGAAGTTTTCAAACAAAAATTTTATTAAATATAATTTATTGTGACTTTGCAACAACAAATACTTGGGGAATACAGTCACAACTAAGAGTCACAGACTTTTCTTAGAAATAGGCACGCGGTACTGTGTCATTCTAAACCAGATTGACAGGTTTAGTAAATCCCTTTTCTCATAAAATCCCTTTTTTATTAAATCCCTTTTCTTCTAAAATACCAGCACTAGACCAATCAAAATTCGTAACAATATGATATCTTTAACGATATCAAAGTAAACTAAAATATGTGATATCTTTAACGGTTAAATTAGAATAAACAAATATAATTTTTTCAGAAACTTTATCATTATTTTAAAAAAGAGATACAACCTTGCGGCTTCTTCTGCGTTTCTTTTTTTATATGGAGATTTGACACTTAAAAACGCACTGCGGATTCTCCAAATTAAAACTTAATTTAATTACTCTGCGTTTTCTCTCATACTAGCATAGTTTCAAGCATTAAACACATAGACGACTGCAGCTACACGACTACAGCCTGTCAAAAATAAAATACACACGTTTATATGAAAACGATTATTTTGACACCAACACAGCTACACGGCTACACGACTACTTTTGCCGCTGTAGTCAACTTAGGATAATTTCTAATAATTTTGTTGGCTACAAAACAAAAATAGTGTTCACAATATAACAAAATATGTAAAACAGGACAATTTTTCCCGCTAGAGGCGAAATAAAATCGCTAGTTCTGACTAGAAAATCACCGTTTTGGGAACACTGAAGAAACAGGTGTTTATATTTTATATTTCATTAATTTATATTTGGAAATAACTTTATTGTGATGTTTTATAAAAAAAAATGGATCTTACAAAATTAACAAAATATTACTCAGCCATTATTTTAGAAGCACAAACCAAAAAAGATTAATATTTATCAAAATGTCAAATATTTAGGATTATCTGTTTACATGTTGCTGTCGTTTTCAAAAAAAAATAAGTAGCTGACTACACGACTACAATTGCAGCCAGCAGCATTTGTAGTCGTGAAGTCGTGTAGCTGCAGTCGTCTATGTGTTTAATGCATCATTCTCACATTCTCTCCAATGTTGCCATACTTAAACAAAAATAATACTATTATTTTTTGATGTTCAGAGATGAAAAAAATTGAAACAATTGAACTTTTATTTTGGAAAATCCTTGATTGGAAAAGCCTATCATTTTAAATAAATGATCTTTACCGAAGTTAAAACGAAAAAAATTAAAAATTCTTCTCTACCGAAACAAAATCTTCATTTCCCATCCCTGATGCTCTCCACAAATCCACAGCCGCAAGGTTGTACCTCTACTCTGTTGTGGAAACTCCCCAGTAACAAAATTTATCTATAAATTGGTAAAAAATCACTAATATATTTTGATTTTGCCTAAAATTTGGTGCATTTAAAAGAAAAACTGAAATAAAGTCCATATGGGCGATAGGTGCAAGGATGGACCGATTCCATCCAAAACCGATTCTGCGACCGCAGAGTGCGTACAAGCATGTTAGCAAATTTTTTGGGGACCTTTCTATGGGTGCTAAATTTTAGCTAATTGCATTGTAATTAATTACATTTCGTAATTAAATACACACTTACAGTGTGTTCCATAAAATAGAGCCATTCAAGTTTTTTCTAATTTTATTCTCGTTACATTTATTTTTAAAAATCAAAATAGTGGATAAATTTGCCCAAAGATGCGAGGAGATAGTTCAGAAAATTACGTAGAATTTTTACGTGCCGTCTTTTTTTTATTTTGTTTCTTGTTTTAAGTAGGCGTGGCTTTTAATGAAAAATAAGCGATATCGACCTTCTATCAAATTACATCGTAAAATTTTGCGAGTACTAATCAGTTCTGAAAAAGCTGTATATTTTTGGAATTCCTATAAAATTTCGTTAAGTCTTGCATTATTTTTTTCTACAAATGGCCGCCAGACTTAAAATGACAGTGCCTTAAACATGACCAAATTTTTCTTTGTTTTTAGCAATTTTAAAATAAAGTTAACAAGACTGAAATTTAAACGCGGAATGCTTTATACTATAATGTAAAAAAAGGCCTGACTGATTTGTAATATCGCGGTAAGTAAAGAATAAGCCCATTCACTTTAAAGTTTCAGTGTTGTTAACTTTATTTTAAAATCGCTAAAAACAAAGAAAAATCTGATCGTGTTTAATGCAGTCTCATTTTAAGTCTGAAGACCATTTGTAGATAAAGATAATGCAGGATTTAAGGAAATTTTATAGAATTTCTAAAAATATACAGTTTGTATAGATCGGATCAGTCAGTGCTCGCTAAATTTTACTATGTAATTTGATAGAAGGTCGATATCGCTTATTTTTCAATAAAAACCACGCCTATTTAAAACAAGTAACAAAATAAAAAAAACAGACATCACGTTAAAATTCTACATAATTTTCTGAACTATCTCCTCGCATTTTTGGGCGAATTTATCCACTATTTTGATCTTTAAAAATAAAGGCAACGAGAATAAAATTAGAAAAAAAACTTGAATGGCTCTATTTTATGGCACATCACTGTATATGTAATTGTAATTGAAAAAAGCTCAATTACAATTACATATAATTTGTAATTGTAATTGAAAGAAGAACAATTACAATTAGATGTAATTTGGAATTCCTTGCCCTAATAATGACTTAAAATAATTTTTTTTAATATGCATTGTGAAATATTGCAACACGTGTGTGTACTTTGTAATAACAATAATTTAAAATTGAAAAATAATTTTAAATTCTCAAAACAAAAATTAAAAATACTGAGAAAATTTTCAAGACAAGATCAGTTTCATGAGAATTAATTGTTTATGTCAAATAAATAACAATTTTAACAATGATGCAAACATTAAAAACAAAATAAAATAATAAATGTCAAAATAATAACATGTTACGACTTAAAATATTAATGTCAATAATCTTAGAGGAATACAGCGAAGGATACTAAAACTGGAATATTTTTAAATTTGTCGATTTTTTGAGTTTTCATATATTAAAATTTTAAACTATTACTTTTCTAAAGTTTTTTTAATACTGAATTTAGTTTTTGTACAAAACTGGTTTTTGTTTGTTTTTTATGTATGCGTTTTGACAAGTAAAAACTAGTATAGGTAAGTCGAAGAAAACTTAATTTTCTTTGTTTTGATCTACGGATAAAATAAATAATGACAAAGTTTATTTTCTTGTTAAATCTAAAATTCCATTAAAATTCCTGTAAATACAAAGAAACCCTCCTTTTGCAAAATTCTTTTGTTACAAATGACGAAAACAAAAGAAAAATACAAATACTAAAGAAAGCCCTCAGAAAATTATTAGATTTTGGTTGGTGAGTATTTATGGCTGATGACTTGGTTTGTTGTGCTTTTTTTGTGAATTAAAACAACATTGTAAGGTTTCTATAGTTACTTTATGTGAGGTTATATATTCAAGTTTTCAACTGAACACGAACACAAGAATTACGCGATAATTCTATTTTAGATGATTTTACATGCATCATACAATACAATGTATTTCAATTCCTCATTTATCCATTCAATATCCATCAGCCCCAACCCACAATCAAAAGCAAATGAACCCTCTAAAAACAACCGTACAAACAACTGACGATGACTACTGCCACCAGTTACAAGGTAAATGAAATTTTGTCGGCTTACAACTGCATACATTCTTGTTTAAACAATAAAAAACAAAAAGTTAAAGGTAACTAACCTAAGGTAAAAAATATATTTTACAAAAAATAAACATCAACAATATTAAAACAACTGATGACAACATGAACTTAAAATTACAGAACAGAAAAAAAATATATATAAATATAATATGACGATTAAGAAAAAAACCCATTGGAATGTTGAAAAACTATACTAAACTGGCGACATGATGTCTAGTTAAAACCTTTTTGAAAAGAAAGGTAGAAAAATATGAATGAAAACATTTGCAAACAAGTTAAAATTTTAGGTTTCTTAGTGTCTTATTATATAGAAAATGTTAACGAAATCTTACTACAATCTCTTTTTTGGAATCCTAAAAAATGATCAAAACTTCCATAAGTTTTCAAGCTAAATGATAACTAAATAAAAAAATAATTTAAAACAAATCATTACCATAAAAAAAGAGTAAAGAACTTAAAGTCGGGCTTGCCGACTATATGATACCCTACACTGGCAAGACCAGAGAAATAAACTACAAAATTAAAATAGTTTGGGCATTATTTCCTTTTAATTTTTTTTTTTTTTTTGGGAATATTTCATTCTCTGGTGGTTATTTCATTTTGTTAAAAGTTAATATTTTGGGCGCTGCGAAATAACCCCAATAAGATAATAAGATTTTTTTATAATTCAGTAATTTAGGTACCTAAGAAAATAGTTGAAAGAGGTGCCGTGCCTTAGGCTAAAACTTTATTTGGTTGAAAAATCGCATGATCTTTATCTTCATATTAATTAATAAAAAAAATCGGCAAATACATATCTGTTACTTGAATTTGTAAATTCAAACGTTGTGGATTTTAACAGCGAAATTTGCATTTCATATGAAATGGCTCTGCGAAACGCGATTAAATTTCGGGCGTCGAAATTATTCGAATGTTGGTTTCATTCTTGCCAGACAGCACGTCGGCAAATTACAACAAATTAAAAAATAATTATTTAGTGCTTTGGGGATTATTTCATTACACACTACACAGCTCTACAAAATAAGACAATATTTATAATTTGCACAACTTTGCAGAGGATTTATGATAACTAGAGGGTGCTGATTTCGAATCTGCAACCAGTTTATTCAAATTGGCTCTAGATTTTTCACATTTCGCGATTTTACTTTTTTCTTGCCAGACAGCATGTCGAATTCTGCAAAATCTAGAGCCAATTAGAACAATTCATCACCCTTTAGTTATCCTAAATCTACTGCAATATCATTTACCTTTTTTTGTGTAGAGCAGTTTTATTTAATTTTTTTCCTTTCGGAATTACTTCATTCTAAAACTTATTTTTAGCCTTTATTTTATTGGGGATTATTTAATTAATTCGTAGCACATATTTTCCCTCTAAACCTTAATTTCTTAAAGTAATTAAATGTGCTAAAATCCCAAAACTTATTTGAAAAATTGTGAAAAATAATCTATTGAAGGCATGCCCCTATCCGGATTTCATTCAAACCTAAGGAAATATTTATTAAGTTAAATTACAAACTCAAGGAGAATTTTTTGTGCTCGTCTAGGAGCGTTACTAAAAACTTAAAATATCAAAGAAAAAACCAAAACAACAAAAAACTTAACACAATTTTCTTTGTCACCTTCCAATAGACAGATCTAGCAATGTAGTGACATCCATTCCTGTATAAACAATAAAAGATCCAATTTTATTAAAAGTTGCGTTTTATTTTTGTCCAATTTTCTGGCACATTTTTATTTCTCCGATTATGGGACTCTTTATCATCGTAACATTTAACATTCAAAATTTGCCTATTAAATGGTAAAATAATTCGAAAATCAGTAAGAAATTTTGATTTAGCCTAATAATAGGTTATTTAAGAGAAAATTGGAAATATAGTCCATATATGGACGCCAGGTTCAAATATGAGCCGATTCTACACTGAACCAAAAACAGCGGTGAAATCAACTAAAATCCATGTTAAATTGATGAATGGATGAACACTAGGGCAAAGAATTTCATGCACTTAAAAAACGAAAATATTCGCCTAAAAAATGGCAGCAAAAAGACAAATATGCACTAAAAACTTTAAAAATGTGCACTTAAAATGATTATATTTGAAAAAATAAAGCACTTTAAAACATAAAAATATATCGTCATATAAAATCAAAAAAGGCCTTAAGTTACAAAAAATTCAAAATCGACTGTTTGGTCGATTATGATGCGCCCTATCAAAATACATATTCCTGCAAAATTTTACACTCCTACGACTAAACACGACGATTTTATTAACAAAATTCTAAACAGCCCCAAGTGTAACCGCAAGCAATTTTAAAAAGTTTTTTGCTTCTGTAAAATTTTTTAAATATAAGTTACGGATTTTATGTAATATGGTTATTTTGTGGGCGCTGTGGTGTAATGGTTAGCGTGTTGGACTGTTACACGTGAGGTTGCGGGTTCGAGCCCCAACCAAGGCAACATCAATTTATGAAAAATAGTAATATGTATGAGTTTTTTCTATCCCTCATACATATCGCAGCGTCCTCCTGCGATGTTCCCATAGCACTTAACCCCACCGAAGTAAAACAATATAACAGGGCTATGAACTGAAAATCTTCAACAAAGTTCGCCAACTCACCATCAGATGGCGCGCAACAACTGTTCTAAAATTCAACATCACGCGCAATTACAGTGTTGCCATATTTGACGCCCTTCATCTTTCACCACCTTTCACTTCTTCTCTATTCGCTTTCCAAACGAAGCAACACGTTAACTAATAGGAAGAATTTCCTGAGTGTTGCTTCTCTTAAAAAAAAAAACAAAAAATTGATACAGAACTCGAAGCTTTTTCATAGGTGTATAAGGTTTTAAAAATTGTTTATTTTTTATAATAAAGAAAAAAGTTAAATTTTCATTATCGTATAAATTTTCTATATTTTTTACAATTTAAAAAATGGTACTAAAAGTTAAATATTTGCAGAAATATACATTAAAAAACACAAAATATTAAAAATCACAAAATATTAATTAAAAAGCACAAAATATGCATTAAAAAGGCACAAAATATGAAACAACAAATCGATGCCATTTTGTTTTGAATTTGATGATTCGGATAAATATTTACCCCTAAATTCATAAACGCTTTGTAAAATTATAGGAGGTTTATTGAACAAATTTTGTATGAAAATGACGTTTTGTTAACCTGCTATAACTTTAAAAAGCATTTATGAATTGAGGGGTTAGTCTATATTAGCTTTGGACTATCGAGACAAAACATGGATTTGCATGAAATTCCTTGCCCTAGTGATCACTATACAGCTTACAAAACCTGTCCGTCTATTTAACACATTGTTTGGTAATTTTATATTTTGACGTTTAACTATTTGATGTGGTGCTATTTTGACAAATTATCGTCAAATGTATTAACAAAAAATAGTTATGTTAACAATTATATTTAATCAAATTGAATGCAGTTTATTCAATTCAACAATGCATTTTATTTAATTATTTCATATTTTATCGAGTTTAGTGGTTCTCCATTTAGTTTTTTATATACAAACATTTTCAAATGCAGTCAATATCAATTTTTTGTGATTAAATGCAGGCACAGGACCTGTAGTCATATTTAGGGTTAATATTTGATTTACATAACTGTAAACATGGATTTTTAACATGAATTTTTACAGTTTTTTCTGGTTTTAACCAATTTATGTCAAATCGAACTTGATAAATGTTATGCCATAGTAAAGAAGCAATTAAAAGGAAAATATTTCGACAAAAAAAAAACAAATGTATGCATGCATAGCGACATATACGTTGAAATCCCGATTTTTCAAAAATTGTATGTGGCAGCAGAGCTTTCCAAGTTGTCCCCAAAGTCCAACTTTTAGTATACTATGAGGTTACTTCCAAAAACTGTTCTTGCAAATTTTCAAACAAAAATTTTCCATTTACCAAAGTTATCGCAATAATTATACTTATTTACTAAGGATAGTATTGTACTACAGAAATAATAATACTAATTTTAGTAAAAACCAAATTTATAGTGTACTTTAGGGATTTAACTTTAAATTAACAGAGTATGTAAATTGTTAACATTCATATTTATTATTTCATTCCAAAAATAGGTATTTGGTCCAAAATTTTGTAAAAGCCCTTATTGTTTATTTTTCATGACGAACACATGGCATCAATTTTATTGAAAAACAGCGGATTTGGGACTATTGTAAATTTAATCGTTAACCCTCTAACCGGCAAGCCCGCCTCCAGGCGGGGTATATTAAATTGACCAGAAATTCGCCAAGGGGGTATTTTATAATAAGAAATTATGCTTTTTCAACAGAAAATAAAATTTATAAAATTTTTTGTGAAGAATTTTTTTGTATACAATGCACGGTTTGGAAACGAGAAAGTGTCAAAGATAAAATTTCAAAAATAAAATATTTTAAAACAACTAAAAGTTTCAAAAATCTTAAAAACATATTTAAATTGACTAAAACAATTGATAGTGACCATGAAATAAGATTGGAGCTTAAGCTATTCAAAAAGTTCCTTACTTTGGTCCAAGGACACACAGGATTCCATAAGGATACCTTTAAAGGACATCGCCTTAACTTCAAAACGAATGGGCGGATTTTTTTGAAATTTGGTAAAAAGAATATATTTGGTATAGATAGCAAAGCTTATAAGTTGGAATAATATATATTGAAGTTTTGGTGCGTTTTCGCTCAATTTCGCATTTTTCGAAAAACGAAAATCGCTACATCCTCTTAAATAACAGCACAAAAAATTTAATTTTTTTATTGCAATTATTTCTTGGTAAGAGAAATAATTTGTGCCTAAACCTAGTAATTTTTATGCGCTAGTTTTCAAGATTCACCCTTAAACTATTTTGGTCCATATCGCCTAAAGTAGGCAACGAAAAAAAATTTTGTAGAAGAACTTATTGTTTATTTTTCGTGGGGAACACATGGTATAAATTTCATTGCAAAAAAGCTTAGGCCGGTTAGAGGGTTAAATTGTAAATTTGTGCGTTAAATTTTGTTGTAGTGGTTTTGCCTTTTTTTTGCATTTTGTTACACACTTATGACACGTAGCATTAATAAAATTCATCTATATATTACTTCCACGTAAAAACTACTACTTTCTAATTCCTACACTCACAATATTTTATCGTTAAAAACAACCTAAAATACATATTAAATTAATTGAAAACACAATAAAAAAAGGACTAGTGGTTTTTCGTTATATTCAAACCATTTTGCTATTTATTTTCAAACATTGTTTAAACAATCCATAAAAGAAATAAAAATAATTGAAAAGTCTGTTAAAACAATCATCAATTTTTAACTGACGAAACTAAAAAAAAACGATTTTGTTGTTTGTTTTTTCATATTTTAAAGTTGTTTTTTTTTTGTTTGAGTTTTTAAAACACTCACACAACACACACGTTCATATTTTTATTGGCTCTGTTTGTGTGTATGAGTAAAGAATTTCTTGTAATTTGAATTCAAATAATTTTGTATATAAAGAAACTATTTTAACAAAAAAGAAAACCGAAAACAATTGCCTTTTTTGTTTTAAAACAGAAAACAACGAAATTATTTAAATTTTTTTTTCTAAAAATAGAAAACTACAGACGATACATATTTTTTGTGGTTTGTTTTTTATTGACTGATAAAAAAAAAGTTAAACAATATGTTTCAATGTATTTTAATTGATTCTTCAATTGAAAACAAACTTTACCTATTACTTACCAAATAAACCTCAATCGGTTATGGAAAATATATTGTGAGTGTATTAAATTTTTATTGTACATGAACTGATAAAAACGTTTGGATTCGGCCACAAATCGATTTTTGACAAAATTTTGTTAAAATTTTACTTTTGGTCGCTCTAAAAAAAACAATTTAAACCTGTTTTCCATCTACCACAAAACAAAAATATTTTAATTAATTTATTGTCTTAGTAATAGTCTCTCTCTCTTCTAAACCTATAATTATAGACATTGATTGATCACGTCAATACTTAAAACACCATTAAATCAAATGATTGAGTATAACAGCTATTATAATTTAAAAATATTTGTTAAAATCTTTAGCAAATAACGAAAACAAATATTTAAATTTGATAGAAATAAAAATAAATACATAACAAAATTTCTTAGGCATAGCATTTAAAAATATTCAAACCAAAACTGGCGATCAAGCAGTCATGAATAAATATTTACTTTTTTTAAATTGACGCAAAATAAGACCTTCAGATATACAAGATGTCTTCTTTTTTAAAGTAGGAAAATGTTTTATTAAAAGAATTATATAAATTTAAAAAAAGCTATGAGAAAAAAAAGTTTTCGCAATCTGAGAAATTTGTATTCCAAATATAGCTTAGGCCGTGCATTTTTTGTAGAAAATAAAGTTTAGTCGGAGAATGATGAAGCGTTCTTGAGTCTTGAGGGTATAATAACCCTGCACCACTCTGTGGAACATGGTAGGTATATTGAATTTCTGCTGATGATTGTAACTTTCAAATATAATGGGCGCAGACCCACTTTTTAGTATACCGATTGATTCAGAATTATTTTCTAAGTCGATTTAGCGTCCGCCTGGCCTAAATGTTAGAACAACTTTTGGGCGGCTGATACAGATAAAAAGACAAAAGTTTGACATGTAACCCCAAAAATCACAAAAATTCTCGACCACCATTTTAAAACTGTCGAGCCGATATTTACACAACGTAACAATGCCGAAACTAGAATATCTAGCATAAATACAGCATTTAACTCTTAACCCCCATCTATTCCAGTACCAGGGAAATAAGGATTTTTAAACGCGTTTCTATAGAATTATATACTAATACGCTCATAGAAATATATCTAGCAGAAAAAGTTACTAAAAATTAGTTAAAAATTATTTTGCGGAAAAAACTGTTGACATTAGCAAATTTTTTTTTTCCTAAATACTAATAAAATATAAATAAATAAAACTGTTAAATTTACAGAATTTCAGTTATTTTTTAGTTAACTTTTAGCTAATTTAAAATGGCAAATTATAATGTAAAACCTGAATAAAATTTTGCTAAATATTAATAGATAAAAATAGCAAAAAAAAAGAAAAAAAATGTTAAAGTTGGTTAAAAATCACCTTGCAGAAAAAACTGCAGAACTTAGCAGATTATTTTTGCTATATATTGTATTATATAAAAATAAAACTGTTAAATATACAGAATATAAGTTATAATTTAGTTAAATTTTTGTTAATAGAAAATAACAAGTTAACCTGCTAAAATCAACAAAAAAATTTTGCTAAATATTTAGTAGCCTAAAAAATTACAAAAAAATTTAAATTTTCAAAGTTTTTTTGATATAAATTTTTTTAGATATAACAGTTTGTTTTTGCTATTTTTAGTCTACTAATATTTAACAAAATTTTTATTACAATTTGTCGTTTTCAATTAACAAAAAGTTAAACGTAACATAACGCAAATCGTACTGTGGTGTGGGGTTTCATTTAACTGGCATTTCTGATTTTACTTTTTAACTTTTTTTCTATAGAAAAAAGTTCTCATAATCTAAAATTTTTCTATAAATATTTTTCAGGAGTCAACAATTATCTTAATTTTTGCATTAAAAATACTAAAATTGGAGCTTATAATTTTTCTTTAAGAAAAAGTCATAGAATTTTTCTAAAGAAAAATTCTCAGAAACTGAACGTTTTCCTACAGAAAAATCTTCAGAAACAGACAATTTTCACAAAAAAAAAAAAAAATACTCACAATCCTTGTTTTTTTTTTATTGAAAAAAATTAATCAGAACCTTGAAATTTTTTTTATTGAAAATATGCCACAAAATCTTATGATTATACCCTACACCACTACGACGTGAACAGTGTATAATAAAATTGTGATGATGTTTGTAACATCAAAAAATTTGGACCTAGACTTACCTTTTGGTATACCGATATACTCAAAATCACTTTTTGTTTCGATTCAACGATGTCCGTCCGTCCGTCTGCCTGTCTGTCTTCTGCGCACGCTACAGGTAGCAACTATTAAGATATTTTGATGAAATTTGGTACACCGGCCTATGTCGGCCCAAGGATGAAGCCTATTGATTTTGGTTAAAATCGGTGCATGTAAAGGTTCCCCCAAAATTGGATTGTTTACACGCTACACGTCGCAAATATGAAGATATTTCAATGAAATTTGGTTTGCTGACTCACATGGTCCCAAGGACAAAGCCTATTGATTCTAGATAGGATCGGTCCATATTTGGAACTACCGCCCATATGGGCTATATTTCCGATTTTCTCTTATTTTATCATTTTATAGAAAATTTTGACACAGGTCCATTTTATCCCATTCGAATTTCGCATCCAAACATTAGTTGGCTTTTAGCCAACCAGTTTTTTAT
Source organism: Leucophora obtusa (assembly GCA_949987735.1). Taxonomy (NCBI): domain Eukaryota; kingdom Metazoa; phylum Arthropoda; class Insecta; order Diptera; family Anthomyiidae; genus Leucophora; species Leucophora obtusa. The sequence continues at coordinate 137,774,773 of OX465298.1, forward strand.
TGAAGAAATGCATCAAAATCTTACAATTTTTCTATTAAAAAATGTGCCACATTTAAAGAAGATCCTATTGGAAATTTTCTATAATTTTTCCTAAGGAAAAATATCTCAAATCCAAGAATTTTTATGTTAATAAAATGTGTCGGAACATAAATATTTTTCAATCAGAAATACGCCTTAGAATGTGAGGGTTTTTGTATTCCAAAAATTCTTTAGAATCTAAGAGCTTTTCTCTAAGCAAAATATCTGAGAACTTGAGGGGTTTTCCATTGGAAAAGTTTTCAGTTTCTGAAGATTTTTTCCACTGAAATAAGTTTTCGCAATATAGGGAGTTTCTTAAAAAAAACTGATAGTTTATTTGCTGAAACGGAAGGCTTTTCTGTAAGAAAAAGTCCTCACGAGTTCTTTGGAATACCAAATTTTTTTCGTAGAAAAATATTTCAAAGTTTTTAAAAGCATTTTCCAAGAGTTCAGGGACCTCTAATACAAAAAATATTTGATTTATAAATTAAAAATGAGCCATTCATATTTAAGTACATTTAAACTTGTTATAAATAAAACCTGGTGACCTAGTAACAGTGGTAACATGCAACATAAGTTGATTGCACCCATGACTACTAAAGTTGTGTTGCATTTAGAGTTAATATTTTTTAACGAAAAATTAGGAAAATATATAATTTAGAATTTCCCGTCTCTACCACACAACAACAGACAAATCAACTACGCATGCAATTTTGTAACAACTTTTTTCTCAGAATTTTAAAAATGCTTGAAGGGAAAAAGGATTTGCATACAAAACACATCACAACATGCCTTTGCAAGCTTGTGTGTGTGTGTGTGTGTGTGTATGAAACAGGAAATGCAACATTTGCATATAAGTAGTAAAAGACAACAATATTAAAGACTAAAAATGCCGCTTGCTTGTTTAGTTTTGTTTACCTACGCTTATTCTTTTTAGGTTAACATTTTAAATTATGACAGAAAAAAAAGTTTGCATATTTTAAGGCTGCTTTATTTGTACAAATTAGTTGCCTCCGTTTAGGAGCTTAAGGGGGGAGGGGAGCAAATATTTTATGAACTGTTGTTACTTATAGGAAACGGAACAAATTCCAAACAGTTTAATGAATATCTACAGTTGTTTTAACCTAAATTTTAAAGAAAAAGGTGTATGCTACTCATATTATTTGTTCGTTTATTTTGATTTCACTAACAAAAAACCATAATAAATTGTTTGTTAAGCAAAACTGAAATTATATTTATACATATTTAAAATTGTGAGACGTCCAACCTATTTAGAATGTCATTGACTTTTTGAAGTATGAAGAATGTTGCTTATTTTAAGAAGAACCTCTTTTTGCCGACTTTTAATTATTATCATTTATTTTTATTTTAATATTTTATTAACGTTTTTAATATTAACTTTTGCTTTTTTATTTAACCTTCAACTTTTGAAAATGGTTATATCGTCATATGAAATCAAAAAAGCCGTAAGTTACATTTAAAAAATTTTACAGCAGAAGCAAAAAAACTAATATTGTTTTCGCCTACACTTGCGGCTGTTTAGAATTTTGTTAATAAATTCGTCGTGTTTAGTCGTAGGAGTGTAAAATTTTGCAGGAATATGTATTTTGATACGGTGCATCATAATCGATCAAAAAGTCGATTTTGCATTTTTTGTAACCTACGGCTTTTTTGATTTCATATGACGATATATAAGATAACATGTTTAATTTTCATTTCAATGGATTTTGGTATCTCAATTAACATATTTCTAGTTTTATGCCGATTTTTTTTAAGTATTGGTTTTTATGGTAAATTACACATTTTATCTTAAAACGTGTTAAATTTTTTATTTTTCTAAATTATAAACTCATCTCAAATTTCAAATTCATCTTCTTTATTATTTTTTTTTACAGTTAAAAGAAGCAATTTTTGTATATTGTTTTGGTACAAACTAGTTTGGTACATTATTTATTAAGCTTTGATTTTGAACCAAAATTCAGGGTCAAATGTTAAGTTTTAACTTTTATAATCAAAGTTGTTATGTACAAACAATTTTTTTTGTTATAAATTTTGGCTGTAACTTTCACTTTTAATTAGTTTTCATGTGTAAGGTTGCACTCTGCGGTGTAATTAACATTGTAACTAATGTTACTTCTAAAAAAAATACGATGAAAAGGGGAATTAATCCTAAACATAATAGGTACGTTATAAGATTTTTATGGAAAGAATGAGAATATTTTTCTAGTAGAAATTCACTCGAACTCTAATAACTAGAAAAACTAACAATTCCAAAGGCATTTTTCCTATAGAAAAACCCTCCACTTCTGAGAAATTTTTTATATAGAAAAATCCTCGGCTTCTGAGGCATTTTTCTTATAGAAAATACCTGATATACTGAGTCATTTTTCCTATTAAAAAATTGTGGACAGCATCTATAATCAGGAGTGTGATGACAGATTTTAATTTTGTACGAAAGTAAATTTGAAAAAAATTACAAGTTTTGTAGTCTGTGCCAGATTATATGTTCCTAATGATCATAATATGATCGTAAATTATCACAAAATTATTCTGCATGACCATAATATTATCACAAGCACCATACAAGATTATGATCGTCATAACTATTTTATAACATGATTGTCACAATCATAAACCAAAAAAAAATATATATAATGCTTTTGGAATATTGTCATCCCAACCATATTTCTCTTTGCCTGATCTAGGATGTGTGACAGAGGAAACATGCACTCTGGTAAAAATTCGGTTGGTGAACCAACTTTCGGTTGCTTCAACCTCGGTTGATTTAATTTGTCACAACCGAATTGTTTTAAGACTCTACCCGCGCAATGTAATTGTTTTGGGGTAAAAATGAGTAATGTTTGATCGAAACTTTCTTATTTGATAACTTTTTACCCATTTTTTACAGATAGATACTAAAAATACCATTCGCCTGAAAAATCGGCATGAAGAAAGTAAAAAAAGCAGGGTCACATTTGACCCCTAAACATCATATTGCGCACCTACAAAAATATTTGTTTCCTTGTTTGTTTTCTTCTACAACATATTTAAGCTACGTTAAGATCCTGTGGGTTATACCATTGTTAGTTTCCTTGCAAGTAATTTGTTATATAAAAAAAATCTTCAGATAATTGGCGCTTTTTTCTTACCTTTAGTCTCTCGGATTGCGAAGATTTTTTCATATTGGAATAATGTTAATTTTTATTAATACGTTCGTTTTCTGTACGAGTATCTCTTAATATCCTTCACTCTTGAGGGTTAAAAGAGCGAATATTTTTTATCTCATTTCGTGTTTAAAGCCTTTATAAATAAAAATGATGCTGCAGAAAAAACTGCAAACATTCGCAGATTTTTTTGCTAAATACTAATAAAATAAGAGCAACAAAATTAAAACAGTTAAATTTATAGAATTTTAGTTATATTTAAGTCAGCTTTTAGTTAATTGAAAATAACAAATTGTACTGTAAAATCTGCAAAAAAATTTGCTAAATATTAGTAGACTAAAATAAACTGTTATATCTACAAAATTTTTACTATTTTTTAGCTAAATTTAGTTGAATGCAAATAGCAGTCAATCCTGCTAAAATCAGCAGAAATATTTGCTAAAAAAATTGTAAACTGCTGTTTTCAAAGGCATTTAAAAAAAAAATCAAAAGAAAAACTTCGAAAATTGTAAATTTTTTTTTAGGCTACTAATTATTTAGCAAAATTGTTTCCTGATTTAAGCGGGTTAACTTGCTACTTTCCATTAACAAAAATTTAACTCAAATATAACTAAAATTCTATATTTAATAGTTTTATTTTTGCTATCCCTATATTACTAATATGTAGCTAAAAAATCTGCTAATTTTAGCAGTTTTTTATGCAGCATCATTTTTAACTAATTTTTAGTAGTTTTAACTAAATTTTTTACAGACTTTTTTTCTATTAGTGTATGTATTAGTAAGATAGTAACAACAAAAAAAAAACACTGTTAAATATACAGAATTTAAGTTATATTTTAGTTAAATTTTTGTTAATAGAACATAGTAACTGCTAAAATCAGCAAAAAATTTTGTTCAAAAATTAGTAGACAAAAAAATCACAAATTAGTTTAAAATGTTCAAAGTTTTTTTTAAATTTGTTTTAGTGCAAATAAAAATCGAGCCTTATGAAGTCAGCAGTTTACCACTTTTTCTTAGCAAATATTTAACTTACTAACAACAAAAGTTTTGCCATTTTTAGTCTACTAATATTTAGCAAAATTTCCCGCATATTTTACAGTGCAATTTGTTATTTTCAATTAACTAAACGTTTATTCAAATATAACAAAATTTTTGTAATTTTTATCTTACTAGCATTTAACAAAAAAAAAAAAAAATCTGGTAATTCCAGCAGTTTTTTCTGCAAGGTCATTTTTAACAAATTTTTAGTATAGTTTTCTGCTATTTTTTATAGGTTTATTTCTATGAGTGTATATTTAATCCCAAAAAAATGTCATCCGAAACAAATCTCATAAATTTATTTTGAATTCTGTTTCCTGTTTATCCGAAAACCGTACCGAAAATCTTTAAATAAGAGAATTGCAAATTATATATATATATACATTAGGGCGGGTCGATTTAATAATCGCCCATGGCTCAGTGAAAATCGTATTCTAGGGATCAAAATAAGAAACTTTGCCGAAGGAACCATACCTCTAAAACGAATTCTACTACCCCCAACTGTTGACTTTTGTCCCGTAGGGTCAAGTTTTGAAAAATCCCACTTTGACCCATTTAGAGTGCCCCAATCGAGTCGAAATGTATGACCGACCCCCACTAACTTTGGAGGGCCGATCCACCCATGCCAAAGGCACACCCCCTGGAACCCCCCAGGGGAGTTCCAGGGGGTGTGCCACTGGCATGGGTGGATCGGCCCTCCAAAGTTAGTGGGGGTCGGTCATACATTTGGACTCGATTGGGGCACTCTAAATGGGTCAAAGTGGGATTTTTCAAAACTTGACCCTACGGGACAAAAGTCAACAGTTAGGGGTAGTAGAATTCGTTTTAGAGGTATGGTTCCTTCGGCAAAGTTTCTTATTTTGATCCCTAGAATACGATTTTCCCTGAGCCATGGGCGATTTTTTTGCCTCCCCACAAATCGACCCAGCCTAATATACATATAAGATAACACACTACATACAATACGATACAATCGTTGAAAATCTTAAATATTTGACTATGATAATAATTTCATTCATTCATTCATACATTCTTTCAAACAAACACGTTTAAACACTTCAATGATTTTTCAACATGAAAGTATTTTGCATAAAATAGAAAAGAAAACAGTGAAAGTGATGTCATATTTCCTAAAATTTAATTTAAAGCAGAAATGTTAAACATGAATGAAAAATATATAAATTTAAATATTTAACCCTAAAAAAAAGGAGAATCAAAATAAATATAAATTGAATTGAGAGAAGAAGTGTCAATTTAAATGATGTTGACATAATAGCTCTGTTCCACGTATGTTACCACGTGTACCCAAGTTTACCAAAAAGCTTTTCTTTTGTCAAAATTGTTTGTAAATTGTTGTTGCATTGGGTATATTGGGTTCTCGTGGGTACCTACGGTAACGACGTTTAACAGATCTAATTATTATTGTGAAATGCCAAACAAGGTGGCAGCATTAAATATATTTTTTGCTAAATAAGCCGCCTTTTCTAATCACTTGGATTTAATAAATCCAAAAAATAGTTCTAAAATTGATCAACAGATGGGGTTAGATTCTCCCGACACTTCTTTCATCCTAATTTTTAATACCGAATTCAATGATGAAGGATTTTACTTTAACATTTAATTTTTAATTATATTTTATATGAAACAGCGATAAACAGTCTGCCTTTTCAGTTTTATCACTTCAATTTGTATTTTTACACCATTGAAATATTCCACTGCAATATTTAATATTCACTAATTGGATTTAATTAAATTGCTTACAGTAGAGTGAAAAATTGCCATTTCCATTTCAGCTATTTCTCCATGTCCAAGATGGAAAATATGTATTTGGTGAGGTGTAGTTTTTTTTCTAAACATATTTCATAAAAAATTTTTAATAAAAACCTTTATTTGTTAGTTTCTCAATTTTTTTTCCCCTTTGAATTTTCATTCGTATTTTTTTCTGACATTAAATTAATAGGCTGTTTCATATATTTGGTTTTCATGCCACTCAACTTTCATATCAAAGAATAGCTTAGCGGTAGAGAGCTAGACTAGCAATCATGAGGTCGCAAGTAAAATGAAAAAAATATAATTTTTTTTGCGAAGAATTTTTTTTAACATTTAATTGGTGAAAAAGAGCTTCATTTGCAAAAGTACGGAAAAAATGTTGAAGTGGGAGTACTCCTCTCCTATGACAACTCAATGTTAAAATCATTAATTTTTATGTTAAAAAAGAAGTACATCTAGATCATCAATTGTAGTGTTTTTCTATCGCTTTGGCATCTTTTTTTTTTTTTTTTTTTTTTTTTTTGATGCTAAGTTTTAACGAAACAGCAAATAAATACTTTTTAAATACTTTTAATTTGAATACTGAACTTTCGAATATGTGACCTTCTCCGAGAAAAGGGACCTAGTGTGTTTGGACTTAAGAGTGAATTCTGGTACCTAAAAGGGTGTAGAATAAGATGAAATGAGTTAGATTTCTGATAAAAATTTATTTACCCCATAAAAACCTACAAAACTGAAGGTGTGTTCAAAGTGATAATGCGTTATGAAACTTTAAATGCGTTCTTCTGAAAACTTCATTTTCACACACTAGGTCCCTTTTCTCGGAGAAGGTCACATATATATTTATAAATAAATGAGTAGTGCATCTTTCTTTTTATATTATATAAAAAATATATTGTTTAATAACTTCTTTTATTATTTTAAAACTTATAAAAAAAATCACATCTTTTTATAAAACATTTAACAAACTAATAACTAAGGTCCGATCCAACAGTTTGGCCAGCATATGTATTTGGTCGAAATTCGGTATTTTAAGGCATTAAGGCTGATTTACATTATACGATTTTCGCAAAGATTATGCGTGTGTACTAAAACAAAATCGTACCGTAAATCTTATAATGTAAACCGACATTTAGGAATACATTTTTCTAACGAAAAGATGTTTGTTGTAAAGAAAATATTCGAATTTAATTTAAAGCCTTTTTGCCTTTTTTGGCCAAACTGTTCGGTCGTACACTGCTTATAACTATGTATTTTTAGTTTACAAAGGAAGTTTATAATAAAAATTAATTTTTTCTTATTTTCTAAGCAATAACAATTTAAAAAAATTTCAACTTACAATCTAAACACATTTGATTTTATTTTAACTTAAAATATTAAAAAATAATAATTATAAAAATATGTACAAAATTAGGCTGAGAAAACAATATAACGTTGAAATTTTCGAGATCTAAAATGTCATAGTTATGTTTTGGTAAATCTTTGAATTAAGTTTATATTCTCGCAAATTATGATTTTATTTTTTTTTTTTATAATCTTGACCCTTTTGAAATTTGTGAAGATTATAATTGCATGTGATGAAAATTGATCGTTTTTGAAATTTCAATCCATATTATTTCGTATTATTTTTAATTTAAAACCGATAAGAAGACGTAAATCGATATACCTGATACCACTAAAGCGGTTAAAAACAATTTCAATCCTCTTTGCCTTTTTTATTCATCATTTAATTTTTGATTTTTAACCAAAACGATTAAATTCAAAATCGATCGTTTTCCATCACATGGCAGATTGTATTTGACACTACCGAAAACAATGTGCGGCTTTTTGCTTCAAGATCAAAATTGGCTACCGAAACGAATAACGGTGTAGAATTTCATTTGCTTCGGTAACGGTAACGATATTTAAAACAGTTTCGGTAGCGGTATACCGTAAAAGTTGAATCGAAAAAAAAATTTCGAATTCGTAAATTTTGTACCTTTTATAAAAAGAAAAGCTTTAGCATAAATCTTACTTTTTCATTTTTATATAAGGCTTGCGCACGAAATGACTAGTGCATGAATTAATCGCAATAAGTTTTGAACTAAACGTCATATATTTAAATAAAACTAAAATTTTCAGTGTGTTCCCGTACGTTCCCAATGTTACCGAAATTTACCCAAACGCGTTCCCGTACTCGAAAATTGGGTAAATGAGAGCGCTAATGCAAGTGGATTAGTGTTTCTCTTTTTACCAAAATTTACCCAGACTTTTTCTTCGGGTAAACTTTGGTAAAACAGCTGATGTAAATATAAACAAAAAACAATTGTGAAAATAGATTTAAAATTTTAATTAAATAAAGAAATAATGAAAAGAAAGTTGTTTTTTTTATAAGAATTAATTGAATAAAATCAAAAATAACTTTCAAATACGAATAAATATGGGTATTTGTGCCAATTTGCAAACTGAAATTATACGCATTTTCACATCAGTGATGGGATTTGTGGCACAATCTAAGATTGATTGGTACAATGGCACAACCGATACTATTTTGGCACATTTTCGTTATCTACAAAATTTAATAGAAAATGGATTTAAAAAATAACGGTTCTTTAAAAATTCTTGAATTTTTAGTTTCTGAGCATTTATTCCTATTAAAATGCATTTTCAAACAAAGCAAAACTAAAAATGTTATCGAAGATATTACCAAATAACCCATAGAATTTTAAAAATTCAAATGATTTAAATTTAGCTCAGAGTTTCAAAAGAATTAATTTAAGTTTAATTCATTATAAATTTAATACAGTTTTAGAAAATGTTTCTATGTACACCATTACGAGTAAACATTCCTCAAGAATTCATTCATTGGCTGCATTCCCAAATCTTTAATAAGAATCGAATGAATTTCATTTATCATTTTAATTGAATGAATTCAAGAAAATTTTAATTCATTAGAATTTAGAATTCATTCAAAATAGAATTAATTCCATAAGAATGCGATTACGAAATGAAATTAAAGTTGAATTACACGAAATGAAATTAAAGTTGAAAACACGGGCACATTTTCGTCACACACTTGGCACAAAACAAATTTTTTCAAGTCCCATCACTGTTTCACATTATTCTTTGAAATAAGATTTTGGGCTAGAAAAGTGGTTTTTTGTGTTCCCGTACTATTGGGTAATTTTGTCATTTTGTGAGAGGATTTTGTGCTTACTCTCATTTTACCGAACTTTACCGAAAAAGTGAAGAAACACACCTTTTATTGAAAGGCTTTAACGGCTTTTTCAGTGATCACCATTGCCGAGAAAAAATTTTCACACTATCGGCGACAAAAATGTTCACACTACGAAGAATACAAACTTCATCTCCCTTTTTACCAATGCCCACTTGCCTGGATTGTGGACAATTTGCCGGATTTGCCTCTCCAGGATTTTTCGGATTTTCATTAAAAATTCCTATTATATTTTCACACATTTTTTGTTGACTATCCATTTTAAAGCAAAATAAATTATACAGTATCGTTAATATTTGGACACAATTTTTCATTATATTTTTCAATGCTAACGAGATTAAAAAAAAATATTTTTGTTTACTGAAGTAATAATTTATAAGTGAAAATGTATGCAATAATCATTTCGTGCATTATTTTTTTATTTTTTTTTTAACAATATTTGCAAGATTTATGAATTAGAAATTATTTTTTCCATATATGTTACGCGGTTATCCTGCTGTGATATTCCATTTTTTTAAAAAGAAGGACTTAAATGACCCAAGAAAAAGTTTTATTAAGGATTAGACAGTTACCTTGTAAATATTACAGCTTATTGTATAATAAACTCCTATCGATATGATTTAAAAATATTTATGTCCGCCATTTAAATTATTTCAGTTATGACGTCAGATTTGAAATTACACCGAATTTTTCGCCAACCGAAGTTTTGTAGTTGCAGGTACATTTTATTAATTTTTAATACTGTTGTAATTAACGAAATTTTTTTGCAAATTTAGAATTTTTGTTTTATTAACTGATTGCTTTAATGTTTATGGATTTTACGTACTATAAATATAATAACAAGTTCCTCAAAATTTAAAAATTAAAAATATTTTGTCAAGAACTAGGATGGAACAAGCGACCTTGCGTTTGTCAGCCCATTGCTTTTCCTCTAGGCTAAACTCGATTTGAATTTTTTTAGTCAAATTTGAATTTTTTTCAGGTTGGAAAATTTAATATTTTGTTTATGAATAAAATTATATTCACAACAGAAAATCAATTGTGTCTTTAAAAATTTGAATCAGTAATAAAATTAGTGTTATTACTAAAAGATATGAGGGGGTTTCTACTGTAAGGTGGTGTTTCTAGATGACGGTTTTTGTCACACGAACGAAAATACAATAACAAAACACATGCTATACAAAAACAAAATACATGTAGTCACTCATTAGACGAACAATGATTAATATTTTAATTAATATTTTAATATTTTAATTAATATTTTAATATTTTAATTAATTTATTAATCGATTTTCCATTTTTCTTAAATTTCCATTTGCTTCTTTCCCGAAATTTGTACAAAATTTATTTGTCCTCCACAATTTAATTTCCTCCACACATTTAATTTTTAATAAGTTTTCTTACATTTATAATGAAAAAGTATATCAATAAACTAAAAAAAAAATTTTTTTTTTGAGTAAAAATTTATTTTTGGATAAAAAAAAAGATTCCGGGTAAACAAATTTTTCCAGTTTTTTCGCACGAAAAAATTATTTTATGGTTTTGGCTAAACCTTGTTTCATCTATGAAAAATACATTATTTTCAACTTTTGCAACAAACAAATGAAAACCTTATATTGAAAATCAAACAGCCTTATTACGGTTGTGGTCAATTTACACCATTTTGTTTGGAGTCGAAAATTTCGTCTACAAATTCGACAACCGTAATCAGGCCTAACATATTTATTACCATTTCTCTGCATAATGCATTTCCTATTCGTTAATGGAATAGGAAATGAATCTGTGATTACGTTTTACTCGGGAATAAAAAAAAAGCCGAGAACACATAAAAAACATATTTGCGTTGAGTGTGTAAAATGGCGCCCAACCGTCAATTATCACAATGGTAACATTACTTTAGGTTGCGTTTATACTTGCATCGAAATCTCGAGCTTTAGATATTCACCACTCTGAAAAAGCAATGAAGAAAAGTTAATAAACGTTAAATTTTTAGAAAACGTTAATTTTTTTTTTTTAGAAATTATTCAAAACTGAATATGCTGAGTGTTGTGAATACCGAAATCTCGGAATTTCGATGCAAGTGTAAACTTAATTGTAATACAAAATGGCCGATACATTAAACGATCGGTTTCATACGATTATTTTTGTTCGGAAATTTAAATTTTTTTTTTAATATTCTTTCTTAGTATTGCGCAAACATAATAGGAATTTGAAAACCAATATTTAATTTTAACTGGTAACCTGAAGCGTTTGAAAAATCGATTTGTGTGTTGAACATTTATATGCCGACCTTGTTGATAGCAACTGACAACGAGATTGTTTATATGTCTATCTACGTCGCATTTATACAACCCGGGTACCCTAAACCAATTCAAGAGTTGTTACTTTAGTTCCTAGTTACGAATTGGTGACAAAATGTATATTTATTTAACAATTTCCCTACTTATGATTTAATTTTTCAAATGCGCTGTAGCTTAAATTGTCATAACCGCAGTTTTATTTGTTTTAAATAATTGAAGTGTCATTTTTTTTAGTGGTTCATCTAGAACTAAAGTTCCACATTCTATCCAAAGAAAAAAAAAAAAAAACATTGCAACTGATTATGACAATTTTGCTCTTCATTTTCAGTGTTGTCATATTTCAAATATTTTTTTTTTTTCACCAACACTCCTAACGTGTTATTGTCTTTTCAGCCATATAAAAATCGTATTTTAATCACATATAATATTATTCTATAGCACAGTCATGGCATAAATTATGATTAAAACTAATACCAGCCAAGGGCAAATAAACATTAAACAGGCAACTTCAGTCATGGTGATGTGATGGTGGTTGGTGGTGGCGACACTGATGATGATATTGTTGTTGTTGGAATGTATTATTATTTTTTTTGTTGTTTATTTATATAAAAAGTAAAACGTATTTGCAACAGTGTTTTCTACTTATTAGTTTTCCTTCACAATAGTGTGGCAAATGGCCAGGCCTCTTTGGAATGATTAAGTGACAGGCAGAAATGGAAGACAGATGCTGTTGTTAATTTTTTTGTAAAATATTTTTTTTGTTATAAATGTTTATTATGCGATCACGAATTTATTTGTTGTTTTGGAAACATTTGTCAAGTGTTGTTAACTTTTATGTTGTTTGAAATTTAAAGGTCACACTTGCACTTGTTGCTGCAAAAGGTGGTTTTTTTCCAATAGTACTTTTAAAGCACCACTTGTTATTGTTGTTAATTTGTCTAATTTGAGTGACAAACATTTATTATAATATTTTTCGGTGTATGTTATTGTCAGGAATTTTAAATTAAAAGAATTTCTAGTATTTATATTCCTTGAAAAATTCACTTTTTATTTCAAACTTATTCACTGTTTTTATAACCTTCTTTTATTTTGAATTTATATTTACTTTTTTCTTATTTGCTTGTATTACGCCGTCTAATTTGATACTGACAGATACTTTTTGTTTTTTACTTTTGTTAACTTGTTTTTGTTTATTTTCTTTCTCGTTCATTTTTTTTTCTTCTCGTCTTCGTTGTTTTCTGTCCGTCTCTCATATGTTTGTTACTTGATTTTTATTTTGCGTGATCAACTTGAATAAAAACTCACTTGATTTTTCACTCCATGAGTAATAAGTGTTTTTGGATTTTGACTCAAACATGTTGTTTACCTTTTGTTCTCTTCTTTCAGCCTACCGAAAAGAAAAATTATTATTTACCTGTCTAACATTTTGTGTGGAATACAGCGTTGCTACCATTAGCCAAAAAATGTAAAATCACCAATGACCCATTCCCAAAAATTTTCGAAACTGGTCATTTTTGGAATGTCTTTGTTGGATTTCATTGACAATTGGATATTCCATATTCCTATGATATCTGTGTTGTATTTAGTGTTTCTAAATTCCATTTAGTTTACCTTGCGTCAAAGTTCGATATTTTTAGCAAAAGTGAGAAAAATACTTTAGATCTAAACGGCCCCAACTTTATAAATAATTGTCCGATAAATATTTTTTGTTAGATTTGAGATTATACAAGTAAATTGCAGAGAATAAAAATTTTAAAAATTGGATAAGGGCAGCAGGTTTTTAAGAATTTTAGCTCATATGAAAGCTTAGACTTAAGACTCTTTACAGAACTCCTTTTGTATTTGTTTTTTGTTTTGCTGGTGGTAGATCAGAATTTAGCGTTTCCATCAAATTTAATATGTGCGTGTTATAGGAAAGAACCGATACCATTGTAAATTTTACAAATTTTCAGTAGAAAACAATGCTTGTTCGTCAAGTTTATATGTGTTGTTGTATTTGTATTATTTTATTTTAGCATTTTCTTATTTTATATAAAGAAAAAAATTATGCTTAAAAAATGGGTGTTCTATTTTGGCAGGGTTTGTTTAAATAAATCTAAAATCTGAAAATACTATATATTAGCCAGTTCATACATTAAGAGCCAGTTTTATAGTCAACACTAAGATGGATTTTTAAATATTTAAATATGGAGTCAATTCCTACGAAAAGTCTGTAACTCTTAGTTCTGACTGCATTCCCCTTGTGTTTTTTGTTGCAAAGTCACAAAAAAATATTTTTATTAAAATTTTTGTTTGAAAACATCAAAAAAATTAAGACCTGCTATCGACATAATCATAACATTGACAAATTAAATTTGATTTTTTGGATCACATTGTTGATTTTATGTAAATTTGTGACTTAGTCTTAAAAATACTCTATTGACGCACTTTTGTTTTAATTTTTTTTTACTTAAGAATAATTTAGGAATAAAAACAATCTTAGTTCTGATTACAAAAATTGCCTTTAAATCTTTTTTTTTTATAATTTGGGAATCAAGACGACGCAATATTTTTGTTTGTTTTTTTTTTCAAATTTAAGGGCCAGTTTCCAAGAGATGATTTTTTTATAATATTTCTTAAATTATAAATTTTTGTACCAACCTAAGAATTTAATGAATTTGCTATTAATTTAATAGTAAAAATTTTATTCTAAAATAAAAATGTCGGTTTACCCAAAAACTACAAATGAGAGCAATTATCCGCGCTTTATTCACATATTACCCGCGATGTGGGTAATTACCCAAAATGTGGCAACGCTAGCTGAATTTTTTAAGTCTGTTTTTTTCTCTTTGTCTCTATTTATGTATTTTGTTCACCCTACAACAATTAGCCCAAACGTTTGTAACAATTTAATGTCACGCTTATTCCAAAAATTTTAAAATATGCTTGTCGATTTAAGTGGTTTTTTTTTCATATAAATATTTTTAACAAAAAACACTAAAGAAAGAATTTGCAGTTGAATTGCTGAAGTGCAATCGGCGTAGATTAGTATGATTTTTATAGATTGAAATTTTCGTTGCTGTAAAAATCAGGCATTTCATTTTTACCAACATTAAAAAAATTTTTTTTTTTGTACATACCACGGCAAAGTCTCAGCAAACTATTTGTTTTGTTTGGGATAAATCTCGCTGTTTTAACAAATGTTATTGACAACGAACACACAGACATACATATTAGGGTGGGCCAATTTGGCAATCGATATTGTGCCATCGATTTTTCGATAGCTTTTGGCATGAGAAAAAAAAGTTCCACTACGACATATCAAAAAAATCATTTTCGATGCGCTGAAATTTCAATTTTTTTACTTTTTCTCAACTTTTATTTTTAAGGTTTTTTTTGGTAGGTAATAGAAAAACATCGGCTTATTTAATTTTTATTAAGTATTACCTTTCCAAGGTGAAATTGTACGCTAAAAACGATGGCGATAGCAGTTTTTCCAAAAAAATGTTTTTCTTGAGGTTAATTTTTTTTGGGGTTTTTAGTGGAACTTTTTGTCCTCATGCCAAAAGCTATCGAAAAATCGATGGCACAATATCGACAAATTTTTGTCGTTACAAATCGGCGACCCTAATATATATAAAAATGAAAATAGTGGATAGATTCGCCCAAAAATGCGAGGAGATAATTCAGAAAATTATGTAAAATTTTGACGTGACATCTGTTTTTTTTATTTTGTTACTTGTTTTAGGTAGGCGTGGCTTTTAATAAAAAATATGCGATATCGACCTTCTATCAAACTACATAGTAAAATTAAATATAAAAACTTTATATTTTTGGAAATTCTATAAAATTTCCTTAAATCTTGCATTATCTTTATCTACAAATGGTCTCCAGACTTAAAATGACAGTGCCTTAAACATGACCAGATTTTTCTTTGTTTTTAGCGATTTTAAAATAAAGTTAGTAATTGGTTTAATTTGAAATTTGGACGACACTTTTATGTAGTTTTCATCACTAAAGCATATTTTCAGTCTAACAAACATTTGAAATTGTATTTATTTAATTGAAAATATCTTTAAGTAGCTAAAAGTACGCATGGGCTAAAAACCGTGCGTACTTTTAGTGAACTATTATTTTTTTCAGTTGCCATTTTTCGATTTCTCCAGGGGTGCCAAATAAATAAAATAAATAAATAAAAAACTTGAAATTACCATAACTTTTGATTTAGTCGTGAGATTTTTTTAAGAGTAACTTTTTTTGAAGGGAAACTAACGTACTTTACTTTGTGTTTGAATTTTTTTGTCAAATATTTATTTTAGCAGTTGTTTTTTTCAAGATTTTCCCAATGGTCCCCAATTTTTTAAAACAAAAATCTTTAAATGGTCATAACTGTTAATTTCATCTACAGATTTTTTTAAAAATGCTTTTGTTTTTAATCATAAATATAGTGTATTCAACCGCTATACTCACTTTTTGTGGAGCATTTTTTTTGTCAATACCTAACTCTAGACCAACCGTGAAGGATAATTGCTCTAAAAGTCATCTCAAAAGGTGATTTTGATACAGTTTATTTCCAAACACATGTTACTCTAAAAGTTAGAACCAAAACATGCCTTTTAGGGAATTACATTACATTTACACACGTGTCTAGTATTTGCTCTCGTCTATCGTATCCGAATTTGACGGAATCACTCGGAATAGCTTCCATGTAACATTTGTTTTATCTGTATTTTCTGCCCAATTTATTACCTCAACCTTATTTTTAAGTTTCATCCCGAAATTCGGCCAACTCCTCGAAATACAAAATAATTCTATCTGTGGCGTAGGGCATCAAACGGTCGATGTTAGTCGTCTATAATTTTCTTATTATCTTTATTGTTGCAATTCAGATTGACTCATTTTATTTATTTTTTTTAACCTTTTTGTTAAAATATTTTCATTTTAAAATTATAATTAAATTCTTTTTTGTGTTTAAAAAAAATATTATATTATTATTAATCTATTCAAGTTTATTATAATAGTTAGGTTAGGTAATTTACACCATAATTGGGAACTTTTCATTACCATTGAAATTGTGTTACCATTGGTTATGTCATAATACAAAAAAAAACACCTTTTGTATCCTGCTCCATTCCATTGTTTAGTGTTGCAATTGCACTCGTTCCCCGCTTAATTCCCTGCCGTTCTACTTTACCTAGTTACAAACTAGAGTGGAATATCCACTACGCGCTCCCTTGATTAATCATCACTTATGTTAAGGAATTTTTATAAAAATTAAATTTTCAAAATTAAAAAAATATATATAAATTCTTATCGTTTATTTAACCTTCTTTTTTAATTTTTAACTTCACAATTTTCTTGAGCGTAAGGTTTGTTTTTATATATAAAAAGTTCTTTATTTTCGATATTTCGCTACTCCATTGTAAATTATAAACAAATTTGAAAGTTTGAAAAAGTTTTTTTTTCAAACTTTTAAATTTGTTTATAATCTGTTAATTTGTTATTTCCTGAAGATGCTACAGAATGGAGTAGCGAAATATCGAAAAAAATAACTTTATATATATATAAAAAAAAAAAAACAAACCTTACGCTCAAGAAAATTGTGAAGTTAAAAAAATATATATGTATATATATATTTTTTTCATTAATATTTAATACTCGTATTAATCTAAATAGTGCAATTAACCGAGGTTACGGTTACGGTTAAAACCGAAATTCAAACTGTATTATCAATGCAGTGGTAATGAAATTATCAATTAATTAGCCCACCTAATTCTTTAGTCCCATGTATGCTTTTGACCGATTTTATTGAGTATTTGTTTATATTCATATCTAAGTCTTTTGTGATTATATTAATACAGGTTTTTTGTAATGCAGTCACCCACCCACTTTTAACGGCCAAAAATAACACTGCTACACAAAGTAATTCTCCTCGGAATAAAAATAATTCTAGATGGATTTTGGTCCACAAAATTTGGCACGTACCATTTTTGAGGAATTCACGATTGAAAATTAAAAAAAACGTTATGGAACTTTTTGGAAATCGCCAGCCATTTACGCCGGCTTTAACGAAATAAAATTAAATTTTGGTTTTTGGCAATCCGGATTTGCAGATATCAAAAATTCTATTTTTTACAATCAACTCTAGTTTTCGAGTTATAATAAAGATAGACTAATGGAAATTAAATTAATTTTTTCTGTTCTTTTTTTAGATTTTTGCAACTCCTAAAGTGAATGCTTATGGTCTGAAAGATTTTTGAGATTTTTTTCTGAATTTTTGAAATGGATTTTATTCAAGAAATGATGTTGTGAAACACGAATTTTTGTATTTTTTTTTTTTTTTTTGTTGTGCTCATGCAAAACCGGATTGATCCCTATTCAAGACCTATCTAACTAATTATATTTTATGCAGATGTATTGCGTTTTTCTCAATTTACTCAGGTTTTAATTTGGAAATTCTGAATTTTTACTTTTAATATCATCAAAGTGGCCTTTAAACAAATAATTTGTACCTCAAATAATTTTTTTTTCAGCAGGCTGGAATTCTTGCGTAGTTATTTATCCGGTTTTGTGACAAAGCACAAGAGCAAATAATTAAGTAATTTTATGTTTCATAACCTCATTTTTTCACTAAAAATCATTTTAGCGACCCCTGCAAAAATTATAAAAAATTCCGCTTTAAGAGTTGGAAAAAAAATCTTTTTGGTGAAACGCCCTAATGCTCATGTTCCTCTTATGCGGATCCCTATCGGCGCCACCTGATATTTTAAACTGACAAAATTAAACATTTATCTGTCAAGTTAAATTTTTAACTGCCGAGTTAAACTTTAAGCTGTCAAAGACACACGTAAACAATGAACATTAAAAAGTGGACTTAAACTTTAATCAATTATATTAATTTCGCTATACTAACGGAGTTTTAATTAAACAAGGTTCCGTTAAACGAGGTATCGGTAAACCTTGTAGTGTTCAGAATAGAAAATTACACAAGTAGTTCTAGTTTTTTTGTTTAGTAATTTGTTACATTGATATTTTGAAACTGAATTATAATATTATTGCCGTTTAGCTGTCGTAAAATATTTCCAATGCGATTAGTTTTTATTTATTTTAGGAAAATTTTCCGTATGTATGTTAAGATAGAACAACAATTGATAAGTATGTCAAATATTGAAATAAATTAGCTTAACTAATTTTTTGAAAGTTTTTCTATAGCTTTTTATGTAAACGCTTGTTAAAATTCACCAAAAAAATTAACTTTACAAAATTTGAAAACATTTTTTGAATTGTAGTACACTCAGAAAAAAATGTGTAAGTCAAACTGAATAATTTTCCAACAAAATCGTTCGGTTTATTAACCCTGTGTGTGCCAACGGAAACTCAACTGCGACCAAGAAGAGTATAAGACTAGGAGATGCAATCCGTATCGGAACGCACATTGGATTCTACATCTTAAAAAAAAATTTTTTTTTTAAATCTCACAAATTTCATTTTAGATCTTACTAAATCCCCAAATTTATTGCTGAGTCTAATTCGATTTGAAACTTTTCGCATCAATTTATATCTAACCCAGCAAAAAAAGTGGAAATCTTTCTTAAGGAATCAATTTTTCATTGATTCAAAAATATCATTAAGTTCTGATTTTCCGCTTCTAAAGCAGTTCTTTTTGACAACTTCCAAAAATGTGATTTTGGATGAAATTAAGTCTTTACAAATCTATGTCCGGCGACTTATCTTAAAAACAACCATGTTTAGATGTAACTGCAGACATTTCCATGTAAATTTGCCATTTATAACTATGATTAAGCACTTAACTTTGGTTATTTTGACACGAGTTATCAGGTCCAAGTGATTTGCTTCAATTTTTTTATGAATAAAAATCAATTCCAATTAAAAACAACATCAAAATATCTTAACTTTCATTACACCATAAGCACTGCTTTTGAGGCAATGAATAAGGATCATAAAAGAAAACTTCCACCCTATGACAAGCTTACGTGAAATTCATTGGTGCCGATCCAAACGATCGAAATCAAATCACTGCTTCTTTTTTTTCTTTTGATGATTTTTTTTTTTGCTGGGTAAGTTTATCCCCAACGATAAAGTTTGATACCATTGGACCTCACAAATTTGAATTGGATCAGCTAGATACTTGTATTACAGCAGATATTAAAAAATAGCAAATTATATCTGATAAGATATTGCGCCAGATAATTTTTGTTTGCTCGGGACTTTTTATTTTCGGTATTTTCATATTTTTATTATCTTTTTCTTTATTCAATTTTTTTTTTATTTGTATTGTCAGTTTTAGTCTCTGACAATTTGCATCCACTTCTTGCTCTATTTTCGATCGACTGTCTGGCAACGGCATATTGTTCTGCCCGCTGTGCAATCCTATAGGAATTGTGACTCCTAGTCTTGACAACAGAATTTTGGGAGCTGATTTGACAATTATCGTTCGATTTCGCAAGTGTTTCTGTTCCGGAAAGTCTGTTTTTTTTACTAAACCAATTCCTATGCGTTTACTACATTATTAAAAATATAAAAGTATTTTTGTTACATTATTTTTAATGTGAAAATTCTTTTCAGTTTAGAGTTTCTCTTAGTATGTTTAAGATTTCTTAAATTTTTTTAAATCTCTTGTTAATCTTTCTAAATATGTTTTTGTTGTTTTCGTTTCAGGTATGTCCTTTATAGTTTATTTAATTTTTCGATATCCAAACGGTAAGTGTCAAAATTTAATTGCATTAAGTTCAATAAAATAAGTGTTAATTGAATAGACTTTAAGTAAACAATGTTTTTTGAGTTTCCTAAGGTCAAAACGATATGTTGACGGTTGTACGTTGACACTTCCTAATTGTCTATTTCTTACATCCTTTAATATGTTTGTAGAATGAAATTTTGTATATCTGAGAAGGCTATGGTAGCATTATTATGACCAACAACAATAAAATAGTAGAGCCTAAAATAAAGAAAAAAAAAATCTATAAAGCAACCACAACGCAATAACTGATATGCCATCATCAATATTTCGATATCAGAACAATATTAGTAATTATTTGGAATGATATGCACAAACATGTACAAAACATATACAAACAACAAGTCACTGACTTTCTTTTCAAACTAGTCCTTGAAATAATTTCATTGGAAACTACACAAGGTCTGAAATCATGACTTGCCCATAAAAAAAAATTAATTATTCCCACTTTCAAATAAAACTTTAAAGGCACTTCATTTTGCAAAACATTCATACTGGCCTCTGGTGTATACTGCTCTTTGGGCCTACAACAAATAATCGGCATCGGCTTAGGCGGATTATTTTAAATTTGGCCGATGTTAACAGTCAGATATCATATGTTTGAATCCCAGCGTGACCACTTAATATTTTCAATTTAAAAAAAATATTTCTAATAATTTTTTTGTAACTAACATTTTTTTTATGAAAATCTGGTACTCTGATAGAATTTTGTGCATTGTATTAATGAATTTATCCAATATTTTTTGGTGTTACAAACAGAAAAACTTATTATAATGTCCTGTCCACTTTGTGGTGTATGGTATGACAAAAAGAGGTAAAATTTTATGTGAAATAAATTTCATAAGTTAAGTTTTTTTATTTAAGACAGTTTAAAAATTTTTCATTGATTTAATGAATTTTTTTTAATGAAATTATGAATCAAATGAAAAAATTCAAAACGATGAATTTTCATAGAGTTAATGAATTTGTTCATTAAATCAATGAATCTGTTTTAATGAAATTGATTCATTAGTACTATGAACGAAAATTCTATCAGTGTACTTTTCCCATCCTCATTGTCATACAAGTAACCTCTAATTTCATCACAATGTAATGGGTAAAGTAAGGTGCAGTGATAGAATTTTCGTTCATAGTATTAATGAATCAATTTAATCAAAATGGATTTATTGATTTAATGAAAAAATTCATTAACTTTAAACAAAATCAATTTAGTAGGTTTGAGGTTAAGAAGAAGAATAAAAATTTTTTCAAAAGTTATAAACACATTATTAATTTGCAAATCAGACTAGATCTAGTTTCAGCCTTTTTTTACGGACAGGCTTCATCAGTGATTTTCCATTAAATTGTATTATTGTTTATATTTTATTGTCAGATTGTCTCTATATGATAATTTTTTCAACAACTTGTCGGCTGTAGGAATCAAGCCGATGCACTCCTACATTGCAAACGTAATTATACTACACTGAGAGAATTTTCATCACTTCAGTAATGAATTTCTTCATAGTTTCAATGAAAATTGTCACTGGAACTCTTCCATTGAAACATTGCATATAATCTATGAAATAGGTTTCATTAAAATCAATGTTTATGAAAAGTTCATAAAATTAATGAAACTCTTCATACGATTAATGAAAGTCTTCATAAATTTAATAGGCCACTCGTCAAATGAATAAATCTTTCAGACAATGAACAGCTTCATAAAATCTATGAAGCAATTTCATTTACTATTATTTATTATAGTTGGTTGTTGTCGTTGCTAAGCTGGAGTGGATAAATAAAAAGTACTTAGCAAATGCAAAAGGCGTAATAAAATCGTAGCATATTTTACGGATGTACAAAATATATCTAAAGAAAAAATTTATTAAATTAAAAAGTTTCATAAAAAAAAGTTTCGAAAAAATTAACATGCTTTATAAAAAAAATTCATAGTCCAAAATTAATAATAGAAAATTAATTAAAAAAAAAAAAAAAAATTATAAAAGATTATTCTCTCAGGAAATGACGATATTTTATAAAAAAAAAAGTAAATACTATTGAACAATTTCATAAATGTAAAGAACATTTTCATTAAATTTATGAAGATCTAATTTATTGAATTTTTTGATGAAATTATGAAATTTTATGAAAGAAAAGTTATGAAAAATTTCATAATATTAAATATTATATACATAATGAAATTCTTCATTGGTTCTACGAAAAAAATTCTATGAAATTATATCATAAATATCATGAAGAATAATTCTCTCAGTGTAGAGTTCGACAGCTTAGCCATCTCACCCACGTAAGGCCTTGCTTATAGTGTGGCTAATTCATAGTTTTCTTTCCTATTCAGCTTTATGTTATTGTTTTTACTCTCAGAAGTGATCAAACAGACTCACAAATATTCTACTTTAGATTTTATGTTTATCTTCTTATGTCCTCCTTGTCTAGGGTGACCATTCGTACTGATTTGATCAGTACATGTACTGTTTTTTGGTTACGTGTACTGATGAAGAAGTCGTGTACTGATTTGTACTGATTTTTTAAAATTTGTACTGATTGTACTGAAGTTTGGCAGTTTTATTTTATAGGATAAATTTTTGTGAATGTGAGTGGTTTTCTTTACCAAAATGATTTTTCTACATGTAAATTTCTTAATCTAATATGTAGTTTGATACACAGAGAAGATTCGTGGTGACAGCGATAATAGAAAATCAGTTGATTTGACTGTGATAAAAATACTTTAATTATCCGGTTGTCAGAGCGGTTGTCAGAATGATTCTGTTTTCTGAGTGTAGGAAACGACATGAAAAGCTGAAGATTTTTCTGTACAAAAATCCTTAAAATCTGAAGAAATATATGTGGGTATTTCCATGGAAAAGTTTTCGAATCTGTGGGATTTTCAATAGAAAAAAGTTCAGAAAACCTTAAGATTTTAATTTTTAAAAACGTTACGTGTTTTTGTAGAAAACAAAATGTGAAGTTTTTCTATTTCAGAAATCAGAAAAAAGATTTGTTCTGACAGCTAAATTTGTAGCCAATCGATTGGTTAGTTTGTATCTACAGAAAATTAGTTTAGGCAATGCAATTTGCTCGTGACAACAGAAATTCGTTGGCCTGAATAAAATTTCGGAAGAATTAACGTTTATACTATCCCGGGGTCATATTTGACTCCATTCGTAGCATGGCTATATTTCATCAATCTGTTACAAAAAAAAATTAGAAAGGAATGGTAACAGATCATTGAAATTTCTAAATAATGGATCCGTTTCCTGTATTTAAAGAACTGGATTTTTTCATGGGAAAAAATTTTTTGTCTTGGGGTCTTTATAGAGAGAAATGTTTAAGGTTTTTTAGGATGGTGTAATGGTTAACTGAAAAATTTTGTTAGCTCAACCAAACCATTTGGTTGACAACAAATTAGGTTGGGTTCATTATAATTTTTTTTTTTTTTTTTGGATGATAATATTTTTTAAAATTTGAACTGATTTGAAGTCAGAAAAAAATGGTCAACCTATCCTTGTCACCTTTTTCGCAAATGTGAATTTTTTCATTCGGCTTTTATTTTTTTTGTGAATTCATAAAAAAATTCGTTAAATTAATGAAAATATTTAAAATTTTTTAAATAAAAAATTTAAATTATAAAATTGGTTTCATATCAAATTGTACCTCTTTTTTTGTTATACCCTACACCGCTACGTGGACAGGACATTATAATAAGTTTGTGCTGATGTTTGTAACACCAAAAAATTTTGGACCTTCAGCCACCTTTTAGTATACCGGTCGACTCAAAATCACTTTTCCATTCGATTTGATGATATCTGTAAGTCCGCCCGCACTTTGTCTTTTTATTCATGTACCCAGTGTAGAAAATCATTACCAGATATGTGGTTATGTAACTACATACTTAGTAATGGTAACTAGTTACTTTTGTTATTACAGTTCTTATTACCTTTATATGGCGATGTCGCGAAAAATAATGAGTTATGGTTACACGCCAGCATACAAAAAAGCAAAAAATAGATCGTTACCTATGTGCTTACCAGTACTGACAAAAATTATGAGTCTAAAAATAAAATTTCAAAAAAATAAATTATATAAAAAAAATATTTTTTATTGTATTTTTTTTTTAAATAAAATTTGCTGGTGCGGGAATCGAACCTGGGTTACATATTGCCAGTCAATAGCTCTACCATCTGAGCTATATCGACATGTAATATTTAATAGATAAAAACATAATTGACCTGCTGCGCTCAAGTAAGCTTACTCGCCAACATACAAAAAATCAAAAAATATGTGGTTACATATACACTCAAAATAGTTTGTAGTTTAAATTAACTGAAAATGTAATTTAAAATAAATGAAAAATCACTTGAAAACCGGTCTACTGACTTTTCATTTAAATCAAAAGAACTTTTCATTTATTTTTAAATGTTAATAAATAAACTACAAAATCATTAAAAAATAATGATTTTTCAATTATTTCGTTTATTTAAATTTCAAAAAATTAATTACGAAATCCGTAAGAATAAATGATATTTAGTTTATTTAATTTTTTTAACTGACCTAGAAATCGAAAAGGAATTCTTTTTTTTAACAAAACATTTTAAATGAAAATATTAACTGTAACAGAAAATCCGTATTTATATGTAATTTATTTTTTTAATAAACGACAAAAACAGTTGAAAAATATATTTCTTTGTATTTTAACTGAATAATCATTTAAAAATAAATGTACGGATAACTTTTTAAATAAACTACAATCAGTTACTGTAATAATATTTTCAGTGTATCCTTACCAGTGTTTAAAAAAGTCTAAAAATAGATTTCAAATAATTTTTAAAAAAAATCTAGAAAATTATTTTCTATTCGAAATAATTATAAAAATAAGTCATTATCAGTAACTTATTATTATATGTTTTAAAATAATGCAGAAGGTAAGTGGGTGTCATTACTGGTAGTCCAAAAAATAATGATATGTCATTACCGTTTCTACACTGGGTATTCTTGTGCGCACGCTACAGGTAAAAAATATTAAGATATTTTGATGTAATATGCCCCAAGGACTAAGCCTATTGGTTTTATTTTGGTTAAAATCGGTCCATGTTTAGACCTAGCATGCCCACCAAAAATGGGCATGCTCTCAAACTACAATTCGTAAATATGAAGTTATTTTAATGAAATTTTTGGGTTTTCGTAACTGTTATTTTATATTCAAATTTTGATACAAGCCATTTTCATGCCATTATAATTTCGGATCCAAAAATTAATTGGCGTTCAACCATTCTGGTGTCGTCGGCATTCCCGAATTTAACATTAGATATTTCATAATTTAAATAAAAACAGCATAAAAAGAATGCAAAATTAAAATATATGCAAATTTTAAAAAATTCTTTACAAATTTTACATTGTTTTATTGAATTATTTTAATGAAATCTATGAAAGGCTTCATTAAAAATATGAACATATCCTTATAATAATAATAATTTCATTAAGCCTGTGCTAAAATGAAAAATATTTATGAAAATATTTCTTACAAGTAATGAATTTATTTCATTGAATGAAAAACTATTTCATATATTCTGTGAAATTTTCATTAGTTTTATTATGCCTTTCATTAAAATTGTTTTAATGAAACATGTTTCATTGATTTAATTCTTTGGGGACTTCAATGAAAATTCATTGTATTAATGAACAAATTCATCAGTATGCAATTCGTTATTTAAGATTATGTGTGAAATAAAGAAAAAAATATTTAAACCAATGTTTCCCAGTCTGACTACTTTTCGTATTTATGTCCTTTGTAAAAATAATTTTAACTGCACAATTTTCTTGAGCTTAAGGTTTGTTTTTTATATATAAAAAGTTATTTATTTTCAATATTTCGCTACTCCAATGTGTAATCTTCAGGAAATAACAATTTAATTCTTAAAAATAAAAAAAGAAGATTAATTAAACGACAAGAATTTAAAAATAATTTTATAATATATCGTGGATATATTGATAAGTAACTCAAACTTTCCTGCAGTGCAAACCATCAAATTTTAAAGACTTTTTTAATAGAAAAATTCTAAGAAACTTGAGAACTTTTTACTGTAAAACAAATCTGAGATTCTCAAAATTTTTTCTTATTGCAAAAATTTTCAGATTCTTATGACTTTTCTATAGAAAAATTCTCGTATTCCGACGACTCTTTCCTATAGAAATATTCTCTGACTTTTTCATAGAAAAATTCTCAGGTTCTAATGACCTAAAATGTTAAAAAGTACCAAGTAATAGCCTATAGAAATCCCTTCCCATCGATGCCACTTTTGCTTGTAGTTCCTTTGAATGAAATATCAGAAAAGTTATAATTCGAAAAGGAGTTGAATATATTTCTATAAAACAAACAAGGAAGCTGGCCAAGTATCGCAAAGGGAGTTGCAATTAACGGTGCAATAAATATGCTGAAATACATAATAAGCGTAATAAAATGTTTTATAGATTTTTAGAATTAGTAAAACTACAGTTTTATTTGTAATTATATTGACCTGTAAACAGTGTTGCCACCAGTAAAACAAAAAAATACACAGCTGTAGGTGCAAAATTATCCAAAATAGTATGAAATTACACAAAAAAATATTTTTTTTAGTGGTTTAAAAAAAATCGCTACTTTTATAAAAAAAATATTACAAGCACATATGTGGCCCTCTTCTGCGCACGGTGCGCCAGAAAATAATAAATAAATGATTTGGAAATAATTCAGCCACTTCTTACCAGCTATGAAAATTCATACTGTCACAGTGTATTGAGTTGAGGATCGAACCTACAGACCCAACGGAAGCTTTGCCATTCGACTCCACAGAAAGGTACCGCTAGAATGTGAAAGTTTTGAAAGCTTACCATTTTACGATTTATCAACAGACTTTAAAAACGTAACAAAAAATTACGAAAGTTTTTTCAAGGATTAATATCGGAAAATTTTCATCCCATTCGGTAGAAAGTCGGTTAAGATGTGCTAAATTTGGAGAATATCGGTTAATATTTAGACACAGTTTACCTACAAAGGTCATATAAATAGTCTATTAGAGAGTGTCATTTATAGTAAAAAGGGCTTTTGAATGTTAACTAAGACTATAAAAAAAAAATAACTTAGCGATATCGCCTATTATCTTCCAGAAGAATTGGCTTCGTATTACTGTGAAGTATTGCATTCGGAACACGTTTTCTACCAAACGGGTTATCTTCCGCATTACGAAGACGATTGTTGCCGCAATAAAATTTTTCTTCCAGGCAATACGATTGGGAAATCGTAATCGTATTGCTATGTTTATGGGGTTTATGTTGATTTTATATTTGTATTGACCACAGAAACGTTTTGTTCTAATATTCAAACTTTGTAAAAGGTATTTTATAAACTTTGCTTAAAAGGTATTTTGATCTGGCCCAATATGATACTGTAAGAAACATTTTGTCCAAGTAGCTCTTACAAAATTTGAAAATTACTAGTTTTTTTCAGTCATGAGGAAGTCACCTAAATTCTTTCGCTTCATTTTCAAACGGCCAATATAAATATATTTATCTTGCATGCAGTTTGAGAAGTATTTTCTGAAAAAATTTACAAAATACGGGGTTTTTGTACAACTAAAATATAAAACAACATTTTTGACCAATAAATAAATTTGCTTTCGTGTTGAACAAATTTGTAAAAAGAATTCACCAAAAACTGGGAATTTGTGGTAGTTGCTACACAAACAAACTCATTTTATCTGTTGTGGGACTTGAAAGCATGGAATTTGTTAAATTTTTCAATGAAAAGCGAAATTACACAATAACTACACAAAAATGTCATTATTCAAAAATTATCCAAGAAATGGGTAAACAGTCCCGTTTTTGAATAATTATTCAAAAAGTGGCAACACTGCCTGTAAACTATGTAAGGACACTCCACACACTCTCAGAACAATTCCGTTGTGGAAACAGAATTTTTTGCCAACCGAATTGATTCGGTTGCCCCAACCAAATTCAGTTGTGGCAACCGAATTCGAATTCAATTCGGTTGCGGCAACCGAATTATCGGCTGTCACAACTGAATTCGGTTGAGGCAACCGAATTACGAGGTTGCAGCAACCGAACGAATTCGGTTGGAAAAAATTCGGTTGTCACAACGGAATTGTTCTGAGAGTGCATTAGCAATTGTTTTGCTCTATCTCGTTTAGTTTTCGCCATTCTATGAAATGGAAATTTTTCAATAAAATTTTCCGAGGGTCCAAGGCCCTACCAAGGTCCATTACTGAATAGAGATAACTTTTTCATAGGGTACGGTTTGTTCGTAAATTTTGCTCGATTTTTCTCGAGATATGCGCTATTTTAAAGAATCGGCAGGGAAAGCAATAGCGCCATCTTTAAAGCTACAGACATACTGTTGGCGCCATCTACCGGGAAAATAGAAGAAACATTAAAATGTTCTATTTTAACAAATAAATGCGTAAAATTTAACGAATGCGTTCTAAAAAATAGTTATAAATAATTTTGAAAATTAACACTCAAAATTAGTAGGATTTTTAGTATTGCGATAAATGAAGATAACTGAAATCTGTGTTTACATCAGTGTTTCAACTAAAAATTTGTTAAAAATTAGTCAAATCGATTTGAAACCCGTTTGACGTATTTTTTTTACTGACGTATTATTTTAAGTGTATATTTAAGTCAATATCCTTGTAATTGCAATGTTTACAAAATTATTCTTGTTTGTAATTGTATTTTAAATACATATTTAAACAAGAGAATAAAAAATGTTCAAGCATGTCCTTTATCATGTTTAACAAATATATAACAATATATTTGACATTGATTTCTTTTATTGTTTCTTAGAAGGACACTACTATTTATAAAAAATTCATGCGAATATAAATTGAGTACAAACAAAATTGTGCAATTAAATATTTTTATTTTTTGATGACAATTGCAAACAAATGATTAAACATATATTTTAAGTTAAATGAATTTGTAATCTTCACAAATTTATAGTCAATATAAAAATTTAAATAATAAATCAGTTTCCTTAAATATACAATTTACATCTTTCTGTTTTTGTTCTTTTCGTTTCTTGTTGTCCTATTTTCTTGTTTGTTGTCGTTGTTCGTAAATAGTTCATTTCCTTTTATAAATAAGGCATTATACGAAATTTTTGCTATATAATTTTT
Organism: Leucophora obtusa; assembly: GCA_949987735.1. Classification (NCBI taxonomy): domain Eukaryota; kingdom Metazoa; phylum Arthropoda; class Insecta; order Diptera; family Anthomyiidae; genus Leucophora; species Leucophora obtusa. Next base: position 137,804,178 of record OX465298.1, read on the forward strand.
ATCTTTTGAAATTAATATGTGTCTGAAAATCATGTTTTCAATATTTTTGTTATTCTGCGCAATTGAATACTTAATTCAAAGTATTAAATGTATACGTGTATGTATATTTGCAGATACTTTTATTTCCGTTCTAGGCGCTAAAGCGCATGTCCCGATTTAGCGTCTAGAGTATTGAATTTATGAGAGCGCGTGATAGAAGTCGATGTGGTAGAAAATCCGAATCGATGAAAGCCATTAAACTACTTTCTTGCGTATAATACCAGGGTTGTTTGTTTAACTTTAATTACAAATAAAAAATTTATAAGGACTTCTTTCTAAAGAAAATCCTTTGGATTGAGGGGAGTTTTTTCTATAAAAACTCTCAAATCGTAAGAAATTTTAATGTGTAAAGTTAGATACTCCAATTAATCAAAAGTTTAAACTTTGTTAGACTAACGGTGTTTTAAGAGCATAAGTTACTGAATTTAGTTGGATTCGGTTCAACACCATAGCATAAAATCTGTAGAATTACATTTGATTATCCAGTCAATAAAAATCTTTATTCTTTTATTAAAATATGCTACAATTTTTCAAAATCTTGTCTCGCTTAAAAAGTCGAAATTTTAGTAAATTTATATAATACACACTCAGTGTGTAAAATTACATTTCATTGTTAAAGCAAAACAAAAAAATGGGTATTTGTTTTATTTTTTTTTTTACAATTTCGAAAAAAAAAACTTTTTAAACAAGACCCTACAACAAATTGAAAATTTGTATTTTAATTAACATTTAAACGTTTTAGTAAGAAAGTTAACAAAAATTTGTTCCTGTTATACACAAATAATGTGTAAATTTTTAAATGTTCAAAAATGCGTAGTAAGTCTATTTGATATAATGCACATTATTTGTATAAAATTATATTGTTCGCCTTTTAATTGGTTTCATCCTATATGTAAAATAACATATTCCAACTTTTCAGATGTCTGAGACATGATAGACCTTGAAATCGATTTTGTTATGAAGATCGATCTAGATTATCGAATATAGTAATTCGTCTAAAATTATTTGCTTTTTTTTATTTAAAAAAAATAATTTTTTACACTTTTCAATATAAACTTTTAAAAATTTAGTATTTCAAATTAATGTTGAGTGAATTTATATAACATCTCTGTTATTTTATTGCAATTGCGTTTGGTAGATATTTAAATGTAAACCTCTCACTCTCTCTCTTTTTTAGTTTTTTCTAAATGTATATATTTAAAAACTTGTACAGACAATTAAAATATTTCTAACAATTTCATTATTAAACACCCAATAAACCACCCACTCACTCTCTTTAGATTCATATTTATGCAATTACAAAACTAAAACATACACTAAGCTATGTTGCCACACGCTGCAAACTGAATAATAATCCCCCAGTATTGTACAATAAAACACAATTTTTAATTCAGGAGAGCATAGAATCAGTGTTGCCACAAGAAAAATTTAATTTGGGGGATTTCTTTAAGAAAAAGCCGTTTGCGTTTACATCTCTTTTTAAAAGCCGAGATTTTAATGGAAATCCCTCCAGAAATCTTGACCGTTTACATTTGTAATTTTTGGCAGTGCGAGATTTCGATCTGACAACCACGGTTGTTTGTAAACCAAGCAACATAAAAATAACCTCAAATTACAAATATATTTCTGCAAATCGTTTTATTCTTTGACCGAGTACAATTTTTATTATTTATTTTGTAAGAACTACGAACTATAGAAGCAAGATTTTTTTGTTGGAAGATTGAAAATTTGCAAAGCTTTCTTCATTGTTTTCCTTCCATTCAAAAAGTCTTCCAATCAATTCGCAGTGCTGCATTCTGTAAAATTTTACACATTTACGATATTTTCATAACACTTCTTACAGATCTCGTGAATTGGCGGGATTTCATTTGCATGGGAAATCTCGGAATTTCAAACACGTTTTCCATTGAAATCTAAATTTTAGTCGAAACTGCAAAAAAGGTATCAAAATCTTATCTTTTTCTAAGGAAAAAAATCATAGAAATTTTAAGGTTTTTCTAGAGGTGCTAAAGGTTTTTTCTATGTAGGCTTTCAATTGCAAAACTTTTTGCGAATTTATCAATATTTCTCAAAAATTGTAAGATTTTCTGCAGAAAAAAATTCCTACAATTAAAGGGATTTAAACCATTTTTTTAAATAGAACAATTCTTTAATAACTAAAATTTTTTTTACAACGAATAGTTTTAAAATATACAAGATTTTTATTTAAAACTGTCAGGAGAACCCTTAAGTTTCGTATAGAAAAAAAGTCCTCAGAATCTGATATTTTTATAAAAAGAAAACGTGGTTGTACATATATCAATTTGAAATAACCCATTGATGCAATTACACATCAGCCTAGCAAACAAGTAAAAATTACACACAATTTGTGCAGTTACACAAAAAGTGGCAACACTGCATAGAATACAACATTTTAATATTTTTTTATAGAGAGCTAGATATCAAGATATATATGTAGACATTATGGCTGGTTGGTTAAAAAGCTGCACAATTACGAGAACAAAACTATAAAATCATCATTTATACACTTTGTGCAATAAGTTTGAAAAATATTCCCAGCACTTGACACCAAATTTGGACATTTTTCTTACGTGCTTTTCCGGCACTTGTTCACCAAATTTTGTATAGTGAAGTTAATTCAAGTGTTGTAATTCGTGAAGTTTGAAAAAAAAAACCTTTTAGGTCGACTTGAAAAAATTTGCCAAGAATTTTGATAATAAATTAATGCTAAGGAGAAAGAAACAAAAAACACTGCATAGTTAAGTACTCCATCATGGTGAGCCGACATTTATAAACCAAAAAAATATAGTTAAACTCGTAAAAGTCGGATAAACTGCTAAATCAAGCTCTAAACAAGTCCATTAAACCCTATTTTAATCTTTATGATTAACAGTTAAACCAAATTTTAATGAGGTTACTATGTATTTCTAAACGACTGTATTCATACCCTACGGGAAATTTTAACAAACTGTCACCGAACTGGCCCCTTTATATGAAATAGACTGGTCACTTTTATATGGCGTTGTCATAGGAGGGGGAAATTGACCCCTTATGACATGTCGCAAGACAAATCCTAGGACAGGTTACTGAACTCTCATAAAAAACAAAGTTCAGGTTCAGTTGTGTTTGTATGAAAAAATAATTTCATGCAACTTTTTTAAATTAAAAAATGCGTAAACACATTTTTAAATATTTTTAAAGTGCAAAAACACAAAAAAATTGTATTTCTCGTTCGTAAAGTAAAAAATAAAGTTTGATTGTTAACAGCAGACCAGAAAAAAAAAATTCAAAGTCATGCTTTACAAACCACTTTTTTCATTGCTTCCAAATTATCCGTTAGTGTATATTTACTGCTTTTTTGGAAGTAACTCTATACAACATCCAAAATTATTGCTTCTAAAAGTGATTCCAAGACAGTTTATTTCTAAACAGATGATTGCGGGTTCGAAACCCTGTAGGACCAATATTATTTTCATTAAAGGAATTAAATATGCTAAAATCCCAAACGTATTTAACAAATTGTGAAAAATAATCTTGCCTAAGGAAATCGTCAGGGGAAGACGTTTTTAGAATTTCTGGAAATAATTGTTTAGTTAAATTACAAACTCAATGAGAATTTCTTTTTTTTATTTTATTTATTTTTTTGTGTAAATTCAATACTTCTTAAATTGTAAAAAATAAAAATGAGAAAAAATTGCTATTCATTCAGTAGTGAAAAAAAGTACTGAAAAAAATATTGAATTAAAGTACACCTTTTGTACTTCTTTAATAAGTACTTTTATTTAAGAGATTAAGACACAATATGTCACAATGATAAAGTGATGTCTTTATGTCAGTCAACATGGATATTAAAGAATAGCTCATTTAAAAATTTATATAACACATCGGCTGAAAAGTTCTTAGGATAACCAATAAAACAACATTTTTTTTTTTTGGAAAAATTCGATTTTATTCATCAACATAGTCTCCTTCAAAAGCGATACAATCAGTCCTACGCCTTTCTAACATTTCGATACCTTGTTTGATATAGAATTATTTACCCTTGACCTCGAAATAGGCCTTTGTTTCGGCAATCACCTCTTAATTCGAACCAAATCTTTTTCCAGCGAGCATTTTTTGCAAGTCTGAAAACAGGTAAAAATATCTGGGTGAGGAAGCAATTGCAAGTGTAATTCGTACAGTTTGACCATGTTGGCCAACGACTTGTGTCACGACGCATTGTCTTGGTGAAAGAGCACGTTTTTGTTTTTCATATGGGGCCGTCTTTTTTTCGATTTCCTCATTCAAACGCAACAATTGGGCCATGTATTATCACTATTGATGGTCTGGTCTTTTTCAAGGTAATCAATGTATAAAACTCTAGCCGCATCCCTAAATACTGATGTCATAACTTTACCAGGTGACTGTTGCGACTTTGGCTTCTTCGGGCGATGTTCGCCAGTTGCTGTCCACCCAGGTGACTGCCGATTCGATTTTGGAGTGAAGTGGCAGATCCAATTTTCGTCCATTGTTACATACCGACGCAAAAAGTACTTTTTATCTCGCCGAAACAGCTCCAAACAGCTCTCAGAATCATCGACACGTTGTTGGTTTCGGTGCCCTGTGAGCAAACGCGGCACCCATTTCAAAAACATCTTTGTCTCGATGGAGCAGATCCGAATAACACTTAACAAGCCAAGCTTTGCCTTGAACGATGTTTTTTCCCATTAAAAAGCAATGATAAATCAACACACCAAATTGCTTTGAATCCATTGTTTTCAAAATCGCTAAAGTAGCGTCACTAAAACAGCTGTAACTGGTTCACTTATGAACGAATTGGCATGCAATTTTGACAGGTATCATCTGAATGTTGGTAGTTCCAAAAAATTATATGAATTTGTCATTAGTGGCACCACCTACATAGGGGGATTTTTCAGCCGATGTGTTACTAAAAATCCTCAGTACTTTAACTTAATTTTAGTGTTAATTTTCAAAATTATTTTTAACTAATTTTTATGAACGCATTTGTTAAAATTTGCACAATTTATTGTTAAAATATAACATTTTTATATTTTTTGCTATTACCCGGTGGATGGCGCCACCAGTATATCCGAAGTCTTAAATATAACGCTATTTCTTCTCCCCCCGATTTATTAAAATGGCCCATATCTCGAAAACTAAGGGACGACAATTGCGACTACCCCTAAATACACAATACTTCCGTGAAAGAGTTATGTCTATGCAAACATTGACCTTGGCGGCGCCTTGCCCCGTCGAAAATTTTTGCATTTTATTTCATAAAGTGTCCTTATCTCGAAAACTAAGCAAGATAGAGCAACACGGACAAAATGCTTGTTCTTTTGGAGTAGCCTTATATGCCCTTAGACGATATGGACCAGGTCCGGGAAAGGTCCCGAAATCCTATAATTTTAACAAATTTTGTTACTCAATATAATTACAAATAAAACTGTAGTTTTACTAATTACTTACAAAAAAAAAAAAAAAATGTTAAAATCAACAAATTCAATTTGAAACAAAAAAACTGGAATAAATTTTGTTAAATTAACAAATTTTTCTGTTGAGCCAACAAAGATATTAGGTTTGTACGACTACATTTCTAGTAAAACTAGTAAAAGATAAAAAAAAATATTGAAAAAGTTGTCAAAATATTCAAAAGTAATCGAACAAAATAGTAAATTAACAAAAAAAATTTACGAAAATCGTATAAAAACGTCCGCGGAGTGCAAACTTTAATGCGAATCAAAAGAGTTAATTTAATAACGATTCACATAAAAATGTATTCAGTTTTATCGTTTGTTAAAAAAAAAAAAAATTTCTAGTTTTTGCTGGAAGAAATTATTCAAGTAAAAACTAGTAAAATTTCCCATTCAATTTTTTACTAGTTCTTACTATTTTTTTTTGTACTCGAACGGATTTTTAAGTTATACTGGTAAAAATGGTCAAGCTAGTAAAAAATAGCATGTAAACAAACCCACTTATTATTTTGTGTGTATAGGAAGTAGTAATCAGTAGTACTGGTAATAATATGAGTAGTGGGTATCGAGTATTTGTATTTTCTTTTAGTACTCCATAATTAAAACTGCTGCTAGATATTTTCAGAGTTGCTTTCTGGGCGGCAAGAAGGTACAAACATGTGACTCCGCTTAAATATTTATCACAAACATAGAACTCTGCTAGAAGAAAAAAAACTATAAAAACATATTGAATAGTTGGAAAACAAATTTAAAAATATGTTTTTAATTTGTTTTTATTTAATTTTTTAAAATTTATTTTTAATAGTAGTTTTGTTTAAAAAGTTTTGGATAATAGTGAATACCCAATTTAAAAATATCCAGTAGTATCGAGTATTGAAAAGTAACAAAATTTACCATTGTTACTTTTCAATACTCGATATTGAAAAGTAACAAAATTTACCTCAGAATTAAAGAAAAATTCATTAGGAAGGAGACCTCAAAACCTGGATTGTTTTCTTTCAAAAAAGATCTTAACAATCGGAAAATTTTTATATAGGAAAATGTTTGCAGAATCTGATAATTTTTCTATAGGAAAAGGTTTTCAGAATCTAGGAATCAGATCAGAATGTAAAAAATATTGTATAAGAAAAAGTTTTCTACCGGGGAAGGATTCACGGAATCTTGTATCTTACAGATTTTTAAAATTCTTTATACTTTTCGATCCCAGTTTTGTTTTTTGTATTCCCACTGCAAAACTTTACTGTATACAAATGAAACAACAGCAGAAATATTTTATACATTTGCCACTCAACCTTTACAAAAAAAAAAAAAAAAAATTCAACTGAAAAGCTACCCTCAGTTTGTGAGACGTTAATATACACTTTGGCTTCTTACTATAACCACCAAAGAATATATAAAAAAAATACAAAAAATTAATATTAAATTAAAATATTATCATAAAATTTAATAAAAAAATTAAATTATAAAAATAACAAAATATTTGTAAATGTAAAAAATATATAAATTTTTTAAATAAAAAAGAACGCGTTTAATTTTTAAGAATCCTACTACATATTTTTCACCACGAAGCTAATTGAGGCAAAACGAAAATTTACGAAGCAATATTTGTTGAGCAGAAAAGCGGAAGTTACTGAAAATTTTCTTACCTTTTTTTTAAAAAAGAAAAATGTTAATAAAAAGGAAATTTTAAGTAAATTTTTTTGTAAATAAAGTACAAAAAATTACTAAAGAAAAATTACTTAAATAAAAATTAATACAATAAAACAAGATACAAATTCTAAAAAAGTGCTCTTTAATATATTATACCAACAACGTTAACACCAACAAAGAAGTAATAAAAAAAATACCAAAATATTTTAAGGAAAATTATAAAAAAAAAATTCTTTAACCACGCCAAATAAAAAGATGAAATTTTAAAAGTAACCTCATTTAATCATTTTGAAATCTATGAAAAAAATCTATAACTAAATTCATTTGTCTCGGTTTTGTCTAACAATTCAACCCAAAATCTAAAAAATATAAAAAAAGTGCGTGAGTGCCTGTAACAAAATTTCGTTTCAAACTTATACTTAAACCTACATCAGTCTTTATAACCGACAATTATTGACGCGTGTTTGTTATTACAATTTTTTTTTTTTTTTTTACTAAAAAACCATAAATTTTGTAATTTTTTTTTCAACAAATTACAAAAGTTATATTTCTCTCTATTTTCCCGCCGTTTATCCCGTCTCATTTTTGTCATTCTCATTGTCGTGTAATAAAACAATAAAAAGCAATATTTATGGAAAACAAAAACAATTTTGAAATTGCTTTTAATAATGGAAGTATTTTTATAAAAAGGTAATGAATATTTTTTTAATTGTAATTTTTTGTGTGAAAACTTTTTATCAGTGTATGTTTTGCTTAAGTTTTTATAATTTCTTATTTTAAACAAAAATTCGTCAACAATCTGGATTATACTCATTTTTAGATAGAAAACAATCAAACAAACATTAGAGTGTAATCGTTATAGTAATTATTTAGATAAATATTATTTAAACAAATCATTTAAATACATATTTAGCTGAAAATAATACATTTAGTTTTTTTTTTTACTAATATTTAAAAATAGTTAAAAAGTAGACATTTAGCAGAACTACAATTTGAACATTTTATGGCAAAACTTTAAAATACATATTTCTAAAATATTTTCAATAAAAAATTTTTGTCTTGGCTAAACAAAATTGTATATTGTTGAATTTAAGTGCATTATTACAAAAATAGTAACTATGATTTTTGATTAAAATTAATTTATTTTGATTTGAATTTTAATTTTAATACAGAAATTTCCAGATTTTACACTTTGTAAATAATTTGCTTAGGCTATGCTCAAAATACTTTTTATAATAGACCAGTTTTTCTATAATAAACTGTTCACATACATATATTTAAAAATACTCTCTTATGTAAAATTACACAGTTACAAAGCAAATGAGTGTTTGGTAAATAATTTTTTTAAGATTGCCACAATAAGTGCTTATTCTTAGACATTGTTGTTGTTTAAAATCACACATTTAAAGAGCAAATATTTATTTCATATAGTTTTTTTCATCGCTTTTTAATTATAATACACGTATTTACAATAGTAAAATTTAAATTATTTAACATATTTCTGTGATAATTTCGTAAAACAACACACTCAGTGGGCAAATATATTTTAAATCCCATTTTTTAATTGTTTCTTGAAATAAACATTCGTTGTGTATTCTGTTATAGAATTTTCACAGTTCTTCTAAATTACGTTCTTTATGTAAAATCACACTCAATGTGCAGATGTTTTTTTTCACAGTATTTTGATAATAATTTATTCAAATAGTAAAATAGAGCTTCAATCTCGGTGTTCAAACAAAAAACCTATGTAAAAATTGCAATCCTGAATAATCTATAGAACTTTTTAAATAAATATTGTTTTAGTTGGTATCATTGGCTACATCAAAAAATTAATTATAAAAATTGGAAATAGCAAATTTAAATTTTAAGTTTTGAGTAAATATGTCCTATTTCAAAAAACGAACAAAGTTTGTGTAAAATTACATTTTTTGCTAAAATATACATATTTTAGATTAATAACAACACATTTTGAAATTCATTTAAAATTGTTTGCTTAACTATACCCTACCCGCCGATGCCGATTATTTTTATTAGGCCCAAAAAGCAGTATACACTAGGGATGCCAATCGGGATTGATATTTAAAAATCCCGGGATTCGGCATAATATATGAAGGCCTGCACTTAACAGTACACTTGCGCCCAGTATTTTGTAAGCAGTTTTTTAAACAGATTCGTTGGGACAACCCTGCCCACTGAATCGTGTAATTACAGCAACAAAGTTATCAAATGTTTACATGTAAGAATTCAAACTTACAGTCCCAGTCAAAATTAGGTTTCAGGAGTCGAGTTTCGCTTGGAAGAATAAACCGGTAAAATGACAAACTTGATTTTTTGCATGAATTGCTCAAAAACTTAATAATGTTTACCAAATTTTCAAATATGTATTTCTGCAGAGTCTTTGCAAAGTTTACTCGAATAATCTACTTTATTTCTATTTTTACAATATCTTGTCATCAATTTCTTGTAAATATGGAGAAAATTCAAGAAAAAACGTCGGTAATCTAAAATTGCTCACTTTGTTTATTTGCTTTCATATTGATAAATTAGAAAATCCCGCGATTTTTGAGAAATAATCCCGGGATTCGGGATTTTGCCAATCCCGGGATTTCGGGATTTCTCATTTGGCATCCCTAGTATAAACACACTTGACTACGGGGACGCTTTTGGGTTACCGCGGTAAAGTACGGGAAAAGACATATTTTAGCGCAATAATTTATCCTGGTAATTCAAAACAGCCTAAAAGCGTTTCCAAATTGAAAATTGTGTGAAAATTGTTGTTTCGGATTGTTTTGTGGAATAATCAGTAATCGGCCAAATTATAGCCTATTACCGCCCTACACAGGATAGGTCCCAAACAAGCAGGGACCGGTCCTTGATCGCTCTTTTTGTTTGAAAGAGACACGTCACTTTAACATGGCGTTATCATTGGAAATGACCAATTGCCACAGTTTAGACACCTTGTGACACGTAAGGTGTTGTGTCAAAAATAGCTTTTCAAATAAACTAATAAAAAATTAAGAATTAAAAAAATTTCATTGGCATTGGTCAGTTGTGATGCCAATGAAATCTTCAGTTAATTCGTCCATTCAATTAACTAGCCCCAAGTATGTCATATCTACATATCATAATACTCAACGATATATAATTCTATACAATCATAAATGGTTATATAAAAAATATTTTTGCTCGGGTAGATATTTCAGTTAAATTTGTTCACTAACTACTCACGTGGAACCAAAGGCAAAGCGTATTGATTCTATATAGAATCGGTTCATATTTGGACTCTCCCATATGGACTGTATTTCCGATTTTCTCTTAAATAAACTTAACGTAAGGTAAAATGAAAATAAATCAGGGTTGGCAGGCAATACCGCTAAAATACCATTATCGATTCAAAACCCTTTCAACTGACTACCGTTACCCTTAAAATACCGTTACCGATATAACTGAAATACCGCTAACCTTAAAATACCGCTACCGAAATAACCTAAATAGCGTTACCCTTAAAATACCGTTACCGAAATAACCTAAAATATCGTTACCCTAACGATAACCGCATTCGTTTCGGTTACCATCCATGAAATAAATCACCATTTTTAAAATCGTTTACCATTTTTTTTGTTAAAGAGAAGCAACACTTAGAAAATTCTTCCTATTATTAATTAACGTGTTGCTTTCTTTGGAAAGGGGATAGAGAAGAAGTGAAAGGTGGTGAAAGACGAAGGGTTTCAAATATGGCAATACTGTAATTGCGCGTGATGTTGAATAATAGAACAGTTGTTGCGCGCCATCTGATGAGGAGTTGGCGAACTTTGTTGAAGCTGTTTAGTTCATAGCCCTGTTATATTATTTTACTTCGGTGAGGTTAAGTGCTATGGGAACACCGAAGAAGGACACTGCGATATGTATGAGGGATTGAAAAAACTCATACATATTATTATTTTGTATAAATTGATGTTGCCTTGGTTGGGGATTGAACCCGCAACCTTTAATATAAAAATTTTTACACAGCAACATTTCAACCTATTCAAATTTCGGATTCCAACATTTGTTGGCTTTCAACCAGGTACAATTATAGAAATAAACGTGTAAAAATAGCAGAAAATGCTGCTTCTCGTATCCCAGTGTAGAAAATCATTACCAGATATGTGGTTATGTAACTACATACCTGGTAATGGTAACTAGTTACTTTTATTATTACATTTCTTAGTACCTTTATATGGCGATGTCGCGAAAAATAATGAGTTACACACCAGCATACGAAAAATCAAAAAGTACGTCGTTACGTATGTATGTGCTTACCAGTATTGACTAAAATAATGATTCTAAAAATAGATTTTCAAAAAAATTAGTTTTATAAAAAAAAATATTTTTTTAATGTAAAAATTTTTTTTAATAAAATTTTCTGGTGCGGGAATCGAACCAGGGACTCCAGACTGGCAATCTATAGCTACCATCTAAGCTATCTCGACATGTGATATTTGATAGATAAAAACTTGCCGCGCAATAGTCAGCTTACTCGCCAACATACAAAAAATCAAAAAATATGTGGTTACATATATCATTACCAGTGTTGAAAAAACATTGAGTCTAAAAATAGATTTCAAAAAAATTTACAAAAAATTCTAGAACATTATTTTATTTTTGAAATAATGATACAAACAAGTCATTATTGGTAATACATTATTTTTTATTTTGAAATAATGAAAAAAGTATTTATTAGTAACTCATTATTATATATTTTAAAATAATGCAGGAAGTAAGTCGGTGTCATTACTGGTAGTCCAACAAATAATGATATGTCATTACCGTTTCTACACTGGGATGTTAAAAATCGCCTTGCGAAAAAAAACTGGTTTTTTCAGATTTTTTGCTAAATACATACTAGTAAAATAAGAGCAACAAAATTAAAACTGTTAAACACAGAAAATTTTAGTTATATTTAAGTTAACTTTAAGTAAGTTTAAAACGACAATTACCCTGTTAAAATAAACAAAAAAAAAATAGCATAATATTAGTAGACTAAAAATAGCAAAAACAGATTACAACTTTTTTGTTATACATATTTATAATTTTAGTAGGATGCAAATAGGTGTATGTTCTGCTAAAATCGAGAGAAATATTTTCTAAAAAAATAGTTAACTGATGATATCTCAAGGCTAGATTTTTATTTACATTAATAAAATATGGAGAAACTTTGAAAATTAAAATTTTTTTTGTGATTTTTTAGTGTACTAATTATTCAGCAATATTTTTTGCTGATCTTAGCAGGTTAAATTTTTATTTTCTACTAACTAAAATTTAACTCAAATGTAGCTAAAATTCGATATATTTCACAGTTTTATTTTTGCTGTTACTATCTTAATAATATTTAGAAAAAAAAAATCTGCTAATTTTAGCAGTTTTTTCTAAAAGATCATTTGCAACTAATTTTTAGTAGTTTTAGCTAAAATTTTTACAAACGTTTTTCTGATTGTGTAATATTAGGCAAAAAAAAAAAATTTCTTACTAATTTTATAATATAGTAACATTTTATAGACAAAATTTTGACATAAGTCCATATCAACCCATTCAAATTTCGGATCCAAACATTATTTGGCTTTCAACCATACTAGTGTAAGGTATCATATATGTAGTTGGCATACCCGGCTTTAAATTTTTTACGCGTTTATAATTAATATTATTATTGTACCTTGATGCTTTTTGTTAAGACCATGTGACATTAAGAAGCTTAAAAAGTATAAATTAAAAATTACAGAAATTGAACAAAATCAAAAGTTAATATTTTCTAGAAAAGTGAATTAAAAGTTATGAACAATATTGCGTTATTTAAATGAACTAATTCTGTGTTTGAGAAAGTAAAATTAAATTTTATATTATTGTCTTTTGAACAGTAAAAAGTTTTGTGTTATTTAAAAATAATTTTTTTTTTTTATTTTTTTAGTAATTCTTCTCATGTTCTTCAGATTCTAAGTGGGATACAAATATGGAAAAGATCTAATTTAGAATACAGATCCAACATTTTAAAGGAAAGTTATATCTTCAATTTTTAAACAATTAACTACAAACCGTCGATACTTTTTCATTTAAAGCTTTTTGGTGTTTGCAATCTGAGGACTTTTTAAACTAAAAGGAATCTGCAATTTGTATTTAAAACTGTTATATTAAATTTGTTCATCAAGTTCACAGAAATATTGCAGTCTTTAATAATTTAAAATCAATCGCTTTTCTCTAAGTCGCAAGATGACAATGAAGTCGTTAGACATTAATATTATTATTGGTTCTTATTACCCACTGACCTTTTCACATTATTTTTTTTCTCTTTTATTAACTTTGAACAATCGTTTGAATTTTTTCATTCTTTCGAAAGTTTTTTCCACATGTTGCTAAATATATTTTCTTTGAAAATTGTGTTATTGAATTTGCTTCGAGGATTGATTATATTGTGAGCTCACCATCATAATTATGATTATGACGACTTTGGGTATTATTTATTGTATTCGTCCATGAGAGCTATAATAATTGTAGTTTTTTCATTAAATTTTTTCCTTGTGTTTTTTATTAAATATTTTCACCACTCCCACAAAATATTATGAACTTTTTAAAGATTTTCTAGAATATCATAAAAAAAAACTTGAACGTTAATTCATTCAGATATATGTAAAGTTTTTGCAAATTTAAATTCACTTAAGTATCTATCGAAATATTATAATCTCTATATACGAAACCTATAATTTACATGTTTTTCACATTCAAGTTATTAAACCGTTTTTTGTTTTTGTTTTTTTTTCTGTCATAACACAAAACTTTTTATTTTCAATATATCGAATTAGGGTGACAATGAAAGTTTAGCTTTGAATTCCATTTGGTCTGAAACTGATATGCTGGAGCTTTCAGCCAAATCGGATAACTCAACCCTAAACCGTGTTCTTTTGAGTTCCACATTTCGGAGTTTTAGGAAAAAAAGTTTTTTCTTATTTCTTGCTACATACCTTTTTAAATAGAATTTTAGAAGCTGAATGCGCTCATGAAAACTTTTTTAAAATATCTGAAATCAAAATATGGTAAATTTTGGAAAATTTTAAATTTTTAGAGAAATTTTCACTTTGTCTCGAAAATTCTTTAAACGATTTCACTTTTATGTTCGTGTTCAGCATAATAAATTTTATTAGAAAATACACGATAAAAATATTTGGCATTAATTGTTCTAAAATTTCGAAACTTTGACATTAATGCTGCACGGTTTAAAGTTCTCCGATTTGTCTCAAATTTTCACCTTGTGCATTTTACACAATAATCTGCCCTGGTTTTGTTTAAATTCAATAAAATTACATCTCATTCATTTCATTGCCACCCTAATATAAAATTGTAATTTTTATGACATGTAATGGCTAATCGACGCCATGATAGATTAAGCTGATATTTAATAGGTTTTTCTTTTGAACTTTTTTAAACAATAATGTAATCATTAAATTTTGAGGAGTGTTTTTTTTAAATCTTTATTACTCTGAACAAAACTCAAATAATTAATACGAATAATTTCAATGTTTCGTACCACTAAAGTCTTATAAAAAATATACAACATCTACGAAATTTTAGTGTGTATTTTGGAAAATATTTTTTATACTTTACAAACAAATTTCGATGATTCGCACCAAGAAAATCTTTCGTAAAATAAGTATACCAAATTTTTGTGTATATTTTTCGAAATATTTTTTTATATTTTACAAAAGAAATTCGTTGTTTCACACCACGAGAGCTTATAGTAAAATATAAGGCATCTTTAAAATTTTTGTATGTATTTTGCAAAAAAAAAAATTGTTAAGCACGATAATCCGAATGCCGTAATCCGAACGTTTTAGTCTCATTGCAATTCGAACTGATTCAATTCAATCCATATGAAGTAAATGGTTCTCGATTTTAATGTGTTGTCTCAAGAGAAATTCAAGTTTTTCAAAAACACTTGCTGAGTCGATTTAGCGATATTGATTTTTCTGTGCAGGTAAAATCAAACGAAACTTATAATCAAGAAACCGTTCGCAATTCGATTGTACATTCGGCGACTAAAGTCGCTGAAATAGCAAAAAACCATAAAAACCTATATAAAACGCTAAGTAGTGGTTTAAATATCAAGATTAGCACATCGCATTTATATCGTAAATATGGTCACAGGTCCTGGGCTTACACTTTAACACAAAAAAATTCATATTAATTGAATTTGAAAAATTTTTTATATAAGAAACTGAATGGACAACCGCCAGACATTTAGCGAAAAATCTGTATCATTGTTCCAAATATTAAAGTACGCTATTGTAATCAGCATGCCTGAAATAAATAGAATTGATGGTCAGAGTTCTATTAATTTTTAAAAGTCAAGATTTTGTCATGCAGTGTAATTAACGTCGTTTTTTTCATATTTTACAAAGCAAATTTATTTATATTAACAAAAACAATAATCAATGATATATTAATATATTGTTGGATGACCTTTTGCCATATTTCGGTAAGTTGAAAAATTCTACTCATTTTTAACAGCCTGATCGGAATCAAAAGTTTTACCATTAAAATGGTTTTGACGGGAGCGAAACAAATGGTAATCTGATGGTGCTAAGTCAGGGCTATATGTGCCATCAGTTCCCAGTTGAGCTCTCTTAATTTTTGACGGATTATCAGAGAGGTGTAAGGTCTGGCGTTATCATGATAGAACATCACGCCTTTGCGATTGGCCAGTTCAAGGAGTTTTTTCTTGATTTCTTCGTTCAATTTCGATAGTTGACGACAGTATACATTCGAATCAATAGTTTGGTTTCTTGGAAGCAGGTTAAAGTAGACTATACCCTTGCAATTCCACCACACAGGAAGCATAATCTTCTTTTGGTGAATATTGGCTTTGGATGTCGATTGTGGGGGCTCATTTTGCTTGGTCTATGATCGTTTTCAGACTCCGTTATCGTAAGCAATTAATTTTTCATAACCCGTTATGATTCTTTTTAGAAATGGATCGTTTTGGTTACGATTCAACAAAGTGTCGCATATGTTAATGCGTTTGGTGAGGTGGATTTCCTTTAATTCGTGAGGTAAACGGCTGAATTCGATATGTCGAGCTTCTCTGCTATCTCTTGAGTTGTCATACGTCGGTTAGTTTCGATTAACTTCTTTATTTTGTCGTCATCTGTAGTGGTTGGACGACCAGTATGTGGTGCATCTTGCTCATTAACATTTCCAGAACGAAAGCGAGCAAACCTACGCTGACACTGGCGTTCAGTAAGGCAGTCCTCATCATAATCTTCACATAATTTCTTCCGAGCTTGCACCGCATTTTTGCCCTTTTGTAAGTAACACAATTAAATATGCCGATTGATTGATTGATTGTTCATTTTCAACTTAATTTTTAACGAACTTGTTTTTTACTAATGACGCTCACTTTTTGTCTAATGTCTCAAGCACTACTTCATTAAATATGTAGTTCACGTCATCTATGAGAAAAAACGACATTAATTACACTGTGAGACAAATGGTAGGGGTCAGTGATCGGGAAGGGTTCAAACTACCGGGGAAAGTTATATCGGTAAAAAAGAAGTTATACGTGTCCCGGCGTTTCGCTGGGTCACCCCTAGTAATCGAGATATATCTATTTGACCTTTGGTGGTCTTTTTTTTGACATAACTCGAGAACCACTAGTCCGATTTTGCTCAAACAATTTAAAAAAAATCGTCAAATCGGGATGGGATGAAACCAACGGGAAATGTTATATCGGTCAAAAACAAGTTATACGTGTCCCGGCGTTTCGCTGGGTCACCCTAGGAATCGAGATATATCTTTTTTTTGACATAACTCGAGAACCACTAGTCCGATTTTGCTCAAACAATTTTAAAAAAATTACAATTCCTTTAATCTGTTCATATAACGTTTTTCTATATACTCAACAGTTTTGCCGGTAAAAATAAATGTATGAAGAAAAAAATATTTTTTGCCTAAAATATTAAAAAAAAAGTAATAAACAAAAGGTTATTGATTTTTATGGTAGCGGTAACAAACATTTATTTTTACCGGCAAAACTGTTGAGTATATAAAAAAACGTTATATGAACAGATTAAAGGAATTGTAATTTTTAATGTTTTTAAAATTGTTTGAGCAAAATCGGACTAGTGGTTCTCGAGTTATGTCAAAAAAAAAGATATATCTCGATTCCTAGGGTTACCCAGCGAAACGCCGGGACACGTATAACTTGTTTTTGACCGATATAACATTTCCCGTTGGTTTCATCCCATCCCGATTTTGACTGTCGCATAGTGTTATCGAACAACCCAATAAATCTATAACCGCTTAAAACACCACTAACGGACATGAAAGGGTTAAAAGTTTGTATAAAGAAAATATTTGCCTTTTCATTGTGTAAAGAACAGCTATGTAACTTAATCACCAGAAGCTTCTAGTTTAAGAATTATAGATGGATAAATCCATGAACCTTTTTTAGGCTAATTTTGAGGACATAAATGTAAACGGCCTGTCCGGTTTACATCGCAGAAACCCAATCTTATCTTATTTTTTACTCTCAACCTATCCGAAACTGAGATGGGAACTGGAAAAATAACACTTGCACATATTGCTCTATTGTACATAGAACTACAAAAATTCGGTTGGCGATAAAATCGGTTGTAACTACCAATCTGTTTTCTGTGTGTATGTACAACTTTTTTGTAGTAAGTTTATACAGTAATTTTGATATAGCTGAACAACCAACTTTTGCATGAATTTTTGTGCAGATAAGCCAAAAACGTTGCTAAGTCATATTGTTTACCTGCCTTAATGTGCAGTAGACCGTACCTAAAAAAAAAAGTTCGCCGTACACCCTCCAATATGAAGTATTTTTGCAAGGCAATTTCCTTTTTCAATTTTTCGTTATAGCTTCGGCATTTAAAGTCGGATTTTAAAGTGTGATATATCGATTTTTTTGCCTCGAGGAGACCAGTGTTTTGCTACAAAGGAATGAAAAAAAAATTTAAAAAGGCGATCCCTACGTTCGGCAACCAATATATAAAAAAAATTCGACTGGGTTTATCGAAAAATTTCCTAAGCAAAAGTTTAATGATTTTTTTACGAGCTTTAATTTTCTGACATTAGGCTGGTACATTAGGGTGGCAGCAACTGAGATCTGGTGGGTAACTACTAGAACGGGATACTTGAGGTCAATGGACCTTAGAGCAAAACACTGGTCTCCTCGAGAGAAAAACATCGATGTATCATACTTTAAGATCCGACTGTAAATGCCACAGATATAACGAAAAATGTAAAATGGCGACCCCTATGTTCGACAAAAAAAAAATTCCTTTTGAAACCTCCTTGCAAAAATACATCATATTGGAGGGTGTAGGGCCCACTTTTTTATTTTTGCCTGTAAGGTTGTACGCTCTAATGTGCAGGTATACCAAAACAGATTGAAACAAAACAAATTAAGCTAATGATGACAACTTTGTGCTTTGCACTAGATCTTGCGATTTGTATGATTAAAAAAACCACTAAAGTAGGATAGGATTTATTTTTTTTTTATTTTATCCAAAATAAAGCAAAACATAAGAGGCAGTTAACGGTGATCTTTTTTATGAAAATAATGTACAACGGCCAAAAATATGAGGCACTTATCTTAAATGTACAGGTACAAAAACTGCACTTAAATAAGGCAATTGCGTACATAATTTTGTAAAGCAAAAACGAAACCAAAAATTTGTGCAGTTATAGAAAAAGTGCACTTAAGCGAAATGCAGTTAAATCAAAACTACTGTATTTACAAATTATATTATATTTGTTTTCTATCTCTCATAATAAATTTGAATATTTATAAGACATACTTTATACAATTGAATTTAATTACTATTGAATTGTGTTGTTCTGCGTATGTAACTAAGAAAGAAGCATCCTTTACCGAAAATATAATATTCCTTGGAGACAATAACAAGGAAATAAAAGACACGTACACATACGCATGCACATTAATAATAAAGTTTTAAAGCATTTTTCCATGTATTTTGTTTATGGAAAAGTTCAACAGCAAATTTTTACAAAAGAAAAGTAAAATAAAAAAAATAGTTTTTGTGGTATATAACATGTACCATCAATTTAAACATACTCGTACAAACATTCTCTTCTCCAACCAACCTTGACCTGGAAAATATAAAATAAAAAAATATAAATTGTATATTGTATATAAAAAAAAATCTACTGCAACAACATCTTAAATTGTTTTGTAGTAGTTGTTATTATTATTATTGTTGTCGTGTGTAAATGTGGTTTTATTTTTATATATTTAATATGCCAACTGCGTAAGTACCAAATTTTAAAAGACCTTTCTAAGATCAAGAATTTTTATATCTTTTTGAATGTCTGAAATACAAACTTATATCGAACTACATTTGATTAATTCAAGACTGCGACAATAAGAGAAGAATGTTCTTTAATGTTCGCTTACTTGGAAGGGTAAAGGAAGTACTTTCAATTAGAAGTATTTTTAAAACTTCGAACATAACATAATTTGGTACTTCTACTCTACCTTGCAAATAAGACAAATTTTAGCACTGCCAATCTCCTTTAACAGTAAGACAAATGTAGTCAAAAAACATGGGTTCTGACAACATTTACATATTTCGACTGCTATTAAATGTATCTGAACGCATTCATTTTGTTTATAATAAGAATTTGCTTAAAATATCTGTTGTTATACTAAGAAGCTGATATCGCTTACGAAGAACCTAACATAGAATTACTTTTAACAACGCTTTATGTGACCAAATATAGAAAAAAATACAATTACAATCGGGTGTATTTTTTAAACTATATGCTAAGAATGTTTGTCGTACCAGATTTGGTACAGTTGATTGCATTTGCAAGCAACTACTAGGAGCAATAGATTGTTGCCAACAATAGCATGATTCTTGTTGTTACTTGCTTCTAAACAATTCATTTTGGATATATGTACATCAACTATTTTTATTTAAGTGCTTCCATCTCTTACTACGTACTCTTCATCCAACTAATGTTGTAAACCCTGTTTGTAAAAGCTTTTTCTTAATAGTTGTAGTTTCTACAACAACGTCACTATGGTTGGGTGTCAAATAACAAAAATAACAACTGCTGCAACAGTATATGAAAGATTACATTTAACCATCATCGTCATCACTATATTTAGTATGAATATATAAACAGTTTTGATCTCATGCCTTAATGTTGAATAAATGCATTTATGACATGATTCTAGTTTGAATTTCCTAGTCACGTATTTGGTAGGTTACTTCATTATAAAAAAAAACCCCCACATCTAACATATCCTTTTCCTTCGTCATATTGTGTGTTAGGGTGGCCATTCCACGATATTTCGGTCAAAATCTGACCTTGGGTCTTCCGATTATAAAAACCGTTCTTATTTTCTTGCAATTCGTGTTAAAAAATATGCAAAGTATTTCAGTTTAAATAACCATATTTCTTTTAAGTTACATTTTGATTTAATTGGAATGGTTCACACCTCTTATGTTATATTGTAGAATAGAAAATGTTTTAAATGTCAAAATGATCACAAATTTTTAAAATGTAAAAAAGTGCCATTGGATATGAAAATCGACATAAAAAAATTTAAGTATTTTCTATAAAAAATCAGAATTAATCTGTTTGAGAGCATGATGTCAAAAATTTATATAAAATCCATTGTATGTTAAAACAAAATTTTGCCGAACACCGAAATTGACCGAACATCACTTTTTGGCTGAACTGCGAAGCCGAATACTTAGTGGGACACTAATTAAAACTTATTCCTTCAAAGCAAATAGCAGTAAGACCGGCATTGAAAGTCCTTAATCTTGGCCAGTCTCTAAATGTTAATACTTAAATGTTTTCAAAACGCTACCAGGGCGGATCAATAAGTCCGTGACTTTTTGAATTAAACAGTTTTTTTTTAGCAAAAATGTTTTAGTTAAATCTTAAACTGTGATACGTAGCTTAAGGAAAAACATTTTCAACTGTCATAAACATTGTATAAACCGTTTTTTGGTTTAAAAAGATCTAATGTGAAAATTAAATAAAACTTATTTATTAAATAAAATTTAACCCTGAAGATGCTGTAAAATTCACCAGCGAAACATGGGAATAAAATTAATAGTCTTTTATTCCATACTTCAAAGTGACCTCGAAGGCCCATTTAAGATAATTTATATTGTGTGTTTTTTCAAACCCGGTGGTACTTTAAATTGTAAAAAATAACACAAAAAATTAAATTTTAATTCAAAAAAATTTTTATTTTTTTTTGCATTAACATCGCCGCTTTTCTTGACGAAGCGCATTCTAGACGTCCAATTTTGGGCCACTTTTTCAAGCAATTCAAACAATGTTGGCCTACAAGGCGTCAATTGTTGCTGGTTTATCAGCATAAGCCAGTGACATCACGTGGCCCCACAGGAAATAATCGAGAGGTGTTGTAAGGAACCTCCGCACAGTGCTTTTTTTTCCCCATATACCGATTGGACAAAAATAGAAGGAGTGGAGACAGAGTTTTGAAATTTGGTATACTGACATAGAACCCCCTAGTTAAGAAAAGTTTTAATTTTTGGAAATATCGGGCCGAGGACACGCCCACCTCCCATAGGTCCTGAAATTCAAAAATATATTAGCTTCATAAATGGACGTAAAATTACAAAAAGTATCCATTGAGATACACATAAATCTGGAAACGTTTGTGCACTCAAAATAGTTTATAGTTTAAATTAACTGAATATGTAATTTAAAATAAATGAAAAATCACTTGAAACCCGGTCTACTGATTTTTCATTTAAATCAAAAGAACTTTTCATTTATTTTTAAATATTAATAAATAAACTACAAATTCCTTAAAAAATAATGATTTTTTATTTATTTCGTTTTTTTAAATTTCAAAAAATGAACTATAACATCCGTAAGAATAAATGATATTTAGTTTTTTTCGTTTTTTCAACTGACCTAGAAATCGAAAGGGAATCGTTTTTCTAACAAAACATTTTAAATGAAAATATTAACTGTAACAGAAAACACGTATTTATGTGTAATTAATTTTTTAAATAAACGACAAAAACAGTTAAAAAATATATTTCTTTGTATTTTAAATGTATAATCATTTAAAAATAAATGTACGGATAACTTTTTAAATAAACTACAGCCAGTTACTGTAATATTTTCAGTGTGTCAATTTTTATCAAAATCGAACCAAGGACTCTTAGTCCTGCCATATATCCTTTATTTTAAAATCTTTATAAAACCTGCAAAAATTATCTTATTGCGATGAAATTTAGCACATGAATTGATATAAGGTCAAGCCATATTTGTGCCAAATTTGGGTAAAATCGATTTATTAATAAAAAAAAAATGCCTTTCACAAAAAATGGGTTTTAAACGCTTAAAATGAGTTTTCTAAAACAAAAAAAAATTAAATACGATTAAAATAGGAAACCATGTGAATCCTCCATTTTAGGCAGAGGGTATGATCAGCAAACTTATGTAAAACACTACGAGGAGTATTTTTGTGGAACATTTTAACCTTCTAACTCTTCAATTAAAGAGACTTTTTTGGCGCCTTTTTAAAACGGACAAAAACGACCCATAAGTTGAAGAGTTAGAGGGTTAAAATGTTCCGCAAAAATATTTGTCATGAAATTCTACTAAGTCTTTGAAGACATCAGCATTGAAAATTTAACTTAAGTGCCAGTAATAAGTAAAAACCTAAAATGTGTTTAAGGGTTAATTTTGTACTTATTCAGAATTGGTGCTCAAATATCCCACAAGCCTGGATTTTAGGAAGAAATCTTCCATTTTAGGTATAGGATGTGTTCAGCAAACTTATGTAAAACACTACGAGGAACATTTTTGTGGAACATTTTAACCCTCTAGCTCTTCAACTTAGGGGTCTTTTTTGTCCCTTTTTAAAAAGAGGCCAAAAAAAGTCCCTTTCATTGAAGAGTCAGTTGGTAAGAATGTTTCACAAAAATATTCCTCATAGAGTTTTATGGCTAAAATGGAGGATTCACATGGTTTGAATACTAAACACTCTTAAATGCGTGAAATTTGTGTAAAAATCATGAATTTAGGCATTTCAAAAAATCCATTTTTTTTTTAATTGTGTTAAAAAATAGTAAGTAATTTTTTAATGATCTATTATATAAAAGTATAAACTTACAAAAAAGGAAAAAAAAATATCTAATTTTTATAATTTTTTTTTATACTCTATCAAACTTAAGTAATTTTTGGATTTTCAACAAAAAAGAATGTATTTTTCGGAGCAAAAAAAATAGTTTTGTAAACATATACTTTAATCCATATTTTAATTTAACTACAAATATAAGTAATTAAAACAAACAAATCTTCGAAGAAGTTTTTAAAAAAAATGTATTTTTGAGAATTTATTTCGTGAAACAATTAAACCCCATTTTTTTGTTAAGTAATTTTTGCATAAAATTCTCTGAGTTTAGCGCCCTCTCTTGGCGGCAAAAGCAATCACTCCAAATATTTTTTTTTCACATTTGTTTGAGTTACTTTATTATCTTTAAAAAAATCCTTCTTTAATCACAATTTGAATGAATTTTTTTTTTTTTTTTATTTTTGTCCATGGGACGAAGCATACATAGTGCAGTCCCATACCTCGTATGGTGTATCTTGGTCAATTTAAGCACAAATCAGAGTTTTTTCTTTTAGTTTTTATTGAAAACTAAATTTTTAAAATGCCAGCGTTATTTATTTTGCATTTTATTTCAAACGTATTAGGACATTAAAGGGTTAAATCACTTTTTAAGTTTGGAAAAAAAACATTTGTTGTAGCCCTTATTACAATTTTTGTTGTTGACTGTTTTAAGTCCGGGTATGACAACTATTAACTGTGAAAGCTTTTTGAATAATTTTTCTATTTTAAGCTCACAGTAATGACCGGCCTAAGTCATAAGTTTTCTTCGTTAACTTATACATAGTAGCTTAAAAACTGTGGGAGAAAAATTATATTATATGAAAGGAAATTTTTGTTACATTTGTAATTTAATATTTGAAAAACATAAACCCTTTTTCCTCAAAACTCTTAAGATCTCTTTAATACATTAGTAGTCATTAGCTAGTAAGAAACCTTAGAAAAAATGCGTTTATTACTCTGTTTGTGGTTAGAAAACATTGTAGCATTGAAACATGATGAATGGATATAGTTTTCCATACAAATATTTAGTACCATATGATGATGAAGATTGTGATGACAAACGATGGTGGTAATATCATCATAAAGTCAGCCAGCCAGCTTTTCTTTTTTATATTTATTTACAAGTTATGTACATGACAATGACAACTGACATACATATCTGCCAAGTATTCGTTATACATCAGAGATGTACATATATGTATCATACATATGTCCCAAATATGTAAAGCATGTGGCAAAAACATCGATTTTAAAGCGCCATCTGTAGCCACAAAATAAATGTTTTGGAATTTGATCGTGCTAAAGACTCCGATTGCTGATAAATTCAATTATGGTGTAATTGAATTCTCGTATCAGTCCAATCATAAATTTGAAAAGTTTAAAAAGAGAACTAAATTGAGCTCTTTCCTTTTTTGAACTCAACTCCGTTTTACTTTTCAAATTTGAGATCGGGCCGTTAAGAATAAATACAGAATTCAGCGCAATGTGAGTTTTCGCTGAGAAGGTCAACTTTATAAAACAGTCTTAGCAGATTTATGACAGATGTTTTTTATACATAAATTTATGACTACTTAAAGATTACACTAACATATCAACATTTGTTAACACAAAACCCAACAAGTTGGTTGGTTGGTTCCAACGGTGGTTTTTGTAAATTGTCAACCACAAACTACAACTAAATTATAATGTAAAAATTAAAAATATATAAACAGAGCAGAAATTACACAGTGCAACAAGAAATTTCAGCCCCCAATGGTGCCATCGAGAAATGAAAGTATAGTATCGGTTATACAAAAATCCTTGAATTGTTGTACTCCTGAGCAGTTTAGTGTTAAATATCAGCAAAATCGGTTCAGTGGTTCAGAATTACTTTCTCTGTTTTATTTTAGCGATAGCGTACTTTCTTGTTGCATTGGTATAATTGAGGCTGACGCCGATAGCGCAAAATTTGTTAAACGGTGTATATATTAACAAGATTTTATTCAAATCATATGCAGATGAAAGGAGTGGGACACTATAATGTAGTAGGTGTTGATTTTTTTCTGTTTTCTGCCATTTTTTAACGCTTTGTAAATTGTTTATTTATGGTAAAAAATAATGAGCAAATAATTGTTTGTATAATGGAATAATAAAAAAAGTTTCTTTTTGCCATTCATATAAAATGTCATAGAATTAACAAAGAGCTTGAAGAATGATAAATACTTACAAGGACGGTATCACGATAGGTTCTCTCCGATTTCAATGCAATTTGGGTTGCCTCTTATTTGAAATATTTAAAATATTGGTTAAAAAGACGCTATGGGAAAAGTCGAACCAATGCCGAACGATAATGAATATCGACAAAAAGCTCAGATAGCTCCTTGATTAAATTAAATGGGCATTATTATATGTAAATTTTGAGCAAAAGCCAATAACAGTTTCCCATACAAATTTTGGCTATTCGAAAAAAAAAATAATAATTAAATAACAAAATAAGTCGGACATCTTTGGATACGTTTTGTATACCGAAAAAAATGATTTTCAAAGATGATTCAGGAAAAGTGATTTATAAATTCGTAAATCAAAAAAAATAACTCACGTAAATTATTTCCATATTTTTTAATTCGTGAATCAAATTTTTTTGTTTTGATTCTAGAACTGATGTCAATTTCACATTACAATTTAAAACATTGATTTATTAGGACTTAATTTAATTTTTTATTTAAAATGATTGTTAAATAAATCAATGCATTCAATACAATTTTATTTCTTACAGATATAATAATGATTAAAATTCATTCGCGAATCGTAAAAATGCAATTTTAATTCGTGAATCAAAAAATAAAATGAAAATTCGCGCGAATCAAAAAAAAATCCCGACATAATTCGCGAATTAAAAACTAATTTTATGGATTCCTTTTTTAGAAATTGAATTATTACTGATGATTGAATTATTTTCTTAAAGGTCTGACCGATAGATGTGTCTCCAAAAAAGCTTTCATTTAATACTCAATTTGTCTATTTTTTTTTTGTTGAAAATTTGTAATTGTTGGCTCCACTTTTTAACCCCTAAATATGAGAATGGGCCGCTAAAAAGAGAAGTGTACATTAGTTTTTTCTCCTCTACCACATAACCGAATCTCATTAAGATCGGAGAGAACCCATTGGGATACCTTCCTTGTTAATTATGTAGGTCAATGTAGGGTTTGTATGTAATCAATACGCCTTGTATTATTTCCTTATATTTGTTAACCCTTTAACCACCTCAAGAAGCACACTCGCACTGACCACCCAATTGGTTGATAATTTAATCGTTCGGAGACTTTAGGAGCCCTGAAAGTTGGTCAAAAAGTATACTGCACTTATATTTAATCCTTTAATTCCCAGTGGAACATAGGGCCGCCCTTAAAGGACAACAATTAACAATTTTATACAAGGGAAATGAGTTGGAAAAGGGGGGTCTATAGGATCAATTTTAACGTTGTTTCTTGTGTAATTTGATGAAAGTTGTCCAAATAACTGTGTTTACACCAAATTTTATATATAGTAATAAAATATTTGAAATTGGCTCTTATAGGCATATGGGGTCAAAATGACCCCAATTTTTTAAATACAAAAATGCCATTTGACGTGAAAATGGACATGAAACCCTTTATTAAGCATTTGCTAGAAGAAAAAAAAATTGAAATTAACCTGTTTGAGAACATGGTGTCATTTTTTATGTTAAATAACACTGGTTGGCTGAAAAATCTATGTATAAACCAATAAAAAATCTAAATTAACCCCTTTACATTTTTTTAAGCAACAATTTATGGTCTCTACATACATTTTTCAGCCAACCAGCGTTATTTAAGATAAGAACTGGGTCAATTTGACACCATAAAAAAACATATAAAATGCTTATTTAAAGGTTTTTATGTCGATTTTCACGTCAAATGTCACTTTTTTACATTTTAAAAATTTGGGGTCATTTTGACCCCATGTACCTATAAGGGTTAATTTCCGATTTTTTTTTACTACACCTTTTCCAATTGATTTTCAGTTTTATCAATTGTATTTCAGAACTTATCAATTGTTTTTCAGATTTATCAATGGTATTTCAGAAATTATCAATTGAATTTCAGTTTTATCAATTGTATTTCAGAACTTATCAATTGTTTTTCAGATTTATCAATGGTATTTCAGAAATTATCAATTGAATTTCAGTTTTATCAATTGTATTTCACCCTAATGTATATTATTTTAAATACATTTTTTTTTTCTTTATCGATTAATTATTAAACTTTATTCGATTAATCGAATAAACTCGAATAATTATTTGCCCGATTAGTCCATTAAAATAAGAAGTCGATCAATTGAATGCCCTAACTTCAATGGTAAAAATATGGTTTACTGAGTTTTCCATAAAATAATTTTATTTAAAAAAGAATTATTGCAAATATTTTTATTATTACCCCGTCTAGAAAATCATTACCAGATATGTGGTTATGTAACTACATGCCTGGTAATGGTGACTAGTTACTTTTTTTATTACATTTCTTATTACCTTTATATGACGATGTCACGAAAAATAAAAAGTTATGGTTACACACCAGCATACGAAAAAGCAAAAAATATCTCGTTACCTATGTGCTTACCAGTATTGACAAAAACAATGATTCTAAAAATAGATTTTCAAAAAAATAAGTGTTACAAAAAAAAATATTTTTTTATTGTAAAATTTTATTTTAATAAAATTTGCTCGTGCGGGAATCGAACCTGGGATTCCAGGTTGCCAGTCAATAGCTCTACCATCGGAGCTATCTCGAAATGTAATATTTGATAGATAAAAACATAATTGACCTGCTGCACACAAGTCAGCTTATTCGCCAACATACAAAAAATCGAAAAATATGTGGTTACATATATCCTTACCAGCGTTGCAAAAATATTGAGTCTAAAAATAGTTTTCAAAAAATTTACAAAAAAATCTAGAAAATTACTTTCTATTTTAAATAATGACAAAAATAAGTCATTATCAGCAATGGCCTTGCAACTCTCTCAATATTTTTTATTTGAAAAAAAAATATGCGGCTTGGAACAGGAACGAACTCCGACTGGTTAATCAGGGATGGAAAAGGCTCATTTAATCGGGCTCTTATACCAAAAAAATGTTAGATCGCTCTTACATATTTAAAAATGTAAGTAAATAAAAAATAGCTTCCTCTTTGGCTCGTTAAAAAAAATTAAAATTAAATATTTAGATATTAGCAAATATTAGCACAAATTGCGAAAAAAAAACATTTGCAAAAAGCGAAATTTTTGCAACAATATATTCGTTTGCAGAATGTCGATCGCTGATTACCTCTTAATTCATTTTCTGTACCATAAAGCCTTTTTCGAATTCCGCCGTTATTTTGCAATTTTTAAGTGCGGTTTTTTTTAAATATATAACCTAGGGATTAAATTTTTGTACCATAAAGTCTTTTTTCAAATTCCGCTATTATTTTGCAATTCTTTACGTGAGTTTTTTTTTAATTTATAATCTAGGGGCTATAATACACATTTCATACAACAAAGTTTGGTGGCTAGTTGCGAAAAATAAAATTGGCAAAAAGGAAAATTTTTGCATCAATATATTTGTTTGCAGAATCTAAATCGCTGATTACGTTTCCTAATTAATTTTTTGTACCACAAAGTCTTTTTTCGCGTTCCGCTTTTATTTTGCAATTTTTTAAGTACGTTTCTTTTTAATTTATAATCTAGGGACTATAATACACATTTCATACAACAAAGTTTGGTGGCTATTTGCAAAAAAAAAGTCGCAAAAAATAAAATTTGCAAAAAAGAAAAATTTTTTCATCAATATATTTGTTTGCAGAATGTAAATCGCTGATTAAGTTTTTTAATTAATTTTTTGAACCATAAAGCCTTTTTTCGCTTTACGCGATTATTTTGCAATTTTTAAGTGTGGTTTTTTTAAATTTATAATGTAGGGTCTATAGTAACAAATTTTATACACAAAAGTTTGGTGCTTAGTTTGCAAAAAAAAAAAAAAAAAATCGCGAAAAAAAATTTGCAAAAAGTAAAATTGTATTCATTTGTTAATCGCTGATTGAGTTTTTTAATTTTTCTTTTCTACCACAGTCTTTTTTTCGCGTTCCTCTATTATTTTGCAATTTTTTAAGTGCGGTTTTTTAAATTTATAATCTACTGAGTATAATGCCCATTTCATAAAACAAAGTTTGGTGGTTAGTTGCAAAAAAATAAAATGTTGGCATCGTTTGCAGAATGTAAATATTTTAATTAATTTTTTGAACCCCAATGCCTTTTTTCGCATTCCGATATTATTTTGCAATTTTTTACGTATGGTTTTTTAAAATTCATAATTTAGGGCTATAATACTGTTGGAATAGTATAATTCCATAGTATAGTTCCATTCTTGATTTTTATAACTAAATAATTATTTTCCATCCCTGGTTACAATCGATGTTTTGAGTCATACAAAGAGCGCACATAATGACCCTGCAAACATTTAAAAGATACCTTCCAAGAAGATATTAAAGCGATATCTTCTATATGTCATTTGAATGAAAATAATCAAGTAGTATTTACTTTGAAATTGTCTTCCTTTTATCACTTGGAAGATAATTCGGCGATATTTGTAAAAAAATAATTCAAAAATTTTATCTTTTGTCATAACTTTTTATGACAATATTGCGGCAATATCACCTTTGTATCATTTGGAATATAAAGCAAATTTGTTAGAAATCTTTTATCAATGTGAAAAAATAGGAAATAAACTCGTGAAAAGTTAAGATTTATTGCGCGGGAAAAATCGGCTAAGATGAAATCAAGATAATTTATAAGTTGGTCAATGGATTATGTATGCAGATATTGTTTTTCAGGCTTAAATTTAATAGTGAAAAAATTAAATCGTTTTTTATTGTACCGGGAGTTTATTTAGCGATATCCCTTCTATCTTCCATATGAGTTATTGCTTTCATATTGCCTGAAGTATTGTTTTAGTGTAACAGTTGTTTCCGACGGAGGAAACTTCCGGAATACGAAATTGATATTGCCGGCAATAAATGTTTTCTTCCTGGTGATATGTTCGGAGAACCTTCTTCGTATTGCCATGTTTGCTGGGTGATATTGGTTTAAGTATGATCCTGTTCCAAGGCACATAATAGAACAAATGTTTGCTTAGTGATAGAGAGTCCCCCAATCTCTTTATTATGTATACTCTTTGTTATCAGTAACTTATTATTATATGTTTTGAAATAATGCAGACGGTAAGTCGGTCTCATTACTGTTAGTCCAAAAAATAATGATATGTCATTACCGTTTCTACACTGGGTAAATATATAAATGAGGTCAAGCTGGGATTCGAACCTGGTATCCCTGCTCCTTAGTCGAGAACTCCACCCCCAGCTATTGACACATATGACACTTGATTGATTTAAAAGTAAATGAATTGTTGTGCTTCTTATTTTCGTTCATGATGGCGAAAATTATTCACCTAGCCGCCATGCTTACAGAAAAACACAAAATAATGTGGCTAAAAAAGATTTTCAAAAATGTTTTAATCATTACTTTTGCGTTTATAAATCATACAATACGTAATCAGTGATCGGTAAGTCATTACTTTTTGCTTGAAAATTATGCAGAAGATAACGAGTTACAATTACAAGCTAATGTATGTGTGAGTATATCGCACACATTACCAAAGTTTTGCTGGGTAGGCATTTCATGTGGCACTGTGGTTTCGATGTTTCAAAAAGCTGTCCGCAAGATGGATGCCGAGTTTGCTCTCAGTTAACTATAAACGCAATTCGAATGAGGTTTTGCGGCGTTTTATAAATGTGGATGGAACATGGATCCATTACAACACAGCGGAGACCAAGCAGCAGTCTAAACAATGAGTTTCTCCGAATGAACCGGATCCGAAGAAGACCAAGGTGGGTTTGTCGGCCAACAAGATCATGGCGACAGCTTTTGGGATGCACGCGATATAATCCACATCGATTACCTTCAAATGGGAAAAACAGTAAACAGCGAATATTTTGCCAACTTATTGGACCGATTCAAGGACGATTAAAAAAAAACGGCCCCATTTGGCCAAGAAAAAGTTTTTTTTTCATCAAGACCATGCATGGATGCACACGTGTGTAGTCTCTATGTCAAAATTGCATGAATTGGGCTAGAAATTGGTAGCTCATCCGCCATATTCTCCGGATTTAGCCCGCAGTGACTATTTTCTATTTCCAAACGATGAACCTCGAGAAATCCTATTTTTTTTTAAGAAATAAAAAAATTCGAGAAACGTTGGATTAAGTGTATTGAGCTAAGAGAAGACTATGTTGGAAAATAAAAACCCTTTTTGCTAAAAAAAAAAAAAAACTGGGTTTCATTAAAAAACTTATGGACTTATTGAACCACCCTCGTATATTCTGTGAGCTGAAAAATTTGTTGGTGAAAATAATTGAATAAAACCTAGAAAATGTTCAAATCAACAATTTGGCCAAAATAAATTCTCAAATGTTGTTTGATTTTAAACCGTGACAAAGCAATTTTCCTATATAAAAATTTTGAAATTCTGGCAGAATCTTTTTTCTCTTCAATATATTAATTTTTTTTTTTTTCTTGGGAAAATTTTCTAATTTCAGTTATCCCAATTTTGAGGTATTTTTCCTGAAAAAAATTTTTAAATTTTGAGTCAGTTATATTTAAGTACTAAAATTTAAAAATTTTTATGGAATCAGCTTTTCTAAAAAGATGTTGACGAAGTCAGAATGATCCAATTTAGGGACATTTCTTTTTTTTTTTCTTTCTATGTTCTTTCTCTTCCTATAGAAAATATTTGGAAATTAATCATTTTTTTTAAATTTGTTTTTAAGTAAAGTTAGAGTACTTTTATAAAAAAATGGGTTGTATTAGAAAATAGTAACAGTTTAGCAAAGATTATTAATTTTCTATCATCTTTTACTAGTTAAACATGAGATATGACACATTAAAAATTCCAGCATAATATTATGGTTTAAGCTTTGTTATTTCACTTATTTTTTATTAAGATAACAAATCCTTTGTATAACTGGATTTTTCTTACCCGTAAAAATATAAAATAGAAGTAGCACAATATATTGCTTTAACTGATTTGTAAAATCTGCACAGACTTCATTATTTATCACTTCATTAGAATTATTATTTTTTAAAGTATTCTTATCATACTCTTAATTCATTTGTACCCACAAATATATGTATCTATTTTGTAGAAAACTTTATGAATATTAATTCAATATTTTCCTTCATTCTCATTTTACAAAATTCTTAAACAAAATTTATTATTATACTTTTTAAAAAAAATTTTTTTTTTTTAAATATCGGTTATTCTATGATAAAATAGTAAAAACTGCCAAAGTATAATCCAAATCGAATGACTGAAGTTTAACATCCCAGCAAAACCTATTACTTTAAGGGTGAAAACCCCATTATATTAACACAGGCATGTATTTAGCATTTGCTTAAATTTTTAATGAAATAAGCCATTAATCAATACTTACCGGACATTACCAATTTATACGGATGGAAGTGGTGAAATAAGTACTTATTTGGAAGACAATGC
Organism: Leucophora obtusa; assembly: GCA_949987735.1. Taxonomy (NCBI): domain Eukaryota; kingdom Metazoa; phylum Arthropoda; class Insecta; order Diptera; family Anthomyiidae; genus Leucophora; species Leucophora obtusa. The sequence goes on from OX465298.1 coordinate 137,837,113, forward strand.
AAGTACTTACGTTCAGTGATATGCCTGTGTTAAACTAATAGAGTTTTCACTCCAAAGATAATGGGAGGTTTTATTGGGATATTACCAATTTGATAGTTATTTCATGGAAAAGTCGATATTTTTTATAATTAAAAAAATCTTATATTTTCTTAAAAAAAAAAAAATCTCAGAAAAAACTTTAATATCAAGTTTTGAAATAAATCTTAAAAATTTTAAATTCTGACGGAAAAAAACTACACAAAAATAGAATATTAAAACGACACTTGTTCAAAGAACTTTTCTCGAAAAACACCGATTTGTAAAATAAGGAACCAATTTTGTATGGAACAAAATAATTTATATGAAATTTTACACATTTTTATTTAATAATAAAAATGTAAAGAAAAACAGTCAAAATGTTTGGAGGCATTGCTAAAACAACAACAATACAACACCACACCCCTTTTACAACAGTAGTAACAACGACATTACAAATTGACAATAATAATGCCAGACAATTTAGTGATCTTAATATAAATGTTGCTGGAGGTAGCGCTAGTGATGATCCTACAACAAGTGCCAATGCTATACTTATACAACAACAAATGGCAAACCCTACAACAACTGGGTTAGAACAACAACAACTATCAGTTAACCCAACTTTACTACATTCAAATCATCTTCATCAACTACAGCATATTCATCATATGCCTCCTCCTACTCCTTATCATCAACAACAACAGCAACACCAACAGCACCCACAACAACACCAGCAACAATGCAATTGTTATTTACCAGTTTTAAAACCCGATGTTTTACTGAATAATGATCGTGGTTTATTTAAAGTTTATTGTTTTATCAAAGATTTCATAGGGTAAGTAGTTTACTCCTCTTACCAATGAAATTTTTTATACATTTTCCAATTTAATTTTTTTTTCTTGATAATACAATTTTATGCGTTTTTTTTTTTTTTGATAATTTTACTTATTTGCTTCAGTCTTGTTTGTTTTTTTTCAAACGTTTATCAGTTAGGTAACCCAAGTTTTATATACAAGTCACACACACCCATTGATTATTTATAACAACAAATTAAAACACTTGTCACCTTCTTCATAAAAAATTATTTATTCAATGTTATCATCATCCCATTTTTTTCTAATTTGATACTGCATATTCTTATCATAACTCACAATAACTGTTCAAAATTTCTGTGCTCCTGGTATATTTTTATTCATTATCACCTGTTGTTCTGAATGATATCTCTTATCAATATAACAAATAAATAATGAGATTTTTTTTTTCACTCCCTACCATTTGAATGAAAATCCCCACCATATGTTTTAATAAAATGTGTTTTTTATCTTTGAAATAATAGGTGCTATTATATTTTGTTATTGAAAAAACTGATAGACATCTTTATGAAATTTTTCTTAATAATTTTCGGAATTTTATAATTTTCCCAAATGTATATTTTTGTTAAAGTCGACTTTAGTTAAAATTTTTGGTGGCAGTATGCTTTGACTTGGTTTATTTTTGGAGCATTCTGATTTGTTAATTTATTTTCAACCAATCAAAATGTTTGAAAATATAAATATTTTTGTAGGAGTTTTCAAACCGTATGTTTAAAAATAAAGCCGACTTTAAATTTAAAATACTTTTTTATAATATTGGCCTATCTTTTTGTAATATTTTATAATTTATCTAATATTTTATTTCTTTGTCATTTATTTGTTAAAAACATTTCTATAAAGTCTGCAAAGGTTGTTATACATAAACTGTTTACTTAAAATTGTTTACTTATTTAATATCTCCATCTGTTTGCGACTTTAAATTTTTTCTCAAGTTTATTTTTTCTCTAAATAAATTTGTAATAGATTTCTTGTTTTTAATATTTTTGATAAAACCTTAAATTAAATACAATGTACTACTACTAAACAGTACTGTTAAATTTTTGTTTTTATTTTATTTTCTATTTTAAATAAATTTTACTTTTTATATTTAACTATTTAGCATTATCTGACTTTCACCCCACGGTGCATATTGTGGTGTGTATATTGAATATGCCATATTGTTGTTGTTTTAATTCTTTATTTAGAATTATATATATAAAGTTTTTTTATTTGTATGTTTAAAATTCACCACAATTATAACAACACAGTGCTATTGCTTTTTGTTTGTGTTTGCCAACAAGTTTTGTTGTTCTGCTGCTCGCAAGTGCCTCCGTGGCGCAATTGGCTAGCGCGTTCGGCTGTTAACCGAAAGGTTGGTGGTTCGAGCCCACCCGGGGGCGTTATTTTTTTTTTTTTAATTAAATTTTTAATTAAAATAAAATTAATCATATTTAAAAAAAAAAAAAAAAGAATTTTAACGCACCTGGGAGGGTTTAATTTTTTAGGTTTGACCACAAAAAAACCTATTACAAGTTGAGAATATATTTTTCTTCTATTGTCAACTTAGGCCAGGGATGGAAGCTATACTTTAACATAACTTCTTGAAGTACTGTATATATCGTTGCCTGATTTTGTGATAAAATTTGAAACTTTCTTCAGAGTCTTAAGATCTTAGGAGTTAATCCCATATTTTCCTGAATAAACCCAAATAAACCCTTATGACGGCACTACTTCAAGAATCGGATCGGTAACTGATATAGAACGCAGTAAAAAGCATAGCTATAGCCAGACTTTTATATCAATTACTGATCTGAACATATCGGTTTCGAAGTATTTTGGTCATATGACGGATTGATGCATATACCTCAGATTCTAAGAATTTGAAATAAAATTATAAATCTTGGGAAAATAATTCAGAACCCTTTAGAAAAACGCGTAAGTCCACACAATGTAATCGATTTCGTGTAATTCACATTGTGCGTACTAACGATATGGGATACCTGTGTATAACAATTGTATATGAAACTAAAAATATTTGAATTTTTTCAAAAATTTTGTCTAACTTACACGCCACTATACTTGTGTGTACTTACGAAGTATATTGGCTTGTGGGCCATTACAATGCGGCCATACCCTGGGTAAAGTAACCCGGCTTGTGTGTAGAGTTTGAAAGCACTCGGGGATTCTAGTAAGTACACACAAGTATCTTCTAGTAAGTACACACAAGTATACCATACACACAAGCTGGATTACTTTACCAAGGGTATGGCCGCATTGTAATGGCCCACAAGCCAATATACTTCGTAAGTACACACAAGTATAGTGGCATGTAAGTTAGACACAATTTTTTAAAAATTTCAAATATTTTTAGTTTCATGTACAATTGTTATATGCAAGTATCCCATATCGTAAGTACGCACAATGTGAAGTACACAAAATCGATTACATTGTGTGGACTTACACGTTTTTCTAAAGGGAATTTATGCAAATAAATTTTTTTTTTTTGAAAATTTTGAATATTTTACTAAAGGAATTCATAAGGGAATTCATAACGATAATATAAAAGCATGCTACACTTAAAATAATACGTCAGTAGAAAAATCTGCCAAACGGGTTTCAAATCGATGTAATAAATTTTTAATAAATTTTTAGTTGAAACACTGATTTAAACAAAGATTTTAGTTATCTTCATTTAACACAATACTAAAAATTCTCAGTACTTTTTTTGAGTGATAATTTTCAAAACTTTTTATAACTAATTTTTAAGAACCCATTCGTTAAATTTTATACAATTTATTGTTGAAATATAATATTCTCATGTTTCTGTTATTACCCGGTAGATGGCGCCATCAGTGTATCCAAAGTTTTAAAAATGGAGCTATTTCTTTTCCTCCCATTTTTTTTAAAATTACCATATCTCGAAAACTAAGAGAGATAGAGAAAAATGTACGGAAATTTCTACGACCCGACTTCGACTACCCCTAACCCTCGTGAAGAGGTTATCTAAATCCGAAAAATTTTTTACTTACATTTAGATTTGTTAAATTTAACAAAAAAAAAAAGTGTTAAAATCAACAAATTTTTTTTTAACCCAGCAAAATCTCAGTAATGAATGCTCATTACTAATATCTAAATAATAAGCAGTAGAATTAGGGTCTACTACATAAAATTCGGTGTCAAAATTTATTTTTGATCGACAGGGTCTTTTTTGTAAGTAGTTGTCCATATTCGCTGCATTAAAAAACGCACAAAATTTGTACACCCGCTTACCCGCTGCATTACAAAAGTATATAAAATAAGTTGTTACCAAAATAAGTAGTTATTCGTGTGCATAAACGCAGTTAAAAAATAAGTGGTTACAAGTTGTTAAATAATACGACTTATTTATATACTTACTAGTGGTTAAAAAATAAGTAGTTAGCAAATTAACATTATCTTAAATCTATAAATAAATAAGTAGTCGCGTAATGAAAGATTTTGCTGGGAAGCCACAAAACACGAATAAATTTTGTTAAATTAACAAATTTTTTCTGTTCATCCAACATACTTATTATCTTGAGTGTACTAACAGATGGTACTTGACCCGAGCAGTGTTGCATTTTATGTAACTACGAGGGAAGTTCGAAAAGTGACAGACTTATTGATCCGCCCTCGCAAACTCCAATTTTGATTATCACAACAATTCCTATTCGCGTTTTGTTGTGACTTTCATGTGACTTTTTTTAAGACTGAAATTTTATGAATTTTCCATACAAAACAACAATGAAATTTTAAATTTATTAATTTATGAAAGTTTCGAAACCAGGTCTTAAGTTTTTGTTTTTTTTTAACAACAATTTGTTTAAATATAATTTATTATGTAACAACAGCAAACACAAGGGGAATACAGTCACAACTGCACTAATAGAAGAAAGTGTGTAAAAAAATTAGGTAAAGCTACCAAAAATTAGTTAAAAATTACCTCGCAGAAAAAAAAACTGCTAAAATTAACTAAATATATGCGTATTATTTTAAACTAAAGTCGATCAAATTAGGTCTGTTAAGTATTTCAAAATTTCTACAAAATATTTGAATTATTGAAGAAATGTTCTTAAAATATTTATAAATCTTGAAATAACGAAAAGCAACCAAGCTCAATAATTAGTCGAAAAAATTTCTATTTTCAAAATACTAAAATTGCTACATGCAAAGGACTCAGAAAAAATAATTTTTATATAGATTCAGAAAGTATTAGGGGCTTTCATATAACCTTTTATGTGCCTTTTTAATCGTGTAAACTCGACTTATGCAAACTTAAGCTTAAATTCATAAACACTTTATAAAGTTATAGGAGGTTTACAAAAAAAAATGTTCATACAAAATTTGTTCCGTAATCCTCTTAGGTTTATAAAGTATTTATAAATTTACACATTAATGTTCAAAATAGTTTACAAGCCCTAAAGTGTTATTTATAGCAAAAACCGAAATTATTTGACTATTGGGCTTCTAGATACGTCATCAACCTTTGTTGTGCTATATGGGCTAAATAAAGCGATAAATTAAAATTTTAATATTTGTTCCATAGTAGATTTTCAACTCCAAAAAATATCGTAATCAGAAAAAAGAGCATTAGAGGGTTAACCAAAAACTATTAGTTTTTGAAAAATACTCGTATCTAATTGTCAAATTCCATACAAATTTTGGGGAAAAAAAATATTTTCACCATTATGAGTTTCGTGTGAAAATTATGTAGAATTTTTTCTCTCGAAAATTTAATGTACGACTTTAATTTTGAATAAGTGACTGTCAGATTAATTTTGATTGTGTCTTTCTTATAATAAAATTTTTTTTAACTTTAACAATTTTAACAAAGATTTGAGGCCTTCAAAGTTCGATTGGAAAAGTAAATATTTCTTCGTAAAATATTCAATTTTATTTACTTTGCTGAGTCATTTCTTAACAATTTTCTGGACTTAGCTTCTACTTTTTCCTTTGAAATTGGGTTTTTGTTTAAATTAATATGAAGTGGGTATATTTTTGCGGATTTAAACTTTCAAAATGGGAATGAGCTAAAACTTTTCGGGAAACACTGCTCCCCACTAAACAGAGCAGTATTTCCAGAAAAAAAAAAAACAAAACAGCAGTCAGCGCCATCTGCTGCATTAAAAACCGATATTGCCGCAAGCCAGGAGCATGTCAGACTCCTGTTTGTAATTAGGGATGACAATCGGGATTGGTTTTTTAAAATCCCCGGATTCGGAATTTCGGAATTTAAAAACGGGATATGTTGTGTGCTATTTTTGTTTATAATAATTTTATATTCACTATTCTTATATCGTTTTAATTTAAAATTGTCAATTAAATTTTAGAATTTGCAATTAGTTTCAGAATTTTTTAATTGTTTTCCACTTATAATGCAGAAATTCAAATGAACAATTCTGAAACACAAATTTTTCTTCTGAATTTTAATCGATGATTTCCGTAAGATAAGAAATAATGCACAATATAGATTTGTATAAAATTATATTTAACAAAAACGGTTTAAAAATATCAGCAGGATTACAATTTTGGAATAATTACCACATATTTTTGCAACTGGGAAAATCCCGGGATTCGAGCTTAAGAATCTCAGGATTCGCGACTCATTTTTATTGAATAATCCCGGCACTTCGGGACTGGCATACCGGTCATGTTTTGATCAGTCACGGGGTAGTTCCGCTCAGACTGGTCTATTTGTACCGGTCACGGCACTTATGACGGGCTAACTACTTTCAGACCGGTACCATTTTTACCAATTCCATAGTTGGTTCTTTCAGACCGGTCCTGTTTACATCGGTCACAGGATGGTATTTGTACCTGTCACGGTACAAGTCCTCGCATACAACTGACCCCTTTTTTCCCACAGGCTCTTAAATCTTATATAAAATTTTTAATTTAAAAATATTAAAGTAAAATCAGTTAAATATTATATTAAAAATTTCCGTGATATTACGGTAAAAATAATGTTTTTCTGTTTTTTTTTTTGTTTGGAACCGACTTGCTAACATTTTTTGTTAAATTTGACATTTTTGTTAAATTAATTTGTTAAATAATCTAAATTTGATAAATGAAAAGTTAAGAACAAAACAAATAGTTTTTAAAAAAGTTTTAAACTTTTTGTCCATTCTTATTTATTCATGCCTAAGTAAGAATTACCGAGGATCCAAGCACTCACCAAGGTCCGAAATTTTCGTCCAGTATGTCTTAGTTTCCGAGATATGGGCCATTTTAAAAAATCTGGAAGGGAAGAAATAGCGCCATCTTTAAAACTTCGGATACACTGGTGGCGCTAAAATATTAAAAACGAGTTTCAGTTACGATAATATCAATTAATATTTTAATTGATGTTGCACCAATTACGCAAATGATTGTACAAATTGTTTAAAATTATGTACGATTAATTTAGAAAAAAAAACAACTCAAATATTTAACTGATTCAATTAAATATTTGTTTAAAAACAAATTTTATTTTAAACAAGTCTTTAATTAGATAATTTATTTTAATAATTTGTTTCGTGTAGTCAAATCGATTAATTTTAAGTGGGAAAAAATTAAAACAAAAATCATCTTGTTAGAATTGATAGTAGAAGGGGCTACAAAGGAAAAGTAGCTAGTATTTCACAACCGATTCTTTGAAACACAAAACTTTGCTGCGAAGTTAAAAAATAAACCGTACTTAAGGAAAACATTCACGTTCAATATTATTGATCAATGTTTTTAAAATCTACCTATCAGAACAAAGTATTTAAAAATAAAATGTTCTGATTAATTGAGTTTTGAAAAATTGATCAATAATATTGAATGTGTATGCCCTACTTTAAAATCAATTAATATCAAAATTAAAGTACGCTCATTTTTTTAAAACATTTATACACGTTTAAAATATTTTTATTATTATTTGTTTTTGTTGACAAAATAAATAACAAAGTAAGGCAAACACATTAATATTGATACATTTTTTACACAATAATATTGAGCAATTTTTCAAAAATCAACCAATCAAAACATTTTAGTTTTAAATACTTTGTTCTGATTGGTTAATTTTAAAAACATTGATCAATAATATTGAACGGGTCATAAATATGCATGATCACTTTTAAAATTTATAAGTGACTTATAAAACAAATTTTTCATACAAAATTCATTTTAAAAACTTTTTGTGTTTTATAAGGTTTTCAAATTATTATGCATAAGCACTTAAATATTTATTTTTCTATGCTTTCCTGCTTATAATAAATGTTTTCTGCTAATGAATAATTGCTTTTTAATTCAATTCAACAAAAGTTGTATAATTAAAGATCTGCGTTTATGTTCTAGTTGAGAATATGTTGAAAATACATTAAGAGTTTCAAAAAAAAAATTCATTAAAAAAATGTATATTTATATTTTACATGACATTTAATAATTAAACAATTAAAACTTAAAAGACCGACATGTTTTTTCACTTTTTGTAGAAAATTAAAAATTGAAATGTAAAAATCTCGATCCAAATATTTATGTTATGCCCATGAAATATTTTTGTTTTAAAATAATGTATTTGTCACTTTAAAAAAAAGAAAATTGAAAAATTCACTTTTTTAATTAGTTTTTATTTATTTTTAAATTCTTTGAAGGCTATATAGCGTGAATTTACAAAATAATTACGAGTATTTATGTAATTTTGCACAAAAATTCATTTATATTTTTAAAATACATTTTATAAAAATGTATGTACATATATTTTATTTTTTTAATATTCTTTTTGAGTCATTATTTTGTTGATGATGTTGCTGCTATTCTTTTGAACAGCTGTCAACAACTCTGGCAGACAAACAGAATAAATGTTTTATATTTTTAAATGAAAAAAAAAAAATAATTAAATTGAAAAAATAAAAAATTTAATATTAAAACATCATCACTTGCACACCTGCAAACAATTCGATACGGTTTTTTGCCAATGATTTTGTTTTGTGGTTAGAAATATACAACATTTCCTTTTTAAGTGGTTGCCAATTTTATTTTACGAGTATGAACCTGCTCTCGACTAACTGCATCAGCCAACCACACACAATTGGTAATATAGTGTGTATTTTAAGTGGATATGCCACCCTCTTGAATTTGTAGAAAATAATGGCAATTTACTTTGAATTTTTACTTAATTATATTTTGTAAAATTATAATACCATGTGAGAAAAATATTATAAAATTTAGTGTAGTCCGAAACCGAGGATTTTCTACACACACAAAAATATACCAGCATAAATTGACTAAGGCTTGCATAAATAAGTGACTTTGTCTTTCTTATAATAATTTTTTTTTTACTTTAACAATTTTAACAAAGATTTGAGGCCTTCAAAGTTCGAGAGAAAAAGTTAATTCTTCGTAAAATATTCAAATTAATTTATTTTTCTGAGTAATTTCTTAACAATTTTCTGGACTTAGCTTGTACTTTTTTGGTTTTTGTATAACTTGAAATCAGAGCTTCGAAGAATTAATTCCCTAAGTCCCTTTTTTTGAACTGAATTTATATTTTGGGAATGAATTCCCTGACCAAACTTAAGGAATTGAATGAATTCCTTTTTTTTCATTCGATTTATCTTAAAGGAATTCATTAATTTTTTTCTAATGCCATCATAAAATTTAATGAATTCATTCAACAGTCAATTCATTCAATTCTAGTTAATTCAAGTTTTGGTCAAGGAATTCATTCAATTCTAATTAATTCAACTTTTGGTCAAGGAATTCATTCAATTCTAGTTAATTCAACTTTTGGTCAAGGAATTCATTCAATTCTAATTAATTCAACTTTTGGTCAAGGAATTCATTCAATTCTAGTTAATTCAACTTTTGGTCAAGGAATTCATTCAAGTTAATTAATTTTTTGGTCAAGGAATTCATTCAATTCTAGTTAATTCAACTTTTAGTCAAGGAATTCATTCAATTCTAGTTAGTTCAACTTTTAGTCAAGGAATTAAATTTATTTCGTTTAATTCCCTAAGGAATTAAATTTTTTTCGTTTAATTCCCTGAATTAAGTTTTCAATTCCTAGGGAATTAAACAAAAAAAAATTAATTCCTAGGGAATTAAACGAAAAAAATTTAATTCCTTAGGGAATTAAACCAAATAAATTTAATTCCTTGACTAAAAGTTGAATTAACTAGAAATTAATGAATTCCTTGACTAAAAGTTGAATTAACTAGAATTGAATGAATTCCTTGACCAAAAGTTGAATTAACTAGAATTGAATGAATTCATTGACCAAAAGTTGAACTAACTAGAATTGAATTAATTCCTTGATCAAAAGTTGAATTAAGTGCACAGTTGAATGAATTCCTTAGCCAAAAGTTGAGTTAACTAGAATTGAATAAAATCCTTGACTTCAAATTGAATTAACTAGTGTTGAATGAATTCTTTAGTGAATGAATTCTTTAAATCGAATTCTTAGTGTTTTGGTCAGGGAATTCATTCTATAAATTTGAATTCTTTGAATTCATTCACAGGAATTAATTCCTGCTTATGTTTTATTAATAAATTCATTCCTTGAATTAAAGAATTGAATTAAAGAATTGAATTAAATTTTTGGGAATTCATTCCAGAAAGGAATTAATTCTTTAAAGCTCTGCTTGAAATGAATTGGGTATAGTATTGGGGATTTTAACTTTCAAAATGGGAATGAGCTAAAACTTTTCGGAAAACACTGCTCCCCACTAAACAGAGCAGTATTTCCAGAAAAAAAAACAAAGCAGCAGTCAGCGCCATCTGCTGCATTAAAAACCGGTATTGCGGCAATTCAGGAGCACACACGAAAATATACCAGGATAAATTGACTAAGGCTTGCATAAATACTGAATAACAAACTTAGGTGAATACACTGAAAATATTTTGCATGTAAAAATCGCTGCAGATGTATTAAAAATCGAGTTTCAATTAAAGTATTTGTAAATACGATCAAAAATTAAATTGAATTCATACCAATTAAGAAAATCGTTATATAAATTATTTTTGTTTTTGAAAAATTTAATTGAAAATTTTTCAATTAATGTTTTAATCATATCAATTAAAAATTTAATCAAAAATAATCAAAATTTTTAATTAAAGTATCGAAGAATTTCAAGTTTTTCCTGTGTACGAAGATGTAACTACAATCCATAAATTAGATATCTTCTAAGTTAAGAAAATGTAGCCATTTTCGTTTTGCATAAAATGTTAAATTAAGCGAAAACGCACCTTAACTGCTGAAGCTATTTATTTTTTTTGGAGACATGTTCATTTTTACTTCAAGTTATCTCCTTCACTGTAATTGTTGTCTTCGTCTTGACTCATTATTATTCAGTATTTGATATTTTGCTATTTCAAGTAATTGTTTTTTTCTTCTTTATCCGTGTTAATCTTAATATACTCGTATTTTTTGCTCGACTGTTAAGTGTAGAGCAAATTTAAGATTTATGTTTTTAAAATAGTTGAATACTTGCCAAGAATTGGTTGTTTTTCTTTCGTAAAAAAATAATCTTTAAATACTCATACCCTTTTCAAAATGTTTTCGTTGCCATGCTAATGACGTATTTTCAATAATTTCTTATTGGTCATATATCGTTTTGATTACGCTAATTAATTCATTAACGTTCGAAACATACATATTTTCAATTTTCAATTTATTCAAGGTTAAATAGTATTTCGTTTTTCTTACGAAATTTTTATTGTAAAATTACTTTATTTATAAAATTAAAAAATTACTTTATTATATTTATTTAATTCCTTTAATGCAATTAATGTATATTCCGATAAAATATAATTTAAAAAAATAAATACTTTAGTTATAAACTTATTCTATAGGTCTATTAAATTAAGCATAAATCTTTAATTAAATAAATTACTAATTGTTTGACTAAAATATTTTTCTTTTTTATTTCAGGTAAATTAAATATTTTAAAAAAAATATTTAGATTTTATACGTGAGTAACAAAAACATAAATTTAAAAAAAAATTAAGAAAATTTCAAATTAAAATAACATTTTTTCATAATTTGAAAAAAGTATCCTTTATAAATATCTTCATTAAACAATCGAAAACGCGGACTAAGTTGTTACATGGAATTTAATTAAAAATGTTTACATAATTTTTTAAGTTGTATAAATATGAAATACAACACTGATAACTATTCACCACAAAGAGTTGTCAGCTTTAAATTTTACAGAATAAAGCCCAGTGATGGAAGAAATGGTATACATTTTTTTCGTACATTTTGACCTTCGTTGGTACCGTGCTACTACCGCGATTAATTTCGTACAATTTCAAAATATGCCAAATTTTAAATTTTTTAATTGATATTATGTTGTTCAATTTATTCGGGTTCGGCATTGTTCGAGTAACCGAGTAACTGGATTTTGATTTTAATTTCGTTTGAGACGAAAACTAACACATAACTGACACACACTTGCAACGTGGATAATTATGTATCAACGTTGAAAACTCAACGTTTATACATTTTACATCTAACTTCTTCAAAAGTTTTGCATTACAAAAAATTAATGGAAAAGGAAATGAAAATCAATTTTACCATTATTATGGCACTAAGCTGAGAGAATAATCTTCGTGATATTTATGAATTTTTATATAGAAGCAGTGATATTATACTTTTCGTTAAGGTCACATTTACATGTGCACGAGAACCCGGGATTTGGGTATTCACCATCGTGATTTTCGATATAAAAAAAAAAAAAAATTGAACTAACCCTCTAATGCCCAAGATCGCCAAACAGTGTTCTTAAGATCTTAACTGGTTTTTAGCTAAATAGCAATTTTGCATAAAAGTATAGAAAAACATAATTTACTACTTTTCTTGCCTTCAATTTTTTGTTGTAGAAGGATGCGAAGTCAAATTTTCGTAAATTTCACAAAATTAGGTTTTTAAAACGGAAAGAAATATTTAAAAAATCAGTAAAATTTAATTACGCCCAACAATTTTTGGTATATAACTTTATTTTACCGATGGTGATAATTATAACAAAAAGCGAAATTATTTGAGTATTGGATTTCTTTATTCGTTTTAATTGTCTTATATCGCCTAAATGAAGCGATAAATCAAAATGTTATTGTTTGTGCTAGTTTTCAACGGTAAATACGCAGTATTGTTACGCTTTTACCTTTTAAAAACGTTGGTTTATTTCCTTTAAATAAACCGGGTTCTTTGCTATTGCAATTAAAATAACCAATTCCCTTGCTGACACCAATTGTTACGTTTTACCTTTTAAAAAAGTTCATTTCTCTTCTTTATGTAAACCGGGTTGGTGCTCTTTGCAATTAAAATAACACACACTCTTTTGTTTCATATTGAGCTTATTTATTTAATAAACACTTTATTACATTCAACTGTATAATACACACACAAGTTTACCAACGACTTCTATTGTAATACAACGTTTTAGTAAAGCCCGGCTGAATTACATATATGTACACAATCGCTAATAATCAACTGGGGATATTTTTCCTAAAATCTCAAAATTTTCTATTCTTTTCTATCCAATTTCGTTACAGTATAAATATTATCGCTATCAGAAGAAAGAGCAATAGAGGGTTAAATGAGTTTAACAACTTAAAATGCAAAATACATTGTATATTGAAAATCAAATTATATAAATTCGAAAAGACCTAGAACTTTTTGTGTAATTTTCTGCCATCGCAAATACAACAATATTGTAATGCTGTTTTTCCTTACATTTTATGAAATTTCCCTCTTTTAACAAGAAAATTTAATGCTAGATATCATAAATATTATTAAGCTACACCAATTAAAACTGACAGAAATGTACATTTACCAATTAACAACAGCAACATTTTACACTTAGTCATGGCCGACAGCAAAAGCAAACGAACTTAAATTTTGCGACAACAAAATATTGTGAATTAAATTCTATTTTAAAATTTTTATTATGCAACATTGTATTGAAAGCCCCAAGATGTAAGATTAGCAGAAAATAATCAGTGATATGTTGACGATTATTTTGCGTTTTCTTTTTTGAAATTAAATTTAACATGAGCGGAAAATTTGGAAAATAAAATAGAAAATCGAGAAAATTACTAAAAGAAATTATAATTTTTGTCTTTATTGTTTTTAAAATGTCAAAAACTTAGTTTATCATTTAATTTTGTATATAAATTAAAATGCTATACATAAGTTATTTTCAAATTAATATAAATTAAATTTGTTAAATGTGCTAAAATCCTAAAACTTATTTAACAAATTGTTAAAAATAATTTGTTGTAGGCTTGTCTCTACCTGGATTTCATTCTCATCAAGTTACGACGTTTTTAGAATTTATAGAAATATTTGTTAGGTAAAACTAAATGAGAATTTCCTGTCATCCTGTAAAAGAGTTATTTATTCAATATTTTAAATAAAAAAAAATATCACAATCTGCTTTGTCCTCTTCCAAAATACTACCATCATTGTTATATCCCAGCAAAAAAACTGCTTCGCTGGATGCAGCTTTGTAAGAGAATAAATAAAATTAATCCCTTACAAAGCTGCTTACGGAAGGCATGATTTTTCCATACAAAGGGCCCGCTTGGAAGCACGTTGTTTTGTGAGAAAAAGCGCATTATTCGCTGCTGAAAAATTGCAGCAAATTCATGTTTTTCGTAAGTGCATTTAACCGCAAATAAATTCATGCACTTTTTTTGGAAAAAGTGCTTTTTTTGCTGCTGAAAAGATGCAGTAAATTCATGATTTTCATTGAGCGCATTTAAACGCGTCTTCTTATGAAAATAAATGCATTCATTTGCCGACTTCAAAATGCAGACTGACTCATGTTTATGTGGCGTCTCTACATTAAACTCTACTAAAGAAGGGTAAAACACGATTGAGGTGACTCAGATTTCGTGCGCATTAATCTTTGGATAACTTACATTTTATTTTACTCCCTTACAACCCGCATCGTCGTAAGGGAATAGCGTAGCACTATAATTTTTCAAATAAGTTGCTTACGATTTGCTTCGTTTAAGGCAGTTTTGCAGGGTATACAATCAAATTGCAAAATTTTTTGTGTATTATATACGCATAAAGTGGCGCAACTCTTTAAAGCAGAATTTGTAGCGCGTTTTTAAGCGCTTCGTATTTTTACTGCTTCCAAAATACTAAAAATTTTTTGCTGGGATATTACATCAATTTAAATAAATTACCACTTGTAATAAAAATACATTTCCCGACAATATTACAACTTGTAATAGAATAACATTGCGCGACAATCGGAGTGTTCTGATAGATTCATTCATATCATTTTAGATCTAAAACAAATCTGATCAGATCTAAACTTATTTAGGCGGGATCTCTACAATTTAAATCGACAACCATTTTGATTTTCACAAATTGTTTTTAGATTGACAATGAACATTAGGATTCTCCCACTTTGTATGGAGGATAAGAGGAACACGTGCCTCAATGGCCCTCAAGTTTGAAAAACGGTATATATGGGAAAAATATGACTTTTTTTTAATTTGTTAAAATTTTTAATATTTTAAATTAATCTTGAATTAAAAGGATTAAAAAATCGTAATAAACAGTAAATTATCTTTCTAATAAGGTAATAAAAACTAAAATCGGTTAAAAAAAACCAAGTTATTACAATTGCCCCCGGCAACTAATGTGTCACAGAACGCTTAATAAAGAAGTTTGAGCCTAAATTTTGAAATTTGTAGAAATAATGTAATGCAAAAACATTTTCTTATTTTATTAACTCCAAGGTACTCAATTAAAAAGTATTTTTTCTCATGTGCTTTGAAAATTCATTTTAAATTAGTGCCAAAAAGGTCGGAATTCTTAAACACTGTTTTCAAATCTGCAATTTTACATTTTTAAAAATTTTTTTTAAAGAAATTTTAAAAAATCAACTATTGGACTTTAAGGTTTTATTAAGAACATATTGTATATTAAAAACTACAAAACTTGTAGGAATTCCTTTTTTCATTTGGCTGGGGCAGAGATTTTATTTTAACGGATTTCGAAAAGACGGCGATTCTTGGCATTTATTTAGCTTTTAGGCAAGTTTTTCTTTTTTCTTGTGCCCTTTAATTCTCTTTTAACAAGAACCCAATATCTCTCCACTAGCCTGAGCTCCGTGCAGTTTTGTGGATTTGCCTCTCTTGGTACAAAAACCACATTATTACCATTATACCACTCCAGCGCTTTCTTGCTGTAATGACAAGATGCTAAATCAGGCCAAAAGTAAGTGGATACATTGTTCTGACTCAAAAATGGAAGAAGTCTCTTCTGCAAACACTCCTTGATATAAATTTCGCTGTTTATAGAGCCAGATGTCACAAATGACTGGCTTCTTTGGCCGCAGCTACATATGGCTTGGTATACTAGGAATTTTTTAGGGAATTTCTTTTGCTTTTTCGACCTAAATTTTTCCGAAACATTTCCTCGAACATCGGAAACATAAAATTCTTGACCAGGGAGCTGCAAAAAATCAGCCAGGACATAAGTTTTGTCGTGCATTACACAAAAGTTGTATTTTTGAATAAAATTTGATTTCAATTTTCGAGCTCTGGTTTTGACCTCCAAATTTTTAAAAGCGTTTCTATCAGTCATGCCTTACGTTTCACTTTACGTATAAAAAAGTCCGAGCATTGGGCTAACCGAGCTGTTTTTCTGCCAGATGTGTTAGGAGCTCTCTAAAGGATGCTTTCAACTTTATATGCCTTACCAATGTTACGATAACCAGTCGTTGTTCCTGTTCCCGGCTTCCTTTCAATTGTCAGGTGTTCCAGAACCATTTTGACAACTTTTTGGCGGCGTACATTAGTCTCTTTGGCAATTTTTTTGTATGTCCATGTTTGGTTTTTTTTTTAAATATTTAATTATTTTTGAACGCACTTTTCTTTCATCGTCCATTGTGTAAAAAATTGCAAATTAAAACTCATGATGTAAATTAATTTATTAACTGACATATTTTTAAAATGTGGAAAAAAAATTATGAGAAGCTTTAAACCAAAGTTATATGCAAAAATGTGTGTTAACATTTTTATGATCTCACTCCTTACACTATTTTTCAATCTTGGTACATAAAATAAAGAAATATGTATTAATAATAGGTGTCCAGTCAGAAATTACCAGTGGTACAAAAAAAAATTCACTGGCATTCCACTGGGTGACCGTAGTGTTAAAAATAAATGTATGTCAGAAGTTAGAGTTTGGGACGCTTTGCCGGCGTTTGCAAAAAGCATTTTGCCTGTATTTGTTTTACCAAAATTTCAGTGGTTTATAAAAGTGTTTTTTTAGTACTATACCAACGTTTGAAACAAGTGGTTATCCAGTACTTTCCAGTTAGAAATTGCCAGCATTATAAAATCAGTGCACTGGGAGAGCAGTGGTTTTATTTATACAAATGATGACGCTTTGTTAAAAAAAGGTTAAGGTCAGAAGGTTGCGAGTTCAAATCCGGTAAAATTTATTTTTTAATTTAAAACAGCTTTTTTGTTTTTTTTTTCTCCTTTTTCCTTTTCTTTTTTTGTTGAAAAGCCGCATGCTAGTTCCAACAAACCTTTTGCCAGTGCTAGCATTTTAGCGCAGCCAACAGTTATCCAGCTGTTATCATTCATTTATATTTTTAGCCATCAAGTACACTGTGAGACAAATGGTAGGGGTCAGTGATCGGGAAGGGTTCAAACTACCGGGGAAAGTTATATCGGTAAAAAAGAAGTTATAGGAATCGAGATATATCGATTTGACCTTTGGTGGTCTTTTTTTTTTTGACATAACTCGAGAACCACTAGTCCGATTTTGCTCAAACAATTTTAAAAAAATTAAAAATTACAATTCCTTTAATCTGTTCATATAACGTTTTTCTATATACTCAACAGTTTTGCCGGTAAAAATAAATGTTTGTTACCGCTACCATAAAAATCAATAACCTTTTGTTTATTACTTTTTTTTTAATATTTTAGGCAAAAAATATTTTTTTCTTCATACATTTATTTTTACCGGCAAAACTGTTGAGTATATAGAAAAACGTTATATGAACAGATTAAAGGAATTGTAATTTTTAATTTTTTTAAAATTGTTTGAGCAAAATCGGACTAGTGGTTCTCGAGTTATGTCAAAAAATAGTTATATCTCGATTCCTAGGGGTGACCCAGCGAAACGCCGGGACACGTATAACATAACTTGTTTTTGACCGATATAACATTTCCCGTTGGTTTCTTCCCATCCCGATTTTGGATGTCGCATAGTGGTATTATATGTATATCTAGTTAGTTCAGTGGGTACAGCTCTCTTCTGCCAATCTGACAGCCTGCACCTACAAAAAAATTTTGTTGTCCCAACCGAATCCTTCGGTTGCTGCAACCGATAATTCGGTTGTCACAACCCTATTTCTGTTGCTCCAACTGAAATAGGGTTGCAGCAACCGAAATAGGGTTGCGACAACAGACATAGGGTTGAAACAACCGAATTTTCAGTTGCAGCAACCGAACGATTCGGTTGGAACCAAATTCGCTTGGGACAACAAATTTTTTTTGTAGGTGGGTTCAATTCACGGCAGGACCAAAAAATAAAAATACAAATCAACTTTCCTAAATTTTATTAATGAAAATCTATTGGGTTTGCCAGCGTTTTGCCAACTTTGAACATTTTTTTCTAAAGTGCTGTTCCGGTGCTCTTTGAATTGTCGGTTCTTTTATCTAATGATGTTATCATTTTGGGCATGGCAAAGCACTTTTTGCCAACACTTGTAACACTTGTTATTAAAGTGCCTTGCCTTCGCTTTCCGTTATGTATTTTTCTGACTGGGTGATTGTTTATTTACCATTTTCTTGTGATACCCATTATAAATTCTGTTTTTTTTTATTTTATTAATAATTTTTGAACCAGAATTCACTGGTTATTCGCATTATTTGATAATTTGCAATTGAAAATTTAAGAACAAAATACAAATAAACATACCAAAGCTAATAATCAGGGCCACGACTTTTATGCAAATGCAGGTTTGTTGGCAAATGCCCAAAAACGATTTTTGTTAATACTTTTCGGAATCGAATAATCTGCAACAAAATGGAATCGATTTGTTGTTGCAGATTTTTGCATACTTTATCTTTTGTTTGTTTGTTCTAAATGCATATATATTTCAGATTTTATAATTGTTATTGCATACTTTTGCATAATTGCATAATTTTTTAAATGTAAAAGGAAGATTTAATAAAAAAATATTTTAAAACAAGGCACTTATAACACTTAACACGGCATTTAGATATTTAAATTGGATTTGATTTTTAATGCCCGTAATTTTAACCAATAAATACGTATGTTAACCAATAAATAAGCTTACACGCTTAAATATAATAAGCACTTGCAGGTACATATCTACTGCTTGAAATTATGGACAACGCTCTCGGGTAGCCAATATGATTTTTAAAAATCGAGAAATTTAAAATGCATGTTTGTACTGTTTTTAGCTTTTTACTTTTAGATTTTTAGTGCATATTTCCATTTAATTGCATATTTTTAGCGCATATTTTCGGTACTTAGTGCATGACAGTCGCTGTCCTGGTAATAATCTTAATTAGTGTTATTTAGTTGGTAAACAACGAAAATAATTAGAAGATTAACAGCAATTAACATGATATAACAATAAAATTAAATGCCCAGCTAAAAATCGACATCCACACTCACAATATATTTTCCATAACCGATTGAGGTTTATTTGGAAAGTAATATGTAAAGTTTGTTTTCAATTGAAGAATCAATTAAAATCAGAGACCCAAAATAACTGTTATATTTCTAAAAAAGTCACCACCCAAATTTATTTAATTATAATACTTCAATAATGCACTATATTTTATAAATCATATTGCACAAAAAAATCACAAAGTTCGGCAAAGATTTTAATTTTTTCAATTTTTATATTTTACTCTATAAATTTCTGTTGTTTTTTGATTTTTATTTTAAAACTTTTTATAAAAGTTACAGAATGATTTTTTTGAAAAAATTAATCAATAACTTTTTTATTTGATAATAAAATAAAAATTAAAAATTAAGCTAAATGGAATGCCGGAAGTTGCTGGAATATACATATTTACTCACTTTAGATCACTGTTCAATCTTTTATTAACACTAGTTGACATCATCAGGATATTATAATTGGTGAAGTCATTGGTTCTATGGCTTTTGATTTATATTCTTAATTGTTATTTTTTGATAAAGAAAAAAAATTACAAAATAACTTTTATTATTTTTGAAAAAATAAAAATCGTGTTTGGATTGTTTTTGTTTGAATTAAAAATAAAAATCAAACAGAGCAAATAAACAGAAAATTAAAAATACTCAAACAAGAAATAATTGTAAAACAATCACTTTTTTGAATAAAAGTTGTAACTGTTACGTCCCTGATTAAAATACATTGAAACATATTGTTTAACTTTTTTTTATCAGTCAATAAAAATGCAAACCCCAAAAAAATGTATCGTCTGTAGGAGTTTATATTTTCAGTCAAATGTGTTATTTTTAGAGTTGATTTATAGGAAGAAGAAGAAAACATTTTTATTGAAAAATTTAACAGACACAAGGGAATCACCAGACTGCCGCAGTTTCGTCTCACCCAAAGACTCGTCAGTGGTTAGTTTGAGTGGCAACTGATCAAAGTAATTTTTAATTGTTAATTTGTATCTATATGAAGTACTTTTTGTGTATTGCCATGACCGGGGATTGAACTGGCAGAACTATTTTTAGTTTTCTATTTTTATAAAAAATAATTTAAATAAATTCGTTGTTTTCTGTTTTAAAACAAAAAAATCAAATATTTTTGGTTTTCTTTTTTGTTAAAATAGTTTCTTTATATACAAAATTATTTCATTTTAAATTACAAGAAATTCTTTACTCATACACACAAACATATCCAATAAAATTATGAACGTGTGTGTAGTGTTTTGAAAATTCAACCAAAAAAAAAAAATTATGATTGTTTTAACAGAATTTTCAATTATTTTTGTTTCTTTTATGGATTGTTTTTAACAAAGTTTGAAAATAAATAACAAAATGGTTTGAATATAATTAAAAATCAGTAGTACTTCTTTCAATTGTGTTTTCAATTAATTTAATGTGTATTTTAGGTTGTTTTTAACGATAAAATATTGTGAGTGCATGTATGTGTGTTCGTGCATGCTTGTTGATTCCCTAATTCCCATCTTTTGAACTGAATTTATATTTTGGGAATGAATTCTCTGACAAAACATAAGGAATTATCTTGAAGAAATTCATTAATTTTTTCTAATTCCTTCATAAAATTTAATGCACTGATTCATTAAGGAATTTATTCAATTCTAATTAATTCCACTTTTGGTCAAAGAAATCATTCAATAGAAAATGAATCCCCAGGGAATTGATTCAGTTGTGCGCTTTTACTTTTTTCGTTTAATTCCCTAAGGAATTTACTTACATTTAGATTAGAGTGGTCCAAAAAAACATGAAATTTGGAATTCGCAATCTCCACAATCTTGCCCCTATTCCTTAATGTCTAAAAACTCTTTGTGCCAAGTTTCAGCTAAATTCGCTTTTATTTAGAATTAGCAGAAAAAATTGTCTTTTATGAATTAGTAACTGACTTTAAATTGAATTATTTCTTATCCTGTACGCTATTATTTAACAATTTTGTTTTTTAAATATAATCTTAATTAATGTGAAAAAAAGGAATTTGAAATCAAAACTTAAAAAATTAAGTAACTTTTAAGTAATTTACGGTTTTTTTTTATTATACAAAAAATACATATTTTAGTTAAAATTTCCAAATCGTCCCTGTTTTTGCTTTGTATGCGCAAAATTTCTCAAATATGATCTTTATTTTAACGAAAATTATGAATCAGTAATCAAAATTTAAAAAAAATTTCTGGTTTATAATTAATTCGCGGTTTTTGAAAATTCAAAAAAACTCAAGTTTTTTGAGGTATTTTCCTAATTACCTGAAAACGGTGTTATCGAAAAATCCAATTTGTTATAATTTTGCAATTTACTAACCAAGGACCTTTATTATATACAACACTGATTTTAATTTTATCCCAGATATCCTTGCAAATTAACTTAAAATTTGACTTTTTTTAATATTTCGCTATTATTTAGCTTCCCTAGTAAAACTGATTTTTATATAACCATTTATGATTTTATACAATTATATCTCATCGAGTATTGTGAAATGTATATTATATCAAAAGATATTTAATTATATAAAATCATATTAACCAGATCCACCATTTCCCGGATCAAATCATATATGGGTTAACATAATTATGTCTAAAAACATATTATTAGATCCGAAGAATAGTGGATCTGCTTAATATGATTTTATATAACTAAATATATTTTGATATAATGACATAAATCTATGAAATCATAAATGGGTATTTAAAAATTATCTTTACTCGGGTTGCTATAATTTTATTGCTACCAATAATCCTATCTCACATAATAGGACATTCCGTAGATATATGTGACCTTCTCCGAGAAAAGGGACCTAGTGTGTAAGAATGAAGTTTTGAGAAGAACGAATTCAAATTTTCATAACGCATTATCACTTTGAGCACACCTTCAGTTGGGAGATGCGTAAATGCGGGGTAAATAAATTTTTATCAGAAATCGAACTCATTTCATCGTATTCTACACCCTTTTAGGTACCAGAATTTGTGTGTACTTACTAGTATCCCCGAGTGCTTTCAAACCTACACACAAGCTGGCTTACTTTACCCACGGTATGGCCGCATTGTAATGGCCCACAAGCCAATATACTTCGTGAGTACACACAAGTATAGTGGCTTGTAAGTTAGACAAAATTTTTGAAAATTTTCAAATATTTTAAATTTCATATACAATTGTTATCACAAGTATCCCAAATCGTAAGTGAACACAATGTGAAGTACACGAAATCGATTACATTGTGTGGGCTTACACGTTTTTCTAAAGGGGTGGCATATTTTTAGGGTTGTGAAGAGTTAGAATTCCAACTTGTTTTTTGGACAAGTCCAATTTAGATATTACCTCAGATTTCGTTAATACTCATGTATGGACATTTATGGAAGCATGTATGGACATTTATATATCAATGTATGGACATGCATGCATGTTTATGAGCATGAACGAGCATAAATTAAACCTATATGAATCCATATACTCGTATGTCGATTTTTAACCGGGTGGGTGAATAATATCTTATCATTAATTATTTTGAATAAACAATCAAAATTCAAAAAAACAAATTTTATTAATAGAGCTACGAAAAAAAACCAAAACAATATATTAAAAAATAATTATAAATTTTTGTTTTTTTCTCTGTGGGATTTGTCCAAATAATAATAAATTATCTTGACGTGTTGAAATATATATAATTTATTAGGAAAAATGAGTCAAATTTAAAAATAAAAAATAATAGTAATAACAATAGTTGTCTTTAAATACATTTGCAGCGGTCTTCTTTACCTACACAATATTCTGAGTGTATCTATTAAAATACACCGCAAAAAGGTGTAGTTATAAATGTTTCAAAAAAATTAGTGTCGAACTCCAAGTGAAATTCAGAACATATGAATTATTTTTATATCAAAAATTAGTTTTATATGACCTTTGCTCAGGAACTTTGTAGTAATCACATAAAGAAATATTTATATAATAAATTTGCACTCTTTTAGCTCCTTGTCAGTCATTGAAAACATATCATCTTCATTGTGTTTATTTAAACATTAATAAATTCGAAAAAAATTATACAAAAATCTAATCGGACGTTTCTCCATAAATTAACACTTTATACATACATACTTCGTTTTGTTTTTATTTACTTTTCTTAACACAACGAAACTACAAGGCGTATAATCACCCAGTCAGAAATCGCCAGTGGTACAAAAAATTAAGCACTGGCATACCACTGGGTAAGCACGGTGTTAAAAATAAATGACTGGGAGAATACTCATTTGGAACGCTTTGCCCGCGTTTGCAAAAAGTGTTTGCCAGTATTTGTTTTACAAAAAATTCGGTGGTTTATAAAAAAAACCACTGGCAAAGAATGGGATTAGAGTGATATGCCAAGGTTTGCAACCAATGGTTATCCAGTGGAAGCTAGTCTAAATTTACCAGCGATACAAAAACCAATTCACTAGTAGAGCAATGATTTTTATAAAAATGCTGACGCTTCGCTAAAAAAGGTTTGTAGTCAGAAGGTTCTAAATTTAAATCCGGTTGCAAACAAAAATTTTTTTGATTTTTTTTAATTTAAAAATTTCTTTGTTTTATAAAATCATTTTTTTTTTTTTTTTTTGTTTGTGGGAAAGCTCCTTTAAGACCAACTTTTTTCTCTCTCCCAATGCTGGCATATTAGTCCCAAAAAATTGTTTGCCAGTACTAGCATTTTAGCACAGTCACTAGTTGTCCTTATCACTTATTTATGTGTTTAGCCAGCAAGTATTATATGTCTCGTTAGCTCAGTGGGTAGAGCAATCGTCTGCCAATCTGACGGCCTGGGTTCAAATCACGGCAGAACAAAAAAGAAATACATATGAACTTTTTTTAAATTTTATTTTGGAAAATCTATTTCCAGACCACCTGTTTATTGGTTTTGCCAGCATTTTGCCAACGTTCAAAAATTTTGTTCTTCCAGTGCTTTTCCGGCGCTTTTTGAACAGCCGGTCCTTTTGTCTAATGATGTTATCATTTTGGGAATGGGAAAGCATTTTTTGCCAGCACTTGTACCACCTGTTAAAGTGCTTTGCCATCGCTTTCCCTTTTGTATTTTTCTGACTGGGCATACATACTCGTACATTAGGTGTTTCTTTTAATTTATTTAATATTTTTTTTTTACAAAGTGATAATGTGTATTTAAAATAAATAAATTTAGTTCGCTTGAGTTATAACATTTAGGCCCGTTAACTTACCTCTTTTTTTATTTACTTCATCCAAATTTTAATATTTCTTGTAAACAATGCTTAAATTTAACCAAACACATTTTTGTGTTTAAGAGTTTTAACCAAGGCTAATTAAGAATAATATACTACACCCTGCATGAGATATTTTTATAAATTAAACTTCTACTGATGATTATTAGGGCAAGGAATTCCATGCAAATGCATGTTTTTTCTCGATAATCCGAAACTAATATGGACTAAACCTTTATTCGAATCATCAAATTTAGAACAAAATGGCATTTGTAGTTGCATTTTTTTTTTGCATATTTTAACATAAATGCATGTTTTTGCATATTTGGACTTTAAATGCATATTTGGTGCCTTTTTAATGCATATTTTGTGCTTTTTAATCCATATTTGTACATATTTTTCATTTTTAGTAGCATTTTTTATTTTGTAAAAAATATAAAAAGTTTTTACTTTTCTAGTAGGTTTGAGATTAAGAAGAAGAATAAACCTTCCTCAAAAGTTATAAACACATTAAATTTGCAAATCAGACTAGATCTAGTTTCTGCCTTTTTATGGACAGGCTTCATCAGTGATCTTCCATTACATTGTATTATTGTTTATATTTTTTTTGTCAGATTGTCTCTATATGAATAATTTCAGAAGTGATCAAACAGACATATACAAACATTCTACTTCAGATTCAATCAAAATAAACATTTTTAAAACCTTATTGACCTATGGGAAATCTTCGAGTTCTGTGTCTGTTTACAAAATAACTAACTTAAATTTATTTTTAAGTTTAAAAGTGCATTATTTTTGCAAAAATAATAGTTTTTAGTGCATATTTCTTATATTTTTAGTGCAAATTTTTCTTTTTTAACCCATATTTTAGCCGCATATTTTCCATTTTTAAGTGCATGAAATTCCTTGCCCTAATGATTATTAAAAAAAAATTTGAAGCGCAGCTTTAATCCAGTGCACTTTTACTGGGGATCGTTTATGATGTCTACACTCAAAATAATACGTCTGTTGGCTGGGCAGAAAAATTTGTTACTTTAACAAAATTTATTCCTGTTTTTTGGCTTAAAATAAAATTTGTTGATTTTAACAAATTCTTTTGTTACATTTAACAAATCTAAAATAAGTAAGAAATTTGTAAAAAGATGGTGGCGCCATCTACCGGGTAATAACAGTAACATAAAAATATATTTTAACAATAAATTTGTTAAAATTTAATTAGTCTAAAAGTACTGAGGATTTTTAGTATCTATTGTGTTAAATGAAGATAACTAAAATCTTTGCTTAAATAAGTGTTTCAACTAAAAATTTGTTAAAAATTAGTGAAATCGATTTGAAACTGGGTTGGCAGATTTTTCTACTGACGTATTATTTTAAGTGTACTACTTTAATAAGAAAAATAATCATACAACATGAATTAAACGGGTATTTAGCTTTCCTGAACAATTGTATTGTATATTTGCAGATATCCCTTATTGAACAAAAGCCCTCGATATGTATAAAACATTATTTTATATAAAATCAACAACTAATTTTTGATAATCAATTCGCTGTTAGATCATATAGTTTAGATAATGAAATAAAAATACTTCTCGTTATTGTATTTCTGATATTTTTTATTTTTTTTTCTTTAAGAAATAGGGTTGCCGCACTTACACTGATTTTAAAACTGCAGTACGATTAAATAGTTCAGCATTTAGATTTTTTATATTATGAGCAGTTACTGCGACTGTACTCTTAAACAGCTCAACCATAAATTTTTGGTTGAGGAAATCAAATTATTCGATTGGGACAACAAAATTTAAACCACTTTTACCAAAACATTTACAACTCTGGGTCCGAGTATAAGCAATATGGGTATTAACATTTTTCTAAAAAAAAAATTTAAAAAAATTGCTGAACAATTAAAAAAAAAACTAAAAAGTATTCGTTCAATTTCATTTTCGTTCAGTGAACTAAAAAAAAATTACGTTAAATGAATTGAAAAAGAAAAAAATAACGTTCACTGAATTAAAAAAGAAAAAATAACGTTCACTGAATTAAACGAGTAAAAAGGTTTAAGTCGGGCATGCCGACTATACAATACCCTACACCAGTCTGGTTAAAAGCCAACTAATGTTTGGATCCGAAATTCGAATGGGTTAAAATGAGGCTTGTGTCAAAATTTTCTATAATGTGAGTCAGCGCACCAAATTTCATTAAAATATCTTAATATTTGCGACCTGCAGTTTGTAACCAAGCCAATTTTGGGGGGGACCCTTATATGGGCACTAGTTCTAAACATGGACCGATGTTCACCAAAATCAATAGGCTTCGTCCTTGGGCCAACATAGGTTTATGTACCAAATTTCATTAAAATATCTTAATATTTGCGACCTGCAGCGTATAAACAGTATAATTTTGGTAGGACCCTTATATGGGCACTAGGTCTAAACATGGACCGATGTTCACCAAAATCAATAGGCTGCGTTATTCGGCCAATATAGGTCTGTGTACCAAATTTCATCAAAATATCTTAATATTTGCGACCTGCAGCGTATAAACAGTATAATTTTGGTAGGACCCTTATATGGGCACTAGTTCTAAACATGGACCGATGTTCACCAAAATTAATAGGCTGCGTTATTGGGCCAATGTAGGTCTGTGTACCAAATTTCATCAAAATATCTTAATATTTACGACCTGCAGCGTATAAACAATATAATTTTGGTAGGACCCTTATATGGGCACTAGGTCTAAACATGGACCGATGTTCACCAAAATCAAACTTGTTCGTCCTTGGGCCAACATAGGTCTGCGTACCAAATTTCATCAAAATATCTTAATATTTTCGACCTGTAGAGTGCGCACAAGATTGCATGGACAGACAGACGGACGGACGGACAGACAGACAGACGGACATCGTTAAATCGAAATAAAAAAAAATTGTGAACCGATCGGTATAATATAAGGTGGGTCTACGACCAATATTTTTTGGTGTTACAAACATCAGCACAAACTTATAATACCCTGACCACATAGTGGTGTAGGGTATAAAAACAAGAAATTACTTTCACTGAATTCAAAAGCTGTTTTCTGTCGTTCAGCTCACAGTGGAGTGTTTTCAAAATATTTTGGAAATAATTTAGACATTTCTTATTGGTTCGTCGAATTGAAATGAAACTTCACATGCCCATAGCAAACGTAATTTCGAAATCGATCGCACAGACCCACCGGGAACTGTGACACTGGACTCCAAATTACGTCACCTCGAGCATGTGACAACTTTGAAAGTTTGTAATTTTTCGATTTATGAATCAATTTTAAAAAGAATAATATTTTTATAATCTGCTAGCGAAGGCCTACAAGAAGGATGATTTATGTGGGATATCTCTTAAATTATAAATGTTATTCGCATTGGGAAAATGAAATTTTGCATTTTTTTTAACAATCTGCTCCGGTGTGAACATAAATTTCTTGCTTTTCAATTCAGTAAACGTATTTTTTTTTCTTTTTCAATTCACTGAACACAATTTTTTTTATTTAGTTCACTGAACGAAAATGAAATTGAACGAATTCAGTAGGTGAATTAATTTAGTAAGGAATTTATTCACTTTTTATCCGTTAGATTTATAAAATTCAACGCGTTCACCAGTGAATTAATTCATTTGATTTAATAAAACGAACTATAGCAATTGAATTAATTGTTTGAATTTGGTTTTTGTTGAACGAATTAAGTGAATTATTTAAGCAAAGGAATTCATTCAATGCTAAAGAAAAGTGAACTCGATTGGTAGTGAATTCATTCAAAAACGAATTAATTCTTCAAAGCTCTGTTTAAAACTCTGTAAAAAAGAACCGGGAAAAACTGAGCCAACGTTTGACCAAGGTTTTTTTTAGCCGAGAATGAGCGCCATCTGAATAACGAATAAAATTATATAGCTTCTTTGAAAGAAATCGGTTAACAGCGCTTATGTTTCATATTCAAGCTCATGGCTAGTGAGTAGGGTTTTTCTTTTCCCGGCCTTTTTCATTTCCCGGGACAGCGGGATTTTTTCTAGAATTTCCCGGGATCCCGGGAATTCCCGCTCCTTCGAAAATAAATAAATCCGACATATGTTGTACTTGAAAAACTCAATTTCTATCAAAATACCGTCGGACAAATTCCATTTTTTGGTTGTACCCATGAGAAAATCTACTTAATATATTCTGAAAAAAAAATATAAAATAGCCACTTTTTCTTAATCAATTCGTTTAACAGTTTAACTCGCGAATTAATATTAGGTAATATATTTTTATGGAAGGCCGTTTTAATTTTAATTATCTTTTCAAACGAGAAACGAATTGATTTAGAAAAAGTGAAAGAAATTAAATTAAAAAAAAATTAAAAGACATGTGTATTTTTTCATCCATACTTCCACGATATATTGGAATTGTTAATGGGAGGGAAATGACAAATTTATTATAATGAAGTTTTAGAGAGATTTAAAAGAATATTTTTAGTCGTTTATTATATGAAATTCTGGACCAATTCATTTTGTGTCTTACACGAATTTAAAATTTCAGCCCTGGGGTTGAATTACGGCATTCGTGATCGAAATTTTTCGTTTAAAATTAATTTTTGATTTCGGAAAATGAAGCATTTGGATAAAGTTTTTTGAGCCAGGGATTCTACAAATCTGCCTTAGATTGGATATAAAATATGGTGTTATCTCTGTTAGTTTTTATGTATTTACACATTGAAAAGACGGATTTCGAACAATTTCGCTCGTTCACGAATGCCGTAATTCGGCCCCTGGCTTATGTATTATGATAAAAAACGATATTTAGGGCGAGTTTTATAGTTAGAACCAAGATCGATTTTTGCATAAATATTTCTTAAAAATGAAGCCAAAATATTTATATTTCTAGATATTTTGTTTCTATGTAGATTTCAGAGTATTTTTCACAACATTTTTTTTAGGAAATTCGCCTAAATCTTTTTATAAAAATATAAACTAAAATATTATTAAGGGAGTGTGCGAACTAAAATCGAAACTAAATTCAGGTTTCTAAAATTTCCATAAAATTTTAAAAAGTTTTCAAAAAATGTTCAAAGAAATTTAAAACCCTTTTTTGAATTTGCATTTAGTGTAGAATTTATTTAGCCGCCTTGCACAGGGCCTGACTAGTTTTTTTAACTTCAATTGCTATTTATTGAATTGCAAATTTTTATGCCACAACTACTTAAAAATAAATTATTTAATTTTCATAGTTGCATTTTAAATTAACATACAAAAAAAACCCCAAAAAATTAAAAAAAAAAACATTTTATGCATTATTTGTAAAATAAATAAAATTTAAAAAAATATATTTGAAATTAAGGAATATTAATTTTAAAAAAATTATTTGAAGTAAAAAAGTACTTATATTAATTAAAAGTTTGGAGGTATGTATTTAGAACCGAAATACTGATGTTGAAATGTATATATTACTTTATTTGGAGAAAGGTCATAATTTTAAAGAACACGTTCTTTCCGAGGTACGAGAAATTTTGTTGGTAAACTTAATAATGGCTGATAAAATTTGTTTTCGGTTTAACTAAACTAAATTCAACTGATATAAAAAAACTCGGCATAAATAGTACTTTTTTTAATACTAAATTCTGTTTATTGAATTTTAAATCGCATTTTTTAATTTTAAATGTATATTTTATTTCAATTAATTTAAAAAAATTAATGCTTTAAATTTAAATAATGCTTACAAAATTGTAATATATTAGCTAAAACTTCTATAAAAGGATAAAAAAATCCCGGGAAATCCCGCACAAAATTCCCGGGATTGCGGGATTGAAAAAAGGGCGGGATTCCCGGGAATTCCCGGGACGAGATTACATAAACCCTACTAGTGAGTCAAAACATTAAATGAGCTTAATCAGTTTCAATACGAATTTAGGAACCAAATTTTGTCCAGTTATTTTTAGAATTCCGACTTGTAGTTTGATTATAAGGGCGATTATTCATTGTATTTGAACAGACGGGCATCAGCACAAATACGAGGGCAGTACAAAATGTTCTTAGCCTGACATAGCGATGGCGGTATTAACAGCAAAAAGCTTTGTATAATGGAAACTACCTTCCGTCGTATGAACACATGTTAAATTTCATTTCGATCTGTCAACTCATTCGTAAGTAACAGGTGTTCAAAAAAGGCGTTTCAGAGATTTTTTTGTAATGGAAAAATTAGAAATTGTTTTTTTTTTTCATACACGTTAAAATTTAGCTATTTGGCAAAAAAAAAACCATATTTTTCAATAAAAATCACCTTTTTTTAAAAAATAATTTTTTTTTTCTTGAAATGTACACCGCCTTTGGAATTCATATATAAAAAAATGATTAAAATCGAAGAGATAATGCATATAAAGGTTAATCAGGGGATAGAATTGCTAGAAAAACGGTGGAATAAGTGTATTGAAGTTTCAGGAGAATAATTTTAAAAATCTAGCTCTTGTTTTTCATTGTTAAGCTGCCTACACACTAGGGAACATGGTTGAGGGAACAAAAAATATCAAAAAATTTTGTAAACACGAAATGCACGCTCTCAACACTCACACACACACAAACGCACTCACACATTCACAAAAAATGCTCTCTTTTTTTAAGTATGTTCCCTAGTGTGTAGGCAGCTTTAGGCTAAGAACATTTCGAACTGCCCTTGTAAATAAAATATATTAAATCTGTTAATTTTAAAATAATAAATCATGTTACTGTTTTCTCATAAATTCTTGCACACATGGTAACCCTGTTTTAATATTGCCGGCTCGCATTTTATTGTCTACCCGA
This sequence comes from Leucophora obtusa, assembly GCA_949987735.1. Lineage (NCBI taxonomy): Eukaryota > Metazoa > Arthropoda > Insecta > Diptera > Anthomyiidae > Leucophora > Leucophora obtusa. The sequence continues at coordinate 137,868,677 of OX465298.1, forward strand.
ACAAAATATTTAGTTTGTGTTTAACTAAGTGTGGGTTACTTTAGATGCACGATTTTCTGTTAATTCAGTGTTAATATTGTTGTTTGTTGTCATTAGCCGAAAATTTAAATACTACACTCAAAAAAAAAAAAGTCAGTAAAGTCAGCAAAAAATGTTACTGTGTCAGAAAATTTTTAGTCAGGAGCGTGCTTGCAAAAAAGTTGATAATTTCAGCAAAAAGGTTTGCTGAAAATCAGCGAGCTGATTTTTACCAAAAAAACAGTAATCTTCAGCAAAAGTTTTGCTAACATTTAGTCGACTGCAAATGAAAAAAAAATCCTTGCTAAAATCATTAAACTTTTTGCTGAATATTAGTAGACTGAAAAAAACTCAAAAAACTTGTAGCGAAATTTTACTTTAGTTAATTTATTTGCTGAAAATTTAAATATAGAATATGTGTAGAGTTGTTTTTCTTTTTTTGTCATTTCCGTTTCCAGACAAGCTGCGACATCTACATGTTGTCTATCTGGTTGTCGTCCACGCTACACGAAGAAAAAAGGGATTGTGGGATATATTTACAGGCAATTATATATATGTTTATAAACTACTATACTTATGTTTGAGGTGTGTTTCCAATTATTTTATTTTTATCGTTATAATACGTATGTCTACAGGCAAACACTGTAATGTTTGAATGTTAGTCATATTTTCCCCCTTAAACAAAAATATATTTGCATTTTTATTTTATCATTATTATGTTTGTGGAGTGCAAATATAATAATGATAAATATATATATATTTGCCTGCAAACATTTATATATTTGCGAGTAGATGTATTTCATATGATTCAAACATACATATGTTTACAGGCAAAAATATTATATTTGCAGGCAAAAATATTATATTAAAAATACGGCAAATATATTTTGACAGTTCTTCCAAACATATATGTATATATCACCAGCAAATATGTTTCCTGCAAGGCGATTTTTTTCAGCGTGTATAAATGCGGTTATCAGCACAATTTTTGTAGCAAAATAAATTAGTAAAACATTAGATCAAAATTAGTTTAGTGCTAAAAAATATAACTAAAATTTTTGCTGAAAACGGAATTTCAGCAAAAAAAAAAAAAATGCTGAAAACTAGTATAGTTGATATAGGTACCTACAAGACGTTTCACTAATTTTTCTACTAACTTATTTTTTTGAGTGTAGACAAAAAAAAAACCAATCGAAAACAAAATTTTGTAATTATTTGTTTTTTTTTTTTTTTTTTTTGTTAGTATGTCTATTTTTTTTACATATTTTTAAAAATAATATAATAAACGTCTCAAAAGAGTTGCGTTTTTTAGTATTTTCTTATTGGAAATATTTGTATACCGTCGTCGCATTTAATAGCTGCTCTCCACTGTTCTTCTATCACGTTCAACGACGTCTGGTTTAGTAAACAAAAACTTGTCGCCGGCGCTAGTTTATAAGTGGAGTGTATTTTATACCTACGGAATATTCGCTGCTTTCTATAGAAAAAAACAAACAGAAACAAAAAAAATAATCTTTAAAAAAAATATAATTATAAATTTACGTTATGTACAGTTAAGAAAAAATACCAAATTATACGTAAAAAACGCGTTTATTGAACCTTTTTAAAAAACAAAAAAACAAAACAAAAATATTAAAAATCTTAAAACTCAGAAGTTGTTAATTTGCTTTTCAAAACATATTTACAAAATAACTATACAGTATTCCACAAAAGTATGATTCGCCATCTAAATTATGTTCAAAAATTAAAATACAATTTATTTTTTTATTTGTTTCTTTCAATATATTTGTATATTTTTATGCTAACCTTGTATACACCTTGACAATGGATAAATGAATGGATATATAGAGATGGTTAGTTGTGACTTCCAATTCGGTTTAGGTGTTGTTTTAAATTTGTTTAGTGTCGGTGATAATAATTATGATGATGATTTATATACCCTACAATACTCATTATGGGTTGGTTGAACAAATAATGGACCGAAGAACCAATCTTATATTGATCGACTCTAAATTATTTTCTATCTCCCATGCCAACCTTTTTATCAAACTTCAAATTGCAAATATAAAACTGTTTAATCCCTCATAGATTATCAAATTTTACCCATTGAAATTTGGGTAAAATTTGGTAAAAAAAAGTTACAAAATACCCCGTGCATCTGGTGTATGTTACCAAAAATTATGCCTGCAAATATATAGTAAATTTGAACACTTTAATTTCTACTTCTCAAATATTTTTAGGACATAATGATTAGAAAGACAACTGAACTAAGCTCCCGTATAAGAAGTCCCTGATATCGGACCTCCTCATTTAATATGTTCGGTATTTTTGCTTATTTTCTGGTTTACCACCACCACCAGACCAAATCGTCATTTAATATAGGGTATCTCATGGTCGATCTTGATCGTATATAATATTCTTGTTTTGTATTACTTTGCTTTTGTGTTGGTTTTTATTGGTTTTATTGAGTTCACTCAGTACAACACAACACAAAAAATTATAACATATTTTTGTAGTTATTTCTCCCCTATGTTTTTCGTTGGATTTTCCACACGTGTTTTGTTATTTTTTATGGGAATTTTAAAGTTATTTAAAAAAAAAATATGTTGTTATTCTTTGTTTATTTCCTTAGAAAAGACTTCTGGTATTACGTAAACTTGAACTATTTTTCCCCCTTTTTTGTTGTAAGAACAATAACATTTGTTTTTTTTTTTTTTTGACAAACATTCTTGATATATTAAAATAACAGTTTCTGTTCTTTTGTAGATTTCTCTCCAATTTTTTGACGTCTATAAAGCGGGAAATACACTAAGGAACATTTTTTTACGAATGTTGATTTGTGTATGTTAATGTTAGTGTTGACATTCGTGCAATTCGTGTTTACAAAAGTTTTTGATATATTTTGTTCCCCACTCAATGTTTCTTAATGTATTCGCCGCTTAATATTTTTAAACAGGCAACATAAGTTATGTTTCAATCTGGCAGCACTGAAACATAGTTTTATACATTTATTGTGCAGTAAAAGAAAGATAAAACACTATATAAACTACTATAGAAAAAAATTCTTTAAAATTTAAGCATCATAACCTAAAAATATAAATGACAGAGTTTCAGTATTTTACATCTGATCAAAAATGGTTTTTGTTTAAGCTTTTGAGCGCTCTTACTTTTCAATTCATAAACCCCGCCTGGAAGGTTTTTGCGTATCCATAAAACCTTTCATTTGATACCCAATTTCCGAAAAAGCCAAAAAAAACCAAAAAATATGGAATTGGGCCGCTAAAAAATACGTTTCTTCTTTTTGTCCAACTTGTCCATAGTTGCTTTAAAATAAAACAAAGGAAACCAAAAATAGGAAAAATGGGGTAATTTTTCTAAACCTTTTTACCCCCTATCTGTAAAAATAGCACCACAATAAACATTTGCAAAAGGGGAAACTTTAACCCCCCAAAAACATAGTGCCAGGTGTAAACTTTTAAAACGCCCATACACGTATATTTTTGTTTTGGCTCCTCTGCCAGAATCAGTTGTCAGAACCTTGTAAGTGTTTTTTTTGTACAGTGTAATTTGAACTACTCATACACTCAACAAAAAAAGTCTGTGATGGCTACTGAAAATTTGGTGTTATTACACTCATAGAAATAAATCTGTAAAAATAGCAGAAAAAGTAAATAAAAATTTGTTAAAAATGATGGTGCAGAAAAAAACTAATAAATTAGCAGATTTTTGCTGCTAAATACTAGTAAAATAAGACCAGAAAAAATAAAACTGGTAAATTTAGAGAATTTTATAGTAAAGTGTTGTTTTTTCAAACTTGTCGTATAGACAAAATACAATTAATATTGTAATTAATATTTAATTTTAATAATTCTAATTTAGTAGGTTTGAGGTTAAGAAGAAGAATAAACCTTTTCATCAAAAGTTATAAACACATTAAATTTGCAAATCAGACTAGATCCAGTTTCTGCCTTTTTTTATGGACAGGCTCTATCAGTGATTTTCCATTAAATTGTATTATTGTTTATATTTTTATTGTCAGATTGTCTCTATATGAATACTTTCAGAAGTGATCAAACAGACATATACAAACATTCTACTTTAAATTTTTTTTTTGTTTATCTTCTTATTTCCTCCGTGTCACCTTTTCGCAAATGTTAGTTATATTTAAGTTAACTTTTAGTTAATGGAAAATGAGAAATTGTACTGCAAAATCTACAGAAAATTTTGCAAAATATTAGTAGACTAAAAATAACAAAAGCAAACTGTTATATCTACAGTGGTGGAAAATTTAATAGGAACGATTAAAATTTTTTCTAATTTTTTTTTCGTTGCCTTTATTTTTAAAAATCAAAATAGTGGCTAAATTCGCACCGGGAGGCAAATATGTGGTTTAGAAAATTGTGCAGAATTTTAACATAATGTCTGTTTTTCTATTTTGTCACTTGTTTTAAGTGGGCGTGGCTTTCAATGAAATATTAGCGATATAGACCTGTTATCAAATTACAAAGTAAATTCGAACAAAGAAAATAATGCTGTTTCGAGGCTTTTGCAAGAGAAGAAAAAACGCGGAAACTCGTTATAAATTAAATTTTTTATTCTTTTATCTGCTACAAAAGCTGTATTTTCAAGAGTTTAAATTTAAATTTTAGCAATTTGTTTAAAAACTTTGAAAAAAAAATTTTTTTGTGATTTTTTAGGCTACTAATTATTTAGCAAAAATTTTTTGCTGATTTTAGCAGGTTAATTTGTTATTTTCTATTAACAAAAATTTAACTCAAATATAATTAAAATTCTGTATATTTTATAACAGTTTTGTTTTTGCTGTTCCTATCTTACTAATCTATAGCAAAAATTATCTGCTAATTTAGCAATTTTTTTCTGTAGCATAGTTTTTAACAAATTTTTAGTAGTTTTAACCGAATTTTTTACAGACCTTTTTCTATTAATGTACGTGAAATTTTACTATTTTGAGCCTTGCGGTATTTTTTTTTTTTTTAGTTTTAGCAAGCATGTCAACTGATTTGTAGTACAATGAAACCGCTACTAAATTTTAGTAAAATTGCCGTAAACTGTAATTTAAAATTTATTTACTGAAATTAGCAACAAATTTTAATAAACATTTCTTCCCATGTATTTGTGAGGAAAGCAATTGTCAATTTCAATTGCTTTGTGAAAGATGAGCATTTCTTAAATTTTAATTTGTAATTAGAAGTTATAAATTTTATAAAAAGAAAAAAGCCCATTTTTAAAATTAGTAAAATTTTTGCTAATGTTGACAACACGGTTTTCAAAAATTTGTAAAATGCTTTTTGAAATCAGCCACGAAAATCTGTTAAAAATTCGGGAATTTCTAAAATGAGAATAGCTCAAATGTTTGATAAAGTTAATATATTTACTAACAATTAGTACCCGACTAAAAAAGATGTTATATAATCATATATCACCATACATAAAAAATAGCGGATGGAATTAAGCTTAAACTGTTTAAAGGGTTTTCTTTCTGGAGCTATAGTTATAGTTATAGAGCTATAGTTACTGAATTATAAATTTTTTATTGAAATAATCGGTTGAAAAATGGAAAAAAGTAAAATCGTGAATTGTGAAAAATCTACACCTTTTGCAATTGTAATTCAGAAAATATCAGTTGAAATTCAGAAAATATCAATTGAAATTCAGAATTTCCATTTGAAATTCAGAAAACATCAATTGAAATTCAGAATTTCCATTTGAAATTCAGAAAACATCAATTGAAATTCAGATTTTCCATTTGAAATTCAGAAAATATCAATTGAAATTCAGAAAATATCATTTGAAATTCAGAAAATATCATTTGAAATTCAGAAAATATTATTTGAAATTCAGAAAATATCATTTGAAATTCAGAAAATATCAATTATTATTCAGAAAACATCAATTGAAATTCAGAAAATATCAATTGAAATTCAGAAAATATCAATTGAAATTCAGAAATCGTCATTTGAAATTCAGAAAATATCAATTGAAATTCAGAAACCGTCATTTGAAATTCAGAAAATATCATATGAAATTCAGAAAATATCATTTGAAATTCAGAAAATGTCAATTGAAATTCGGAAAATATCATTTGAAATTCAGAAAATCTCATTTGAAATTCAGAAAATATCAATTGAAATTCAGAAAACATCAATTGAAATTCAGAAAATATCAATTGAAATTCAGAAATCGTCATTTGAAATTCAGAAAATATCAATAGAATTTCAATTGATATTTTCTGAATTTCAATTGCTGTTTTCTGAATATCAATTGATATTTTCTGAATTTCAATTGACATTTTCTGAATTTCAAATGATATTTTCTGAATTTCAAATGATATTTTCTGAATTTCAATTGACATTTTCTGAATTTCAAATGATATTTTCTGAATTTCAGTTGATATTTTCTGAATTTCAAATGACGGTTTCTGAATTTTAATTGATATTTTCTGAATTTCAAATGACGATTTCTGAATTTCAATTGATATTTTCTGAATTTCAATTGATATTTTCTGAATTTCAATTGATGTTTTCTGAATAATAATTGATATTTTCTGAATTTCAAATGATATTTTCTGAATTTCAAATGATATTTTCTGAATTTCAATTGATATTTTCTGAATTTCAAATGATATTTTCTGAATTTCAATTGATATTTTCTGAATTTCAAATGGAAAATCTGAATTTCAATTGATGTTTTCTGAATTTCAAATGGAAATTCTGAATTTCAATTGATGTTTTCTGAATTTCAAATGGAAATTCTGAATTTCAATTGATATTTTCTGAATTTCAAATGGAAATTCTGAATTTCAATTGATATTTTCTGAATTACAGTTGCAAAAGGTGTAGAGCCAATTTGAGTAAACTGGTTGCATATTAAAAATCTAGCCTTCTGAAATTAAGAGGGGTACTATTATATTTCGGGAACTTGCAACACTAATGTCAATAGCTAAAATCTGGCAACACCATAATAAAATTTGACATTTTTTTCGGTCGCCGACGAATTCCGTGAAGGTCGTCCAAAATCGGTTGTTGTGCCACAAAACATCGATGCATATACAGTGTTGGGAAATATAATAGGGGCATTGAAGCTTTTTCTAATTTTATTCTCGCTGCCTTTATTTTTAATGATCAAAATTTTGGCAAAATTCGCCCCGAAATGCAAAAAGATGGTTTAGAAAATTGTGCAGAATTTTAGCGTGACGCCCGTTTTTTTATTCTGTTACCCGTTTTAAGTGGGTGTGGCTTTTAAATAAGCTATATCGATATTCTAGCAAATTACATAGCAAAATTTATCGAGCACTGATCGGATCTATACAAACTGTATATTTTTGGAAATCCTATAAAATTTTCCAAAATCTTGCGTTATTTTTATCCGCAATGGGGACCCTTCCCATGACAGTGCTTTATACATCATCACATTTTTCTTTATTTTTAGTGATTTTAAAATAAAGTTAACAACACTGAAATTTTAGTTCTAAAATGTTTTATACTTAACGTAGAAAAAAACTTGACTTATTTTTTATATCGAAGTAGGTATGGCATAATCCTGTTCACTTTAAAATTTCAGTGTTGGTAACTTTATTTTAAAATCGCTAAAAACAAAGAAAAATTTGTCCCTGTCTAAGGCACTGTCATGGTAAGTCTGGAAACCCTTTGCGGATAAAAATAACGCAGGATTTAAGAAAATTTTATAGGATTTCCGAAAACATACAGTTTGTATACATCCGATCAGTGCTCGCTAAATTTTACTATATAATTTGATAGAAAGTCAACATCGGTTATTTTTCATTTAAAGCCACGCCCACTTAAAACAAGTGACAAAATAAAAAACAGACATCACGTTAAAATTCTGCACAATTTTCTGAACCATCTTATTTCTGGGCGAATTTAGCCAATATTTTTAACTTAAAAAATAAAGGCAACGAGAAAATATTTAGAAAAAAGTTGAATATCCCTATTATGTTCTCCACCACTGTATATAGCACCCCTCGTATAACAGTTTTTTTATGTTCTGTCTACTATGTACTAAAAGCAGAATCACAAACATCCAAAAATGATGAACAAAAAACGTATTTTCAGGCTTTGGGGTCACTCTATTAGGCCATGAGATTACATGGGTCCAGCTATTTGGTATAATTTGAAAGCTATAATTCTCCTTCCTTTGTCGACACAAGTCAGTTTAAGCAAAGAGTATACATAATAAAGAGATTGGGGGACTCTCTATCACTGAGAAAGCATTTGTTCTATTATGTGCCTTGGAACAGGAACATACTCAAACCAATATCACCCAGCAAACATGGCAATACGAAGAAGATTCTCTGAACATATCGCCAGGAAGAAAACATTTATTGCCGGCAATATCAATTTCGTATTCCGGAAGTTTCCTCCGTCGGAAACAACTGTTACACTAAAACAATACTTCCAGGCAATATGAAAGCAATAACTCATATGGAAGATAAAAGGGATATCGCTAAATAAACTCCCCGTACAATAAAAAAACGATTTAATTTCTTCATTATTAAATTTAAGCCTGAAATACAATATCTGCATACATAATCCATTGACCAACTTATAATTTATCTTGATTTCATCTTAGCCGATTTTTCCCACGCAATTAATCTTAACTTTTCACGAGTTTGTTTCCAATATATCTTTTGGTTGTTTTTGTACAATTTTAGTTCAAATTTTTCCCAAATTGATAAACGATTTCAAACAAATTTGCTTTATCTTCCAAATGATAAAAGGTGATATTGCCGCAATATTTTTATAACAAAAGATAAAATTTTTGAATTATTTTTTTACAAATATTGCCGAATTATCTTCCAAGTGATAAAAGGAAGACAATTTCAAAGTAAATAGTACTTGATTATTTTCATTCAAATGACAAATAGAAGATATCGCTTTAATATCTTCTTGGAAGGTATCTTTTAAATGTTTGCAGGGTTATTATGTGCGCTCTTTGTATGACTCATAACATCGATTGTAACCAGGGATGGAAAATAATAATTTAGTTATAAAAATCAAGAATGGAACTATACTATGGAATTATACTATTCCAACAGTATTGTAGCCCTAGATTATGAATTTTAAAAAACCATACGTAAAAAATTGCAAAATAATATCGGAATGCGAAAAAAAGGCTTTGGGGTTCAAAAAATTAATTAAAAGGTTTACATTCTGCAAACGATGCCAAAATTTTCTTTTTTGGCGACTAACCACCAAACTTTGTTTCATGAAATGGGCATTATACTCCGTAGATTATAAATTTAAAAAACCGCACTTACAAAATTGCAAAATAATAGAGGAACGCGAAAAAAGACTTTGTGGTAGAAAAAAATAATTAAAAAACTCAATCAGCGATTAACAATCTGCAAATGAATACAATGACGCAAAAAATTTCCTTTTTGCAAATATTTTTTTCGCGATTTATTTTTTTTTTTTTTTTTGCAAACTAAGCACCAAACTTTTGTGTATAAAATTGGTACTATAGACCCTAGATTATAAATTTAAAAAAACCACACCAAAAAAATTGCAAAATAATCGCGGAAAGCGAAAAAAGGCTTTATGGTACAAAAAATTAATTAAAAAACTTAATCAGCGATTTACATTCTGCAAACAAATATATTGATGAAAAAATTTTTATTTTTGCAAATTTTATTTTTCGCGATTTTTTTTTTTTTTGGAACTAGCCACCAAACTTTGTTGTATGAAATGTGTATTATAGTCCCTAGATTATAAATTTAAAAGAAACGTACTTAAAAAATTGCAAAATAAAAGCGGAACGCGAAAAAAGACTTTGTGGTACAAAAAATTAATTAGGAAACGTAATCAGCGATTTAGATTCTGCAAACAAATATATTGATGCAAAAATTTTCTTTTTTGTAAATTTTATTTTTCGCGATTTTTTTTTGCAACTAGCCACCAAACTTTGTTGTATGAAATGTGTATTATAGCCCCTAGATTATAAATTTAGAAAAACGCACGTAAAGAATTGCAAAATAATAGCGGAATTTGAAAAAAGACTTTATGGTACAGAAAATGAATTAAAAGAGGTAATCAGCGATCGACATTCTGCAAACGAATATTTTGTTGCAAAAATTTCGCATTTTGCAAATGTTTTTTTTTTTCGCAATTTGTGCTAATATTTGCTAATATCTAAATATTTAATTTAAATTTTTTTTAACGAGCCAAAGAGGAAGCTATTTTTTAGTTACTTACATTTTTAAATATGTAAGAGCGATCTAAATTTAATCCCTAGGTTATATATTAAAAAAAACCGCACCTAAAAAGTTGCAAAATAACGGCGGAATTCGAAAAAGGCTTTATGGTACAGAAAATGAATTAAAAGAGGTAATCAGCGATCGACATTCTGCAAACGAATATTTGTGTTGCAAAAATTTCGCTTTTTGCAAATGTTTTTTTTCGCAATTTGTGCTAATATTTGCTAATATCTAAATATTTAATTTAAATTTTTTTTAACGAGCCTAAGAGGAAGCTATTTTTTAGTTACTTACATTTTTAAATATGTAAGAGCGATCTAACATTTTTTGGTATAAGAGCCCGATTAAGTGAGCCTTTTCCATCCCTGATTAACCAGTCGGAGTTCGTTCCTGTTCCAAGCCGCATAATATTTTTTCAAATAAAAAATATTGAGAGAGTTGCAAGGCCATTGGTTTAAGCAAATAGTTTAAAAATGTGGAAATTTTAAGAAAAAATAAAAATGGTACATATACTAATGTCGGGTCGGTCGTCAAAGGGTTAAAGAATTATTTTGTTTAGAGCTTACGAATGAAACGAGATTTATTTTAAGAAAATTCATGGACATATTCCAATGTAATGACTAGGGCAAGGAATTTCATGCAAATGCATGTTTTTTCTCGGTAGTCCAAATTAATATGGACTAAATATTTATCCGAATCATCAAATTTAAAACAAAATGGCATCGATTTGTAGTTGCATATTTTTGCATATTTTGTCAAAAATGCATGTTTTTGCATATTTTGACTTTAAATGCATATTTGTTGCCTTTTTAATGCATATTTTGTGCTTTTTAATGCATATTTGTGCATATTTTTCATTTTTAGCAGCATTTTTTTATTTTGTACAAAAATATAAAAAATTGATACGTTTTCATATTTTGATTCAATCAAAATAAACATTCTTAAAAACCTTATTGACCTAGGGAAAATCTTCGAGTTCTGTGTCTGTTTGCAAAATAACTAACTTAAATGTATTTTTAAGTTTTAAAGTGCATTATTTTTGCAAAAATAATAGTTTTTAGTGCATATTTCTTATATTTTTAAAGCATATTTTTCTTTTTTAGCTGCATATTTTAGGCGCATATTTTCCATTTTTAAGTGCATAAAATTCTTTGCCTAGTAATGACCATTCATGTTCAACAAAATGTATGCATTTATCAGTAAATTATTTTTTTTTTTAACTAAAATTTTGATTTCGTTGCAAAAATGGTTTTAGTGATAATGTAAAAATTTTTTTTTTAATTAACTTTGATGACATCATAGACGACAGTTGGTCTTTATTTTTCTTTTCTATTAGATATTAAAAAAAAATATTTTACACCATGAATGACTTTGACGACATGTGGGTGTTCTTTTTTTGCTTCTTTTAAATCTAAAAATATTCAAAATAAATAGTTTTTCAATTTTTGGCAAACTTTTTAAAATTGAAAATAAAAAAAAAATACAATTCTTTCGAACATACACTGAACGAAGCAAAAAAGAATTCCAATCAAAAACTAAACAGCTGAGAATCAGTAACAGAATCTAAAATGAGCAAAAAAAGTTTTAAAAAAATTTGCATATAAAACGTGTTGTATCTTGAAAGATATTCGACAAATCTATCTGTAATCGTAAAAATCTTATATATCAACATGATATGATTAGTTGTAGTTTGGTATCTTACTTACACTTACGCTGATATATTTTGTCCAACCCAACCCTCTAGTCGACGTTTGTTGTAAAATAGCATGTGTTTAACCCAGTGAACTTTAAGAATTACGAGAAAAATAAAGCAAACGAATGAAAGAAAAACGCAAATAACAGCAGAACAAATTGTATATTTAAATATCAGATTTGCAAAACGGCATTTATAATGATTTGAACAAAATACAAATTTCAAAACTAAGCAAAACTTCCGTGGAATTGCAAAAAAAAAAAAAAAATATTTAAAGAAGTAAAAAAAAATAATGTGCAGTTTTTTGTTTTAAATTAAGTGTTTACTAATTAATGAAATTATAAAAAAAATTAATTATATTTTATTTTTATATTAAACAACAACTTGAAGTGGTTGTTTTTATATAATTTTTTTTTTTTATTATTTTTGTTTTATTGTGGGAATAAATTTTGTGTTAAAGATAAATTTTTAATATTATAAAATATTCAATAGATGAGTTATTAGTATGTTTTGGAAAGTTGTTTTAACAACAAACTTGTTTTTATACATATTAAATCAAAAAATATATATTTAAAAAAATTGCTGATCTGTTCTCAGAAAGTTGTTACAAGGTGTTAAAATAATAAAAAAATAAAATATATTCAAAGAAAAAATTTGCAAAAAATAATCAAATTTATAAAAAAAAAATTTTTTTTTTTTAAGAAAAAAGGAAACAAAATTTTTAAAATATAAATTGAAACTAAAAAAATTGCAGATAATTATAGAAAGTTCTAAAATTGCCAAAAGAAATATATAAAAAAAATTAAATACATTAAAAATTAAAATATTTAAAAAAACAATAAAAAATGTTTTAATAAAAAATTCTGTAAAAATTATTAAAAGAAATCCAAAATTCTTAAAATATTTCAATAAATGAAAATTTAATTCCGAATATAAAATTAAAATTATTTAAAATATTTTAATTTAGAAATAAATAATACAGTGATTACCAAAAGTGTCTTACTCCCAATTATATTGAATACATAAAAAGCCTTGCATAAAATTGTTCAATTATTGCCCAAAATTCCTTAACAAAAAATTATTTTTACTTTACCCTAAAATGATAAAATATCCTCGTACCTCATCTGGTAATTCCTCTGGATTCTTTGATGATGATGATGAACCTATGCATCCTTATCAAACACCACCACAATCACCAGCTTCACCGTCTTCCCCAGCTATGGCTTCACATTGTTTACATAGACATATGATCAGAATGTTTAGCGCAGAAGAGTGAGTTGGATTATTATTTTTAAAATAGTTTTAAAATTTTAAATCAGGTTATCTGCATTCTTTTGCGGTTAAATTCAACTAAATCGCATAAATCGTAACTTTCTGGCAAACCACATAATTTAAAAGATATCTCGCATAATTTGTAAATTTAACCCTGTAAAAATATCACAAAAAGCAACTAAAAATTAGTTAAAAATGATGCTGCAGAAAAAACTGTTAAATTAGCAGATTTTTTTGCTAAATACTAGCAAAATAAGAATAGCAAAAATAAAACTATTAAATTTACAGAATTTCAGTTATATTTAAGTCAACTTTTAGTTAATTGGAAATGAAAAATTATACCGTACAATCTGCAGAAAATTTTAGTAGACGAAAAATAGCAAAAACAAACTCTTTTTGTTATTTTTAAACTAAATTTAATTTAATTCAAATAACAGTCTATCCTGTTAAATTAACAGAAATATTTGCTAAAAAAAATTGTAAATTTCAAATTACAAGGCTTAATTTTTATTTGCATTTAAAAAAAATCGGAAAAAACGAAGAAAATTTTCAATTTTTTCGTGATTCTTTAGGCTACAAATTATTTAGCAAAATTTTTTGCTGATTTTAACAGAAAAAATAAAATCAAAATTTAACTCACATATAACTAAAATCCTGTAAATTTAACAGTTTTATTTTTTTACTAATATATAGCAAAAAGGATCTGCTAATTTAGCAGTTTTTTTCTGCAGCATCATTTTTAAATAATTTTTATTAGTTCTAACTAAATTTTTTACAGACTTTTTTCCATTAGCGTACTTTTTTCATCTTCTTTTACTGAAATCACTTAGAAAAGTACCGAGTGCAGCGAGGGTTTTGTGTATATTGTATTCTGGGTTACGAAAACTATAAATCTTTTCTATTGTTTCGTGAAAGTTTATTGACTTAATTTTGTTTAAATATTTTTATTTAGCTAAAGAGTAACTGTTTTGTAACGTCAACAATTTATAATGTAAATATTGTTTTAGGGTTAGGCTTTTTAAAATACCAAACCAAGCATTAATCATTTGACATAGTAGACAAGCCAAAAAAAAAAAAATGATTAATCCTTATTATCCGTCATATGACGACACAAATTCAATAACCAATATTACAACTATTTATTAACATACGGATTTTTTTAAAAGTTTAAAAAAATCACAAAACTAAAATTTTTTACATATTAATTTATTTTTTAAATCTTGATTATTTACGTAAATTTCAGTTAAGAAAAACAAATAATAACAATATGCGACAGTCAAAATCGGGATGAAAGCAACGGGAAATGTTATATCGGTCAAAAACAAGTTATACGTGTCCCGGCGTTTCGCTGGGTCACGTCTAGGAATCGAGATATATCGATTTGAAGTTAGTAACTATCATATAGGGGAAATTGTCACCTGTGGTGGTCAAGAACCAATAGTCCGATTTTGCTCAAACAATTTTAAAAAAATTAAAAATTACAATTCCTTTAATCTGTTCATATAACGTTTTTCTATATACTCAACAGTTTTGCCGGTAAAAATAAATGTATGAAGAAAAAAAATATTTTTTGCCTAAAATATTAAAAAAAAGTAATAAACAAAAGGTTATTTGATTTTTATGGTAGCGGTAACAAACATATATTTTTACCGGCAAAACTGTTGAGTATATAGAAAAACGTTATATGAATAGATTAAAGGAATTGTAATTTTTAATTTTTTTAAAATTGTTTGAGCAAAATCGGACTAGTGGTTCTCGAGTTATGTCAGCGAAACTCCGGGACACGTATAACTTATTTTTGACCGATATAACATTTCCCGTTGGTTTCATCCCATCCCGATTTTGACTGTCGCATAGTGTAATTAGTTGCAGCTACTAAATTTCAGTAAATTGTTGTAAACTGTAATTTAAAATCAATATGCTGAAATTAGCAAAAAATTGTAAAAATTTTTTTTTTCTTTCGATTGCAACAATTACTTCGTCGTACTTAAAATTTGGAGTCAAAATTGCAAACGGTTCTCCAGTTATTACCTTTTTATTGCATTGGAGATACAATGCAATTTTCTGAGTGTTATTACCAAACTAAGAATATATCAATAGTAACAAATACAATATAAACTAAACAAGAATTGTAAAAAATCAAAAAAAAAATTTTTTTTAATTAGTATATTTTTGTGCTAAATTTAGCACTCGGTTTTGAAAAATTAGTAAAATGTTTTGCTGAAATCAGCAGCGAGAATTAGTAAAAAAATCCGTAATTTCTAATAAGAGAATAGCAAAAATGATTACTAAAAAGAAATTGTACTAAAAATCAGTATATAAATAGTAAAGTGCGATTGGAAAGTGTTTACTAACTTTTTTATCTGAGTGTAGTAAAAATGTTTGAATTTATTTCTCATCCCGTTATTTACTAGGGAGCTTACGTAAATACAAAAATCTATGTTAAATTATAACCTAGAGAGAACCCCATCAAGACAATCTGATGATGGTGCTTGGTAGTACTTGAAAATGCATTAACCCTCTAATGCCCAAGGCCGCCTTGTGGCGGTCTTCAGATTTTAAATAGTTTTTGGGTAAATAAAAATATTTTATTAAACAAGTTGTATTATATCCATAGAAAACTTAACTGTCTACTTTTTTTGCCTTCAAACTTTTTTTTTATAAGGAACGGTTTTCGAGCGAGAAGCATGTAAAATGAAAATTTGAAAAAATTAAATTTTTAAAACAGAAAAAAATATTTGAAAAATTGCCAAAAATACATTTACGATCTGGCGTACATTATCGATAATAACAAAGCTAGTTTAGAGTCTCTAATTGTAAAATCAGTTAAAAAATTTTCTCCAGGACTCACGGGATAACGCCAGGATACGTTTTACAAATATCTCTCTAACTCAAAAACTAGCCAACAGATTTTCTTGAAATTAAACACAGAGTATATACTTAGAGGTAGTAGAAAGCAGAACTAATTTCTTCAAAATTTATTGATGTTTAGTGCCAAATTCGCAAAATTTCGTAATTTTCGAATAGCGAAAATCGCCATAACTTTTGAAATAACAATTGATCAACAATTTTTGGTGCGTAATTTTATTTTATTCATAGTGTTATTCACAGCAAAAACCGAAATTATTTGACTACTGGGTTTCAAGTAGAGATTGCTAAAAACCGAAAAATTTGAAAACCGCGGTTTCGGTTTTTCAAAATTATAAAAACCGCGGTTTCGGTTATTTTTCGGTTTTCTTGTGATATTAATAGAATTGTTTTAAAATAATTTAATATGTATGTATAACAATTAAATATTTTAATACATTCAAGATATTTATTAAAATTTGATTGAATTTCTCACTCGAATAAAAGCAATAACAACATTGCCGGGGAAAAAACACGGAAACCGTTATAAATTAAAATTTTTTATTCTTATTTCTGCAGATTAAACTGTATTTAGTTTAAATTTGGAATTTAGCAATTTGTTTAAAACAATATAAAGTTAAAATTTTATGGTCTAATTCATAAACTTTTACAACAGTCTTATTGCAGGATTTTAAGCTAATTTGTGAAAAACAGTATTCATATTTGCTTAATAATGAAGAAAATAATAAAGGTTTATAGTTGGTACTCACTAACTTTAAACCTTTTATAAAGTTTGGAGTGAGGAAGCCACCATTTAATTGTTAATTATTTCATTTTCAGTCATGAAATGATTTATTAAAGCCATCCCATCCCTAGAATGTGTGGCTTCCAACAACTACAACAATTGCGTAGCCAATGACCATTTTCGAAAAAATTTCCAAAAAAATGTAAAAATTAAATTAAAAAGAAAAACAAAACAATAGTGATGTACAGACTGTCAAAACATTATTCGAAATTCGATTACTTTTGTATGCTTTGAATAATATGTTCTAAAAAATTACTTTTTTACACACATTTCCATTGATTTGCTTTATAAATAAAAAAATAAAATATTTTTAATGGTTTTTAAATTTATCTTAGCACATCATTAGTTCTCTAATTTAAGCAAATACATTTTCACTTCCGATTACCGAGTCAATCGTTTACTAAATTTGTAAATCACTTACGACTTATTTGGGAGAAGAGAGAAAATAAACAATAGTGTTGCCAGTATCAAATCGAAAAATTAATTTATAGTTAAAATACGATTATGAATCAAGATTTCTAATAACTCTTTATTAAGCGAAATATCTACTTTAACTATAGCAAGCTTCAAATACCAAATACATTTTTTTATGAATTAGCACATTATACAATAAATTTTCGGAATACGAAATAAAACTTTCTGAAAAATAAGCGGTGAAAATCTGAACTGAATACGTGAAACTCCATATCTCTTAAGCTACATGATTTTGGTACAATTTCTTTCTAAAATTATATTCCTCAGCTTATATTATCTTCTCTATCCCCTTTCCAAAGGAAGCAACACGTTAATTAATAGGAAGAATTTCCTGAGTGTTGCTTCTCTTATCAAAAAAAAAAATAATATTTATTGGAGAAATTGTTCATTTCAATTAAATACAGAATTTTGTAAAATAGGAGCTGAACCCTTTTCGAAATTCTAGGCTCAATAATATGTAAATTAATTAATTATTTTAATTGTTTTAAGTATTTGCCAAAAACCGACTTATTTTTGTCGGTATTCGGTTTCGGTTTTGAGGCCTTAAAAAACGCGGTTTCGGTTTCGATTAAAACCGAACAGCAAACTCTAGTTTCAAGATACGCCTTCAACCTTTATTATGCTATATCGCCTAAATAAAGCGATAAATTAAAATGTTAATATTTGTTCCATAGTAGATTTTAACGCCAAATATATGGTTTAAATATTATTGTAATCAGAAGAAAGAGCATTAGAGGGTTAATTGTCAACCATTGGTTCTAGCAAAGTTTTTTCATAAGTTTTTTCTCTATTTGTTGTAAAATAAAATTGTGAATTCTATTTGAAATTTGTCATATTTAAATCCGAACAAAAATGGCACTCATTGTTTTTCAGATTTTTAAAATTTTTTCTAAAGATGTAAAAATTTACATTAAATTATCGATATGTAACAGTTTTGGTTCTGCTCGTTTCAGCAGTTTTTTCTACCATTTTTAACTAATTTTTATTTGCTTTAGCTAAATTTGTACAAAACTGTTTTAGTATGTACACTACACCATTTCCAATTGTTTTTCAGAAGTTATCAATTGTATTTCAGATTTATCAATTGTATTTCAGAAATTATCAATTTATTTTCAGTTTTATCAATTGTATTTCAGAAATTATCAATCGTTTTTCAGAATTATCAATTGTATTTCCGAAGTTAGTTATCAATAGATTTTCAGTTTTAGTAATTGTATTTCAGAAATTATCCATTGATTTTCATATTTATCAATTGTATTTCAGAAACTATCAATTGCATTTCAGAAACTATCAATTGGATTTCAGAAATTATCAATATATATTCTATATAACTGTCCTAATTGTGCAAAAATTTTGAAACCAAAGCGTTTTTAAATTAGTGTTTCTCATACAAATTTTCTAATGAATTCGTCTGATTCTTTTTACAAAAACACCCAGTAAAACTTCTGTATTCCAAAGAAACGATAGACTATTTAGGGATTAAGTAATTATGAAATTATTATGACTTTCTCCTACAAAAGTCATTCGAATCTAATGACTTATTCTATAACCATATTTTCGTATTGAATAATTTTACAAATTCTAATGTCTATATTAAACAAAAACCGAATATTGATTTCAAAACTCCTCAATTACAACCACAAGAGCCACTATATTGATGAGATGTTAATTTATCAAATAAATTACAGTAAAAAACACCATATTGAATAAATATTTTATTTTTTATGGCAAATGCAATCAAGCATTTTGTGTGAACAAGTAACACGAGCAGAACTCAATTTATTTTTGTTTTATTACACAACTTGTAAATTGAAAAAAAAATATCACTTGTAATGAAATGTTCAAGTGTTTTCACACTTATTAATTTTGAATTATTATAAATATTTATTTAGTTTTTCTTTTGTTTTTAAAATTAGTTTTGGTAGTTTTTTTTTTTCAAATGGCCGATAAATGTTTTGGTATATTTGAAGCAAAATAGAGAAAATAATATTTTAATCTTTATTACAATAAATTTATTTTTGTTTTACCATGATGTGTTAATAAATTGTTTTTAGTTCAATTAATTGCTAACGGTAATGTGTTTCCTGTTTATGAAATTTTTGTTTATAAAGCTCTATAATATAAATTATTGATATCTTTATAAGATTTTTCGCGAAATTATTGTTTTTTTTTTTTTGTAATACAATAAAAATATTCTAGATATGGAAAACTGTAATTTTTTACATAACTTTTCTATAAAAAACTTTAATGCAGCGGAAACTGACAGCCTTTAAAGGTTCCGATTCCAAGGACCTTATAGTAAAAGTTATCCTACTTTAGTAGTTTAAACAGAATCCGCTTCGAAGGACCAATCAGTACAACAACTGCGCAATAGATAGAAAAAAACCGTTCGCACCAATATTTTTGTTTTGTACATTCGGTTCGACGGACCATTGCAAATACTTAGTATTTAAATCTCTTTCTTAACAAGGTTCACCTTATTTTTACATTTCTTTATCCACACCATGCAAAGGTGAAAAATTTATTAACTTTATTCCTATTGTAAATGCAAATATTTATAAACAATTGGGGCCAAAGAATATAAAAGTTTATAACCAAATTCAAACGCATGCAAATTATTTACACCTTGTTTAAAACAACAGAAAAACAAAAAAAACATATGACCATGAAAATGTTTGTTTATAAAATTTTCAAAGAAAAATGAAAAACATTCATTCATTCACCTTTAATGGCGTGTGCTGGTTGAATGGTTTTTTGTTTTATTACAATATTTTTAACAAGTCTCTTGTGAAAAATATTTAATGTTTTATTTTTTGTTTTTCTTTGCTTTGGTTGCTCATTAGAAATCTGTCTGTCCGTTCGTCCAAAGCGAAGCTAAAACTAAAAGCGAAAAAACTTCGCGTACATTTTGTATGAAACGCAAACATTTTTCGGGCTACTGACTAAATTTCGCCAGAATAGAATTTAGTATACTTTTATGACGAAAATTTATCTGCATGCTATTAATGAATTCTTAATTTGGCTCAATGTAATGTTTCGCTGGAATCCCCCATTGAAACTTTTCATTAAATTAATACAGTTTTTCATAAAATTTTGTGAAAAAATTTTATAGTGTGTATTAAAAATTTCATACATCATAATAAAGTTTCATTAAAATTAGTTTCATAAAATTTTTAAGCGTTATCATAAAAATTTTTTTTTTACAATCTTTCAAAAGCCAAAAAGATCGAAAAAGTACAAAAATTTTATTGCTCTTTTGTGTTTTTTTTTAATTGTTATCAGTGTTGCCATATAGCCAGTTTTAACTGTTTTTACCAGTTTTTGGAATGCTTAACAGTTTTCCAGTTTTTTCATAAATAAAACAGTTTTTTGAAACTTTATAAAGTTTTCCAGTTTTTTTTTCATTCAAACTGTTTTTTTTTTTTTACTTTTTTCATATTAAAACATCCAAATTCTCTGTCCAATTTTTACCAAAATCAAATTAAGGGCGGGAAGAACGTACAGGAAAACCCGATTCTCAAAAGAATTTCTCCCTACATTTTCGTTTTTTATGTGTTCAATGCAAATAGAAGAGACAAAAACCAAATTACGGGATATTCTATTCTCATTTAACTCTTTGAAAGTAACTTTTTAAAATTTTTAAGAAAGCGGGTGTGGTTCAATCCGATTTGGATAAAATTTGAATATGCGACAGTGGGTTTAGAAACAATAAGAATGTTTACAAAATATGATCTCAGTTGACACAATTATATCTCAATTATATTTTTAAAATTTTAAAAAGATATTGAAATAATTTTTGTTAAATTTTTATATAGGGGGATTAAAAATATTGTATATTATTTCAAAATTTTATTCGATTAATCGGTTAAGAAAAAACCGCGAATAATTGTTTGACCAATTAATCGAATAAAATAAAAAATGGGTTAATTGAACAAAACTTATGATAGGTTCACTCGAAAAATAGCTTTCAAAAATTATTGTTCCCGCGTCACCAAATAATAATTTAAAATATATATTTTACATAAATATTCTAAACAGGTATTTTACAGCCGTTCAATGGATCAGAGTTCGAATTATGGGATTCGTGAATGAGTGAAATTGTTCGAAGACGGTTTTTATAATGAGTAAATACGTAAAATTTAACAATGATAACCCCATGTTTTACTTTTATACGCAATCTAGGGCCGAACTATATCATCAAATTTAATCATTTCCTGAAAAAACTTAATTTTGAACGAAAAATTTCGATGACGAATGCCGTAATTCGACCCCAGGTTCTGAAACTGATTTCTGGTAGTCAAAATGCGTCAGACTATATAAAGTGATGCCAAACGTTTGAAAATTAAGCTCTTGAGTTTCTTCAGATTTCTGTTTCTTTGGGAAAAACAGTTTTCTATCTCAAAACCAGTTTTTTTTACAGTTTTTCTAAAAAATATATGGCAACACTGATTGTTATATAAGAATATTGTTGAATGAATCATACGCTGAGAGAAGTACATGGTGCTACAATATAGAAAAAATTTAATATACTTGTAAAATGACCTAGTGTATGTTGTGTAGGCCTGGTGGAGTAAATGACTTTTCAATTTTCAGAATTTTTAATAAAACCTCAAAATCTGAAGTTATCAGCAAAAACGTTTTTCCAACACTTCACGGACAAAAATATTTATAACTAAATCACTTTTGAACCGATTTTCAATTTTCAGAACCGTTTCAGAAAGATGAATAGTAAAGCTTTCCAAATATATGTTTATACTTTTAACAAACCCATATAGAAATATTATGCAAAATATTTCAAATTTAATTTGTTTTTTTAATTTCTTCAACTTTTTCGCTTTTTCTTTAAAATTAATTTTTTAACGCACTATTTCACTGATCATATAACTGTTACTTTCCTTTTTTCATTAAACTCGACATTTTCATCATGGTAAAGTACACGAATGTACAACGTATGCAAAAATATACTACCGAAATTCGAAGTTGGTGACAGCAACTTTAAGAGCGTTAACTCCAATTTTCGGTCGTTATTCTCGCCCTAGTAGACAAGCAATAACAAGTTTAGTGCAAAAATTTGAGTCTACATATTCATTGTGTGATGCTGCCGTGCTAGTGAGACAACGGGTTGGTCGAAGTGAGGAAAATATCGCTGCCGTTCAGGCGTCCGTAGCAAACGATCCAAATCAGTCGATTCCGCGGCGTTCTCAAGAACTGGGCATCGCCAAGACCACTTTATGGCGAATTTTGCGTAAAGATCTTGGTTTAAGACCCCGTACATTAATTTGCATCTTTTTCTATGCATTGAATACATAAAAAACGAAAATGTAGAGAGGAATTTTGTTGGGAATTTATTTTCCCTCTACGTTTTTGTACCTCCATCCCTTTATTCTATTTTATTAATTCAGAGTGATCACTAAACAAACTTTAATACATTGAGCATTAATTATAATTAATAATTCTAATAATCAGTAATTAAAATAATTACTAATGCTTTCGTT
The DNA here is from genome assembly GCA_949987735.1 of Leucophora obtusa. NCBI lineage: Eukaryota > Metazoa > Arthropoda > Insecta > Diptera > Anthomyiidae > Leucophora > Leucophora obtusa. The sequence continues at coordinate 137,891,515 of OX465298.1, forward strand.
TAATATCAATGTTTAAAAAGTCGTAAAAAATAATTAAAAATTTATTATACGTAAATAGATAATACTAAATACTATATTAGATAAGTCACAACAACAGAGTAGTAATTTGGAAGATGACAAAACAAACTGTGATAATTTTATGTTGTTTCTGTTTTTTTTTTCTTTGGGATTTAAGATGTTTATTAACGCTCCTATTTGAAAACATAAAATTCTCATTGAGTTGAAGCTACAAATATTTCTAGAAATTCTAAAAGTCGTCCCTTGATTGTATTTTTAGGCCAGAATGAAATCATGATAGGTACCAAGCCTACAGCAACTTATTTATCACGATTTTTAAAAATTGAGATTTTAGCATACATATCTTTTTCGTAATTTTCTACCAATTTCGATTAATCGATTAATCGTATGAAATTATTCGAGTTATTCGTTATTCGAAATTTGAACATTTTAAATTATTCGAACAATTTCTGAGCAAAATTGTTCGATTAATCGAATAACGACTGAATACCCTAGTTTACACCCATACAAGATCAAGCTGACTCAAGAATTGAAGCCGATAGACCATTTGACGCGACGTACGTTATTTAAAAAAAAAGTTGTCAAGTCCTTATTGGAAAACCCTATATTTTCTAATGTTTTATTTGAAAACCTATTTTTTTTTTTTTTTTCTTATTTTTATATGTCTGTGAAGATAAATGTAAATTTAACTAGCAAAGACACAAACCGATTTCGTTAACAGAGCTATGTTATGAGTCAACAGAGCTCTGTTAACTACTTAACAGTAACATGTTAAAATTTTTGGAATGAAGGGTTATGAATTTCAAGCATTATGGGCGATAGGGGCGTGGTCCGACTGACGGAATGAACACAATCTGTGAAGCAGGGTGTATATAACTTTCATCATTTTTTTTTTTGAAAACGCACGTAAGGAATACGTGTAAATAAAGTTTTAAATTCAGTAATTTTAGGCCAAACTGCGGGAAATGTTTGGAGCCACAACGGACAACTGGGAACAGGTTCCTCAATGGTGTATATACTGAAGGTAATACAAGTGATGTATGTTTCAGCCTTGCTATTGAAATCTTCCCCGTCAATTTAGAAAGTTCTAAAAAATGATGCTAAAATTTTCATATTCTATGTTAAATATTTGGATGAAACTGGTGGCCAGTATGGAAAATTGGACAGAGGTTCCTGGATGAAAATCATTTTACAGACTATATTATGGCTGAACTTTCCAATTCTAGTCCTGAAATTTTCCAGGTCAATTTAGAATTGGGAGCAATCTAACATTAAAATAATGTCCTTTTAAGTGAAATTTCATGGGTGAACCTGGTGGTCACTATGGAAAATTGGACAGAGGTTCCTGGACGAAAACAATATCGTAGGCTATTTAAGAGGTCTAGTTTCCAGCCAATGTTTTGGAATTGTGCTGCTCAATTTAGAAACTTGTTAAAAAGGACCCTAAAATTTTTAGAACCTATGTTAAGTATTTGGATGAAACTGGTGGCCAGTATGGAAAATTGGACAGAGGTTCCTGGATGAAAATCATTTTACAGACTATATTATGGCTGAACTTTCCAATTCTAGTCCTGAAATTTTCCAGGTCAATTTAGAATTGGGAGCAATCTAACATTAAAATAATGTCCTTTTAAGTGAAATTTCATGGATGAACCTGGTGGTCACTATGGAAAATTGGACAGAGGTTCCTGGACGAAAACAATATCGTAGGCTATTTAAGAGGTCTAGTTTCCAGCCAATGTTTTGGAATTGTGCTGCTCAATTCAGAAACTTGTTAAAAAGGACCCTAAAATTTTTAGAACCTATGTTAAGTATTTGGATGAAACTGGTGGCCAGTATGGAAAATTGGACAGAGGTTCCTGGATGAAAATCATTTTACAGACTATATTATGGCTGAACTTTCCAATTCTAGTCCTGAAATTTTCCAGGTCAATTTAGAATTGGGAGCAATCTAACATTAAAATAATGTCCTTTTAAGTGAAATTTCATGGGTGAACCTGGTGGTCACTATGGAAAATTGGACAGAGGTTCCTGGACGAAAACAATATCGTAGGCTATTTAAGAGGTCTAGTTTCCAGCCAATGTTTTGGAATTGTGCTGCTCAATTTAGAAACTTGTTTAAAAGGACCCTAAAATTTTTAGAACCTATGTTAAGTATTTGGATGAAACTGGTGGCCAGTATGGAAAATTGGACAGAGGTTCCTGGATGAAAATAATTTTACAGACTATATTATGGCTGAACTTTCCAATTCTAGTCCTGAAATTTTCCAGGTCAATTTAGAATTGGGAGCAATCTAACCTTAAAATAATGTCCTTTTAAGTGAAATTTCATTGGTGAACATGGTGGTCACTATGAAAAATCGGACAGAGGTTCCTAGACGAAAATTGTGTCATAGCTAGCATAAAGGATATATACTCCGGTCGTGGTGGTAAAATCTTCATGGTCCACTTAGAAATGCATCAATTTACAACTTTAAAAAGTTTAAATTTATGTTAAGCAATATAATTAAAATGGCCATCCAAAACTGTTAACTGAGCTATGTTAAGCATTTAACAGCGCAATATAAATAAAAATAATGCCAACCAATACTGTTAACTCAGTTATGCTAAGTAGTGGGAAATATCTGAAGCTACATCGGCAACTGGAAACAGGTTCCTCAATGATGTATATACTGATGGTAATATAAGTGATGTACGTTCCAGCCTTGCTATTGAAATCTTCCCCGTCAATTTAGAAAGTTCTAAAAAATTACGCTAAAATTTTCATATTCTATGTTAAATATTTGGATGAAACTGGTGGCCAGTATGGAAAATTGGACAGAGGTTCCTGGATGAAAATCATTTTACAGACTATATTATGGCTGAACTTTCCAATTCTAGTCCTGAAATTTTCCAGGTCAATTTAGAATTGGGAGCAATCTAACATTAAAATAATGTCCTTTTAAGTGAAATTTCATGGGTGAACCTGGTGGTCACTATGGAAAATTGGACAGAGGTTCCTGGACGAAAACAATATCGTAGGCTATTTAAGAGGTCTAGTTTCCAGCCAATGTATTGGAATTGTGCTGCTCAATTTAGAAACTTGTTAAAAAGGACCCTAAAATTTTTGGAACCTATGTTAAGTATTTGGATGAAACTGGTGGCCAGTATGGAAAATTGGACAGAGGTTCCTGGGTGAAAATCACTTTACAGACTATATAATGGCTGAACTTTCCAATTCTAGTCCTGAAATTTTCCAGGTCAATTTAGAATTGGGAGCAATCTAACATTTAAATAATGTCCTTTTAAGTGAAATTTCATGTGTGAACATGGTGGTCACTATGGAAAATCGGACAGAGGTTCCTAGACGAAAATTGTGTCATAGCTAGCATAAAGGATATATACTCCGGTCGTGGTGGTAAAATCTTCATGGTCAACTTGGAAATGCATCAATTTACACCTTTAAAAAGTTTAAACTTATGTTAAGGAATATAATTAAAATGGCCAACCAAAACTGTTAACTGAGCTATGTTAGGCATTTAACAGCGCAATATAAATAAAAATAATGCCAACCAATACTGTTAACTCAGTTATGCTAAGTAGTGGGAAATATCTGAAGCTACATCGGGCAACTGGAAACAGGTTCCTCAATGATGTATATACTGATGGTAATATAAGTGATGTACGTTCCAGCCTTGCTATTGAAATCTTCCCCGTCAATTTAGAAAGTTCTAAAAAATTACGCTAAAATTTTCATATTCTATGTTAAATATTTGGATGAAACTGGTGGCCAGTATGGAAAATTGGACAGAGGTTCCTGGATGAAAATCATTTTACAGACTATATTATGGCTGAACTTTCCAATTCTAGTCCTGAAATTTTCCAGGTCAATTTAGAATTGGGAGCAATCTAACATTAAAATAATGTCCTTTTAAGTGAAAATTCGTTGGTGAACATGGGGGTCACTATGGAAAATTGAACAGAGGTTCCTGGACGAAAACAATATCTTAGGCTATTTAAGAGGTCTAGTTTCCAGCCAATGTTATGGAATTGTGCTGCTCAATTTAGAAACTTGTTAAAAAGGACCCTAAAATTTTTGGAACCTATGTTAAGTATTTGGATGAAACTGGTGGCCAGTATGGAAAATTGGACAGAGGTTCCTGGGTGAAAATCACTTTACAGACTATATAATGGCTGAACTTTCCAATTCTAGTCCTGAAATTTTCCAGGTCAATTTAGAATTGGGAGCAATCTAACATTTAAATAATGTCCTTTTAAGTGAAATTTCATGTGTGAACATGGTGGTCACTATGGAAAATCGGACAGAGGTTCCTAGACGAAAATTGTGTCATAGCTAGCATAAAGGATATATACTCCGGTCGTGGTGGTAAAATCTTCATGGTCAACTTGGAAATGCATCAATTTACACCTTTAAAAAGTTTAAACTTATGTTAAGGAATATAATTAAAATGGCCAACCAAAACTGTTAACTGAGCTATGTTAAGCATTTAACAGCGCAATATAAATAAAAATAATGCCAACCAATACTGTTAACTCAGTTATGCTAAGTAGTGGGAAATATCTGAAGCTACATCGGGCAACTGGAAACAGGTTCCTCAATGATGTATATACTGATGGTAATATAAGTGATGTACGTTCCAGCCTTGCTATTGAAATCTTCCCCGTCAATTTAGAAAGTTCTAAAAAATTACGCTAAAATTTTCATATTCTATGTTAAATATTTGGATGAAACTGGTGGCCAGTATGGAAAATTGGACAGAGGTTCCTGGATGAAAATCATTTTACAGACTATATTATGGCTGAACTTTCAAATTCTAGTCCCGAAATTTTCCAGGTCAATTTAGAATTGGGAGCAATCTAACATTAAAATAATGTCCTTTTAAGTGAAAATTCATTGGTGAACATGGGGGTCACTATGGAAAATTGGACAGAGGTTCCTGGACGAAAATCATTTTACAGACTATATTATGGCTGAACTTTCCAATTCTAGTCCTGAAATTTTCCAGGTCAATTTAGAATTGGGAGCAATCTAACATTAAAATAATGTCCTTTTAAGTGAAATTTCATGGGTGAACCTGGTGGTCACTATGGAAAATTGGACAGAGGTTCCTGGACGAAAACAATATCGTAGGCTATTTAAGAGGTCTAGTTTCCAGCCAATGTTTTGGAATTGTGCTGCTCAATTTAGAAACTTGTTAAAAAGGACCCTAAAATTTTTAGAACCTATGTTAAGTATTTGGATGAAACTGGTGGCCAGTATGGAAAATTGGACAGAGGTTCCTGGATGAAAATCATTTTACAGACTATATTATGGCTGAACTTTCCAATTCTAGTCCTGAAATTTTCCAGGTCAATTTAGAATTGGGAGCAATCTAACATTAAAATAATGTCCTTTTAAGTGAAATTTCATGGATGAACCTGGTGGTCACTATGGAAAATTGGACAGAGGTTCCTGGACGAAAACAATATCGTAGGCTATTTAAGAGGTCTAGTTTCCAGCCAATGTTTTGGAATTGTGCTGCTCAATTCAGAAACTTGTTAAAAAGGACCCTAAAATTTTTAGAACCTATGTTAAGTATTTGGATGAAACTGGTGGCCAGTATGGAAAATTGGACAGAGGTTCCTGGATGAAAATCATTTTACAGACTATATTATGGCTGAACTTTCCAATTCTAGTCCTGAAATTTTCCAGGTCAATTTAGAATTGGGAGCAATCTAACATTAAAATAATGTCCTTTTAAGTGAAATTTCATGGGTGAACCTGGTGGTCACTATGGAAAATTGGACAGAGGTTCCTGGACGAAAACAATATCGTAGGCTATTTAAGAGGTCTAGTTTCCAGCCAATGTTTTGGAATTGTGCTGCTCAATTTAGAAACTTGTTTAAAAGGACCCTAAAATTTTTAGAACCTATGTTAAGTATTTGGATGAAACTGGTGGCCAGTATGGAAAATTGGACAGAGGTTCCTGGATGAAAATAATTTTACAGACTATATTATGGCTGAACTTTCCAATTCTAGTCCTGAAATTTTCCAGGTCAATTTAGAATTGGGAGCAATCTAACCTTAAAATAATGTCCTTTTAAGTGAAATTTCATTGGTGAACATGGTGGTCACTATGAAAAATCGGACAGAGGTTCCTAGACGAAAATTGTGTCATAGCTAGCATAAAGGATATATACTCCGGTCGTGGTGGTAAAATCTTCATGGTCCACTTAGAAATGCATCAATTTACAACTTTAAAAAGTTTAAATTTATGTTAAGCAATATAATTAAAATGGCCATCCAAAACTGTTAACTGAGCTATGTTAAGCATTTAACAGCGCAATATAAATAAAAATAATGCCAACCAATACTGTTAACTCAGTTATGCTAAGTAGTGGGAAATATCTGAAGCTACATCGGCAACTGGAAACAGGTTCCTCAATGATGTATATACTGATGGTAATATAAGTGATGTACGTTCCAGCCTTGCTATTGAAATCTTCCCCGTCAATTTAGAAAGTTCTAAAAAATTACGCTAAAATTTTCATATTCTATGTTAAATATTTGGATGAAACTGGTGGCCAGTATGGAAAATTGGACAGAGGTTCCTGGATGAAAATCATTTTACAGACTATATTATGGCTGAACTTTCCAATTCTAGTCCTGAAATTTTCCAGGTCAATTTAGAATTGGGAGCAATCTAACATTAAAATAATGTCCTTTTAAGTGAAATTTCATGGGTGAACCTGGTGGTCACTATGGAAAATTGGACAGAGGTTCCTGGACGAAAACAATATCGTAGGCTATTTAAGAGGTCTAGTTTCCAGCCAATGTATTGGAATTGTGCTGCTCAATTTAGAAACTTGTTAAAAAGGACCCTAAAATTTTTGGAACCTATGTTAAGTATTTGGATGAAACTGGTGGCCAGTATGGAAAATTGGACAGAGGTTCCTGGGTGAAAATCACTTTACAGACTATATAATGGCTGAACTTTCCAATTCTAGTCCTGAAATTTTCCAGGTCAATTTAGAATTGGGAGCAATCTAACATTTAAATAATGTCCTTTTAAGTGAAATTTCATGTGTGAACATGGTGGTCACTATGGAAAATCGGACAGAGGTTCCTAGACGAAAATTGTGTCATAGCTAGCATAAAGGATATATACTCCGGTCGTGGTGGTAAAATCTTCATGGTCAACTTGGAAATGCATCAATTTACACCTTTAAAAAGTTTAAACTTATGTTAAGGAATATAATTAAAATGGCCAACCAAAACTGTTAACTGAGCTATGTTAGGCATTTAACAGCGCAATATAAATAAAAATAATGCCAACCAATACTGTTAACTCAGTTATGCTAAGTAGTGGGAAATATCTGAAGCTACATCGGGCAACTGGAAACAGGTTCCTCAATGATGTATATACTGATGGTAATATAAGTGATGTACGTTCCAGCCTTGCTATTGAAATCTTCCCCGTCAATTTAGAAAGTTCTAAAAAATTACGCTAAAATTTTCATATTCTATGTTAAATATTTGGATGAAACTGGTGGCCAGTATGGAAAATTGGACAGAGGTTCCTGGATGAAAATCATTTTACAGACTATATTATGGCTGAACTTTCCAATTCTAGTCCTGAAATTTTCCAGGTCAATTTAGAATTGGGAGCAATCTAACATTAAAATAATGTCCTTTTAAGTGAAAATTCGTTGGTGAACATGGGGGTCACTATGGAAAATTGAACAGAGGTTCCTGGACGAAAACAATATCTTAGGCTATTTAAGAGGTCTAGTTTCCAGCCAATGTTATGGAATTGTGCTGCTCAATTTAGAAACTTGTTAAAAAGGACCCTAAAATTTTTGGAACCTATGTTAAGTATTTGGATGAAACTGGTGGCCAGTATGGAAAATTGGACAGAGGTTCCTGGGTGAAAATCACTTTACAGACTATATAATGGCTGAACTTTCCAATTCTAGTCCTGAAATTTTCCAGGTCAATTTAGAATTGGGAGCAATCTAACATTTAAATAATGTCCTTTTAAGTGAAATTTCATGTGTGAACATGGTGGTCACTATGGAAAATCGGACAGAGGTTCCTAGACGAAAATTGTGTCATAGCTAGCATAAAGGATATATACTCCGGTCGTGGTGGTAAAATCTTCATGGTCAACTTGGAAATGCATCAATTTACACCTTTAAAAAGTTTAAACTTATGTTAAGGAATATAATTAAAATGGCCAACCAAAACTGTTAACTGAGCTATGTTAAGCATTTAACAGCGCAATATAAATAAAAATAATGCCAACCAATACTGTTAACTCAGTTATGCTAAGTAGTGGGAAATATCTGAAGCTACATCGGGCAACTGGAAACAGGTTCCTCAATGATGTATATACTGATGGTAATATAAGTGATGTACGTTCCAGCCTTGCTATTGAAATCTTCCCCGTCAATTTAGAAAGTTCTAAAAAATTACGCTAAAATTTTCATATTCTATGTTAAATATTTGGATGAAACTGGTGGCCAGTATGGAAAATTGGACAGAGGTTCCTGGATGAAAATCATTTTACAGACTATATTATGGCTGAACTTTCAAATTCTAGTCCCGAAATTTTCCAGGTCAATTTAGAATTGGGAGCAATCTAACATTAAAATAATGTCCTTTTAAGTGAAAATTCATTGGTGAACATGGGGGTCACTATGGAAAATTGGACAGAGGTTCCTGGACGAAAATCATTTTACAGACTATATTATGGCTGAACTTTCCAATTCTAGTCCTGAAATTTTCCAGGTCAATTTAGAATTGGGAGCAATCTAACATTAAAATAATGTCCTTTTAAGTGAAATTTCATGGGTGAACCTGGTGGTCACTATGGAAAATTGGACAGAGGTTCCTGGACGAAAACAATATCGTAGGCTATTTAAGAGGTCTAGTTTCCAGCCAATGTTTTGGAATTGTGCTGCTCAATTTAGAAACTTGTTTAAAAGGACCCTAAAATTTTTAGAACCTATGTTAAGTATTTGGATGAAACTGGTGGCCAGTATGGAAAATTGGACAGAGGTTCCTGGATGAAAATAATTTTACAGACTATATTATGGCTGAACTTTCCAATTCTAGTCCTGAAATTTTCCAGGTCAATTTAGAATTGGGAGCAATCTAACATTAAAATAATGTCCTTTTAAGTGAAATTTCATGGGTGAACCTGGTGGTCACTATGGAAAATTGGACAGAGGTTCCTGGACGAAAACAATATCGTAGGCTATTTAAGAGGTCTAGTTTCCAGCCAATGTTTTGGAATTGTGCTGCTCAATTCAGAAACTTGTTAAAAAGGACCCTAAAATTTTTAGAACCTATGTTAAGTATTTGGATGAAACTGGTGGCCAGTATGGAAAATTGGACAGAGGTTCCTGGATGAAAATCATTTTACAGACTATATTATGGCTGAACTTTCCAATTCTAGTCCTGAAATTTTCCAGGTCAATTTAGAATTGGGAGCAATCTAACATTAAAATAATGTCCTTTTAAGTGAAATTTCATGGGTGAACCTGGTGGTCACTATGGAAAATTGGACAGAGGTTCCTGGACGAAAACAATATCGTAGGCTATTTAAGAGGTCTAGTTTCCAGCCAATGTTTTGGAATTGTGCTGCTCAATTTAGAAACTTGTTTAAAAGGACCCTAAAATTTTTAGAACCTATGTTAAGTATTTGGATGAAACTGGTGGCCAGTATGGAAAATTGGACAGAGGTTCCTGGATGAAAATAATTTTACAGACTATATTATGGCTGAACTTTCCAATTCTAGTCCTGAAATTTTCCAGGTCAATTTAGAATTGGGAGCAATCTAACCTTAAAATAATGTCCTTTTAAGTGAAATTTCATTGGTGAACATGGTGGTCACTATGAAAAATCGGACAGAGGTTCCTAGACGAAAATTGTGTCATAGCTAGCATAAAGGATATATACTCCGGTCGTGGTGGTAAAATCTTCATGGTCCACTTAGAAATGCATCAATTTACAACTTTAAAAAGTTTAAATTTATGTTAAGCAATATAATTAAAATGGCCATCCAAAACTGTTAACTGAGCTATGTTAAGCATTTAACAGCGCAATATAAATAAAAATAATGCCAACCAATACTGTTAACTCAGTTATGCTAAGTAGTGGGAAATATCTGAAGCTACATCGGGCAACTGGAAACAGGTTCCTCAATGATGTATATACTGATGGTAATATAAGTGATGTACGTTCCAGCCTTGCTATTGAAATCTTCCCCGTCAATTTAGAAAGTTCTAAAAAATTACGCTAAAATTTTCATATTCTATGTTAAATATTTGGATGAAACTGGTGGCCAGTATGGAAAATTGGACAGAGGTTCCTGGATGAAAATCATTTTACAGACTATATTATGGCTGAACTTTCCAATTCTAGTCCTGAAATTTTCCAGGTCAATTTAGAATTGGGAGCAATCTAACATTAAAATAATGTCCTTTTAAGTGAAAATTCGTTGGTGAACATGGGGGTCACTATGGAAAATTGAACAGAGGTTCCTGGACGAAAATCATTTTACAGATTATATTATGGCTGAACTTTCAAATTCTAGTCCCGAAATTTTCCAGGTCAATTTAGAATTGGGAGCAATCTAACATTAAAATAATGTCCTTTTAACTGAAATTTCATTGGTGAACATGGTGGTCACTATGGTAAATTGGACAGAGGTTCCTGGACGAAAATCATTTTACAGACTATATTATGGCTGAACTTTCCAATTCTAGTCCTGAAATTTTCCAGGTCAATTTAGAATTGGGAGCAATCTAGCATTAAAATAATGTCCTTTTAGGTGAAAATTCATTGGTGAACATGGTGGTCATTATGGAAAATTGGACAGAGGTTCCTGGACGAAAATCATTTTACAGACTATATTATGGCTGAACTTTCCAATTCTAGTCCTGAAATTTTCCAGGTCAATTTAGAATTGGGAGCAATCTAACATTAAAATAATGTCCTTTTATGTGAAATTTCATTGGTGAACATGGTGGTCATTATGGAAAATTGGACAGAGGTTCCTGGATGAAAATCATTTTACAGACTATATTATGGCTGAACTTTCAAATTCTAGTCCTGAAATTTTCCAGGTCAATTTAGAATTGGGAGCAATCTAACATTAAAATAATGTCCTTTTAAGTGAAATTTCATGGGTGAACATGGTGACCACTATGGAAAATTGGACAGAGGTTCCTGGACAAAAATCATGTCATAGATAATCAAAAATGTACATTTTCCAGCCATTGTGGTATAATATTTCTGGTCAATTTAGAAATATTATTAATTTAACTGTAAACACATTATGTTAAGTTATAGAAATTAACATGTGGCCAACCAATGTTAACAAAGCTGTTTAACAGAGCAGTCATGAGAATAACATCATAGTATTGGCGCGCAAAAATATATTTTTGGCGGCAAGTACTCAGCGTTGTAATTTCAATATAGAGGTGCCCACCAGAAAAGAACAAATTTCATAGAAAAAAATACACATTTCAACATCAATATTGCAGTTCCAAATTAGTAAATTAGTAATATTTTTGTATTTTAAATTAATATACATAAGTATTTTGCTATAATGACACAGATATTACCTTCAAAATGCCTCTCTAAATTATATGACAAATACTATTTGAACTACTGTTAAATAAATCTCAATTATATACAAATCTACTTTTAATTTTCAATTTCCCAGTTTAGAAAAACATTACTAGATATTTGGTTATGTAACTGCTCAACTGGTATTGGTAACTAGTTAATTTTCTTATTACATTTCTTATTACTTTTGTATGGGGATGTCGCGAAAAATAATGAGTTATGCTTACACACCAGCATACGAAAAATCAAAAATATGTCGTTACTTATATATTTACCAGTATTGACAAAAATAATATACACCATTTTCAATTGTATTTCGGGAATTATCATTTTATTTCAGAAGTTATCAATTGTTTTTCAGATTTATCAGTTGTAAGAAATAATTAATTTTCAGTTTTATCAATTGCATTTCAGAAGTTATTATTAGAAATTATCAATTGTATTTCAGAAACCGTCAATTGTATTTCAGAAATTATCAATTGTATTTCAGAAATTATCAAATGTGTTTCAGAAATTATTCTTTATTAACTAGGAAATACATTTGATAATTTCTGAGATACCATTAATAGTTTCTGAATACAATTAACAGTTTCTGAAATATAAATAATATTTGCCGAAATACAATTAACAATTTCTAAAATACTTTTGATAATTTCTGAAATACAATTGAAAACTTCTGAAATTTAGTGAAAATGGTGTAGATATTCAAAAAATAGATTTTCAAAAAATTTGTTTTATCAAAGAGTATACATAATAAAGAGATTGGGGGACTCTCTATCACTGGGAAAGCATTTGTTCTATTATGTGCCTTGGAACAGGAACATACTCAAACCAATATCACCCAGCAAACATGGCAATACGAAGAAGGTTCTCCGAACATATCACCAGGAAGAAAACATTTATTGCCGGTAATATCAATTTCGTATTCTGGAAGTTTCCTCCGTCGGAAACAACTGTTACACTAAAACAATACTTCCAGGCAATATGAAAGCAATAACTCATATGGAAGATAAAACGGATATCGCTAAATAAACTCCCGGTACAATAAAAAAACGATTTAGTTTTTTAATTATTAAATTTAAGCCTGAAAAACAATATCTGCATACATAATCTTTTGACCAACTTATAAATTATCTTGATTTCATCTTAGCCGATTTTTCCCGCGCAATTAATCTTAACTTTTCACGAGTTTATTTCCTATTTTTTCACATTGATAAAAGATTTCAAACAAATTTGCTTTATATTCCAAATGATACAAAGGTGATATTGCCGCAATATTGTCATAAAAAGTTATGACAAAAGATAAAATTTTTGAATTATTTTTTTCCAAATATCGTCGAATTATCTTCCAAGTGATAAAAGGAAGACAATTTCAAAGTAAGTACTACTTGATTTTTTTCATTCAAATGACAAATAGAAGATATCGCTTTAATATCTTCTTGGAAGGTATCTTTTAAATGTTTGCAGGGTCATTATGTGCGCTCTTTGTATGACTCAAAACATCGATTGTAACCAGGGATGGAAAATAATAATTTAGTTATAAAAATCAAGAATGGAACTATACTATAGAATTATACTATTCCAACAGTATTATAGCCCTAGATTATGAATTTTAAAAAACCATACGTAAAAAATTGCAAAACAATATCGGAATGCGAAAAAAGGATTTGGGGTTCAAAAAATTAATTAAAAGATTTACATTCTGCAAACGATGCCAAAATTTTATTTTTTTGCAACTAACCACCAAACTTTGTTTTATGAAATGGGCATTATACTCCGTAGATTATAAATTTAAAAACCGCACTTAAAAAATTGCAAAATAATAGAGGAACGCGAAAAGAGACTTTGTGGTAGAAAAAAATAAATAATAAAACTAAATCAGCGATTAACAATCTGCAAATGAATACAATGACGCAAAAATTTTCCTTTTTGCAAATATTTTTTTCGCGATTTTTTTTTTTTTTTTTTGCAAACTAAGCACCAAACTTTTGTGTATAAAATTAGATTATAAATTTAAAAAAACCACACTTACAAAAATTACAAAATAATCGCGTAAAGCGAAAAAAGGCTTTATGGTTCAAAAAATTAATTAAAAAACTTAATCAGCGATTTACATTCAGCAAACAAATATATTGATGAAAAAATTTTTCCTTTTTGCAAATTTTATTTTTCGCGATTTTTTTTTGCAACTAGCCACCAAACTTTGTTGTATAAAATGTGTATTATAGTCCCTAGATTATAAATTAAAAAGAAACGTACTTAAAAAATTGCAAAATAAAAGCGGAACGCGAAGAAAGACTTTGTGGTACAAAAAATTAATTAGGAAACGTAATCAGCGATTTAGATTCTGCAAACAAATATATTGATGCAAAAATTTTCTTTTTTGCCAATTTTATATTTCGCGGGTTTTTTTGCAACTAGCCACCAAACTTTATTGTATGAAATGTGTATTATAGCCCCTAGATTATAAATTTAAAAAAACGCACATAAAGAATTGCAAACTAATAGCGGAATTTGAAAAAAGACTTTATGGTACAAAAATTTAATCCCTAGGTTATATATTTAAAAACAAACCGCACTTAAAAAGTTGCAAAATAACGGCCGAATTCGAAAAAGGCTTTATGGTACAGAAAATGAATTAAAAGAGGTAATCAGCGATCGACATTCTGCAAATGAATATATTGTTGCAAAAATTTCGCTTTTTGCAAATGTTTTTTTTTTCGCAATTTGTTCTAATATTTGCTAATATCTAAATATTTAATTTTAATTTTTTTTAACGAGCTAAAGAGGAAGCTATTTTTTAGTTACTTACATTTTTAAATATGTAAGAGCGATCTAACATTTTTTTGTATAAGAGCCCGATTAAGTGAGCCTTTTACATCCCTGATTAACCAGTCGGAGTTCGTTCCTGTTCCAAGCCGCATAATATTTTTTCAAATAAAAAATATTGAGAGAGTTGCAAGGCCATTGGTTTTATACCAAAAAATATTTCTTTGTTATAGAATTTTGTTTTAATTAAGTATGCTCGTGACGGGATAGCTCTACCATCTCAGCTATCTAGACATGTTATATTTGATATATAAAAAAATAATTGACATGCTGCACACAACTATGCTTATGCGACAAACTAACAAAAATCGAAAATATTTACTATATCCTTACCAGTGTTAAAAAAATATTCTGCCTAAATATAGATTTTCCAAAAAATTTAAAGAAAAATCTAGAAAATTATATTTGAAATAATGATAGAGATAAGTCATTATTGGTAACGCATTATTTTTTATTTTGAAATAATGGAAAAAAATAACTAGTTGTTACCCAGTGTAGAAATGGTAATGACATCCCGAGTAAAAAAGTTTTGATATAACCATATATTATTTTATGTAATTGCATATAGTAACTTATAGTTACATATGGCCACATATGCTTTTAAATTCAAGAAGATATACTTTTATATAGTCATATGTTAGATATTTTTTCCTCAAAGGTTTTAATATGGAGACATATGTGATTTTATATTATTACATACAGGCCTACATATAATTGCATGTGCTATATATAAGTACATAAAGTAACATATTGCAGATATAATTACATATACGTTTATATATAATTTAATATGACACTATACATAATAATATAAAACTATATGTGGAGCCATATAAGAAATATTTCATAATTTGTGTTAGATATGATTATATATATTTTAGATATGATTATAACTTAATATGGTTCCATATCTACAATATTTCATAGTTTCTTTAATATATAACAATACAACGTTCTTTATAATATCATCTATAATTATATATTGTCCCACATAAGCAATTATTTCAAAGTGATTTTGTATAAAAATATATAAGGTCCATATAAAACCGTATTATATTATATGTGGTTCTATGTTAATGATTTTGAACTATTTTTAGATTTAGTAATTACTAGGGATTGACGCGTTACTAGAAATGTTCGTGAGTCACGTTATTCACACATGATCGTGAGTAATAATTACTATACTCAAGTGCGTGAGTCTGAGAATATATAATTCCTACTTGATTCGTGCGTGAGCGTGAATAAGAATATATAACCCGTGCATGAGTCGTGTGTGAGTTTATTTTTTGCATCATATATTTTTAGTAATTTTTACTATTTTGTAATATTTTACTATTTTTTTTTACTATTTTTCTTATATCTTGGTTGTATAACAAAATCCTATTAACTTTAAAATCTCAGTCTTGTTAACTTTATTTTAAAATTACTAAAAATAAAAAAATTTTGTTCATGTTTAATGCACTGTCATTGTAAATCTGGATAAAAGTAATGGAAGATTTATCGAAATTATAGGATCTCCAGCAGACCTTTGGGTTAATCATTATATTTGTAAATTACACATGCAATTACACAATTACATGTAATTGTAATTGAAAAAAATTCAATTACAATTACATATTATTTGTAATTGTAATTAAAAAAAAAACAATTACAAGTAATTTGTAATTGAAAATTTTCAATTATACATTATATATAATTGTAATTGAAAAAATGTCAATTACAATTACATTTTTTCGGAAAAGAAATAATGACAAAAAGCTCAAAAATTTTAACAAAAAACACTTTAATTCTAAACGTAATTGAAATTTGTAATTGAAATCACCTTCAATTACAATTACTTGTAATTGAAAATTTTCAATTACAGTTACATGAAATGTAATTGAGTTTTTTTTTAATTTCAATTACATTTATTTGCAATTGTAATTAAATCCCCTAGGTCTGATCTCCAGATATTGCATATCTTTTTTATTTAAAAAAATAATTTTTGTATATTGTTAGATGTGGTCATATATAATATGATCTAAAGTATAAGGTCAATTTTTAGATATAATTGTATCAAACTATGTCCACTTTTATAACATTTTATATAATTTTATACAAAAAGATATAATTTGATGTAATTGGATGAGGACAAAATTCGGATACAATTGTATCGAATTGCATAAAATTGTACCAAATTGTATACAATTGTACACAATTCGATACAATAAGATACAATAAGATGTTCTCATTTTTCGGATATAATTATATCTAATTACATAAAAGATTATATATAATTAAATATAACTTCATATGGCTACATATCATTTTTTTTTACATGGGATATCATTATTTTTTGGACTACCAGTAATGACACCCACTTACCTTCTGCATTATTTTAAAACATATAATAATGAGTTACTGATAATGACTTATTTTTATCATTATTTCAAATAGAAAATAATTTGCTAGATTTGTTTGAAAATTTTCTGAAATCTATTTTTAGACTCAATATTTTTTAATCACTGGTAAGGATATATGTAACCACATATTTTTTGATTTTTTGTATGTTGGCGAGTAAGCTTACTTGTGTGCAGCAGGTCAATTGTGTTTTTATCTATTAAATATTACATGTCGATTTGTAGACCCAAGTTCGATTGCCGCACCACGAAATTTTATTTAAAAAAATACAATAAAAAATATTTTTTTTTTATATAATTAATTTTTTTGAAAATCTATTTTTAGACTCATTATTTTTGTCAGTACTGGTAAGCACACAGGTAGCGTTATATTTTTTGATTTTTCGTATGCTGGTGTGTAACCATAACTCATTATTTTTCGCGACATCGCCATATAAAGGTAATAAGAAATGTAATAACAAAAGTAACTAGTTACCATTACAAAGTATGTACTTACATAACCACATATGTGGTAATGATTTTCTACACTGGGTATTTTCGTCAAAAATATATGGGCAACAAAAACAAATTTTCGTTACTTTGCTTTCGTTTACACCATTTTCGTATTACATAAACAGGGGCTTACATAGAAAAAAAATTCAAAGTAATTTGAAGAAAGCATCTGATGTATTATTTCAAAAATAAATAAAATTTAAAAATACAACTGAAATAAAGCAATAGCAATTTAAATTTAAATGATATTGTTTGAAGTAAAAAAAAAGTCGAAATACTTATGTATATTAATTTAAAATACGAAAATATTACTAATTTACTAATTTGGAACTGCAATATTGATGTTGAAATGTATATTTTTGTATGAAATTTGTTCTTTTCTAGTGGGCACCCCTATATTGAAATTACAACGCTGAGTACTTGCCGCCAATAAATATATTTTTGCGCGCCAATACTATGATGTTATTCTCATTACTGCTCTGTTAAACAGCTTTGTTAACATTGGTTGGCCACATGTTAAATTATATAACTTAACATAATGCGTTTAAAGTTAAATCAGGGGGTTTCCATCAGCTGCTTTTAAAAATGGTTTATGAGCCAAAAAATTTCACGCAAGAAAGAGAGGAACAACAGAAGGAATATGAAGAAAATTAAAAGCGAATGAGATAAAATGAAGTAATTCGGGAAAACAAAAAAAAAACAATAAAATCGTTTTTACAACAAAAAAAAAAAAAAACAAAAGTTAAAAGCAAAAAATTTATTTAAATTAATTAATTATTATTTATTTCCTTATTAAAGTTGTTTTTGTTACCGTTTTATTCAGTAATCGTAAAATATTAATTTTTTCACTTTTCTTTTTCTCATTCTTCACTGAAATTAACAGACCCGAGCATCCATACAAATAATTGTGCACGAGTTAACATAATTTCTTGGGAAGAAAACTCTTTCCTTTAAATCATCTTAGGTTAAATTAATAATATTTCCAAATTGACCAATTCTCCACTGTAACTACCATCCGAAAATGTTACCTAATTAGTTGTCACTTGTAAGAATTTTCATAATAAAATTTTTCAATTTCAACATCAAATTGTTGGAATTTCTAAAATGACCAGGAGACTGGAAATAGCATCTTTGGAAAGTATATACCCTAAAGCACCAATGATCAAACTTTCTTCCAGGAACCTTTTTCCAAACTTTAGTTGTGACCACATTAGTTTTTACTTAAAAATTCTGTATGAATTTTCATAATAAAATTGTAAAATTTAAACATTAAATTGCTCCAATTTTTAACACGACCAGAAGAATGGAAATGGCATCTTTGGAACATACATACGATATTGTAAAAAGGATAAATATTTCATCCCAGAACTTTTTCCATGCCTTTGTTTTTGTCATTAAAAATGTCTTCATGGATTTTTCTTATTTAATTTTAAAATGTATTATATGTGACTTGGAAAATGCAGTTTTTACTTTTATCATGACATTAATTTCTGATTAAAAAAATATACTACACTGTTAACCAGCTTTGTTAACATTGGTTGGCCGCCTGTTAATTTCTATAACTTAACATAATGTGTTTAAAGTTAAATTAATAATATTTCTAAATTGACCAGAAATATTATACCACAATGGCTGGAAAATGTACATTTTTGATTATCTATGACATGATTTTCGTCCAGGAACCTCTGTCCAATTTTCCATACTGGCCACCAGTTTCATCCAAATACTTAACATAGGTTCTAAAAATTTTAGGGTCCTTTTTAACAAGTTTCTAAATTGAGCAGCACAATTCCAAAACATTGGCTGGAAACTAGACCTCTTAAATAGCCTACGATATTGTTTTCGTCCAGGAACCTCTGTCCAATTTTCCATAGTGACCACCATGTTCACCCATGAAATTTCACTTAAAAGGACATTATTTTAATGTTAGATTGCTCCCAATTCTAAATTGACCTGGAAAATTTCAGGACTAGAATTTGAAAGTTCAGCCATAATATAGTCTGTAAAATGATTTTCATCCAGGAACCTCTGTCCAATTTTCCATAATGACCACCATGTTCACCAATGAAATTTCACATAAAAGGACATTATTTTAATGTTAGATTGCTCCCAATTCTAAATTGACCTGGAAAATTTCAGGACTAAAATTGGAAAATACAGCCATAATATAGTCTGTAAAATGATTTTCATCCAGGAACCTCTGTCCAATTTTCCATACTGGCCACCAGTTTCATCCAAATATTTAACATAGAATATGAAAATTTTAGCGTAATTTTTTAGAACTTTCTAAATTGACGGGGAAGATTTCAATAGCAAGGCTGGAACGTACATCACTTATATTACCATCAGTATATACATCATTGAGGAACCTGTTTCCAGTTGCCCGATGTAGCTTCAGATATTTCCCACGACTTAGCATAACTGAGTTAACAGTTTTGGTTGGCATTATTTTTATTTATATTGCGCTGTTAAATGCTTAACATAGCTCAGTTAACAGTTTTGGATGGCCATTTTAATTATATTGCTTAACATAAATTTAAACTTTTTAAAGTTGTAAATTGATGCATTTCCAAGTTGACCATGAAGATTTTACCACCACGACCGGAGTATATATCCTTTATGCTAGCTATGACACAATTTTCGTCTAGGAACCTCTGTCTAATTTTCCATAATGACCACCATGTTCACCAATGTAATTTCACATAAAAGGACATTATTTTAATGTTACATTGCTCCCAATTCTAAATTGACCTGGAAAATTTTAGGACTAGAATTGGAAAGTTCAGCCATAATATAGTCTGTAAAATGATTTTCGTCCAGGAACCTCTGTCCAATTTTCCATAGTGACCCCCATGTTCACCAACGAATTTTCACTTAAAAGGACATTATTTTAATGTTAGATTGCTCCCAATTCTAAACTGACCTGGAAAATTTCGGGACTAGAATTTGAAAGTTCAGCCATAATATAGTCTGTAAAATGATTTTCATCCAGGAACCTCTGTCCAATTTTCCATACTGGCCACCAGTTTCATCCAAATATTTAACATAGAATATGAAAATTTTAGCGTCATTTTTTAGAACTTTCTAAATTGACGGGGAAGATTTCAATAGCAAGGCTGGAACGTACATCACTTATATTACCATCAGTATATACATCATTGAGGAACCTGTTTCCAGTTGCCCGATGTAGCTTCAGATATTTCCCACTACTTAGCATAACTGAGTTAACAGTATTGGTTGGCATTTTTTTTTATTTATATTGCGCTGTTAAATGCTTAACATAGCTCAGTTAACAGTTTTGGATGGCCATTTTAATTATATTGCTTAACATAAATTTAAACTTTTTAAAGTTGTAAATTGATGCATTTCCAAGTTGACCATGAAGATTTTACCACCACGATCGGAGTATATATCCTTTATGCTAGCTATGACACAATTTTCGTCTAGGAACCTCTGTCCAGTTTTCCATAATGACCACCATGTTCACCAATGAATTTTCACTTAAAAGGACATTATTTTAATGTTAGATTGCTCCCAATTCTAAATTGACCTGGAAAATTTCAGGACTAGAATTTGAAAGTTCAGCCATAATATAGTCTGTAAAATGATTTTCATCCAGGAACCTCTGTCCAATTTTCCATAATGACCACCATGTTCACCAATGAATTTTCACTTAAAAGGACATTATTTTAATGTTAGATTGCTCCCAATTCTAAATTGACCTGGAAAATTTCAGGACTAGAATTTGAAAGTTCAGCCATAATATAGTCTGTAAAATGATTTTCATCCAGGAACCTCTGTCCAATTTTCCATAATGACCACCATGTTCACCAATGAAATTTCACTTAAAAGGACATTATTTTAATGTTAGATTGCTCCCAATTCTAAATTGACCTGGAAAATTTCAGGACTAGAATTGGAAAGTTCAGCCATAATATAGTCTGTAAAATGATTTTCGTCCAGGAACCTCTGTCCAATTTTCCATAGTGACCCCCATGTTCACCAATGAATTTTCACTTAAAAGGACATTATTTTAATGTTAGATTGCTCCCAATTCTAAATTGACCTGGAAAATTTCGGGACTAGAATTTGAAAGTTCAGCCATAATATAGTCTGTAAAATGATTTTCATCCAGGAACCTCTGTCCAATTTTCCATAATGACCACCATGTTCACCAATGAATTTTCACTTAAAAGGACATTATTTTAATGTTAGATTGCTCCCAATTCTAAATTGACCTGGAAAATTTCAGGACTAGAATTGGAAAATTCAGCCATAATATAGTCTGTAAAATGATTTTCATCCAGGAACCTCTGTCCAATTTTCCATACTGGCCACCAGTTTCATCCAAATATTTAACATAGAATATGAAAATTTTAGCGTAATTTTTTAGAACTTTCTAAATTGACGGGGAAGATTTCAATAGCAAGGCTGGAACGTACATCACTTATATTACCATCAGTATATACATCATTGAGGAACCTGTTTCCAGTTGCCCGATGTAGCTTCAGATATTTCCCACTACTTAGCATAACTGAGTTAACAGTATTGGTTGGCATTATTTTTATTTATATTGCGCTGTTAAATGCTTAACATAGCTCAGTTAACAGTTTTGGTTGGCCATTTTAATTATATTCCTTAACATAAGTTTAAACTTTTTAAAGGTGTAAATTGATGCATTTCCAAGTTGACCATGAAGATTTTACCACCACGACCGGAGTATATATCCTTTATGCTAGCTATGACACAATTTTCGTCTAGGAACCTCTGTCCGATTTTCCATAGTGACCACCATGTTCACACATGAAATTTCACTTAAAAGGACATTATTTAAATGTTAGATTGCTTCCAATTCTAAATTGACCTGGAAAATTTCAGGACTAGAATTGGAAAGTTCAGCCATTATATAGTCTGTAAAGTGATTTTCACCCAGGAACCTCTGTCCAATTTTCCATACTGGCCACCAGTTTCATCCAAATACTTAACATAGGTTCCAAAAATTTTAGGGTCCTTTTTAACAAGTTTCTAAATTGAGCAGCACAATTCCATAACATTGGCTGGAAACTAGACCTCTTAAATAGCCTAAGATATTGTTTTCGTCCAGGAACCTCTGTCCAATTTTCCATAGTGACCCCCATGTTCACCAACGAATTTTCACTTAAAAGGACATTATTTTAATGTTAGATTGCTCCCAATTCTAAATTGACCTGGAAAATTTCAGGACTAGAATTGGAAAGTTCAGCCATAATATAGTCTGTAAAATGATTTTCATCCAGGAACCTCTGTCCAATTTTCCATACTGGCCACCAGTTTCATCCAAATATTTAACATAGAATATGAAAATTTTAGCGTAATTTTTTAGAACTTTCTAAATTGACGGGGAAGATTTCAATAGCAAGGCTGGAACGTACATCACTTATATTACCATCAGTATATACATCATTGAGGAACCTGTTTCCAGTTGCCCGATGTAGCTTCAGATATTTCCCACTACTTAGCATAACTGAGTTAACAGTATTGGTTGGCATTATTTTTATTTATATTGCGCTGTTAAATGCTTAACATAGCTCAGTTAACAGTTTTGGATGGCCATTTTAATTATATTGCTTAACATAAATTTAAACTTTTTAAAGTTGTAAATTGATGCATTTCTAAGTGGACCATGAAGATTTTACCACCACGACCGGAGTATATATCCTTTATGCTAGCTATGACACAATTTTCGTCTAGGAACCTCTGTCCGATTTTTCATAGTGACCACCATGTTCACCAATGAAATTTC
Source organism: Leucophora obtusa (assembly GCA_949987735.1). Lineage (NCBI taxonomy): Eukaryota > Metazoa > Arthropoda > Insecta > Diptera > Anthomyiidae > Leucophora > Leucophora obtusa. Next base: position 137,914,653 of record OX465298.1, read on the forward strand.
ACTTAAAAGGACATTATTTTAATGTTAGATTGCTCCCAATTCTAAATTGACCTGGAAAATTTCAGGACTAGAATTGGAAAGTTCAGCCATAATATAGTCTGTAAAATGATTTTCGTCCAGGAACCTCTGTCCAATTTTCCATAGTGACCCCCATGTTCACCAATGAATTTTCACTTAAAAGGACATTATTTTAATGTTAGATTGCTCCCAATTCTAAATTGACCTGGAAAATTTCAGGACTAGAATTGGAAAGTTCAGCCATAATATAGTCTGTAAAATGATTTTCGTCCAGGAACCTCTGTCCAATTTTCCATAGTGACCCCCATGTTCACCAATGAATTTTCACTTAAAAGGACATTATTTTAATGTTAGATTGCTCCCAATTCTAAATTGACCTGGAAAATTTCAGGACTAGAATTGGAAAGTTCAGCCATAATATAGTCTGTAAAATGATTTTCATCCAGGAACCTCTGTCCAATTTTCCATACTGGCCACCAGTTTCATCCAAATATTTAACATAGAATATGAAAATTTTAGCGTAATTTTTTAGAACTTTCTAAATTGACGGGGAAGATTTCAATAGCAAGGCTGGAACGTACATCACTTATATTACCATCAGTATATACATCATTGAGGAACCTGTTTCCAGTTGCCGATGTAGCTTCAGATATTTCCCACTACTTAGCATAACTGAGTTAACAGTATTGGTTGGCATTATTTTTATTTATATTGCGCTGTTAAATGCTTAACATAGCTCAGTTAACAGTTTTGGATGGCCATTTTAATTATATTGCTTAACATAAATTTAAACTTTTTAAAGTTGTAAATTGATGCATTTCTAAGTGGACCATGAAGATTTTACCACCACGACCGGAGTATATATCCTTTATGCTAGCTATGACACAATTTTCGTCTAGGAACCTCTGTCCGATTTTTCATAGTGACCACCATGTTCACCAATGAAATTTCACTTAAAAGGACATTATTTTAAGGTTAGATTGCTCCCAATTCTAAATTGACCTGGAAAATTTCAGGACTAGAATTGGAAAGTTCAGCCATAATATAGTCTGTAAAATTATTTTCATCCAGGAACCTCTGTCCAATTTTCCATACTGGCCACCAGTTTCATCCAAATACTTAACATAGGTTCTAAAAATTTTAGGGTCCTTTTAAACAAGTTTCTAAATTGAGCAGCACAATTCCAAAACATTGGCTGGAAACTAGACCTCTTAAATAGCCTACGATATTGTTTTCGTCCAGGAACCTCTGTCCAATTTTCCATAGTGACCACCAGGTTCACCCATGAAATTTCACTTAAAAGGACATTATTTTAATGTTAGATTGCTCCCAATTCTAAATTGACCTGGAAAATTTCAGGACTAGAATTGGAAAGTTCAGCCATAATATAGTCTGTAAAATGATTTTCATCCAGGAACCTCTGTCCAATTTTCCATACTGGCCACCAGTTTCATCCAAATACTTAACATAGGTTCTAAAAATTTTAGGGTCCTTTTTAACAAGTTTCTAAATTGAGCAGCACAATTCCAATACATTGGCTGGAAACTAGACCTCTTAAATAGCCTACGATATTGTTTTCGTCCAGGAACCTCTGTCCAATTTTCCATAGTGACCACCAGGTTCACCCATGAAATTTCACTTAAAAGGACATTATTTTAATGTTAGATTGCTCCCAATTCTAAATTGACCTGGAAAATTTCAGGACTAGAATTGGAAAGTTCAGCCATTATATAGTCTGTAAAGTGATTTTCACCCAGGAACCTCTGTCCAATTTTCCATACTGGCCACCAGTTTCATCCAAATACTTAACATAGGTTCCAAAAATTTTAGGGTCCTTTTTAACAAGTTTCTAAATTGAGCAGCACAATTCCAATACATTGGCTGGAAACTAGACCTCTTAAATAGCCTACGATATTGTTTTCGTCCAGGAACCTCTGTCCAATTTTCCATAGTGACCACCAGGTTCACCCATGAAATTTCACTTAAAAGGACATTATTTTAATGTTAGATTGCTCCCAATTCTAAATTGACCTGGAAAATTTCAGGACTAGAATTGGAAAGTTCAGCCATAATATAGTCTGTAAAATGATTTTCATCCAGGAACCTCTGTCCAATTTTCCATACTGGCCACCAGTTTCATCCAAATATTTAACATAGAATATGAAAATTTTAGCGTAATTTTTTAGAACTTTCTAAATTGACGGGGAAGATTTCAATAGCAAGGCTGGAACGTACATCACTTATATTACCATCAGTATATACATCATTGAGGAACCTGTTTCCAGTTGCCGATGTAGCTTCAGATATTTCCCACTACTTAGCATAACTGAGTTAACAGTATTGGTTGGCATTATTTTTATTTATATTGCGCTGTTAAATGCTTAACATAGCTCAGTTAACAGTTTTGGATGGCCATTTTAATTATATTGCTTAACATAAATTTAAACTTTTTAAAGTTGTAAATTGATGCATTTCTAAGTGGACCATGAAGATTTTACCACCACGACCGGAGTATATATCCTTTATGCTAGCTATGACACAATTTTCGTCTAGGAACCTCTGTCCGATTTTTCATAGTGACCACCATGTTCACCAATGAAATTTCACTTAAAAGGACATTATTTTAAGGTTAGATTGCTCCCAATTCTAAATTGACCTGGAAAATTTCAGGACTAGAATTGGAAAGTTCAGCCATAATATAGTCTGTAAAATTATTTTCATCCAGGAACCTCTGTCCAATTTTCCATACTGGCCACCAGTTTCATCCAAATACTTAACATAGGTTCTAAAAATTTTAGGGTCCTTTTTAACAAGTTTCTGAATTGAGCAGCACAATTCCAAAACATTGGCTGGAAACTAGACCTCTTAAGTAGCCTACGATATTGTTTTCGTCCAGGAACCTCTGTCCAATTTTCCATAGTGACCACCAGGTTCATCCATGAAATTTCACTTAAAAGGACATTATTTTAATGTTAGATTGCTCCCAATTCTAAATTGACCTGGAAAATTTCAGGACTAGAATTGGAAAGTTCAGCCATAATATAGTCTGTAAAATGATTTTCATCCAGGAACCTCTGTCCAATTTTCCATACTGGCCACCAGTTTCATCCAAATACTTAACATAGGTTCTAAAAATTTTAGGGTCCTTTTTAACAAGTTTCTAAATTGAGCAGCACAATTCCAATACATTGGCTGGAAACTAGACCTCTTAAATAGCCTACGATATTGTTTTCGTCCAGGAACCTCTGTCCAATTTTCCATAGTGACCACCAGGTTCACCCATGAAATTTCACTTAAAAGGACATTATTTTAATGTTAGATTGCTCCCAATTCTAAATTGACCTGGAAAATTTCAGGACTAGAATTGGAAAGTTCAGCCATTATATAGTCTGTAAAGTGATTTTCACCCAGGAACCTCTGTCCAATTTTCCATACTGGCCACCAGTTTCATCCAAATACTTAACATAGGTTCCAAAAATTTTAGGGTCCTTTTTAACAAGTTTCTAAATTGAGCAGCACAATTCCATAACATTGGCTGGAAACTAGACCTCTTAAATAGCCTAAGATATTGTTTTCGTCCAGGAACCTCTGTCCAATTTTCCATAGTGACCCCCATGTTCACCAACGAATTTTCACTTAAAAGGACATTATTTTAATGTTAGATTGCTCCCAATTCTAAATTGACCTGGAAAATTTCAGGACTAGAATTGGAAAGTTCAGCCATAATATAGTCTGTAAAATGATTTTCATCCAGGAACCTCTGTCCAATTTTCCATACTGGCCACCAGTTTCATCCAAATATTTAACATAGAATATGAAAATTTTAGCGTAATTTTTTAGAACTTTCTAAATTGACGGGGAAGATTTCAATAGCAAGGCTGGAACGTACATCACTTATATTACCATCAGTATATACATCATTGAGGAACCTGTTTCCAGTTGCCCGATGTAGCTTCAGATATTTCCCACTACTTAGCATAACTGAGTTAACAGTATTGGTTGGCATTATTTTTATTTATATTGCGCTGTTAAATGCTTAACATAGCTCAGTTAACAGTTTTGGATGGCCATTTTAATTATATTGCTTAACATAAATTTAAACTTTTTAAAGTTGTAAATTGATGCATTTCTAAGTGGACCATGAAGATTTTACCACCACGACCGGAGTATATATCCTTTATGCTAGCTATGACACAATTTTCGTCTAGGAACCTCTGTCCGATTTTTCATAGTGACCACCATGTTCACCAATGAAATTTCACTTAAAAGGACATTATTTTAATGTTAGATTGCTCCCAATTCTAAATTGACCTGGAAAATTTCAGGACTAGAATTGGAAAGTTCAGCCATAATATAGTCTGTAAAATGATTTTCGTCCAGGAACCTCTGTCCAATTTTCCATAGTGACCCCCATGTTCACCAATGAATTTTCACTTAAAAGGACATTATTTTAATGTTAGATTGCTCCCAATTCTAAATTGACCTGGAAAATTTCGGGACTAGAATTTGAAAGTTCAGCCATAATATAGTCTGTAAAATGATTTTCATCCAGGAACCTCTGTCCAATTTTCCATAATGACCACCATGTTCACCAATGAAATTTCACTTAAAAGGACATTATTTTAATGTTAGATTGCTCCCAATTCTAAATTGACCTGGAAAATTTCAGGACTAGAATTGGAAAGTTCAGCCATAATATAGTCTGTAAAATGATTTTCGTCCAGGAACCTCTGTCCAATTTTCCATAGTGACCCCCATGTTCACCAATGAATTTTCACTTAAAAGGACATTATTTTAATGTTAGATTGCTCCCAATTCTAAATTGACCTGGAAAATTTCAGGACTAGAATTGGAAAGTTCAGCCATAATATAGTCTGTAAAATGATTTTCATCCAGGAACCTCTGTCCAATTTTCCATACTGGCCACCAGTTTCATCCAAATATTTAACATAGAATATGAAAATTTTAGCGTAATTTTTTAGAACTTTCTAAATTGACGGGGAAGATTTCAATAGCAAGGCTGGAACGTACATCACTTATATTACCATCAGTATATACATCATTGAGGAACCTGTTTCCAGTTGCCGATGTAGCTTCAGATATTTCCCACTACTTAGCATAACTGAGTTAACAGTATTGGTTGGCATTATTTTTATTTATATTGCGCTGTTAAATGCTTAACATAGCTCAGTTAACAGTTTTGGATGGCCATTTTAATTATATTGCTTAACATAAATTTAAACTTTTTAAAGTTGTAAATTGATGCATTTCTAAGTGGACCATGAAGATTTTACCACCACGACCGGAGTATATATCCTTTATGCTAGCTATGACACAATTTTCGTCTAGGAACCTCTGTCCGATTTTTCATAGTGACCACCATGTTCACCAATGAAATTTCACTTAAAAGGACATTATTTTAAGGTTAGATTGCTCCCAATTCTAAATTGACCTGGAAAATTTCAGGACTAGAATTGGAAAGTTCAGCCATAATATAGTCTGTAAAATTATTTTCATCCAGGAACCTCTGTCCAATTTTCCATACTGGCCACCAGTTTCATCCAAATACTTAACATAGGTTCTAAAAATTTTAGGGTCCTTTTAAACAAGTTTCTAAATTGAGCAGCACAATTCCAAAACATTGGCTGGAAACTAGACCTCTTAAATAGCCTACGATATTGTTTTCGTCCAGGAACCTCTGTCCAATTTTCCATAGTGACCACCAGGTTCACCCATGAAATTTCACTTAAAAGGACATTATTTTAATGTTAGATTGCTCCCAATTCTAAATTGACCTGGAAAATTTCAGGACTAGAATTGGAAAGTTCAGCCATAATATAGTCTGTAAAATGATTTTCATCCAGGAACCTCTGTCCAATTTTCCATACTGGCCACCAGTTTCATCCAAATACTTAACATAGGTTCTAAAAATTTTAGGGTCCTTTTTAACAAGTTTCTGAATTGAGCAGCACAATTCCAAAACATTGGCTGGAAACTAGACCTCTTAAATAGCCTACGATATTGTTTTCGTCCAGGAACCTCTGTCCAATTTTCCATAGTGACCACCAGGTTCATCCATGAAATTTCACTTAAAAGGACATTATTTTAATGTTAGATTGCTCCCAATTCTAAATTGACCTGGAAAATTTCAGGACTAGAATTGGAAAGTTCAGCCATAATATAGTCTGTAAAATGATTTTCATCCAGGAACCTCTGTCCAATTTTCCATACTGGCCACCAGTTTCATCCAAATACTTAACATAGGTTCTAAAAATTTTAGGGTCCTTTTTAACAAGTTTCTAAATTGAGCAGCACAATTCCAATACATTGGCTGGAAACTAGACCTCTTAAATAGCCTACGATATTGTTTTCGTCCAGGAACCTCTGTCCAATTTTCCATAGTGACCACCAGGTTCACCCATGAAATTTCACTTAAAAGGACATTATTTTAATGTTAGATTGCTCCCAATTCTAAATTGACCTGGAAAATTTCAGGACTAGAATTGGAAAGTTCAGCCATAATATAGTCTGTAAAATGATTTTCATCCAGGAACCTCTGTCCAATTTTCCATACTGGCCACCAGTTTCATCCAAATATTTAACATAGAATATGAAAATTTTAGCATCATTTTTTAGAACTTTCTAAATTGACGGGGAAGATTTCAATAGCAAGGCTGAAACATACATCACTTGTATTACCTTCAGTATATACACCATTGAGGAACCTGTTCCCAGTTGTCCGTTGTGGCTCCAAACATTTCCCGCAGTTTGGCCTAAAATTACTGAATTTAAAACTTTATTTACACGTATTCCTTACGTGCGTTTTCAAAAAAAAAAATGATGAAAGTTATATACACCCTGCTTCACAGATTGTGTTCATTCCGTCAGTCGGACCACGCCCCTATCGCCCATAATGCTTGAAATTCATAACCCTTCATTCCAAAAATTTTAACATGTTACTGTTAAGTAGTTAACAGAGCTCTGTTGACTAATAACATAGCTCTGTTAACGAAATCGGTTTGTGTCTTTGCTAGTTAAATTTACATTTATCTTCACAGACATTATTTTTATTTGAAAGTACGTTTATTAGTGAGCAAATCAAGTCCGATTCTTTGGAACAGAGCATTTTGATGGTATTATTTCATACTCTCTCATAACAATTCAGTTGTGACAATAAAATTTTTCCAATCGAATTGATTCGGTTGCCCCAACCATATTCAGTTGTGTCAACCAAGTTTGATTGACATTCGGTTGTTACAACCGAATTACGAAGTTGAATCAATATGGTTGGAAAATATTCGGTTGACATAACGGATTTGTTATGAGAGTGTAATTATCAATGTGGTTGCTTTAATTTGACATCGAAATTTTATCAAAATCATTTTTTCTTTATTTTTGTCCGAAAAACATCACTGTGCAGTGTTATAAATTTAAACATTAAAATTTTCAGCTTTTTTTCACAATAATAGGTTTGTTTTTAAGTTTAATTTTTCATTTAATTTATGAACTGGTAATAAATGTTTAGAATAATTAACATCTGTTTGAAAAACGCTGATATATGATTTTTCATCTTTAATTCTGGGTTTTGTTTTTTCGCTATGTGACAATAATTTTTGTTTACATGACATCATCAGTTAATTATAATTAAATATTTTAAAATAATATTATTTTGTTTTTAAATTTAAATATAATATTCTAATTTTTATCTTATTCTTGTCTTTACAGGTAAGTTTTGCTAATTTGGATATATCATACTAGTGAGTAAAATAATTCATTTATAAAAACCGACGAAAATTTTTAATGATTACAAAAATAAGTCTGTAGAAATTACTAGAAAAAAATCATTTGTGTAAACAGAACAATATTCCTCTAGTTTAATACTTGAATGCTCTGATTGCCATGCAATTTTTACCATACTCGTGTATTTGGAATTAAGAATTTGGAAAAATATCAAATTTTGATTTACCTTTTAATTAATTAACAACCAAAAATCCATACATGTATAATTATTAAAGAAAGAAAAATATTTCGGAATTTCGCTGAAGTTATTAAAAGTTGGTTATAAATGGCGCTGCAGAAAAAACTGCGTAATCAGATTTTTTTGTTCAATAGAAGAATTTCTTCTTAACAAGTCGGGAATGCCGAATATATGCAACCCTACACCACAGTACGATTTGCGATATATTTCGGGAAGCGGATAAAATGCCTAGACGGTGCAATTAACGGCACAATAAATATGGTGAAATATTTAATTAGAAATTTAATAATTTCATTAAAAAACCTCTGAAGTGGTAATTAGTGAAATTCAATACCAATACCTCTTCAGAGGTAATGAGTGAAATTCAATAGTATTTGATAGATAAAAACATAATTGACCTGCTACACACAAGTCAGCCTACTCGTCAAGATAAAAACAATAAAAAAATATGTGGTTACATATATCCTTACCGGTGTTTGAGTCTGAAAATAGATTTCAGAAAAATTTACAAAAAAAATCTAGAACAATACTTTATGTTTGAATTAATGATAAAAAATAAGTTGTTATTGAGAACGCATTATTTTTTAATTAAGTCGGTGTTATTACTGGTGGTCCAAAAAATAATGATATGTCTTTACCGTTTCTACACTGGGTAGTTCAGCGACCCCCAAAACCCCCGAGTAACAATTTTCAAAAGGAGTACGTCACTCCTTAACATGCATCTCTGAAAGAAGTATCTCAACTCCGGACTACATATTCGGCTTGACTACGGTTGTCAAATCTGTAGTCGCAATTTTCTACTCCATACAAAATGATTTTCTTTAATAGCTCGTTTCGACAGCGAAATTAATCTATTGCATAAAAGTTAATCCACCTATTTAATCTTCTTCGTTTGCACATGCACACATGCATTTTTTGACAGTCAAAAGATTAACTTGACAGTTAAAAGTTTAACTCTGTCATTTTAAAATATCAAGATGGCGCTAATAGCGATCCAGCACATGATGAAGATGGAAAATGTCGGGGTTTTGCGGCAGTATCTAAACGTTAATTTTCTTCTGACTTTATGTATGTATTTTTTAGTATTGCCAACCATTATTATAACAAAAAACAGCGTTGCATACAAAAAGTACCGTAAAACTCACTTAGGACGAACTCCCGGGGACTAGATAAATTAGTTCGTTGTAAGCGAGGTTCGTATTAACCGGGAAAAATTATTTAAAATGTTCTAATTACCCACAAAATATTTAAATTTCCTTGAAACAACTTTAAAAATTTTACAGCTTTTTCATTTTGTTTCCTAAATATATTGTTTGCAATATATTTAAGAAAAAATGTCTGTATGTTCGGTTTAAAACAGGGACGTAACAGTTATAACTTTTATTCAAAAAAGTGATTGTTTTACAATTATTTCTTGTTTGAGTATTTTTAATTTTCTGTTTATTTGCTCTGTTTGATTTTTATTTTTAATTCAAACAAAAACAATCCAAACACGATTTTTATTTTTTCAAAAATAATAAAAGTTATTTTGTAATTTTTTTTCTTTATCAAAAAATAACAATTAAGAATATAAATCAAAAGCCATAGAACCAATGACTTCACCAATTATAATATCCTGATGATGTCAACTAGTGTTAATAAAAGATTGAACAGTGATTTAAAGTGAGTAAATATGTATATTCCAGCAACTTCCGGCATTCCATTTAGCTCAATTTTTAATTTTTATTTTATTATCAAATAAAAAAGTTATTGATTAATTTTTTCAAAAAAATCATTCTGTAACTTTTATAAAAAGTTTTAAAATAAAAATCAAAAAACAACAGAAATTTATAGAGTAAAATATAAAAATTGAAAAAATTAAAATCTTTGCCGAACTTTGTGATTTTTTTGTGCAATATGATTTATAAAATATAGTGCATTATTGAAGTATTATAATTAAATAAATTTGGGTGGTGACTTTTTTAGAAATATAACAGTTATTTTGGGTCTCTGGTTTAAAATTTGTCAGAAAACAAAATAAATATAGAAAAAATTGTCGAATTTTGTAAAGTTCGTATTAAAAGTGGAAAATTATATAGATATTTGTTTGTGGGACTATCACAAACAGTTCGTGTTAACCGAGTGCTCGTCTTAACCGATGTTTTTTATATTGAAATTGTTGCCAAAACTTCGGGACTTCTAAATTAGTTTGTATTAACCGAGAATTCGTCTTATCCGAGTTCGTATTAAACGAGTTATACTGTAGTATGATTACAGCACAGTGTGTCGAAAAGTAATTTTTTGAGCAAATAACATTTCATGCTACAATTGTGAACCGATTATGAAAAAAAATATTTTCTTTATTCGATTTTACAAAATTTTGCACAAATCTGTCACGGCCGTTTTTTTTTTTTTAGTTTCCAAATATTTTTTTTGTGAATGTCGAAAAAAACTCATTTTTTTCCCTTTTCTCGTAGAAGTTCACATATACTGCTGATATGCACTTTAAATTAAAGGTATTTTAATCCTCTATCGATCATCTTAACCATTTTTTTGTTTTTTTTTGTGAACTGAAATACAAAAAACGAATTTTGTTAATCGGTTAAGAATTGTGGCCTGTAATGTTATTTGCTCAAAAAAGTGCTTTTGGAAAAAAGTGCATTGATTTACTTTTCCCCAGCCTTTTCGATATCACTGTGAGACAAATGGTAGGGGTCAGTGATCGGGAAGGGTTCAAACTACCGGGGAAAGTTATATCGGTAAGAAAGAAGTTATACGTGTCCCGGCGTTTCGCTGGGTCACCCCTAGGAATCGAGATATATCGATTTGACCTTTGGTGGTCTTTTTTTTTGACATAACTCGAGAACCACTAGTCCGATTTTGCTCAAACAATTTTAAAAAAATTAAAAATTACAATGCCTTTAATCTGTTCATATAACGTTTTTCTATATACTCAACAGTTTTGCCGGTAAAAATAAATGCATGAAGAAAAAAATATTTTTTGCCTAAATTATTAAAAAAAAGTAATAAACAAAACGTTATTGATTTTTATGGTAGCGGTAACAAACATTTATTTTTACAGGCAAAACTGTTGAGTATATAGAAAAACGTTATATGAACAGATTAAAGCAAAAATCGGACTAGTGGTTCTCGAGTTATGTCAAAAAAAAGATATATCTCGATTCCTAGGGGTGACCCAGCGAAACTCCGGGACATGTATAACTTGTTTTTGACCGATATAACATTTCCCGTTGGTTTCATCCCATCCCGATTTTGACTGTCGCATAGTGTATTAAATAAATGGAAAAAATTGTTCACATTTGAATCTTGAAACAGCTTAAAACTTGTAAATTTTCACGAGGAAATATTTTATGTGAAAGTGATTTCTGTGACAGGGCGCATATCTCACTTTATTCAATATCCAAATTATTAAGTTAAAGTAACTGTAAACTTTCACTGATTCGTAAAATGATTGAAATTTTATACGAATTTATTGAATAAAGAATTATCTTTTTCAAGGTTAGATTACCTACATATTGCGCCCCTTGACTTATGAAAGTAGAGATACATTTTAGGTCATGATAACACTCCGTAGGTCAAGCTCATTTTTAGGCAACAGGGGGTCTCCCTCTCTGCACTCTATACTAGAGATGGGCAAGTGAATTACTCGTGAGTGCACTCAGTCATGAAAGAGTTTGTTCGTGAGTGAGTGCATGATCCAATTTTTTGGGTGATTAAGAGTGCGTGAGTCGAATTTCAGCGAAAATTTTTTTCTGCTTTTAATAAAGATTTCCCTTAATATGTTTTTAGTTTAAAGCACCGTAAGTTGTTTTTCACGTGGAAAATTTTCACTCGAACTTTAAATGCTTTAAATTGCTATTTAAGTTATAAAAATTAACAATATTTTAATTTTACAACAAAGCCACAATCAAAATAAACACAAAATGTCAATTTTTCACCAGAAAAATAATAGTCTTGTTCATTAAATTTGCGTGGAAACAAAGTCTACACAATTTTCACGTGAAACACATTGTCGTGAAAAAAATTTTTTTTTTTATATGGAGTATAACAGTTTTTTCACGTGAAACTCAAACAACTTTTGCTTAATATTCACAAGTTTCCTTAATTTTATCATTTTATTTTTTACCGTAAGATTTTATTTCGTGAATATGCGTGATTCACGAGAACCAAGCGTGAGTGTGAGTAAAATCAGAGTTTATTCACGTGAACTTGAGCGAGTGTGAGTAAAAAAAAATTGTACGTGAGTGATTGTGCGTGATTGGAATTTTTCTTTCGTGATCGTGAGGGAGTATGAGTCAAAATTCACTCACGTGGCCATCACTATTCTGTACTTCAAATTCAATTTTGGTCAACAGGGGGTCTCCCGTTCACACAAAATACCCCATATATTAAATTTTTATATGATCTTTTGTTTTGTTGTTTTCGTAAGACTAGGAGGTGTTTGTGGTTCTTATCAAAAACCAGTTTATAACTTTATTGAATTATTAAATACATTTTTGTATTTGCATTTATTAATACAAACATATTAATAATAATCATTTAATAAACATTATTTATTGCTGTTCGGTTCGATACAAAAACAATTTTCACATCACGTGAAATATAAATGATGATTATTAATCGATTATCATTTAAAAAAAAATAGATTTCAAATCTGTTTAAAATAAAGATTAAATTAAAACAAAAAAACGGCAAAAGTTGATTGCAATAATCCACTAACTGATGGAGAAGTCTCGATGATAATTATGATCATGTTATCAATTATTCAACTCTTATATACATATTTTTAATGATGACTTCAGAAAGTGAAAAGAATATTTCAACGGGCTCTGGTTAGTTGTTTTGTTGCCTGCTTGCCTGCCTGACTGGCTATAAAATTGATAAATGTTTTTGATTATAAATTGTTTACTAAGCGTAAATTTCAATAGTACTTAATGATGGATTTCCTTTTTCTTTAGCAATTATTATTTCCATTCCATTTTTAAGTTTAATGTTTTTACAACAAGAAATTGCAATAAAGATAAAGGTGTGCTGGTTTTTTATATTATGTTGATAAAGGTTTTTAGTAAATGAAATGATAATGAATTATTTTTCTAAAGAATTTTATTGATATTTATGATTTTCTAGGCTTAATTACTTAATGGATATTAGACATATTTTACGGCCTTTTGTATGTTGTTGTTTTTTTTTAAGATTTAAAGACTTTGATGTTTTTGTTTTTTCTTATTAAATAAATATTTCAACATATATTGTCTTTTAAACAGATGTCAATTGTTAAACAAATGTGTCGTTAATATTTAAAAAAATATATTTACAGTGGTTTTGGTTGGTCTAAAGCATTCAGAATTTGCCTATGAAAGTAAGCAATACAGTAGAACATTAATGGCGCCCAACATATAATCCAGAATTTGTTTAAATGAAAATCTAAGCTTCGCTAGTGGGCTTCTGTATACCTCTACGACGCGCTTAACCTTTGTTATTTTTATTTGTTCATGAAGTCGGGCAAAGCAAATGAAAACATATTGGTAAAATATAAAACTTTAAAATAAAAAAATATTGTTCTACCTCAAGTCCAAATTCTAATATGATATTGTCATATTAGATTATATTTGTTGTTTCAAAAAAAGTTGTTCAGGTTGATAGAAAGTCCGAAAAAACTGTTTTTGTATTTTTGAATGCAAAATTTAAAAATAATTCTTAAAAAATATTAAATTTTAATAGAAAATAATACAGTAAAAGAAAATAAAAGTTTGTGTTGATAGCAACAATGTTTAATAAACATGTTGCAATGAAATTTTTTACATAAAAAAAAATGTTTTCATTCATTCACGAGCCACTCACACAATAACAGAAAAGCGTGAACACTAGGGCTATGACTCATTTTTAACAAAAATTTTACCTATCACCACGTCATAGGTAAAATTTAAATAAAAATCGTGTTTAATAATAAAAATCGTGTTTGCGGGTCATTTTGGCAAAAAACCTCACGCACCAAATGCAATTTCTAAAAATAATTTTTTGCTCGGGCTTTATGCTTAATGTACATAACGAATTATAACAAGAATTATTTTATTGTAAACGTCAAAAAATGTATCCAAAAGTCCCTCCAAAAACGTTTCGTAATTTTAACCGTAAATAGCTTCTAATACGCATCGTTTGAGTCCCATTTGTTTAAAACTTCGGAGAAATATTTTAATTAAACTAAAAAAAATATATACCAAATTTCAACCCTTTCGGTGCGGGAGCTTTTTTGACAGCAGCGAAAAAGTAAGAATGCATTTCTTAATATTTTTTATGGCCTTTTTGGCTAGGGTATGTAAAATTTGATATTTGAAAAAAAAATCAAAAAGTCATAACCCTAGTGAACACTGTAGTTTCTCTATTAGAAATATGTACATTTTGGCTGAGCTGATTAAAGGTCACATGTTTTCCCAGAAATACATGGCTTTTTTCGTCAATGCAGCGCCGTTTTATATTTTATATTCTAAAAAAAAAAATATTAATTTTATTGGCCCACGTTGGGCGCCATTAATTCCCGAATCATAAGAAGATTTTTTACAATAGAGTATACAAAGGTAATAGAATCGATAGTGGAACATATGCTGAAAAAGAGATACTTTTAGTATTTTAAACCCACTGTAACCTTCCAAAGTTTCCCAGTGAATCATTAAAAATTTTTAATGTTTTTTTTTAATAATTTCATACTTTAAGTAAATTTTAGGTAAAAAAAAATTTTTTTTCTTTAAATAACACAAACAAAATCTATATTTAATTGCATTAAACATTATACTAATATTTATATTTATTGTACGCAGTCATTAGGTGGATTTCACTTTTCAAATATTTATTTTGGTTTGAAGCAAACATTGTACCTCGCTCAGTTTTTTTTTTTTTTTACTTTCAACACAAAAATCACGTCATATTTATTTATACGTCATTTGAGTTTTTTTTTGCGTATTTTACGTTGAATTTAAGTTTTACGCACTTTGACAGCATAAAGACAATTAGGTTGTTCATAAGGGGTGTGCTATCTGTTGTATCGTTGTATCGTCCTAACAAAAAACAGAGTTGTTAAAATTTTTATTTGTGTTTAACAACGATTTTCTATTCAGTTTTCTATCTGTTAGCACACTCAAATATAGGACACTAAACATATGTAGAAATGTTGTATCGTGCTATTCTCAAATGTTGTATTTTTTCAATTTAATTTTTAACAACTCTGTTTTTTGTTAGGACGATACAACGATACAACAAATAGCACACCCCTTGTGAAAACCTTTAATGTGTATTGAAAAAGGAAGTAGTACCTAGTTCGTTTTATATATTCTTTTTCAAGTTTACACTAAAAATTAATGCATTCCTCCTTGAACGTTGTTAAGAAAAAGTGTGATCCATCTTAATGACTGATAAAAATAAAATATGTTTATAATTTGTAAAAATAAATTTAACAACTTCCGTTTAAAGTGTTTTTATTGCTTTTTGTTAACAGAGTTTTTTAGTTTTTTTAATATAAATAAAATCAATCCAAATCATAAATCATTTCGACAATGTGGAATTCTGGATATTTTTATATTTTACAAAGTTTTGTTAATAATTTCAAAAAATCAATTTCTAGATTTAAATTTTCAGCAAAGAAATTAACTTAAGTATAATTTCTCTACAAATTGTTTAACTTTTTTTAGTCTACTACGTAAAATTCAACACAAAGTTATATTGATTTTAGCAAGGATTTTTTTCATTTGCAATCGACTAAGTTTTAGCACCACTTTTGCTGAATATACTAATTTTGCTCTCATTAACAATTTTTCTATTAGCAGCCTCCTGACTAAAATTTTGCTAGTTGAAAAATTAGTAAAACATTTTATATATCAAGTGCACCTTTTTTGCTTAAATTCTGTTTTCAGCAAAAGTTTTAAAAAATATTTGTAATACATTTTTTTTAATAAATTCTTTTTTATGGAAATCTATTTTTACACGCATTTCTTTTCCCACCCCTTAACCACGTAAGTAACCACTTACTTTATCACATCCTCCCCATACATTACTTTGGTGCCGATCGCCTATAAAATTAATCAGTAAAGTAAGGTGTAAAGTAATGCATCTGTCCCTATGGCTACACATTACTTTATACATTATTTGGTACTCTGTGGCTTTTTTAGGTAACTAAAGTATAATATCTCTACAATTTTTTTGACTTTTTTTGCAGTCTACTAATATTAATTTTAGCAAGAAATTTTTTAATTTCCAATCGCCCAGTGCAGAAACGGTAATGACTTGTCGTGTTTTCTTTTTTTTTCTACCAGTAATGACACCGACTTACTTTCTGCATTATTTTAAAATATATAATGAGTTACTAATAATTAGTTACGTTTTCAATTATTTCAAAACAAAAAAATAATCCGTTCCCGACTAAAAAAGATGTTATATAATCATATATCACCATATATAAACCCATATATATGTTCATATCTAATTTGATCCGAATATTGGAATATATAATTATATCAAACGAGATAAGCATGTTATCTAACCTGGTACAATTTTATCCGAAAAATGGGTCTATCTAATTGCATTAAATTATATATAAATACATATAATTTTATAAAAATTTTTAAATAAAATTTTAGTAAATATTGTTGAGATCACTTATTTTCATTCATATTAAATACTAATGGCCGACAGAACAGTTTGGCTAACAAAGTGGGTATTGGTCGATCTTTCGTATTGATGGAAATGAGGATTGAATGCGATTTAGGACGTTTTTAGGACACAAATTGTCCTTAAACTTAGAATAACGCAGTTTGTAACTGAATTTCAATAAAAAGCATAATTCAAAACGAGAAAAAGTTGTTTAGAAAAATTTATGCTAATAAACTTGGAAATAGCTGACAAAGTAAATTTTCGGTTTAACTCAACTTTACAAAAATTTGTCGGAACAACTTTTTCTAGTTTACAGTTTTGTCTCTTTTATAAAATGTGTCTTTCTTATAAAATAAAAAACTCTTTCTAAGTTTGTTTTCTTCATTGTTATAGTGCAATTAAACTTTATAAAATTTTGTATAATTAGATATCATGTCACGTTATATGTTTTGATATAAGATTGTTTATAGAAGCTTATACGCCATTATATATAACTATATATAAACTATATCGCAGATCTCTTAAAATATGGATGGAGACCAAATCGCGTATGATTACACTGTGAGACAAATGGTAGGGGTCAGTGATCGGGAAGGGTTCAAACTACCGGGGAAAGTTATATCGGTAAAAAAGAAGTTATACGTGTCCCGGCGTTTCGCTGGGTCACCCCTAGGAATCGAGATATATCGATTTGACCTTTGGTGGTCTTTTTTTTGACATAACTCGAGAACCACTAGTCCGATTTTGCTCAAACAATTTTAAAAAAATTTAAAATTACAATTCCTTTAATCTGTTCATATAACGTTTTTCTATATACTCAACAGTTTTGCCGGTAAAAATAAATGTATGAAGAAAAAAATATTTTTTGCCTAAAATATTAAAAAAAAATAATAAACAAAAGGTTATTGATTTTTATGGTAGCGGTAACAAACATTTATTTTTACCGGCAAAACTGTTGAGTATATAGAAAAACGTTATATGAACAGATTAAAGGAATTGTAATTTTTAATTTTTTTAAAATTGTTTGAGCAAAATCGGACTAGTGGTTCTCGAGTTATGTCAAAAAAAGATATATCTCGATTCCTAGGGGTGACCCAGCGAAACTCCGGGACACGTATAATTTGTTTTTGACCGATATAACATTTCCCGTTGGTTTCATCCCATCCCGATTTTGACTGTCGCATAGTGTTATATATAACGTCATATCAATCATATTTATAAAACCAAAGTGTTAATATAAATATATATGGTTATATAGCCACGCATATAAACATTTATAATAATATCAAATCATATAAGATTATATGAAAACTTTTTTAGTCGGGTTAGTTTAAATATAAAGTAATGTTCTCGATTTTTTGTGAATTTTTTTGAAATCTATTTTTAGACTCAATATTTTTTTAACACTGCCCAGGAAAATTTTCTGTTCCAAAGAATCGGTTGTAGAATATCTACTTCTCCTTTACATTTTTTTTTTGTTTAAAATTATTCCAAAATCTACCGGCTCTATAGCTCTAAACTGGAACCGGTCGCCCTAGAATCAGTTCTAGAACACACACCTTATATATAAGATCCCTAGAACTGGTTCCGGAACGAGTTCCATGGAATCGGTGGCAGTGGAATTGGTGCGGTTGGCAACCGATTGTAAAAAATTTTCCTGGGTGGTAAAGACCCAACCAGAAATCGCCAGTGGTACAAAAAATCAAGCACTGCCATACCACTGGGTAATCATGGTGTTGAAAATAAATGACTGGGAGAATACTCATTTGGGACGCTTTGCCAGCGCTTGAAAAAGCGTTTTTCCAGCATTTGTTTTACAAAAGTTTCGGTGGTTTATAAAAAAAAACCACTGGCAAAGAATGGCCTAAGAGTGATATGCCAAGGTTTGCAACCAGTGGTTATCCAGTGCTACCTAGCCAATGCTACCAGTGGTACAAAAACCAATTCTCTGATAGTGCAATGATTTTATAAAAATGCTGACGCTTCGTTAAAAAAGGTTTGTAGTCAGGAGGTTCCGAGTTCAAATCCGGTTGCAAATAAAATTTTTTTTTGATTTTTTTTAATTTAACATTTTTTTTGTTATATAAAATCAATTTTTTTGTTTGTGGAAAAGCTCCTTTAAGACCAACTTTTTTTTGCTCTCCCAACGCTGGCATATTAGTTCCAAGAAACTGTTTGCCAGTGCTAGCTTTTTCGCACAGCCAGTAGTTGTCCACCCAGTGTAGAAAATCATTACCAGATATGTGGTTATATAACTACATACTTGGTAATGGTAACTAGTTACTTTTGTTATTACATTTCTTATTACCTTTATATGGCGATGTCGCGAAAAATAATGAGTTATGGTTACACACCTGCATACGAATAATCAAAAAATATACCGTTACCTATGTGCTTACCAGTACTGACAAAAATAATGAGTCTAAAAATAGATTTTCAAAAAAATAAACTATATAAAAAAAATATTTTTTATTGTATTTTTTTTTTAATAATATTTGCTGGTGCGGGAATCGAACCTGGGTCTACAGATTGCCAGTCAATAGCTCTACCATCTGAGCTATATCGACATGTAATATTTAATAGATAAAAACATAATTGACCTGCTGCACACAAGTAACCTTGCCAACATACAAAAAATCAAAAAATATGTGGTTACATATATCCTTACCAGTGTATAAAAAATATTGAGTCTAAAAATAGATTTCAAAAAATTTTCAAAATAATCTAGAAAATTATTTTCTATTTGAAATAATGATAAAAATATGTCATTATCAGTAACTCATTATTATATGTTTTAAAATAATGCAGAAGGTACGTGGGTGTCATTACTGGTAGTCCAAAAAATAATGATATGTCATTACCGTTTCTACACTGGGCAGCTATTATCACTCATTTATGTGTTTAGCTATCAAATATTATTTGTAGTGTCCGACCGAGTATTCGGCTTCGGAGTTCGGCCAAAAAGTGATGTTCGGCCAAGTTCGGTGTTCGGCTAAATTTTGGCCGAATACCGAACTTTTCTATAAATCAATATTTTGCAACAATTTAGCTCTTTAATTTTGTACAGTAACTTATAAATATGCACATATTTAACTTAATTTTTACTTAAAGAGCGAAAAATACAACTTTTTTAGGTTTTTGCAATTTAGAAATAATTAAAAATTGGTTTCCGCATTTTTTAATTTGAAAAAGTTGCATGAAATTGTATTTTTATTCAAACACAAAAGTATTCGGCCGAACTTAGTAATTTTGGAGGAAGTTCGGCTTCGGTTCGGCCTTAAAATAGTGAGTTCGGTCGGACACTAATTATTTGCCTCGTTAGCTCAGTGCAATCGTCTGCCAATCTGACGGCCTGGGTTCAAATCATGGCAGCACCAAAAAAATACATAAAAACTTTTTTTACATTTTATTTTGGAAAATATATTTCCATGCCACCTATTTATTGGTTTTGCCAATGTTCAAAAATTTTGTTTCTCCAGTGCTTTTCCGGCGCTTTTTTAACTTTAGTTTTGTCTAATGATGTTATCATTTTGGGAATGGGAAAGCACTTTTTGCCAGTACCACCTGTTAAAGTGCTTTGCCATCACTTTCCCGTTTGTATTTTTCTGACTGGGGATATACAGTGATGTCAAATTTAATAGGAACGATTCAAGTTTTTTATTTTATTCTCGTTGCCTTTGTTTTTAAAGATCAAAATAGTGGCTAAGTTCGCCCCGAAAGGCTAATATGTAGTCTGGAACATTGTGCAGAATTTTAATGTAACGTCTGTTTTTAATTTTGACACTTGTTTTAAGTGGGCGTGGCTTTTAGAGAAAAATTACCGATATCAACCTTTAATCAAATTACATAGTAAAATTTAGCGAGTATTGATCGGATCTCTACAAAATGTATATTTTTGGAAATCCTACAAAATTTCTTTAAGTCTTGCATTATTTTTATCTAGAAATGGTCGCCATGAAAAAAATTTTCTTTGTTTTTAGCGATTTTAAAATAAAGTTAACAGTTTTTCATTGAAAGCCACGCCCACTTAAAACAAGTGACAAAATAAAAAAACAGACGTTACGCTAAAATTCTGCATAATATTCCAGACTACATATTCGCCTTATTAGCGACTATTTTGATCTTTAAAAATAAATGCAACGAGAATAAAGTTAGAAATAACTTGAATCGTTGCTAATAAGTTTGCCACCACTGTATGTAACCACATATTTTTTGATTTTTTGTATGTTGCCACGTAAGCATACTTGTGTGCAGCAGGTCAATTATTCTTTTATCTATCAAAAATTAAATGTCGAGATAGTCTAGATAATAGAGCTATCGACTGGCAATCTGGAGTACAAGGCACGACACGAGCTAATTTGATTTCAAAAAAATTTACAGTAAAAAAATTTTTTATAAAATTTATTTATTTATAAAATAAACTTATTTTTGTCAATATAGATAATCATATAAATGACATATTTTTTTTTTTCGTATGCTGTAAGCATAAGAGTTTATTCACAACTGGGTCGATTGTCGACCGACGCGACGACAGCAAAAGTCGTCAGGATTAATTTAAATTCATTGACAATCGACCTTCGACATTTGTTGACGTTTAGAAAAAAGGAAAGCAAAACAAGAATATGGTTATATTTGTTTCACCACAATTCTTAAATTCAATTGGTATTTCACTAATTCTTGTTGATTTTCATTTTATTGTATTTAATTTTGCTTTTTTGCGGTAAATTATATATTTTAAATTTCAATTATATTTCTTCTGTCAAAAAAATAAATTTTTTGTGAACAAAGTACGAATTTTTGCAGCTCTAATACGAATTTCTAACAACTCTGTTCTAATGGCAATCTTTAATTAGTTAAAAATATGGCAACAATTTGGAGTGTGTATTAGTGTGTTTTCAAGAAAATAGAATAGATTCTATTACGACGAAAAATCGCCGGACAACATGGCTACATTTTTCCTTCCCATACAAAATATATGAAAAAGCAATTCTCGTTGTCGTTGTCGACCCACTTTGTGATTAATCTCTAACTCAATATTTTGCGCGACATCGCCATACAAAAGTAATAAGAAATGTAATAGGAAAAGTAACTAGTTACCATTAAACAAATTAAAAAATCGCGTGATCTGGGGTTCTTAGGACCATAATTTTCAAATTCAGATATCTTTTTTTTTTAAGAGCTACCCTAGAAAAATGGCTAACACCACTAGAGTGAGCGTACCCGAATTAGTTTTACCCAGTGTTATCAATCGACGATATACCAGAAAATGTTGTCTTTTTAATTTACATTTTTAACTAATTTTGAAATTTGTACTAACTGCATTTGTTTTATAATTTATTCATAAAGGCAAGACATTAAACTTACATTGTTTTAATCAGTTATTTTACAGTCATGTATGTTGTATCCAATTTAATAAATTCACTTTCTATTGTCTCCCTCCCCAGCATTTAGTAGTAATTTTCAAATGATGTCAAGATTTCAATTAAGATTAACTTTTTTTTTATCATTTTCTATATAAGTTGTTTTACTTTAACCTTGAAGTTTAGTAATGATTTTCTTTTGTAATTCCACCATTTTGATTTTACATTTTTTTTTTTTTAATTTAATCAGTTGTTTATTATCTTTATGGTTGGCAATTAAAATACTAAGTATTGAAATTTAGTTTTATAGTATAAACAAAGAGAGATTAGAAATAAAACAAAGTAAAACAATAAATAGTAAATAATTTGTATAAAATTCATATAAAACACTAACACAAAAAAAGTTGCTGATTAATATCTTAAACATCTGGCAACTACATGATCTTTTAATACAACACGACATTAGTATATAAAATTTTTTTTTTTTTTTTGTATACGAACTATATTGTTTATAAAAGGAAAGGAAAGGGCTTAAGGCCCGATTTAATGCCCAGTTAGCTACTAACTGGGGCTTTAACTGACACATTTGTTGTTATTTCCCATATACATATGTACAATTTGACATAACTTCCGACTAAATTTTAACTGGACATTTAATAATCGGGGCCTTCGAGATTGAAAAATGGGAAATCGAATTATTAATTCAAGTATTTAAATCCTCTTTGTTGTTTAACCCACTAAAGGCTGATCCATTACCTTATTGGATTTTAACACAACTTCACATAGACATAGAAAACAATATTTAAGCTTTGTATTATTACCTGCTATAATATATCCCAGCAAAAAAAGAGATGCCGAAGCAGTAAAAAATCACTACAATTGATGATGTACTTCTTTTTTAACATAAACACTAATGATTTTAACATTGAGTTGTCATAGGAGAGGAGTACTCCCACTTCAATATTTTTTCAGTACTTTTTGAACGAGCGCAAAGGAAGTTCTTTTTCACCAATTAAAAGTTAAAAAAAATTCTTCACAAAAAAAAAAATAGTTTTTTTATTTTACAAAAGTTTTTTTTGTTTCCGCCACCGGGTATCGAATTTGCGACCTCACGATTGCTAGTCTACCGCTGAGCTATTCTTTGATATGAAAGTTGACTGGCATAAAAACACCACTTTGTTACTGCGAGATACAGTTCCTTATTCTCTTCAATAAAAGTACTTATTAAACAAGTGTCAAAGGTGTACTCCAATTCAATATTGTTTTCAGCACTATTTTTACAGGTGCATAAAAAACTATTTCTCATAATTTTTTTTATATATACATATTTTTAAAAATTAAAAAAAATATTGAATTTAAACAAATTAATTATAAAAAAAAAATTTAAAAAAAAAATATTGGTCCCGTGGGGAATCGAACCCGCGACCCTCTGTTTGGAAATGCCAAATGATACCAAAATCAATTTTTACGATCACTTTTAGAGCAATTACTCTTTAGAAGCAATACTTAAGTGATTTTAAGGATGTTGTTCAGAAGTAATTCTAAAAAAAGCTGTAAAAATATTCTAACTTCTTTCATTGCTTCCAAAGTATCCGGAAGCAATGAAAGAAGTTATTTTTTGAAGTTGTTCAGAATTACTTCTAAAAAAGCAGTAAAAATACACTAACGGAAACTTGTGAAGCAGTAAAAGAAGTAGTTTGTAAAGCATTACTTAAATTCTTTTTTTTTTTTTTTGCTGGGATGTTTCACATAACGATATTGTGTAAAACGTGAAATGATAATTTTCCTACCCATGTCATAAAATCTTACACAGCCATTTCCGTACAACTCTTTTAGACTTTAGAAATTTGTTGGCATTTTGGCGCAACGCCAAAATTGTTTTTGAGTGTTCCTAAGTACCCTCTACCTATTCTTGAGACCCAATTCGCAAAACCTCGTTATCAGACTTGAGCTAGATTTTTCTTAATATAGAAAACTCGGTTAAGACGAACTCCGAGGGACCAAAGAAATTAGTTCGTCTTAAGCGAAGTTCGTATTAACAGAGGTCAAGTTTGTCTAAAATATTTTTTTATTCACAAAATATTTAAAATTTTTATTTAACATATCCAAAAATTTTAATAAAAAATGATGTGACCCTTTCATTGCATTTGCCTTCCCGGGTAAAAATCTTAATATGGTGTCATATATAATTATATCTTATTTGATAAGTCCCCATATACAACGACATACAACTTGATCCGAAAAATGGGTCATCTACTTGTGTCTAATTATATCAAATTAGATATAATTTGATACAGTTTAATCCGAGATTTGTCCATATCCAGGACATCAAATTACATATAATTCCATATAAAAATATCTGATTTTATATAACATTGTCTAATAGTAAGTATACTTTTTATGCATACCGGCTATTAAATTGTTATTGAAATTTCTTTAGCTTGAATAATTTTAAAGGCCCAAATTTTATAACATAAAATAAAAATTTTAATGCTTTTGTCTTCTAAATCGTACGCATAATTTTTTAATATAATTTTATATGCAAAAAAATCACGTGAAAATTATTTGGTTGTGGAGAAATTAACTCTTAATTTATAGTAATTTGAATGAGATCATATAGAAAGTTATATAAAATTACAAGAATATAGTTTTAGTATGACGATACATACAGTGTTATATATCTTAGTATCGAACCATATATAATCATATCGGTCACTACATATATTTTGATTAGTTTTATATGGCTTATGTAGTTATATATGGAGTCAGATTTGGGGATATGTAATAACATCAATTACCGTACAAA
Source organism: Leucophora obtusa (assembly GCA_949987735.1). NCBI lineage: Eukaryota > Metazoa > Arthropoda > Insecta > Diptera > Anthomyiidae > Leucophora > Leucophora obtusa. The sequence continues at coordinate 137,939,455 of OX465298.1, forward strand.
AATTCATTGAAAAAATAATATCAGATGTAGTTGTATATAATGATATGTGTCTTAATGGGACTCCATTCACCGTCAGACATAACCCAATCACATTATATATAACAATATATAAGTATTTTTACTTGGGTTAATAAACTTTTTAATACATTTTTAATAAAAATATGTGTAGTAAGATTAAGATTTGTCAATTTTTTAGAAGTTTGTTTTAAACATGGAGAATTGTTTGAAATTTAGTGTGTGGGACTGTCACAAACAGTTCGGTTTAACCGAGGGTTCGTCTTAAGCGAGGTCGCATTAACAGATATTTTTTATATGAAAATTGATACCAAAACATTGGGACTTTCAAATTAGTTCGTATTAACTGAGACATCGTCTTAACCGAGTTCGTATTAAGCGAGTTTTACTTTATTACATAATTCTGAGTCATCTCTATATATAAAAGAGTGACTCAACATCGCCCAGGCAAAACCACTAGAGCAAGGATTTTGAAATTTGGTACGAAATTTGGTATTTTTGGAAATTTCTACAGGGAGGGACAAAAAGGGCAAAAATTTCCCCTTGATTTTCTGTCCAATCCCGCTTTGGCTAGAAACCTAAAATTTAAAACATGTTCCGTGGAGTATGGGCTAATTTACCGACAAGGTACTTTTTGGAATGTTGGATATGAACTTGGTAAAAATGGGGTTTCAGAAGGATAAAAGTGTGGCCTAACAAAGTGCCCATACCGCCCAAACACACATAATAATCCATGCATAAAAATACGAAATTAATGTCAAACCAACAAAAACTGTAGTAAAATAAACCATTTTTCGTATATCCTACGAAATTTTTTGTTATTTTGACATTTTTTCGTAATTTTATACATGGATTATTATCAGTGCAGTCGTAGGCCCTTAACGGCCAGCCCAAACCAGAATTTTTGAATTCACTTGAATTACCGAGTCTGTCGCAAATAAACTGGTATTAAATAGACTTTTAGGTACTTTAACCCTTTCCTGACGGTAATTATAAGTACCACAATTTTTAGGAAAATATACAGGGACTCTAAAAGTGTGGGAGCTGTGTCAGTCTGCCAGAGGATTTTTTCTCGAACCAATAAGCTTTCCAATGACTGCGCTTTATTTTTAGCAAACAACGAAAGTTCATTTATTTTGTAGAAAATCATTACCAGATATGTGGTTATGTAACTACATACTTGGTAATGGTAACTAGTTACTTTTGTTATTACATTTCTTATTACCTTTATATGGCGATGTCGCGAAAAATAATGAGTTGTCGTTACACACCAGCATACGAAAAATCAAAAAATATATCGTTACCTATGTGCTTACCAGTACTGACAAAAATAATGAGTCTAAAAATAGATTTTCTAAAAAATAAATTATATAAAAAAAAATATTTTTTATTGTATTTTTTTTTTAAATAAAATTTGCTGGTGCGGGAATCGAACCTGGGTCTACAGATTGCCAGTCAACAGCTCTACCATCTGAGCTATATCGACATGTAATATTTAATAGGTAAAAACATAATTGACCTGCTGCACACAAGTAAGCTTACTAGCCAACATACAAAAAATCAAAAAATATGTGGTTACATATATCCTTACCAGTGTTTAAAAAATATTGAGTCTAAAAATAGATTTCAAAAAATTTTTTAAAAAATCTAAAAAATTATTTTCTATTTGAAATAATGATAAAAATAAGTAATTATCAGTAACTCATTATTATATGTTTTAAAATAATACAGAAGGTTAGTGGGTGTCATTACTGGTAGTCCAAAAAATAATGATATGTCATTACCGTTTCTACACTGGGATACTTTTATATAACAGAAAAGAAAAATAAATACTTTTTTTATATTTTCTGAAAGTCGGTACACTTAAAATAATACGTCAGTAAAAAAATCTGTCAAACTGGTTTCAAATCGATCTTACAAATTTTTAACAAGTTTTTGGTTGAAACACTGATTTAAACACAGATTTCAGTTATCTTCATCTAACGCAATATTAAAAATTCTCAGTACTTTAACTAATTTGGAGTGTTAATTTTCAAAATTATTTATGGCTAATTTTTTAGACCACAGTTGTTAAATTTTACACAATTATTTGTTAAAATAGAACATTTTCCGAAGTTTTAAAGATGGCGCTATTTCTTTGCCTACCGATTATTTTAAATAGCTCATATCTCGTAAACTAAGAGAGATAGAGCAATATTGACTACCCTAACTGTCTCATATAATACAATGAAAAGGTTCTATCTATATTCTCTCCACGCAAAGTTTTATTGAAAAATTTCCATTTCATAGAATCCATCTCTCGGAAACCATATAGAGAACGGACATTTGCTTCTTCGTAGTGTTCCCTACGGGGAAAGGGACCGGTCCCAGATGACACGCAGGATAGGTCCCAAGGGGGCGGAGACCGGTCGTTGATCGGTCTTTTTGTTTGAAAGAGACATATCACTTTAACATGGCGTTGTCATTGGAAATGACCAATTGCCACAGTTGAGACACATTGTGGCAGTAAGGTGGTGTGTCTAAAAATAGCTTTTCAAATAAACTAATAAAAAATTAAGAATTAAAAATAATCTACTTGGCGTCGAAGAAGGGCTCGATAACACAACCTTCTGCTTGTAAGGCAAACGCTCTACCGTCTGAGCTAATGTTGCTTATGCGTGATGGCTGGCTGATGGTTAAGTTATATGTTTTTAGTTTCTGTTCAAATAAAAAAGAGAAAGAAAAAACAAACACACACACAGCAAATAAAAAAAACATGGAAAAGAAAAAAATAGAAAAGAAAACAACATTAACACACACAAATATGGTGGAAGTGCCTTGAATATGCCCCCGATTGACCGGTCATGGGATAGGTCCCTTAATGGCAGTTGACTTGTTTTTTGAGTTGGCCATAATTAAATTAAAAAAATCAATTAAAAATTAGAAAATTACCTCAAAACCTCTGATAATATAAATAAAAATTTTAAAAATTCCCCTTAAGTTAAAAAGAAAAGTTAAATGAAATACCAATTGTTAAAACTAAAACAGCTTTAACATTAAAAAAACGTTGAAAATACAAAACTTAAAATTTCTTACCAAAACATTATAGAAATTTAAAATAAGAGCTAAAATAAGCAAATCGTGAAAAAATAAAGTTAAAAATAAATAAAAGAGTAAAATAAATAAAATATATTTTTAAAAATATGCCGCGAATTTTGTTTTTTATTTCGGTATCGGTCAAGTTTTTTTAAAAGCAACAGTGAAAATAACGGATCAGAAAATACTTAGAAAATTAATTCATTTTCTTTTGTTCATATTTGTACTAATTTAGTAATATGCCTTCGGTTGACCGGTCACGGGATAGGTCCTTGGAGGGCAATTGACTCCTCATTCCCCGTAGGGTTGTTACATAGTCTTCGATGATATGCACCAGGTCGGTGGAGAGATAGATAGATAGACTATAATTGTGTAACTGAAGTTTTACTAATTTTTTACTTAAATTAAGATTTGTTAAATTTAACAAAAAATGTGTTAAAACCAACAAATTATATTTTAAGCAAAAAACAGGAATCACTTTTATTAAAGTAACAAATTTTGTTTTTGAGCCAACAGACATATTATTTTGAGTGTACCGGGGTTTGCCAGCTATTTTCTTTATATAATTTAACACCCTGTATTTAAAATGTATTCAATAATTTGCAAGTAATAAGCATTAAATTATTTTGTTTCTTTAATTAGACGATAATTATTTGTTTTGGTTACAACAAATTTTAAATTAGTACGTGACCATTTTATGAATTCATATCAGACACGTTTTATGTTCAAACTAGGTTAGAAATCAAATAAGTTAAGAAATAAAAAAAGCAAATACATAAATTGATTTTTAAATGTCTGTACAAAGTTCAAGGAAATACAAATGGGCACCCAGAAATTGGTTGTCTTAACCGAATTTGGCGCCAATTGTAACTCTCGGTTGCGGCAACCTAAAATTCGATTAGCTCGACCTCAATTCAATTACTTTCGACATTATTGCGGTGTTCATGCGGCACTTCTAAGGAGCAAACATTTTGTCGTTTATGCTCTATCTCGCTTAGTTTTCCAGATATGGGCCATTTTATAAAGTGCAAAATGTTTATTAAAAGTTTCCGAGGGTCCAAGGCCCCACTATGCTCCATTTTTGGATAGAGATAACATTTTCACGAGGGTGTCATATGGTTAGGGGTAGTCGAAAAAAATCGGGAACGAAAAAATAGCGCCGTCTTAAAACATCGGATACATTGATGGCGCAATCTACTGGGTAATAACAGAAATATTAAAATATTATATTTGTTGCTAGAAGCTCCAATGGGAGTGATGTAATTCTATTATTTATAAGTACATTAACTAAAATAAAAAAAAATATATATTTTAACAATAAATTGTGTAAAATTTAACGAATGGGTTCTTGAAAATTAGTTATAAATAGTTTTGAAAATTAACACTCAAAATTAGTTAAGGTATTGAGGATTTTTAGTATAGTGTTAAGTGAAGATAACTAAAATCTTTTTTTAAATCAGTGTTTCAACTAAAAATTTGTTACAAATTAGTCAAAACGATTTGAAACCGGTTTGACAGATTTTTCTACTGACGTATTATAAGTGTAGGGAAGCCATTGTTCTTAAAGAACCTATTTAAATTGTAAAATTGTATCATAAATTGTAAAATTGTTTTATTCATTCTGAAAAATAAAATAAAAACACCAAAAAGCTTAGTCATCAAAAATATAAAATTACATAGAATAAATGACATTTAAAGGGTAATTAAATATAAAACAATTTTTATACACGATAATTTGCAATTCAATAGAATTTTAAACATATTTAATTCATTTCCTCATAACATACTTAATTTTCTATATGAAAAAAAAAAACGAAAAAAAAAACAAAAATCTTTAAGGGACCTTAGTCCAGCCTGTTTAAATCCCCGGTGATGGATTTGTGGCAAACTATAATGATATGAAAATATTTTAATAGTTTTGTATTAAAAAACGTGATATACAAATTCGTTTAAGAGTTTTCTAATACAATATTTTAAAACTGTACACGTTTTTATGTTACTTCTTTTGTTTGAAATGTTAGTATGTTGTATTTTATTAGATTTTCAAAACCAAAACACAGCTGGAAGCAAAATAAACGTCATTTAAACATTTACAAAGAAACGGACTTTGAAGTGCTTACAAAAACAAAATCATTTGAAATTATGTGGTACTGACAACAACAAAATTTGCAAATATTTTAAATTAAACGTTGAAAACAATGGCTTAAAAAAAACTACAAAAAACCAACCATCAACCAAAGTCAAGACTTTAATATTAATGTTGATATGCAATCAAAATAACACAACAAAGTAGTGTTGTAAAAGTTTTGGTTACTATTGAAACCACATACAAATAAAATGAATGTTTGCCAATAAATTGGGTAAAATAGCTGTACCGAAATTGTTTGTATAAATTACCCCAGCAAAAAAATTTGCAAGTAATGCTTTACAAACTACTTCTTTCAATGCTTCTTAGGTAACCGTTAGTGTAATTTTACTGCTTTTTTTAGAAGTTATTCTAAACAACTTCAAAAAATCACTTCTTTCATTGCTTCCAAAGTATTTGTTATTGCATTTTTACAGCTTTTTTAGAATTACTTCTGAACCACATCCAAAAAATCATTTAATTATTGCTTCTAAAGAGTAATTGCTCTAAAAGTGATCGTAAAAAGTGATTTTGGTATCATTTGGCATTTCCAAACAGAGGGTACCGGGTTCAAATCCCGACGGGACCAATATTTTTTTTATTTTTTTTTTTTAATTTTTTTTTATTATTTATAATTAATTTGTTTAAATTCAATATTTTTTTAATTTTAAAATTTTTAAAAATATGTATATATAAAAAAAATGGTGAGAAATTGTTTTTATGCACCTGTAAAAATAGTACTGAAAACAATATTGAATTGGAGTGCACCTTTTACATTTGTTTAATAAGTACTTTTATTGAAGAGAATAACAAAGTGGTGTTTTTATGCTAGTCAACTTTCATATCAAAGAATAGCTCAGCGGTAGAGCGCTAGACTAGCAATCGTGAGGTCGCAAGTTCGATACCCGGTGGCGGCAATAAAAAAACTTTTGTAAAATAACAAAAAAAATTAATTTTTTTTGTAAACAATTTTTTTTAACTTTTAATTGGTGAAAAAGAGCTTCCTTTGCACTCGTTCAAAAAGTACTGAAAAAATGTTGAAGTGGGAGTACTCTTATGACAACTCAATGTTAAAATCATGTTAGTGTTAGTGTTTATGTTAAAGAAGAAGTACATCTAGGTCATTAATTGTAGTGGTTTTTCTACTGCTTTTTTGCTGGGATATAACTCCTCATTTTCTAGGCAAAACCTTGGTAAAACTTGGGCAATTTTTTACTACATTTAGCAAAAAACTAAATTTTTTTAGATTTTGTGACAAATTTTGAGCTTTCCCATAGATCTTTTTCCGTTGGATTCCTATTTACTTTTTTCATTCAGACTCTTATTTTTCCATATTATTTATTGATGATAACACTATGCGACAGTCAAAATCGAAATGGGATGAAACCAACGGGAAATGTTATATCGGTCAAAAACAAGTTAAACGTGTCCCGGCGTTTCGCTGGGTCACCCCTAGGAATCGAGATATATCTTTTTTTTGACATAACTCGAGAACCACTAGTCCGATTTTACAATTTTACAATTTTAAAAAAATTAAAAATTACAATTCCTTTAATCTGTTCATATAACGTTTTTCTATATACTCAACAGTTTTGCCGGTATAAATAAATGTTTGTTACCGCTACCATAAAAATCAATAACCTTTTGTTTATTACTTTTTTTTAATATTTTAGGCAAAAAAGATTTTTTTCTACATCCAAAGATGCAAGAATTGCACGCAGTCTTTAAAGAAAATCCAATGACGATTCCTCGATAGTGGGCGAAGCCACGTTATATGAGGCAGGTACTGATGGCTTTTTATAATAAGCCATAAAAGTAATCAATGTATATAAAAAATAAAAAACAAATACAAAACAAATTGAACAATGTACGAAATAAAAGATTTTGACCGAAATGAAATGTTTAATAAATTCTCTACCATCGTTTTTAAGAATATTTCGGTTAATATATAAAATACTCTCTATCCGATTCTTCCCAAATTTGGTACACATGTAGAAAACAGCGAGGTATTCATTTAGTTCATACACGGTTTTTTGAAATTTTGCTGTTTTCTTAGCGTAAAATTAATTTTCAACTTTAAACGCGTTTTCCCACAACCCTGAGTTCCAAATCGGCTGCCACTGTACAGCCAAGGTGGGTTAACCGATTTCGGTCCGGGTTTTTTTTCTTTCATAGCCAACAAAAAACTAGTCCTTATCGTGGCCCTTTTTTTGAATTTTGGTCAAATAAATTTTATATCCCTGAGCAAATATATTTTTTCTTGCCTTTTTTGGAATTTTTGAGTTTGTGTGGCAATTTTGTTAAATAAAAATTTTAAAAATAAAAATCCGGCCACGATAAGGGCTAGAGAATTTATCTGGGATTAAGAATCACTTTACATTTTTACTTTCCGGCTGGGGAAATATAAAACTGATATTTTTTGAAAATACTACAATAAGATGATTTTTAAATAAAAAAATAAAACATTAAAAATATTGGTAATTGAATTTTTGACAACCGTTCAAATATGCCCTTTAAAATGCTGTTGTTACTGTATTTACCCCCCTTAAAATCGCTAAAAATTAGTTAAAAATTACTATGCCGAAGAAATTACTAAAATTGGCAGATTATTTTTACTAAATATTAGTAAGATAAAAATGTTAAATATAAGTTAGTTGAATTTGAGCTACGATAAAATCAGTAAAAATTTTTGCTGAATAATTAGTAGACTAAAAAATTGTTTTAATGCGAATAAAAATCTAGCCTTTTGAAATCAGCTAAATTTAACATATAACACAAATTTTGTGGAGAGTTTGTTTTTGCTACTTTTAGTCTACTAATATCTACAGGGTCCGCCATCTAACGTTTTTTTTTTCAACTAGTGCTTATTTCGTGAATGGTAACACTTAGCTCATGTCTGATTTGACAGATAATTAGTTTTATCCTTCCGCTGAACGTTGCGATGCGTTTTCGCTTCGCTAAGTGGGCCTGCGATCGACTTACAGAAGATGCCGATTTTGCCAAAAAAATCATCTTTTCAGATGAAGCTCATTTTGAGCTTGGCGGGTATGTAAACAAGCAAAATTGTCGCATTTGGGGCACAGAAAACCCGCACGCATACATTGAAAAGCCGGTGCACCCAAAACGAGTCACTGTTTGGTGCGGATTTTGGTCCAGAGGCATAATTGGGTAATTTTTCTTCGAAAATGAGCAAGGAGTGGCCGTTACAGTCAATGGCGATCGTTATCGGGCCATGTTGAACGAACTTTTGTTCACAAAAATTGAAGAGGAGGATATTGGCAACATTTGGTTTCAACAGGACGGCGCTACGTGCCACACAGCCGAAGCTACACTCGATGTTTTGCGCCATGTTTTTGAAGATCGCATTATCAGCCGCAGAGCTGATGTCGTTTAGCCACCTCGGAGCTGCGATTTGACACCGTTGGACTATTATTTGTGGGGTGCCGTCAAAGATAAGTGTTACGCCGACAAGCCAGAGACAATTGACGCTTTAAAGGACAATATTCGTGAAGCCATTGGTGAAATACAGCTGCACACAATCGATAATGTGCTTAAAAATTGGGCCGATCGTGTAGGCTACTGCATGGCCAGCCGAGGCAGCCATATGAATGAAATTATTTTCCATTATTAACCGGAAGGATTGTACTTTCAAATAAAAAAAGAAATTTGAGAAAATATTCAGTAGTTTTTTTTTATAGCATTTTCAAAAAAAAAAGTTATTTGGCGGACCCTGTAGTAAAATTTTCTGCAGATTTTGTAGTATAATTTGTAGGGTCCGACCGAAATCGGGATTTTTTTGTGAATACCGAAACCAAAATTTTGGTTTTACTCGTATAGTTTTTGTTATTATTTTATTATGTTGCTTCAAATATTTTTACTTATTTTACTGTCCGACTGAGGTCACATTTTTAAGGCTGAACTGATGCCGAACTTTGGCCAAAATTTCAACGTTCAACACTTTACTATTTAAATAAAAGCAAGATTTTGATTGCTTTTAATAACAAAATAATAAAAACTAAAAATAACCCTACGGGGAATCAGGAGTCAATTGCCCTCCAAGGACCTATCCCGTGACCGGTCAACCGAAGGCATATTACTAAATTAGTACAAATATGAACCAAAGAGAATGAATTAATTTTCTAAGTATTTTCTGATTCGTTACTTTCACTGTTGCTTTTAAAAAACTTGACCGATACCGAAATCAAAAACAAAATTCGCGGCATATTTTTTAAAATATTTTTTTATTTATTTTACTCTTTTATTTATTTTGAATTTTATTTTTTACGATTTGCTTATTTTAGCTCTTATTTTAAATTGTTATAATTTTTTGCTAAAAATTTTTAATTTTTGTATTTTCAACGTTTTTTAATGTTAAAGATGTTTTAGTTTTAACAATTGGTATTTCATTTAATTTTCTTTTTAACTTAAGGGCAATTTTTTAAATTTTTATTTATATTATCAGAGTTTTTGAGGTAATTTTCTAATTTTTAATTGATTTTTTAATTTAATTATGGCCAACGCAAAAACCGAGTTAACTGCCATTAAATGACCTATCCCATGACCGGTCAAACGGGGGCATATTCAAGGCACTTCCACTATATTTGTGTAAGTGTTAGTGTTGTTTTCTTTTCTATTTTTTTTTTCTTTTCCATTCTTTTTTATTTGCTTGTAGTGTTTGTTTTTTGTTTTTCTTTTTTATTTCAACAGAAACGAAAAATATATAACTTTACCATCAGCCAGCCATCACGCTAAGCAACATTAGCTCATACGGTAGAGCGTTTGCCTTACAAGCAGGAGGTTGTGTTATCGAGCTCTACTTCGAAGCCAAGTAGATTAGTTTTTATTCTTAATTTTTTATTAGATTATTTGAAAAACTATTTTTAGACACACCATCTTACTGTCACAAGGTGTCTAAACAGTGGCAATTGGTCATTTCCAATGACAACGCCATGTTAAAGTGATGTGTCTCTTTCAAACAAAAAGACCGATCAACGACCGATCTCTGCCCCCTTGGGACCTATCCTGTGTGTCATCTGGGATCGGTCCCTTTCCCCGTAGGGAAGGTATTAGTAATGAGCACGCATTATTGGGATTTTGCTGGGAAGTTTCGATATTTACAATTTTTTTTTTTTCTAAAATCAACACAAAATATAAAAATACATTGAAAATTTAAAAATTTTTCTGTGGTTTATTCAGCATAATTTCTACTAATTTCTAGTGGCTTAGCAAAAATTTTTACAGACTTAAAACATTCAGTCCTCTGTATCGAGTGTTTTGCAACACTATTGAAAATTTCGTGTTTAAACCATAAACTAAACACCATAGATTTAAACATTAAGATTTCATAATACAATTTTTCTTTTTACTATAAAAATACTTGAGTTTAATGATTATGGGTTGATTTGACTCCCAAAAAACAAAAACTCCGTAATTTTTTTAAATCGACACAAAATTCAACAACTACTACAACTAAAATTATTATCATGATTAAACATGATTGTTGGAAATAGCTGTCACTATAAGTTGTAAACATTTGTTATTTTTTTTTTTATTTTTTATTATTACAATGTATTTTTCTGGAAAAAAACAAAAAATTACAATACTAACAACCAAAAAAAATTTCCTCTCCAAATTGTATTGCTGGAAAAAATGTTAAATGTCATGTTTACAGTTGGTTATTTTAATGGCGGTTGAAAGTTCAACATCATTGTTGTTTTACTGTGGTCAGAGAAACAAAAAGTTTATAAAAAAAAATTAATAATGATTACACAACGATTTTAGTTGACAAAATTACTGTTTATAAAATATAACAATGTTTTTTTTTTGTGTATAAACAGGACAATGTTGCCAAAAATTTCAAAAAGACTTGGCAGTTGTTTAAAGGACAATAAGAAAACAAAACCGAGATGATAATAAAAAAGACCTTCTGGTTTAAATAATCTTTAAAATCGTAACACAATGTTGATTTTTTTTTTTTTTTTGTGGAACATTTGTTTGAGTTAAAATCGCAAAGATTCATTAAAATTATTTAAAAAATGAAACTGCTGCTACATAGAGAACATTTTGGGTAATAATTTGTTTTTAGCTGGCGAAGTTTGAGTTAGCAGCAGTATTTTAATATACATTTAAGCACTCTATTGTTAAATTAGTTCTAGTAAATCCATCAAAAACTTTTAAAATTGTTGTCTGGGTTTTCACAAAATTAGTACGAATTTAAATATTATTGTTTGCCAACATTAACCCAATTAGTTTAAAACAAACATGGTTAAACTTCAACAAATCTTAACACACAAATAATAACGAATTACACGTTTCTTCTGCAAGTGTTAAAATTTACTTTAGCAAACTGTTTTCTATATTTAATAAGAGATGCACTTGTAAATGCAAGAAACTGCAGAAAAAGAAATAATTTTTAATTGTGGGTTTTCATGCTATAATTTCTAAAAAGGCACGCAATCTTTTTTGGGAATAAATGATTAAAAAACATTTATTTTTTAATGGCCGGAGGCAGCCTTTGAGCACACTCATAATAATAAGTCTGTTGACTGAACAGAAAAATTTGTTACTTTAACAAAATATATTCCTGTTTTTTGGCTTCAAATGAAAGTGGTTAAATTTAAAACATTTTTTGTTAAATTTAACAAATCTAAATTTAAGTAAAAAACAGTTATGTTTGTAATTATACTGAGTCGTAAAATTTGTTCAAATTGACGACCCTCCATGGGTCCATATCATCTAAGGGCATGTAAAGATACTCTAGAGCAGCAAACATTTTGTCCGTTTATGCTCTATCTCGCTTAGTTTTCGAGATATGGGCCATTTTATGAAGTGGAAATTTTTTATTAAAAATTTCCGTGGGTCCAAGGCCCCACCATGGTCCATTTTTGGATAGAGATAACCTTTTTACTTTTAGTGAATTTAGTGAATTTTTAGGATTTTTAGTTTTTAGATAACTAAAATATTTGTTTAAATCAGCGAGTTGACAGAGTTTATTACTATCGTATTATTTTAAGTATTTTAGGAATAAGTTCACCTTCAGATATCCGGTGACCTTCATAATTAAAATTATGAAGGTCTTCGTCTTCATCTATATCCCCTTTCCAAAGAAAGCTTTCCAAAGGAATTGCCTACAGAATATTGGCATTCCAGATAAAATTATTGTGATGATTCGTGCTCTATATTGTGAGGCAACCTGTAAGCAGAGAAGCAAGCCGTACGGCGCGGCTGGCGGCTCAGCCGCGCCGCCGATATTTTCCACGAGCCACGCCGCCGCCGAAATACTCGGCTGATCGGCGGCTTAATTTTCAGCCAACTTTAGCGGCTCAGCCGAATTTCTAATTCGTTGTTTTAGGTACTTTTGAGTATTAAGCTGGCCATAAACTTGCAATATTATTGCACAACTTCTCGCTTTAGTTCTTTATTCTACTACCATGTGTGGTAGTAGATTAAAGAACTAAAAGGCGAAGTTGTACAATAATATTGCAAGTGTATGGCTAGCTTTAGAAATAACTGCATAATTATTACTCAGTACCCAAATGACTAATATTTTAATGAAGCCATTTTTGGGCCTAGGGACCAACGAGACACTCAAAAAAGTTTGACAGTTAGTACATGATAGTTGTTTGTGTAGTAATCAGTAGTTATTGCTTTTAACAGTAATTACAGTCGTATTTCTATGGAAAAATGGAAAACAACTGTTATGACGGTTATTTAAAAAAACAACTAACGAAAAGTACTGTAATTTCGTAACGGTTGTTTAAATCAGGTATTTTTAATATCATAATAAACAACTACCAAAACAGTAATTTTACAATAAACAGTTGTTTTTATCAGTTATATAAGTTAATAAATTTCGTTGAATTTTAAAAATACTTGCTTAGTTTATATTTGTTATTATTAATATATTCCTAGTTTGCAAATAAAAATTAAAATTTTGTATTGTATCTCCACTGCCTAAAAGCATAATAACTGGAGAACGGTTTGGAATTTTCACTTCAAATATTAAATAGGCTAAAATAATAACAATTTTTTGCCATCGAGAGATAAAAAAATATTTTAATTAAAATATGCTTTTATAATACCAAAATAATTAACTGCAAAACAGTAGTTTTTACCCATTTTGTCAGTTATTTTAAAAAGTTTGTAGTAAAAACTTATCAGTTAATTTTACTACATTCTTAGTTATTTTAAAATTTTTCTCAACAGTTAAAAACAACACAATTTTTAGTTATTTTAAAAGTAAATACCTTTGCCGAGAGAGAAAACTTCTAGAAATAGAGCAAAAAACTCCCCTAATTAGCTTAAATCATTCACAATAGAGCTAATTAGAGGTGTATTTTGCATTATCTCTAGCGTGTAAATCTTCCTTTACGCCATTAAATTGATAAAAAATTTCAATTTCAACAACTAAAATAATTATTTTATGTAACACGATCCATATGGGGTTAATTTTTTGGCCAAAAACGACCCACTAGGAAATTTACAGAATTTTGGGAAAAATATCACTTCAAATGAATACAAATAATTTTTTTCCACTAAATAAAAATTATTAACTTAGTGTAACTTGTTCCATATAGGGTTAATATTCTCACTTTTCACAAAAAAGTACCCACTAGGAAATTTACAGAATAACATTTATCAGATTTTTATTAAATTGGGATATACGATTAAAAGAAAAAATTTCCACATGATAAAAATAATTATTTTATGTAACATGATCCACTTAGGGTTACTTTTTGCACTTTTGGACCAAAACGGCGTACTAGAAACTTTACAGAATAACACCTTTCATAATTTTCCAAAAAATATCACTTCAAAGGATCAAAATACTCTTTTTCCACTTGATAAAAATTATTATTTTGTGTAACTTGATCCATATAGGGTTAATGTTTTCACTTTTCAGCACAAACACCCACTTGGAAATTTACAGAATAATATCTTTCCCAATAGAAAACAATAAATGCATATTAAACAAAGCTTTAAATAGAATCTAATACGACTACAAAACTAAAATTGCTATTAACATACGGACACTTCTGACCCCACCTTTTTAACCCTTAAAAATAAGATTGGGACTATAGCGAATTGCGCTTGTTCGTTAGTTTTGTACCCTCTATCGCATATCCCAATTTAATTAAAATCTGATAAATGTTATTCTGTAAATTTCCTAGTATGTCGTTTGAGGCCAAAAGTACAAAAATTTACCCCATATGGATCGTGTTACATAAAAACTTATTTTTATCCAGTAGAGATTTTTTTTTTTATCAATTTAATGGCTTTACAATCTCGTAGACATAATTAATATTAAGCTTCAGGGGTCGTTTGTGACCCCAAGCCACTAATGGATTTTTTAAACAGATATAAAGATAATTATAGTCTAACCAAATTTAAGAGATATTTTTCCGAAAACTATCACCTTTACTATAAAAAAGAAAAAGTCGATTTTAAATCACAAAAGCCGACTATTGATTTAATTTTCGTACCATACAAAATATTTACCCTAAATTCATAAACGCTTTGTAAAATTATAGGAGGTTTATTGAACAAATTTTGTATGAAAATGACGTTTTGTAAACCTGCTATAACTTTACAAAGCATTTATGAATTGAGGGATTAAAATATACCTTAAAATTCTGTTTTATATTTGAAATTTTCAAATTTTGTTTACATTTGGTTTACAAATTTCCTTTTTAGTTTTGAATATTTTGTTTTGGTTTTCAATAAAAATAAATAAAATTTTTTAATGTATATGTTTGGCAATATTTTAAAATTTCTATTTTAAATATTTTGTATAGTACGGTTAAAGCTATGGTATAATGGTTAGCGCGTTGGACTGTTACACGTGAAGTTGCGGGTTCGAGCCCCAATCAAGGCAACATCAATTTATGAAAAATAGTAATATGTATGAGTTTTTTTCTATCCCTCATACATATCGCAGCGTCTTTCTTCGGTTTTTCCATAGCACTTAATCCCACCGAAGTAAAATAATATAACAGGGCTATGAACTAGAAAGCTTCAACAAAGTTCGCCAACTCACCGTCAGATGGCGCGCAACAAACTAAAATTAGTTTACAAAAAATACGTTTTTGCATTTTTATCAAATTCCTGGGTCATTTTGGATTCCAGGCTAAAGTGGGTTAATGATATCTGATAAAGTCAAAATTACATATCTGTATCATTTTGACTACATTAAATGCATAAATGAAATAAAAAATAATTTGTTTCGAAATTTCGAATTTTGGGAATTTTTAATAGTAATATACTTTTTTTCCAAAATGGGTAATTTTCGTCCAACTTTCGGCACGGGTTAACGTTTTCCAAAAAAAAATCGATTTCTTCCGTTTTGGACCATTTCCAATAAAACTGGGAGTGTAATGACAAATCTATTTTTAAGGGACACCTTAATAGTCATACATACAGACAGACGGACGGACAGACGTTCATCGTTTAATCGAAATAAAAAGTGGTTTCGAGTTGATCGGTATACCAAAAGGTGGATCCAATATTTGTTGGTGTTACAAACATCAGCACAAACATTATACCCTGTCCACGTAGTGGTGCAGGGTATAATTAGGTTTTTTAATGTTGAAACAAATTTGTTATTGAACGGCGCAGCCGAAAAATTTTTTCAGCCGAAAAAATATCGGCGTAAGACCATTAAGCCGCCGCCGCCGACAAATTTTGCTCTTCAGCCGCCGCCGAAGATTTTTAATCGGCTTGCTTCACTGCCTGTAAGGTGCGCTATAAAGGTTCGGATAGTGAACCTTTTCAAATAACAGAAGGCGTACGTCAGGGGTGTGTGCTTTCGCCAATCCTGTTCCTCTTAGTGCTGGATGCAGTCATGACTAAAACGAACGTCGAAGCCCCAGATGGCATCCAGTGGCACCTTAATCAACGTCTTCATGATCTAGATTATGCAGATGACATATGTTTGATGTCGCATACGTGTAGCGGCTTGCAGGAGAAGATCAATTGCCTACAAAAAAATAGTATATTAGTCGGTCTAAAGATTAATATACGGAAGACAAAAGTGCTAAGGATTGCAACAGATAACACTACACCTATAACACTGAACGGGGCCACCCTAGAAGATATGGATAAGTTCTACTATCTAGGCAGTATTATAAGCAAAGATGGGACACGCTAGCAAAGCTAGACACGCCTATCCATCCCTCGGTAGAGTGTGGCAATCATCGAAAATATCGAGGAAACAAAAGTTAAAAATATTTAATACCAGCGTCAAGTATGTACTCCTGTATGGCTGCGAGACATGGAAAGTTAGCAACATGATTACAAAGAAGCTGCAAGTATTTGTTAACAAATGTTTGAGACGAATTCTTAAAATATTCTGGCCTGTTCGCATAAGCAATATAGACTTACTAAGAACCTGCAACTTAGAACCCATAGACAATGAAGTCCTCAGACGAAAATGGAAATGGATTGGCCACACTTTGCGGAAAAATAATTCCGAAATTTCCAAAGTATGTCTACAATGGAACCCACAAGGCAGAAGAAGCAGAGGCCGGCCTAAATTTACGTGGCGAAGATCAACTGAAGCGCGGAAATGAACAAAAAAGGGATGACTTGGCCGCAACTCACGATACTCGCGCAAGATAGAAATAGATGGAGGCACTTTGTAGATTCTATTTAAATGATATTATACTGTGTTTTTGCTAGATGCTCCAATGGAGTGACGAAACTTGAATTGTATTTAATTTTCGTTAACTAAAATAAAAAAAACAAAAGCTACATATTATTTAATAGGAAGAATTTCCGATGTGTTGGTACTCTTTGAAAAATGCTATAGAAAACAAATCGGAAGAAAAATCTACGATATATTATTCTGAACCTTCGTTATTATTCGTCTACTGTAAGTACAGATATTGAGAGAGTTTGTTCCGAATCTTATCTTACAACATTTGTAATTTAAAGATTATAGGAACTTATTTCTAAAAAAACTGTTTTGGTTTCTGAGGCCTATTTCTTTAAAAAAAAAAAATTTACAATTCTTTAAAAATTTATTAGATTTTGAGAAGTTCATCCCTAACATTCAAAGGGGCGTTTTATAGAAATATTACTCGAATTGTGAGGACCTTCTGTGAAAAAACCAATTAGATTTCCAGGCTGTTTATTTTACAGAACTCGTTTAATTCTGGCAACTTTACGGTATAGAAAATCCTTTTGATTCCTAAAACACCTTTTCATATATAAAACCCTCTAAATTTCTGAGGCTTTCTTCCGTAAAATAAATGTTATATTCTAATATCGTCAAATTTAAAGGATTTTTTTTTTATAAGAATGACACAGCTTTCCAAAACCTGCCCGAATTCAAATGAATTAATTATTGGGAGCTGTAATATGTAATTTTTGAGGCAACACTGATTTAAAGACCAACTTCGAGAACCAATAAAAATAACAAAAATTTTGTAGATATAACAGTTTTTTTTTGCTATTTTTAGTCTACTAAAATATAGCGAAATTTTCTGCAGTTGTACAGTATAATTTGTCATTTTCAATTAACTGAAAGTAAACTCAAATACAACTACAATTCTGTAAATTTAACAGTTTTATATTTGCTGTTTTTATTTTAGTAGTATTTAGCAAAAATGTTTTAGCAGGTTAATTTGTTATTTTCTAATAACAAAAATTTAACTCAAATGAAACTAATAAAAACTCTGTATGTTTAACAGCTTTATTTTTGCTGTTCCTGTATTAAGGGGGGACATGACATTGGCCGTTTTTTGAAATCGACTTTTTTTTATAATTTTGTATTTTAGTAAATATTCTTAAGATTCTAAGAAAAAAAATTTCATGTAAAAATTCCTACGGGTTCAAAAGTTACAGCCGGATTAGTGAGAGCGCATTTTTAATTTTACGTACCCGCAGCTGGTATATACACAAACTTTGAACGCGTTTGTCTCGATACCATATTTTTCGTACTGGTTGCGGCACTAGCTCTATAAAACCATGTTGGAGTGAAAAATATCTTTTTTGAATTTTTTTTCTTGTAATTTGTTCAATTCTCTGCCTTCTTCTGCCGCGAATGTCATGTCCCTCCTTAACAATAGATAGCAAAAATAATCTGCTATATTCAGCAGTTTTTCTGCAATTTATTAGTTTTTGCCAAATTTTTTACATACTTTTTTCTATTAGTGTAGTACTTAAATAAAGTCCAAAGTAGATACACTCACAATATATTTTCCATAACCGATTGAGGTTTATTTGAAAAGTAATAGGTAAATTTTGTTTTCAATTGAAGAGTCAATTAAAATAAATGGAAACATATTGTTTAACTTTTTGCATAAGTCAATAAAAAACAAACTAAAAAAAAAGTTGATATTTTCAGTCAAATGTTCTATTTTTAGTTTTCTATTTTTAGAAAAAATAATTTAAATAATTTCATTGTTTTCTATTTTAAAACAAAAAATTCAAATATTTTCGGTTTATTTCAATTCAAATTACAAGAAATTCTTTACTCAAACACACAAACATAGCCAACAAAAATGCGAGCGTTTGTGTTGTGATTGTAGGGTTTTGAAAATTAAAACAAAACAAAAACTTTCAAATACGAAAAAACAAACCACAAAATCGTTTTTTTTTTTTACGTTTTGTCACTTAAAAATTGATGATTGTTTTAACAGACTTTTCAATTATTTATATTTCTTTTATGGAATATTAAAACAATGTTTGAAAATAAAAAGCAAAATGGTTTGAATATAATGAAAAATCAGTAGTCGGTTTTTTAATTGTATTTTCAGTTATTTTAGGTTGTTTTTAACGATAAAATATTGTGAGTTTATATTACGGGGAAAAGTATAATTTTAATACAAATCCGACTTTATTTGAACATTATTTTTTTAGATTTTCTTTTCACTTCTTCTGGTACTGCCGTCTAAATTTTAAAAATTTATATAGTAGACATTGTTTACTAGTTTTTTTCGAATTCTTAATCCAAATTGTTGAAAAGTAATACTTGAACAAATTTTTAGCCAGTATTGAATTGAAAAACGCTGCGATTAAAAATAAAAACTGCTGGATCCTCTATTAATTTTTTTTAAACAAATTCCTAAATTTAGAAGTTTTTCCCTGACTTAAAAAATTAAGATGTTTCAATGTTTTTTCTCGACAGCCCTAATCCGATAAGGATTAACAGCGGCATTCAAAATGAAAATTTAGCTTAGAGTTAACATGAGTTTTATTCATAATACTTTTGTTAAACTCATTCTAGTATTGTCGATAAATTCCTTCTAATGTTCTGTAATCAAACGCCAAAAAACAAAAAATTCCATTCACAATTATAAAAAAGCCTTGTATTTTCAAACACAGGGTTGGTCTTAATCGGTGTGCTAAGTAATCATTTTGAATAAACTCTATTCTAACTAGCTGCTAGGCCTAAAAAACATTCTAGTTAACAGCTCGTTGTGTGCGATGAATAAGAAGCTACTAACTTGTTATTTTGAATACGGGGGTAAATCTTTATCTGAATCACGAAATTTAAAACAAACCTGCATCGATTTGTGTTGTTGAACGTTTTTTCATAATTTTTCCAAAATTCATAGATTTCCATATTTACACCTTTTAGTGTCCGACCGAAGGCACATTTTTGGCGATGCCGAATATCGATGATATACACACTTTTGAGTACAGGGACGCTTTTGGGTTACAGTGGTAAAGTATGGCAATAATTTATCCTGGAAAATTGTTGTTTGAGATGTTTCCGATTGTTTTGGGCAATAATCGGTGATCGGCCAAATTATAGCCTATAACCGATTATAAAAATTGAGCTATTAGAACAAAATTGATTCCAAAATTTTTTTTATTTTAAAAAAAGACACGTTCCTAAAGTAACCAGATTTTATTTGTTGGAAAAATAATTATTTTATATTTCATTTTGATTTTCCGTGTTTTGAGGTGTTTTTTCAAAAATAATTTTTTTAGTAGCATATTTTTTTATATATTGATTGGATTTTACTCGTTTTTTTTAATGAACACGTTCTTTAAAGCTCTGCTACACTTTAGGGATAAATTGAAAAAAATTGTTGTGTTATCTAACAATTTGTTAATGCCTTTTTAGATTTCTTTTGTTGTATAAAACTAACAAAGTTTATAGAAATTAATTCAATTCTTTTTAGTATTATAAGTTGTTGTTTGTTGATCTTCTTTATTTATTTTTTGTTTTTTTCTTTTTTTGCACAAACAATATATTTAGCTCATCAATAAACTAAAATCCTCAACTAAAAAACATAAAAAAAAAACAATCTCATTGAAAATTTTTATTTTGTCTTCTTTCTATATTCGTAAAGTTTATTTTTGGAAACTACAATTAATTGGTTTGTTTTGATATAATTTTGTTTTACGAAAACGTGTATTGAATTATTGCTGGTAAAAAAAAGAGCAGTGGTTATCCAGTATCTGAACTCTCTTTTTGGGTACTCGATATCGGTAAGGAACTTCTCGTTATTTTCAGAGTTAAAATAAAGCAAAATTCTAGTCTGCTTATTTAAGGACTGCACAAGCATATTAGCTTTTTTTTTTTTGCTTCACCATTGTACACTCATAGAAATAAATATGTAAAAATTGTAGAAAAAGTTACTAAAAAATTAGTTAAAAATTATGCTACAGAAAAAACTGCTGAAAATATCAGATTTTTTGCTAAATACTAGTAAAATAAGAACAGCAAAATTAAAACTGTTAAATTTACAGAATTGAAAATAAGTAATTGTACTGTAGAATCTGCAGAAAATTTTAATAAATATTAGTAGACTAAAA
Organism: Leucophora obtusa; assembly: GCA_949987735.1. NCBI lineage: Eukaryota > Metazoa > Arthropoda > Insecta > Diptera > Anthomyiidae > Leucophora > Leucophora obtusa. Next base: position 137,960,438 of record OX465298.1, read on the forward strand.
ATAGCAAAAATAAACTGTTATAATTAGAAATTTATTAATTCAGTTCGAGGCCAATTTCCTTATTATGAATTAACATAATAAGTTCTTTTTTCAAAAACTGCTATTTTTCTTCATCAGGATATTCTCCTAACAAATACTTCACAGAGTTTTTGCTTTCAAAAACCTCTAACACTTTCAGGAATGAAAAGACGATCGTTTCGGGGATTTTCCAAGTCCCCTTCTTCAGTTTTCTTTAGAAAGTGGTGGCAATAGTGCAATGCAAATTGAAACATCAAAATTTCATATTAAACGTAGTCTACTACATCAACGAAATGAGAATGGAGTAAACAATAAAATATGTTTTCGAAGTCTCTGCAAAGACATAACCAACAATAGAAATATTATGAAAGTTTTTGTTTTTGTACTTATTATGTTAATTCATAATAAGGAAATTGGCCTCGAACTGAATTAATAAATTTCTAATTAATTAATAAAAAGGTCGAAAAAACAATTTAATTTTTTTGAATAAAAATTAAAACCCAACATAAACTGTTATATCTACAAAATTTTTGCTATTTTTAAGCTAAATTTAGTTGAATGCAAATAGCAGTCTATCGTGCTAAAATCGGCAGAAATATTTGCTAAAAAAAAACTATAAATTGCTGGGGGGTTATTATGTAATTCGATTCGAAATGCTTTCGAATAGAATTTTCACATTGAAAATCAAGTACCAAAAAACAGTTTTTAATGTTTTCTAAAGGCTCGATTTTTTTTGCATTTAAAAAAAAAAGTGTAAAAAAACTTCGAAAATTTTGAATTTTTTTGTGATTTTTTAGGCTACAAATTATTTAGCAAAATTTTTTGCTGATTTTAGCAGGTTAATTTGCTATTTTCCATTAACAAAAATTCAACTCTAATAAAGCTTTTTTCAATAAGTTTTTTTAAATAAAACAAAAACGGTTTTGGATATCAATGAAATTCTTTATTCCTGTGAAAGTACGTTCGATGCCATTATTTATGGAAATCGCTCTCTTTTGCATGGCCACCAAGGGCACGCTTGCAGAAGTCCAGACGCTGAACCCAATTTTCGACGGTTTTCAAGCATAATTAGGCCGATACTGCTGCAATTTCACGTTCGATATTCGTACGAAGTTCATCAATCGTCGCTGGATTGTTGGCATAGACTATAGATTTGACGTAGCCCAACAGGAAATAGTCCAACGGCGTCAAATCGCACGACCGAGGCGGCCAATCGACTGGACCATTTCGTGAGATAACACGTTCTCCAAACTTGGTTTGCAATAAATTGATTGTGACATTCGCTGTGTGGCTTGTGGCACCGTCCTGTTGGAACCACATATCCTCCAAGTCCATATCATCCAATTGGGGCCAAAAATATTCGGTTATCATTGAACTGTAGCGATTCCCATTCACAGTAACGTGCCGGTCTGATCATCACGGAAGAAGTACGGCCCAATGACGCCGCCGGCCCATAAACCGCACCAAACCGTAATTTTTTCGGTATGCAATGATGACTCATGGAGTACGTGTGGATTGCTGTCTGACCAATAACCCATATTTTGTTTATTGACGAAGCCATTCAGCCAGAAATGAGCCTCATCGCTGAAGATGATTTTTCGATGAAAATCCGAATCATTTTCAAGTTGTTGCTCAGCCCAATTCACGAACATACGACGCTTTTGGTGGTCAAGCGGCTTCAGTTCTTGCGTCAATTTGATCTTGTAAGGATGTAGGCGAAGATCTATTCGCAAAATTCACCACAACGACGTCACAGAGATGCCCAACGCTTGAGAATGATGTGTGAGAGACACATTTGGGCTTTCTTCAACTGAAGCCTCAGCGGCAGCAATATTCTCGACACTACGGGCACTTTGTCTCACTGGCACGGGAACATTTTGTACTGTGCCTGTGGATTCAAATTTTTCCACTAGACGCTCAATTGTTGATCTGCTAGGACGATTATGACGACCATAAATTGGACGTAGCGCTCTTAACGTTGAGGCCACTGACTCCGAATTTCGGTAGTAAATTTTAATAATTTCGACTCGTGGTTGGGTCGTATATCTTTCCATCATGAAATGGCAAACCTTACTGAAGAGAAATGTCAAAAGAGCGGCAAGAAATATGGCGTCGTTTGCTGTCCCTGTCTTTCTACTTTTGTAGCGTCCCTGCTGAAAACCCCTTTATAACTAAAATTCTGTTGTTTAGCAGTTTTAATTTTGCTGTTCTTATTTTACAAACTTATTTTATTATTAAAAAATTAAAATTAAAAATTGAAATTAAAAAAATAAAAAAAAAAATCAAATTTTCAGAACGAAAGCGAGCAAACCAATGCTGACACTGGCGTTCAGTAAGGCAGTCCTCACCATAAACTTCACATCATTTTTTCCGATCTTGCACCGCATTTTTGCCCTTTTGGAAGTAAAACAATAAAATATGCCGAAATGGCTGGCTCTCTTTGATTGTCCATTTTAAACTTCATTTTTAACAAACTTGTTTTTTACAAATGGCGCTCACTTTTTGACTGAAAATAGTCTAAAGTCTAATGTTTAAAAAAGTGTATAATAATGTAAGCCACGCAATCACTTTTACATGAAATATGTAGTTCACGTCGGTAATTATCGAACAACCCAATAAATATGATTTAATCGACTAGTTTAGTGCTCGATTACGAGTAAGCACTTAAACCAATTTTTACTAGATTAAGCTTTCTATGTGAATTGGGTATAAAAATTAAATGCTCAAAAAATATGAACATGCACCTACAAAAATTTTTGTTGTCCCAACCGAATTTGGTTCCAACCGAATCGTTCGGTTGCTGCAACCGATAAATCGCTTATCACAGCCCTATTTCTGTTGTTCCAACTGAAATAGGGTTGTTGCAACCCAAATAGAGTTGTGATAACCGAAATAGGGTTGAAACAACCGAATTTTCGGTTACAGCAACCGAACGATTCGGTTGGGACTACAAATTTTTTTTGTAGGTGTGTTTAATAAATTTCCATCAAAAATAAAAAAAATAATTAAATTTAACGGTTTTAAAATTTAATAAAATCCGTTAAAAGTATTGAGTAGTAGAGAGCATCCAAATGAAATAAATCGAGTAGTTTCGTATTGAAAATTAGCCGAATTCGCCAGCACTACATTGAATTGAGTTGTCGGTGGGTTTCATTTTTGTTTTTTTTTTTTTTTGCTAAATTGAATTGTGTGTGGTGTATTTATAAGAAAAAATACAACAAATAAATGTTAATAATAAAAGTGCGTGTCCTCAATTTTATAATTTTTTTTTTACTTTATTATGCGAATTGCTTGTTGTATAAATAAATTGTTATTGCGGATTTTTTATATACATTTTAAATACCCGACGAAAAAAGAGACATGTATAACTTGGTACAATTTATCATATAGGTATAATTATTTTCACGAAAATTTCTAACAGCACTATATAGCATCATATACTATTATATCTTAAGTTATATATCTGTTGATCTGGTTTATCTCATCATATACGTACATTTAATAGAAATATATATAAAAATTAAGTTTTGCAACCGAAGCAAATAACGGTATTGGTATCGATTTTTGTTTGTTTCGGTATGGGTATCGGTAACGGTACCCAGCAAAAAAAAAAATTGCCAGTAATGCTTTACAAACTACTTCTTTCAATGCTACACAAGTATCCGTTAGTGTATTTTTACTGCTTTTTTAGAAGTTATTCTGAACAACTTAAAAAAATCACTTCTTTCATTGCTTCCAAAGTATCCGTTATTACGTTTTTACAGCTTTTTTTAGAATTGCTTCTGAACCACATCCAAAAAATCACTTAAGTATTGCTTCTAAAGAGTAATTGCTCTAAAAGTAATCGGAAAAAATGATTTTGGTATGACTTGGCATTTCCAAACAGAGGGTCCCGGGTTCGATTCCCGGCGGGACCAATATTTTTTTTATTTTTTTTTTTTATTCTATTAATTTTTTTTAATATTTATAATTAATTTGTTTAAATTCAATATTTTTTTTTAATTTTTAATAATATGTATATATAAAACAAATGGTGAGAAATTGCTTTTTATGCACCTGTAAAAATAGTGATGAAAACAATATTGAATTGACGTGCACCTTTTATACTTGTTTAATAAGTAATTTTATTGAAGAGAATAAGGAACAATATCTCGCCTTAACAAAGTGGTGTTTTTATGCCAGTCAACTTTCATATCAAAGAATAGCTCAGCGGTAGGGCGCTAGACTAGCAATCGTGAGGTCGCAAGTTCGATACCCGGTGGCGGCAATAAAAAAAAAACTTTTGTAAAATAAAAAAAATGTAATTTTTTTTGTAAAGAATTTTTTTTTTTTTAACTTTTAATTGGTGAAAAAGAGCTTCCCTTGCACTCGTTCAAAAAGTACTGAAAAAATGTTGAAGTGGGAGTACTCCTCTTCTATGACAACTCAATGCTAAAATCATTAGTGTTTATGTTAAAAAAAGAAGTACATCTAGATCATCAATTGTAGTGCTTTTTCTACTGCTTCGGCATCTCTTTTTTTGCTGGGTAATAACGGAATATGTCTTGAAGATCGAAAAATATTCAATTCACTTTCTTCAACGTTATTAATATTAACAATTTAATTTTTGTATTGTTTGTCTTTAAAAGTGGCTTAAATATTGAAAATTACCGTTAGTCATCATCAGATAGTTGGTAATTGATTTTTGTTTTTAATGTTTTGTATATCTCTGTGATGAAAAAAAAATGAAAAAACTATAAATTTTAAAAATGATTTATTTTTGTTAAAGATATAAAATTTTTAAAAACTAAGTTTTTAGTAAAATATCAAAAAGTTTATTTTAAGCATGCAAAAGATATACATTTATAGCAAAATATGGAAAAATATTCATTTACAGCAAAATATACCTTAACAAATCGATATTGCAACGATTTTTGATTAACTCTGTTCTCCAGCTAACTAGAAGAAATTCACTCATAGAAATAAACCTGTAAAAATAGCAGAAAATGCTACTAAAAATTAGTTAAAAATTACCTTGCAGAAAAAAACTGTTTAAACTAGTACAGTTTTTTTTTTTTTTTTTGCTAAATACTAGTAAAATGATGAAAGCAAAATTAAAACTGTTAATTTACAGAATTTAGTTATATTTGACTTAGCTTTTAATTAATTGAAAGTAACAAATTATACTGTAAAAATTCGATTTTAACTATTTTTTTTTCTTAATTTCTAATTAAATTTCCATACAAAGAAAACTGCAATTCTTTGAGGATATCTCATTAATTTTCACAGAAATTTGGTACAGAAGTTGCCGTAGTTTATACACCCTTAAGATCCAGCCTTAAAGAGATAAAATCGGTCATCGTCCTGTTTATCCATACGATTTTGAAGCAGCGCTGCAAATGTATTTAAGAACAAATCAAATTTTATTTGAAAACATGGTCACTAAAATTTCATTAAATTCAACTAACATTTTCTTTTGTTAGTTGAATTTAATTTTTAATAAAATGAACCACAAATTAGTCAAAACAACTAACAAAAATTACATACTATTATATTATTTTTGGTTATTTTTTTAGAAACCAAACTAACTGAAAAAATAAATGTTAGGAATTCTCAGTATGTTACGTATTTTGTGACATCGCGAACAAACGTAATTAAGCGAGTAGATATGTAGGCTTGGTAAGTAGTTAAAATCCTGTTTTTGGTGGCGAGTAAAATTCCGAGATAACTTTGCAAAATCTTTTGTTAGTTTTGTTTTAGCAGTAATGTACTTTTATACTACTTCGCTTTGGAATCATTGAGGCTTACGGCTATCACCCAAAATTTGTTGCACAGTGTAATTTGTGTAATATGGTTTTTACAACCAAACACCACAACAATAAGCGTGATCAAAATGATAATGGCAATATTCAATATAAAATGAATACAAAGTATAAAATTTTGTAACTTTTATGGGTAAATTATATTTTGTACAATATTTTTACACATAATTAACAATAAATTCAAAAGAAAAATAAAGATAATTTAAACAATTTGAAGTGAACTTGAAATAAACCAAATAAAAATTGTTATTTTAACACTGCTTAATTGTAAAAGCAATTCGAAAGGTGAAACATGGTACACTTAAAATAAAACGACCGTTCTTTAGACAACTTCCCAGGCAGAAAAATACGATCCGAACAATGTTGGCAAACCATTGGCGACGGTCGCTTATACGTTGTCAGAACGTGGGATTAACAATCTTAACAATATTGTGCTGTTACTCGATTGATAACAGCGGCCAATCGTTAGTTGGCGCTAAGTTGCCAACGTTTCCACAATGTTGTCAAAATACTTTTTTTGAAAAAAAAATTTAAAAAATTGTTTTTAGTATTTTTAAAGAAAAAAAACATGGTTTTGATGGTAATCGAACCTAGGCCGCCGCACAGTGTGTTCAAAAGCACTTTTTTTCAAATAACATTTTGGGCTACAATTCTTAACCGATTTTCAAAATTCTTTTTTTTTGTATTTGACTTTAAAAAATTCTGCACTAATCTATCATTTGAAATAGCTTTCTCAAATTTAGTTAAACTTACTACAAGTGAAAAAAAATGAACTCACTATAAGTCCAGTTATTTACTCATTAGTTAGTCACATATTTTGAATTAAATAAGAGAAAATTATGTCCTAAATTTTTTTTTTTTTAACTAAATTTAGTTTTACTTCTTTTTAAGATACAAATTCCTTAAATGTAAGATATTTTTCATGAAAATTAATAAAATTTTATTTGGTAGAAATTGTTTTTCCTGAAATCTAAAAATATTATTTAGGAAAATGATGAACTATTTTTGAGTAAATAGACTATTTCGGTTTTACTCATATCAACGAGCATATAACCAGGGCTGCCAAATTTGCCGATTTTTCGGCATTTTGCCAATTTTTTTTTTTAAAATATGCAAAATGCCGATTTGTCGATTTTTGGTTGAAAAATGCCGATTTTTTTTAAATTAAAAAAGCGCAATTTTAATTTTTTTGTGTAAATTAATAAATAATAAAATAATTCTATCTTTGAAATTCTTACAGAGTTTTCTATTTTACTAAAAGTATCTGAAATTCAATAATTGGAAGCTAAATGCACACCACGCAATATTCTTATACAACTTTTGACATCGAGCAAAGATTCATTTGGTTATTGCAATTTTGATATTTCTCCAAAATGTATGCAATATTTGTAAAAGTATTATACAACTTATTGCAATATGTAGCAAGAGGATAGACTTGTGTTGTTCGTGAACGAACTAGTTCAATTGAACTAGTCAATTGATCGAAAGACCTAGTGAATACTAATCGCTCTTCTAGTTCAATTGTTCATTTTATTACCTTTGGCCGGGGATAATTCTATTTCTTTTTATTAATTAAAAATATTTTCTACACTAAACATTTTTCTTTTTTTTTTCTTAAAATTCTTAATTGTCTGATATTTTATATCTTTGTTAACTAAAGACGATCTATTTGAATTCGCTATCCATTCAAAATTGCCAAACGAACGATCGGTAAAATTGTTTTGTGAACGATTGAACGAAATTGTCAAAGATCTATTGAACTAGAAGAGAGAACTAGTTCTTTACAAGGAATTGAACTTGAAAGGGCCTTCCTCAAAAAGAACTAGAACGATATGTTGCTAAATTTTAAAAACATAATTCTTTAATTTCATTTTAAAATCTGATTCAATTTTATCCTGACGATTCGCATCATTTAATCATTTTATAGTTTAAATTATTTACTACTTTATTCAACAAATATCTAATTCAAAAAATCAGTTTGATTTTTGTTGACTCATTTCATATAATCAAGCAAATTAATAAAATTTTAACAAATCATTTCAACTAAACATGGTTAAATTGATTTGTACGTCGCGAATTATTTCATAAAACAAATTATTTAATCGAATCAAATTCGATTTAAATTGTACTAATTCATTATCTCACTTTATTCAATATCAAATCATTGATTTCAATTTATTCATTCCTGTTCCGAGTTCCGAAACTTTTTAATTAGAATGGATTTGTAAAATCACACGGAATTAAAATTTTCGGAAATTTGCTGTTTCGAACAAATTTTAGAATTTTTAAACAAATTTTAAGATGAATTTTTATATATTAATTGTTACAAAAAATGTATATATTTGTTTTACTTTCACCACGAAAAAAATAATTCGGATGTGGATCACAGAATAGCAAAAAAATTCGGAATGTTTCACTTTAGAATTTTTTTATGTGGATTCGGAACTTAGAACAGCGCCGATAACAATATAAATTATTCACTGATTCATAAAAACAAAACTTTTTTATGCGAATTGGTTGAAAATGGATTAATCTTTTTCAGAGAAAAAATATTTCTAAAAATTGTGGAACTAATTTATGTAGTATTGGCATAAGTTAATATATGAACTAACATTTTTTGTTATTATTTAATTTATTATGAATAAATTATTATAAATAAAGGCAAAAAAAAATATATATTTTTATAAGTGTTTGTGATTGTGCCGATTTTATGCCGATTTTTTTAAATCAAAGTGCCGAAAATGCCGATTTTTTTGGGAAAAAGTGCCGATTTTTCATAAAAATTATATGGCAGCCCTGCATATAACTTAAAAGAGGTACCAACTCTCCCTACCAATGTTGCCAACTTTTGGAGTGTAAAAAGCGCAAATGTTTTGCAAGAAAGCGTAAAAAGCGTTGTTTTTTCGCTTAAAAAAGCGTAAAAAAGCACTATGCCTTTTTAATAAAAAAAATTCAAATAAATTTATAAAAAGTTTAGTTAATTTAAAAACTTAAAACAGAAATAACAGTTCACATACAAAGGTTTCCATATTTTCTTTAATTATAAATACCAATTCACAAAACTATAAAAAAGCGTTTAAAAAACCCGCAAATTATTCTTTCCGAATCGCGCTTATTGTAAATTATATAACAATTATGACGTCACTAAAAGTTTTAAAAACAGAGTTCAGAATCACGAACTTAAAGTCTATATAAATTATTTATGAGAACTTAAGCCACATAACGCATGCTGAGGTGTTTTTTCTGAAACAAATCGTAGCAAAAAATACCACCTTTTTACAGGTGAACTAAAAATAACGTCCAGTTAAATATAATTCGAATTTATAAAATCTGTGAATTATCTTAAGAGCAGCGATATAGTCAAGCAGTAAAAATGAATTAAATTTCGAATAAAAAAATATATAAAACTTGTGTTTTTATGATATTTAACTGATGACGATTTCCTGACGATTTCTCATAAAATTGCTGACGATTTTGACGATTTATTTTTACATTTGGTCCACTGCCTACAGTGACCTTAAAACCTAAAAAAGTTCCCATATAAAATGTTTCGCTTAAAAAAAAATTAGTGACCTTTTTTGGAACAATTTAATTGCAAAAACACGAATATGAAAAATTGTTTAAAAAAAAGCACTAAAAGCATTAACCAAAAAATAAAAATACACTATTTTATTGATTTTTTTTTTTTTTTTTTTTTGGCACCATGAGAAAAATTTTGGCGTTTTGGGTCATCAAAACGCACCATAAATAGTGTTTAAAGCACCAAGTTGGTATCACTGCTCCCTACCTCTGTTAAGTCGCTCTCTTCTTAATTTGTATCGAAAATTCAGCCATAAGAATTACACACGTCTGCAAAGGCTAACATTTTCTATACAAATTGTCAATGTTCGAAAGAGGCGATGAAAACCGCCTGCTCATATTTATAATTTTTTATTTGCTTTAAGAAAATTTTCCTTAATTTTAGTCAAATTTTACTTAAATAGAGGAAATTTTTTGAAGTATTTTGAATTTAATTTTTTATTAAATTTTAGTTCATGTCTTTTTTTTAAATGGACTGCCGATTTGTGACTTTTTTTTTGTGAAATCGAAAAAACATATATTTTAAATATTTTCTCAGAAAAAATTTTAATGATATGTACCTTTAATTAAAGGCATTTTAATTTTCTTTTACCTTCCTTATTAGTATATGACAATTACTACTTCCTTATTAAACGTCATATTGTCAAATACTTTACATATTTTTTTATATTTTTTAAAATTTCTTTTCAAATATATGTGGACTATTTTTATCATGAAATACTTGCCTTTATTTTATATATGTATACTGACATTGACCTTAAATGAAAAGTATTTTAATTAAAAGTATTTTAATTTAAGTCATTCCCTTAATCAGTTTTTTTATATGACAAAAAATAATGGTTAAGGGAATGACTTTTGGTTTATATTTTTAACTGCAAATTATTGGTAAAGAAAAAATCACAAAATAACTTTTATTTTAATAAAAAAAAAAAATAAAAATCACATTTGTAAGAATTTTTGTTTGAATTAAAAAAAAACACTAGACCTAGAAACAGAAGTTCAAAAATATTCAAACAAGAAATAAACGTCCCTGCTTGACCAGTTATTTTTTTAGCTTAAAACTTGAAAAGACCAAAAACAACTAGACATTCAAGGTCATTACAGACCATGTGGCAACCTTATCTAATACATATGGCTACTTGCATTTGGGTAAAATTGCGTTTTCAAATTTTTTTTTTTAGGTATTTTTGTACAATAAAAATATTTGTTCAAATTACACATCCATAAGTTTATTTCAAATTTCATACATTTGCAATGATGTTTAACTTCACTTGAATTTCATCAGTCTTTATACAATACTTTAAATTTAATGATATTTTTTATTAATCATAAATATTTTCTTTTTATTTCAGGTAAGTTTTAAAACTTAAAATTATGTAAATTTAATTAAGTACAGTGGTAAGTTGAAGTAAAGAATATATTGGAAATATCGTCCGTCGCTGCATATGTATATTTTGGGTTGAAATCAAAATCCGTGCATAAGATCAAAAACAGAAATACTGATCTGCTACAGCAATACTGATCTGCTACAGCAATACTGATCTCCAAGTTGCGATTTTGCTTATTCATTTGCTACTCACGACATAAGATGTTTTGATAATTTGCCAAAGGAGTAACATAAGCAATCAACAAATATTTTCAAACCAAGTTCCTGACTGAATTTTTTTTTGAAAAAAAAAAAATTTGTTGGTGGCAAGTACTGGTTTGGCTTTGTGACATCTAACTGAATTGTTTTTGTTTTTTAGAATTCTGTACAGGGATGGGACAAAAACAACGATCGTAATTTTTTTGATACTATTTGATTCAAAAAAGTACCGTGGTACTCCTGGGTCGCTTTTGATACTCTTGCATCGTCATAACTACTCAAGGCTTAGAAAATACAAATAAGTCTCAGCTTTTTTTCCATCGATCACGATATTTCTAATTTAAATTAAAAAAAAAACACTTTTAAAAAAGCTCTAAGATTGTATAAATTTTTGACTCATTTTGCTCTAATTTTCATTAAAAAAAAACCCTAAAATTCATTAATATTGTTATTATAATTCATTTTTGTACACAAAAAGCCGTTTTTTTATTTATGCAGTTTAATAAGAGTGAACAATACACTCATAGAAATGAATCTGTAAAAATAGCAGAAAAAGCAACTGAAAATTAGTTAAAAATAACGTTGCAGAAAAAACTGCTGAAATTAGCAAATTTTTTCGCTTAATACATATTAGTAAAATTAGAACAGAAAAAATACTGTTAAATATACACAGTTTTAGTTATATTTAAGTTAACTAAAACTTCAGATATTTGGTTAGTTTGAAGAAAAAAAAACGGGTAAAAAATTTTTTTCAAAAAAAATACCCATTTCATAGACCAAAATTTTTGCAAAAAGGAAAATTTTTTCCATCAGTATATTTGTTTGCAGAATGTAAATAGCTGATTAAGTTTTTTAATTCATTTTTTGTACCGTAATGTCTTTTTTCGCGTTCCGCCATTATTTTGCAATTTTTGCGAATCGTTTTTGTTTTTAATTCTTAATCTAGGGACTCTATTATACCTATATATCAGGGCTGGCAAAACTATGACGCGCGTGTCAGTAGTGGCATGCGAGTGGATTTTAAATGGCACGCGACGTTTTGTTGGATATTTTCCAAAAATTTAAACTATTGGAAGGCCGACAAAAAAATCAGTTAAATGTTAAATTTCATTACAAAAATGTGTAATTTAACTCCATAATGGTGAAATTTTTCATAGATCTTGTAAATCGTCTTTTAAAATTAATAAAACTCTGTATTGCCACCATATTTTGTTTAAAGAAATATGGTTAATAAAGAACTCGCATATTCGATTATCACAAAATTCTGGGAAAATTTCTAAATTTATAGATTGAAAGAAGTTTAAATGTTTCGATGAGGAAATGCCTCATACTCTGAGAAATAAAAAGTATCAGAAAATTGTACAGAAATGTAAAACAATTTGTTATAAAATTGGATCTAAAAAATTAAGTTTTTTTGAAAGGGAAAATAGGTTATACGAAATAACCCTCAATGAAATAAAGGCTGAAAATAAGTTTCATAATGAACTAACCCCCTCTGTTGGAATTTGGGTTTTGATCGTGTTTCGCAGAGCCATTTCATCTGAAATATAAATTTCTCTGTTCAAATTTATAATATTCGCTTTTTATTCTTTATTATGATGATAAAAACCGCGCGATTTATTTTAACAAAATCAAATTTTTGCCCGAAGCACATTTTCTCATTTCTTTCTCATTTCTTTGTTTTTTTAAAGTCTATGAATAACAATGATCAACTAGTTTCTTACGTACTTATATAAACGATGGCGCCCAATAATTTAACTTTTTTAACAAATTAAAATAAACACCAAAAATGGAATAACCGCGCACCCCCCCCCCCCCCCCCCCCCAAAAAGGAAATGGCAATTATGTTCAAACTGTTTTAATTTTATTTCATTGGGGATTTTTTTCATTATGAAATAATTTCAATATTTAAAGATTAAATAAACCACCAAAAATTAAATTACCGTCAAACATTTTTACTTCATTACTTGGATGTTATTTAATTTTTCCCTTTGGGGTTATTTAATGGGGGTTATCCGCAGCGGTGATAAATATGTACATCTGCGATGATGTTTTTAAGAGACATTTTCCAAATTTTAAAAATTTTTGAAAAAGGAAAATTAAGAAGGTGGCACGCGAGAAATTTTTACAAAAAAAATTTCTCCGTTTCTGGCACGCAGCGAAAAAAGTCTTGCCACCCCTGCTATATATCACACCAAAGTTTGATGGTTAAATTGCAAAAAACAATTGCGAAATAAAAATTTAGCAAAAAGGAAAATTTTTGCATCAGTATATTTGTTTGCAGAATGTAATTCACTAAGTTTTTTTAATTATCTTTTTATACCACAAACCGTTTTTTCGCATTCCGCCTTTTAGCTTTTTAGAAAAATGTTTTTATTTTTGGCTCGCTTGAGAGCTTTTTCGAACCCTGATTGTAGCTTATTTTATATATCAGGATTTTTGTAAACAATTGGTTTTTTAAATAATTGTAATTAGTTTTTTTTTACATTAGTGTGATTTTATTATTATTAGTAATGTTTTCTCTAATGCAAAATATTTGATTATCATTAAATGATAATGAAATTTGTTTCATTGTCATTAGTGGCAACTAATGGTAATGAAATTTCAATGGTAATGAAAAATTCTCATGTATGATCTGAGTTATATCGAAATTGCGCTAACAAGCGTAAATCGAGCGATTATTTTTTCTTATTAATTAAAAAGAGTTAAAAATATTTTTTAGTCGAAAAAGTACTCTCCAAACAATTTTTTGATACCGACGTACAAATCTTATTTCCCATCCCTGATTTTGTATCTTAAGCCCAAACCACATAGTGAAAGTGCCAGTGGACAGTGGCAGTGCTGTCAAACTTTGTTCGTGAATTTAGCGAAAACCATTTAATATTTTTAGAAATTTCTTATTGCGTTTTGTTTAAAAATAGCCTTTGTTTATTTAGAAACTTTTTTTATTTTCTCGCCGGTTACAAATAGAGAAGATACAAAAAACTGCTTTATCGACAAAACGTCGCACTGCGGTCGACACTGCGTTTATGTGGTTTAGGCTTTAGGTTAGTTTTGTGACGTGGCATATTTTTTTTTTTAAGAGAAGCAACACTCAGGAAATTCTTCCTATTCATTAACGGGGATAGTGTAGAAGTAAAAGGTGGTGAAAGATGAAGGGCTTCAAATATGGCAAATATTGAAGAAAATCCATTCAAATATTGAAGTAATTCCACTAAGGAATTTCGCATAAGAAATTTAATCGCATGTGGCACGACGCTCTCTAGCTTATTGTGACAGTGATATCTTTCATCTATAAGTCGATGAACGAACTTTAACCAAGAATTTTTACTTCTTACTCTCTTGATCTTAATTATATTCCCCTAATGCTGTGTTTCCCAACATGAGGTGCTCGCCCTACTGGGGACAATTCGTAAATTCTTGATTCAATGTATAATGATTTTTTTTAATAAAAACACAATCTTGTTGATAAATAGCAATGTTAAAAAAAATATATTGGGAATCTTATACCCCTGACTGTCAAAGAAAAAGTTAGCAACGCTTAATTAACGTCAATTAAAGTTCTAATTCGTTAAATAATTAATATTATTTAATTAATTAATTTAATATCATGCCATGGACTATCAAGAGGACCTTTTAAAATTATAAAATTACAAATATTTTGCAATACTTTTTAACATAAAAATATAATGATGGGGTGGAGGCAGAAAAAAATACCCCAGTATACCAAGAGTTACCACTCCTATCGTCTTATGTAGTGAAAACCAGATCAGTGATTTATTAAGAAAATTAAGTCGTCTGAAGATATCAAAGCGGGGGAATTTAAGACTTAAGTGAACAAAATTAGTACCTGAATTAACTGTTTTATGTTGCTTTAACGGCACTGATGCCACATGACCAGTTTTGCTAAAAAAAAAAAAACAGGCGACCATTTGGATTTTTGTTGGATTTCGTTCATCATGAAACACCCATACAGTCGACTGCTGTTTAGTTTCAGGCTCATATGCATAGATCCATGATTCGTCACCTGTAACGATCTTATACACGTCTTTTGAAGCACTGCTATTGTATTTCTTGAGCATTTCTTTGCACCAATCGACCCGAGCATCTTTTTGAGCTGTTGTTAAGTGAGGAATCCAACTAGAACAAATCTTTTTTACGGCTAAATTTTGATGCAATATTTTATTTATGCTGTTGAAACTTACGTCTAAGGTAGCCTCAATCTCAGACGATCGTGCATTATCAGTTTTTGCACAGCATCAACGGTTTCTTAGACAGCAACTGATTTTGGACGACCTTCTCGAAATTCGTCCTGGTGCGAAGGAAGTCCGCGATTAAATTCGTTATGCCAGCGTTTCACAGTTCATCGCCAAAATTTGAATTTAATTTATCTATGCACTCTTGTCTAGATAATCCACATCGAAAATGTTAATAATTCATTGCCCAAAAATGTTCACGTCTTAATTCCATTTTTTTTTTAACAACAAATAATCCTCAAATGACAAAAAGTTTTAAGCAAGATTGTCAAAAATGTTACTTTTTAGTGGAAATATCAGCTGAAGCCTAACAAGTGCTAAAGTGGCCAAGGCTCACTACTTAAATAGTTAACCACGTATAAATTTTCAGGGACTTTATTTGCAGTAGTAACTGCTGTCCTGCAAATTCTTATATTCTATTCCCTATTTAATTTAATCAAGCACGTATTTATACTATGATATTCGCGCTATTACGGATTTTAACGAATTTTTCGCGCAGACATTTTTTTTTTATCTTTTGGAACATGTGCTAAAACATAAATCAAATTTCGAAAATCGTAAGACTAAAACATGCTCCTGAACATAAAGTACCAAAAATGGTCTATTTCCTTCACACTTTTTCATCTCCTTAATCCCAAAAAAAAATTAATGACGAAAAAATCAGACAGGTGAGAGGTCAAAGATCTCATTAATCGTCAGTCACGGAATATCGACTTATGGTCATCGAGATACATATAGGTACTTCTGATATTATGATACACTAAAAAAAATCAAAAGTCCTAAATTCAGCAAAAAAGGTTTTTTAAATTTCTTAGCTTTAGTTTTGGCCACATGCAAAATTTTTTAAACATGGATTTTATAAATACGGGTTATAACAAAATTTCATTGATTTCGAAAGTGTATTTTTATTTTTTTCCATATGAAATACATTAAAAGGATAATTTTTATTTTCATTTATTTATCCCGGTTTTCAAAATATTGTCAATATTAAACAATATAAAAAAATGCTGGTTGTTTACTTGAATATTAGATAAAATATTATTATAATCTTAAGTCTAATAAGATATCGACCCCCTCTGGATGCTACAGCAGCTACGATTCGGGAAGGCATCTACTCAACAAGTTTTTGCAATTCACTGTTGGAAATCTCATTTTCCAGACATTTTCCAAAATTCTTTTTAGCTCCAGTTAACTCTGTGGCTTATGCTGAGCCACTTTACGTGTCATCACGTGCCATAAATGTTCGATAGGATTTAAATCCGGTTAGTTTCCAGGCCAATCCATGTGCTGAATACCGAGGTCCTTGAATGTTTTTTGCACCTGTAAAAAACATTTAAAAGATTATTTCATCATTTTTAGCTACAAACATGTGAATATAATGATACTACATATTTATAATCAAAACTCACCGATTTTGCACGGTGACATGGTGCGGAGTCAGCCTGAAAGATAGCCTCACTAGAATTCCCGTATTGCTCCTTCACAATAGGCACAATAAGTCCCGTTATGACTTCGCCATATTTTTCTCCGTTCATAATTCCATCCACAAACAACAATGGACTCCATTGACCATTCTAATTACACACGTGTCCTTAAGTCTTTCTCCTGGAAAATGTCGCACGTACAGTAGATTGTCGGCACATTGCAAGTTAAAATTGCTCTCATGAGACCATATAACATTTCGCCATTGGTCGAGAGTCCAATTACGGTGCATTTTGGCCCACTCTAACCGTTTAGCTCTCATTTTTGTGTCAGGGGGGGGGGGGGGGGGGGTATTTTTGCTGGTGTATTGCCACTAAATCCGAATTCCCGGAGTCGTCTGCGAACCGTTTCCACACTCATGCTAACTTGGTGGTCTTGTTCCAGATCTCTCCTTATTTCGACGGCAATTTTAAAACGATTCTTCAGGCTCATTTGGTGGATAACGGTAGTATCTGTTCGGTCAGATGTCTTTCTTCTAATTCTTTTCCTGCTGCTGCTGCTTTTTCAGCAAATTTATCACGGTTGGATGACTACAGTCTATCCAACTTGCAATTTCGCGGCAGGGTACTCCTTCCTCGAGTCAACCGGTTATATTTTGGACTTTTGAGGTCTATCTGTTTAATAAGCCACTACTGATTTATAAATGATTTTTTTACACATTATTCCGTATTTATTTTTAATTTGAAGTTTCTTGCACAGATAAATTGATATAATTGCGACACAAAAAATAATTTGTATTTAAACAAGCGTTTGTCAAACAAAATTCAGTGGTAAGCAGTGCGTGACCGCAGGTGTTGTACTTGATATACATACAAGACGTTTTACTAATTTTTCTATTAAATTATATTTATTTTTTTGAGTGTACAATGGAAAAATTTTTCTCTTAGGGGCGTGGGTTTGCCTTTGTGCATATCCACAGCCAACTCAACCCTAACTCATGAGAGGGAAGTTTTTGAAAATATTAAAGTGTGACATGGCACAAAAAAAGTTTGAAGACCACTGCCTTAAACAAACCATAAACAACGATTATTAATTCAACTGACGCCATTACTCGGAGCTACATACTATATAATTATCAATCAGCATGAGCAAACCTCTATTCCAATTCAATTGAAAATAATAAAAGAAATTTGAATTGACTTGATGATCAATGAAACATTAAGACTTGCTGAATGAACAAGTGTTTACAAATTCCTTTTGGGGTATGACAAAAATCCGAAATTAGTGTTAATGTCAGACAGACAAAACAAAATAAGACAGAAAAGGGCCAATTATCAATGTTGCGCATTAACACAGAATAATAACAACAAAATGTATTGGAAATTAAAAAAACACTGTGATTTTATGGTTGCCTCAACCTCAATTTCTTTATTATTGTTGTAGTTGCTGGTGTTCGGATGAGGAAATCAAAACAAACAAACAATTGTATAAATATAGAAAACAAGAAAAAATAATCATGTTAAAGAGAAGAATTTTTATGTCAAAAAAACTAAATACGATTAAAATATTAAAGTAAAAATAAAAAACAAAACAACACGCATATGGTAGATATATTGAAAAGGAGATGGGGAGAGATGAGAAGATAGTTCTTGTAGAACCTCATATACAACACAAACTACATATTGGTTATAGTCAGTGTTTGTAAGGCTAAGGGGGAAATTGTAATGCATATACAGCAACTTTGCTGTTACTTTACGTCTTTTTATAAAACAGCTGATTAACGTCTCTTAAGCCTTAAACTTTGCATGCCACCATACGACGAATACCCACGAATAATGACGACGCTATAAAAACATATGTTCGCTAGTAAAAAGCGAACGCGCGCGCCATTTAAAAACATATAAACATGGATACCCCACAAAAAAAACACACAAGTAAACAACACACACATAGACACCAACTAAACAGAAAGAGGTAGACAGACGGATATTTAAAAACAACTCTGTATTTTGCTTTGTTGTTATAAACAGTGATGGTATAATAATAAGCTATTGTGACAGTGGGCGAAAGAGAGGTGTAGTGAGGTGAGGTGAATATCATAACAAAAAGTGACGTTTAATGTTAACCGAACATTCCCTTACAGTTGTCTGTTAAATTTCTATGTATGTATACACAAAATTGAACTGTTATTTAAGCGCATGCCTGTTAATCATTATAACTCTCGCTCTCTCTTTCACTCCCTGTTTAATTGTTTTCTCATTTTTCTGAACAACTTTTCTTCTGTATACGTGATTCTTTTGTTTGTGTATTAAATTTTTTAACTTTTATTGTTTTATGTTTATTTAATAATATACCAATGAAACCTTGTGCAAATATGGGATTTTATATGGTTTCAATAAACTCACAACATAAATATCACTCTTACTACCAATACAAACACACAAAACCCAAACACAGAATTGTACATAC
Organism: Leucophora obtusa; assembly: GCA_949987735.1. Taxonomy (NCBI): domain Eukaryota; kingdom Metazoa; phylum Arthropoda; class Insecta; order Diptera; family Anthomyiidae; genus Leucophora; species Leucophora obtusa. Next base: position 137,979,568 of record OX465298.1, read on the forward strand.
AAAAATATCCATTCAGCTAAAATTCAGCAGAATAAGCTGAATAAAGCTTTTTTTTTATTTAAAACTTTAACAGGCCTTCAAACACAAAACCAGACAAACAGCCATGTTGTTTTTACTCTTTTTCTACAATTTGAAAACAAAAAAAGACTGATAAAGTAAAAATTGTTTATACACGTTTCTTAAAATCAGCAGTTAGAACTTATATATTTGCATTTTGAATCCTTAAAATTCTGATTAGCTTATTTAAATTGTTTCTTATTTAATTTTTTTCTGTTTCCACAGGTAAAATTTTAATGTAATTACTTTTAAGATATTCATTTATTTCTAATCCTACTTTACATACATACATATTTCTTTACACACGTCATCGTTGTTTCTATTGCAATTTCTTTAACCCTTCCACTACCCTTGTACAATGCATAACAAATATGTATATAAAATACACTGAGACAAATGGTAGGGGTCAGTGATCGGGAAGGGTTCAAACTACCGGCGAAAGTTATATCGGTAAAAAAGAAGTTATACGTGTCCCGGCGTTTCGCTGGGTCACCCCTAGGAATCGAGATATATCGATTTGACCTTTGGTGGTCTTTTTTTTTGACATAACTCGGGAACCACTAGTCAGATTTTGCTCAAACAATTTTAAAAAAATTAAAAATTACAATTCCTTTAATCTGTTCATATAACGTTTTTCTATATACTCAACAGTTTTGCCGGTAAAAATAAATGTATGAAGAAAAAAATATTTTTTGCCTAAAAATTAAAAAAAAGTAATAAACAAAAGGTTATTGATTTTTATGGTAGCGGTAACAAACATTTATTTTTACCGGCAAAACTGTTGAGTATATAGAAAAACGTTATATGAACAGATTAAAGGAATTGTAATTTTTTTAAAATTGTTTGAGCAAAATCGGACTAGTGGTTCTCGAGTTATGTCAAAAAAAGATATATCTCGATTCCTAGGGGTGACCCAGCGAAACGCCGGGACACGTATAACTTGTTTTTGACCGATATAACGTTTCCCGTTGGTTTCATCCCATCCCGATTTTGACTGTCGCATAGTGATATGATGCAAAAACTTAATATTTTTTAAATATGTTTGTTAGGCTTTTTTAGCCGTTAAAAACTCATCATACTCGTAAGCAAAAAAAAATTCACCAGTACCCGTGTTCTAAAACCAGAGATGCCAACTTTTTCATAGCAAAAAAGGCAAAAAAGTTACAAAAAAGGGTAAAAACGCGTAAATTTCTATTTAAAAACGGGTAAAAAAGCACTAGAAAGAATTTGGCATTTTTCACGTACACTGAGAGAAATATCTGCGTGATATTAATGAATTTTTGCATAACACCAATGAAGTTTCACTGGAATTCGTCCATTGAAACTTTCATTGAATTAATAGAATTTTTCATAAAGTTGTTAAAGGTGATGCGTCCAAAAAGAAACTTTTCGCGTTTGGCTCATATAAAAACACTACATTTCGCGCCAAAAGCATTATTTGGCATTCACAAGTTTTCCTTAAAATTTTAATGCATCGTTATTGAAATAAAAGCAACTGTTGGCATATTTCTTGATATTGCTATAAAAACTATACATGTAAAAAAGCGCAAAACGCGCTAAATAAATTTTGAAAAAGCACCAATTTAGCGCTTTTTTTAATTACGCATTACATAAATATTTTTTGATTGAAATTATGTGAATCGGTCTGTATTAGATATTGTAGATTTGCATGTTTCTATGTGAGAAACTTCTCATACAGTTATAGAACACCGATAACAAAGTCTAACTTTTTTTATTCTGCCTTAATATCGTTGAAAAGAGGGTTTTGGTGTATTTCCTAAACCAATAAAACTAAAATTTAGCACATACATACAAAATAGTTTGTAGTTTAAATTAACTGAAAATGTAATTTTAAATAAATGAAAAATCACTTGAAAACCGGTCTACTGACTTTTCATTTAAATCAAAAGAACTTTTCATTTATTTTTAAATGTTAATAAACTACAAAATCCTTAAAAAATAATGATTTTTTATTTATTTCGTTTTTTCAAATTTCAAAAATTTAACTACAAAATCCGTAGGAAGGAATAAATGATATTTAGTTTATTTCATTTTTTTAACTGACCTAGAAATCGAAAAGGAATTCTTTTTTTAACAAAACATTTTAAATGAAAATATTAACTGTAACGGAAAATCCGTATTTCTACTATGTAATTTATTTTTTAAATAAACGACAAAAACAGTTAAAAATATATTTCTTTTTATTTTAACTGAATAATCATTTAAAAATAAATGTACGGATAAATTTTTAAATAAACTACAGTCAGTTACTGTAATAATATTTTCAGTGTAGCTTTGTATAATGTCCAGAGCAAAAAACAAAGGATTTTAGGCTATTCGAATGTTTTAGCGGTAAAAAGGGCTGAGAAGTTTCAAAAATTATTGGTGTGTAGGAGGGAGGGAGGAGTTGTGTATTTTTTTTTTACTTTGATGACCCTAAACAAGTATATAAGGTCAAAACAAAAAGTTGGTAGTGAAAGGGTTAACTAATAATTATACTTTTTTAGGCCATTAAACACATAAATAATCCACTTTGACATTTTGATTCATATTTTTTTTTTTGTTTAGAGCAACTAGTTTTTTTCAAATCAGTTACATATTTTGTATGTTTTTTAGAAGGTTTCCTATGTTGTTTAATCAACCCTTAATATCAGGGTGTAGCACTCATATTTCCAACACAAACTATTTTTAAAATTCTCTTTTTTATAAGTAACCTCTTCTCAATTATTAGATACCCTACATCCGATTTTAGTTAAACAAATGAGCAATTAAGTTCATAAACCTCAAATGTACCATTATCGGAAAAAAATAGACTTTTCATAATTTTTATCTCCAAAATTTGCCAAAAAATTTCAAAATTGTTGGACTGTTACACATAAGGTTGCGGGTTCGATCCCCAACCAAGGCAACATCAATTTATGAAAAATAATATGTATGAGTTTTTTCTATCCCTTATACATATCGCAGCGTCCTCCTTCGGTATTCCCATAGCACTTAACCTAACTGAAGTAAAATAACATAACAGGGCTTCAACAAAGTTCGCCAACTCTACATCAAATGGCGCCCAATAACTGTTCTAATATTCAACATCTCGCGCAATTACAGTGTTGCCATATTTGAACCCCTTCATCTTTCACCACCTTTCACTTCTTCTCTATCCCCTTTCCAAAGGAAGCAACACGTTAAATAGTAAGAATTTCCCGAGTGTTGCTTCTCTTTTTTTTGTTTTAAGTATACTAGTTTTCAGCAAGTTTTAGTTATATTTTTTGGCACTTAACTAATGTTTTATTAATTTATTTTTCTACCAAAATTGTGCTGGTATAGTGCGAACAACAACCAGACAGGTAGGATGTAGATGTCGCAGATTGTCTAGATGTGGTGCCGACAATGAAAATGATACTGAAAACACAACTCTTATACTCGTATAACCCCGGTCACAAGGAATTTTTGTGGGCGATTTAGCAATTAGATTTGGAAACAAATCAAAACTGTTCACATAAGGTTGAATGAGTTTTCATTATCTCGTAAGTTGGCGAGTAAGCTTTTTTGTGTGCAGCAGGTCAATTATGTTTTTATCTATTAAATATTACATGTCGATATAGCTCAGATGGTAGAGCAATTGACTGTCAATCTGTAGACCCAGGTTCGATTCCCGCACCAGCAAATTTTATTTAAAAGAAAAATACAATAAAAAATATGTTTTTATATAATTTATGTTTTTGAAAATCTATTTTTAGACTCATTATTTTTGTCACATAGGTAACGATATATTTTTTTGATTTTTCGTATGCTGGTGTGTAACCATAACTCGACATCGCCATATAAACGTAATAAGAAATGTAATAACAAAAGTAACTAGTTACCATTACCAAGTATGTAGTTACATAACCACATATCTGGTAATGATTTTCTACGCTGGGCAATTTAACAAAATATTTCAAAAAAAACATATTTTCCGCGGGTGGAATAAAATATTTATTAACTTTCGATAAAATACAACTTCAATATTTATGTATAAAACCTTTTCGAACAGGGATGAATAGTTTAAAGGTCCAACTTTTGATTTTTTGGACGGAAAAAGATCGCAGTAATTGAAGATCTGTTTCCATACAATGTTTTACCCGGAAGCATAATGCAGCTACATTTAACTCAACTATCAGTGAAAAATATAAATAATTTCATTAACCAATTGCCGACTGGTGTTTATAATCACCAGCACTTTTACTATTCATAACTTGCTAATGAAATGTTTTTTTTTTTATTTTATTTTCTCGGGATATTTTTTATTTTATTTAATTTATTTTTTGTATCAATTATTATGGGTTCTGATATACTCAGTATAAAAACGCTTTTTATTTGCACTGCAAAAATATCAGCCGTGTCTGCATATTCCGCCAATGGTGATTACAATCTCCATTAATTTTTCGAAAAATTGGAACTTAAAAATTTAGAATTTTCTTGATTAAGCTCAGAATAGCTTTTATATAAATTTTTATCAAAATCTAATCTGTCGACGGGAACTGGTAAAAAGCAAATTCTTTTTGTTTTTGTAGATTTTTTTTATTAAACAATAAAATTTATTTTTTTCTTTTTGTTTTGTTTACATTTTTTACACTCAACCAAAAATGTCTGTAATGGCTACTGAAAATTTTGCTGTTATTACGGGAAATTTAACTGTTTTGAGCCCATCGGTATTTTTTTCTAATTTTAGCAACACATGTCTGCTTATCTGTAGTACAATAAAATTAGTAGAAAAATTTAGTTGCCGGTACTAAATTTTAGTACAATTGTTGTAAACTGCAATTCAAAATCGTTTTGCTAAAATCAGTTAAAAATTTACTAAATATCAATAATTTTAGTACAATGAAATTAGTGTAAATAATTAACTGCCGCTACTAAATTGCAGTAAATTGTTGTAAACTGCAATTTAAAATCAGTCTGCTGAAATTAGCAAAAAAGTGTACTAAAAATAAACAAACTGTAAAATCTAAAAAAATTTTTTTTTTTCTTTTGATTGTAACAAGTTTATAAATCGTACTTGAAATTTGGAGTCAATATTGCAAACGGTTCTCCAGTTATTACCTTTTTATACATTGTAGATACAATAAAATTTTCTGTGCGTTATTTCAAAACTAAGAATATATCAATAGTAACAAATTTAAACTAGACAAGAATTGTAAAAAATCAAAGAATTCTTGTAAATAAAATTTTGTTAAATTAGTATATTTTTCTGCTAAGTTTAGCACTCGGTTTTGAAAACTTAGTAAAATATTTTTGCTGAAATTAGCAGCGAAAATTAGTTTAAAAAATCCGTAGTTTGTAATTAGAGAATAGCAAAAATGATTATTTAAAAAAAATTGTACTAAAAATCAGTATAAAAATTGTAAAGTGCGATTGGAAACTGTTTACAAATCTTTTTACTAACTTTTTTATCTGAGTGTACTTCAAGCAAAATTTAAAGCATTTGAATTTTAAAAACCTATGTGCTTATTGGGTAATTTTTCTATAATTCTTTTTTTCAGTCTACTAATATTTAGAAAAAAGTTTTATTAATTTCAGCAAAGATTTCTTTCATTTTCAATCGACTAAGTGTTAGCTGGACTTTTGCTGAGATTACCAACTTTTTTGCATGTACGCGCCAGACTAAAAATTTGTACATTTAAGCCAAACAACTGCTGAAACTAATTCTGCCCCTTAACAAAAGTAGGGTATTTTTAGCAAACTTTTAACATTCATAGAGATAATTTAATGCTAGGTTAGGACTCTAAAAAGCAGCTGAATAAATTGCAACACTCGAAAATATTAAACTACAAAGTATTTATGAAGTTTTTCTAAAACTTAAGTTATTTTTCTGTCAAGCCATTAATAATAACAAGCTAGTATAATAAATGTTCCAAAAGACAGACAAGAAAATGCTGAATATGAAGAAGCTTTAAATTAAATAAAAAAAACTTATTCTCAACTTCGTTTTGGGTTTTACAACTTAGCAACAACAAGAAAAAAAAGCACAGGAAATAGCTTTGCGAAAATTTTGAATTAAAAGAAGACTGGAGCAAAACAATGAACACAAAGTGACAGATAATAACTCACTTTTTTATCCATTATAAGCCTAAACAAAGAGCAATGGTATGAAAAAGGGAGTTTTACTGTGTTTAGTTTTTTTTTTTTTTGCTAATTTGTTAGATTTTGTAGGTCTACTTTTGCATTTTAAGTTGAAAGTTGCAATAAAACAATTTCCTACATTTTTCGAGAGCTTAATTGGGTTTTCTACAGAGAGTTTTGTATTGTTAGTTTGATTGTGAAACATTTTTTTCTATATGCCATTAAAAAAGCCAACTAAATGCAACCAAGCATTTATACAATTGATATCAAAAAAATTCAAAATGAAACACATACAGAAGTCTAAAGAATCAATTCTTTTTCTTTTTTTGATTTCTGTTCTGTGTAAATTAATAGGATTCCCTATTAAATTAAAATTATTTGAAAATACAAATGTTTGTTAAAATTCACAGATTAACAAACATTGGCCAAAATTTTGCCGAATGCCTAACTCCGAAGCCGAATACTCGATCGTACACAAAAAATTACACCAACAGTTACACAAGTCTCCCAAAGTGTATCAAAGTAAGCTCAGATTTTAAATGTATGGCATCCTTACTGCATCCACCACTGTACGGAAATATATATTTGAATAAAATTAGTAAAACTTAATTATTTTTCAAAGTAAGAACAGATTTTAAATGTATGGCGCCCTTATATGTACAGTGGTGGAAAATATAATAGAAAGGTATGGAGGTATGTATAGTTGATCTTTTAATTGGTAAATAAATGTTCATTGTTTGATTTGAGATCATATAAGTAAACTACACAGAAGAAAAAATTGATAGGATAGAATAAGAATTTCGGGTCCCGCTACAGACCCATGGTCAGTATCCTATGCCTTTACGGGTTAATAATTGATGATGATCTATTTATTCAACTCTGAATCACAGATTAATTGAACGACTCTTTGCAGGTTTCATTTTATAAATAATTGTATTTAGTGATGGAACCAGTGTTTGTTGAACACTTTTATTGGTTAAGATTCTAAGAAATATTTCCCTTTAAAAAATTCCCAGGTTGTGAAACCTTAAAATATGAAAACTTTCTCTCAATACATCGACTTTATAGTTCACATTTCAAGTTTTAACTAAAAATACTTATTGCACCAAATTATTTAATTTTTAATTGCATATTTCGTACAACGTAGAACACAAGTTTGCACTAAATGTTCAAATGTAATATATTTTGAAAGCTTGGGCATAACTAAAATAAGCGTTTCTTCTAGTTTTACTAGATCAATTCGCTAGGTCGCGTAAACCGTGAATTTATACTCTTAAAAATATTAAAATTATTTTTGCAAATCGTTTACATACAAAAATTTACAATCGACCAAGAATTTAGCAATCAGATAAAAGTTGGCAGTTTGTAAACGCTTTTAGGCTTTTTTTGAGTTACTAGGATAAATTATTGCTCAAATAATTTCTTTTCCCGTATTTTAGCGTGGTAACCCAAAGCATTTTCGTACGCCAGAGTGTATGTATGCTGCTTTTTGGGCCTAATTAAAATAATCGGCTTAAGCCATGGTCGCTACCTTTTAAATAAATAAGAAGTGCTTCGGAAAAATTCGAAAACTCTGAGTCCAAGTCAAGTATTCGACCAAATATGGATTTAATTATTAGGCTTTTTTAATTCAAACCCGGTTCGATTAACCGGTTTTTATAGTTTTTTAATGATAAGTTTGTATTGCTGATATATGCAATTTTTCTTTGTAAAACTTACAAAAAAGATCTTAAAATCTCAAAACATTTCAGCAAACATGACAACACGAAGAAGATTTCACGATCATATCGCCTGGAATAAAACATCTACCTTCCGTTGGGATAAACCATTGTTCGAAAGCAATACTTCGCCTGACCGATAGATAAACCAATTATGTATTATTATTATTGCAAAATAAATCCGCGAAATATCGCTGAAATATCTTCTACCTGAGAAAAACAGCATATATATATGCATATAAAATGCTACTTTGATAATTCTTATTGCCTCATGAACTTTTTGTTAACATATTTTGCAAATATTTGCAGAAACGTTTTTTAGGCTTCGAGGTCGATTTAAAATGCAGGAATACTCCACTCTCTACAGTGGATTCCTTTTTCTTTCGCTAGACTGAGAGAAATATCTGCATGCTATTAATAAATTTTTATATTAATTAATTTCACTGGAATTCGCCCATTGAATTAATGAAGTTTTTCATAAAATTGTGTGAAAATCTTCATATTATTTATTTTTTCTCTCTGTGCACTTGCATTTTTTTGTATAACTTTTTTGTCTTCTAAATCCGGTCGGCAGGATATATTACTCCATCATTGTAAATATTTAAAATCATTAAGACTGAACGATATTCCCCTTAAGGTGCCTTTTGTATTGTTCTAAGTACAAAGAATTTTGGAAAGATATTGTTAAAAAGATATCTAGTTACAATAGGAGAAACGCCAAACTTAATAATCCTTAAAGATCTTTGATTTATGGATGGTTAAAATTAAAATTAAAATTTATTTGCATTTTAGGGCACAACTACACTGCATTTAAATCTCGTGGAGTTTAGGCTAAATTTGTCATCTCTAGTTGTCAAGTATTTGTTTTTATTAAAATTGTTGTGTTTTAATGAATAATTTTTTTTACAAATATAAAAAGGGTTGTATTTAATAAACTGAAATTTTCAACAATGTTACAAGACATTTTAAGAATTGTTACTAATTAAAGAAATTGTGTATTGCTGGATTTTCATAAACTCTTGCGAATTTTCTCTCCCCTGTAGATGAGCCTTTAGGGCGAACTTTTCCACCTAAATTTATTATCAACAAAATATGAATTTTTAAAAAAAATGTCTAAAGGAAAAAAGATGCATGCATCGCTCAAAAGTCCTTAAATTTTTTTTAAAAAACATTTGCGAAAAATGTGACAAGGAGGAGATAAGAAGATAAACAAAAAATCTAAAGTAGAATGTTTGTATGTGTCTGTTTGATCACTTCTGAGAGTAAAAAACAATAACAGAAAGCTGAATAGGAAAGAAAACTATGAATTAGCCACACTATAAGCAAGGCCTTACTGTAGTTTAGATGGTTAAGCTGTCGAACTCTAGTATAGTTACGTTTGCAATGTAGGAGTACATGCGTTTGATTCCTACAGCCGACAGGTTGTTGAAAAAAATTATCATATAGAGACAATCTGACAATAAAATATAAACAATAATACAATTTAATGGAAAATCACTGATGAAGCCTGTCCATAAAAAAAGACAGAAACTAGATCTAGTCTGATTTGCAAATTAATAATATGTTTATAACGTTTGAAAAAATGTTTATTCTTCTTCTTAACCTCAAACCTACGAAATTATTTTTTGCCAAAAGTCTGCTTAGATACAAAATTAATACACCTTACCTAAAGCTCAATTTACACTACTAACTATAAAAAAAAGTTATCAATACATATTATTTTTTTAATTATGTATTAGAATACGAATGAAAATTTTTTCTAAATTTTTACCCTTTAAATTATTTGAAAATATGGAGTTATTCGACAATAAGAAACCGATTTCTGGAATGTTTCAAACAGCGACCTTTTCTAAAAACCGGTTAAAAACAGCAAAATAGCATAAACTAATTTAAAGAATAATTAGGAAACCGGGTTTGACAATTCTAGTCGCACATTTTGGAAATGGGTACACTGGCACATTCGTACAACTTTTCTTAATGAAAACGCTCTTCAGCTCTAACGATTACAATACTTTCAGTGAACATATCTGAGAACATTTTCTTTTTTAAGTGTCCTCAGATTCCTTTAAAAGTAAACCCCAAGATTATAAGGCATGTTTCTTTAAATCATTTTGAAAAACTACTTTATAAACCAAAGCAGTTGACTCAAGTTGTTGTTTAATAAAAGAAAAAACAGCTCTTTGTTTTTATTGATAAAAAAGATCCAGAAAATACACTAATTTTGTATTAAGCGATTGCCCAGAAAAACATAGTTTTAAGGAATACCAGCCTATTTACTCGCTTAATTTTTTTCGCGATGTCCCAAAAGTAAAACTTCACAGTAATGACTAGCCTTTACTTTTGGTACATCGCGAACAAGAGTCATTAACCCTCTCATGCCCAAGGACGCTAAAAAGCGGTCTACATATTTTAGAGTATTTTGGCTAAATAACAAGTTTTTATTAAACAAGTTATATTATATCAATAGAAAACATAATTACCTACTTTTTTGCCTTCGAACTTTTTTTGTATAAGAAACGATTTTCAAGCGAGAAGGATTTAAAGTGAAAATTTCGTAAAGTTGAAAAAATTAACTTTTTACAATTGAAAAAAAAAATATTTGAAAAATCGTCAAAAATGCATTTACGATCTGGCATACATTATCAGTAATTACGAAGCTAGTTAAAGTCTCTACTTATGAAATTAGTTATAATTTTTGCTACAGGACTCACAGGATAACGTCAGGATACGTTTTACGAATATCTCTTTAATTCGAAAACTAGCGGACAGATTTTTTTAAAATTAAGCAAATAAGATTATATAATAAGAGCTAGTAGTCAGCATAACTAATTCCGTGAAAATTTACTGATCTTTAGTGCCGAATTAGCCAAATTTCGTAATTTTTAAAAAGCGAAAATCGCCATAACTTCTGAAATAACAACACTAGATCAACAATTTTCGGTATGCAATTTTATTTTATTGATAGTGTTATTTATAGCAAAACCCAAAATTATTTGGCTGTTGGATTTCTTGATTCGTCTTCAACCTTTATTGTGCTATATCGCTAAACCGATAAATTAAAATTTTACTATTTGTTCCATAGTGGATTTTCAATGGCAATATATAGTTTAAATATTATCGCAATCAGAGGAAAGAGCATCAGAGGGTTAAGTGAGTAAATAGGCTGGTAAATCCTTAAACCCCTATTTTAGCTGGGTAATCACCAAATTTTGTCGATTAATTTTGTCCGTGGCACGCGAGTTAATTTTTGGTGGAACAAGACGTTTTCTTTGCTTTTCAAAAAATTTTAATTTTTTTTTAACCCTAAAATTCGCTCTAAAGTTTGACAGTGCGAAAGAAAAAAATAACTGGTACTTTCTTTACCATTAATAGTATCGAAATTCGGATGCGGTGTATTAACAAATAAAAAAGCTGAAATTTAAAAAATAAAAAAGTTCTGCAAAATTTTCTTACAATTTTAGATTGATAGAAGTTTAAATGTTTCAGTGGAAAAACCACTATATCACAGTTCAACTTACAATTTTTTATTAAAAAAATAAATTACTTTAAAGCTCTGATCTTATGTGTCTGAACAGTACAAAAATTTATCGAAAAACCTTTATGTTGTCTTAACTCTAGCTAGTTGCATGGCATGCTCGCTGGCTGGCTGACTGGGACTGTCTCTGTTATTGGAGGTTGCTCTTGGTATTGTGCATTTTGTGGTTGATGGCGGCTGGAAAATATACAAAATTTTTTTACATACAATCTTTAACGAACTAAAGTTTTAGTTATGCTGAAGAGCTCTTGGGATTTAAACACGTTTTAAAACGTTTTTGTTGCTGCTTTGTGAAAAAAAAATTAATAAAATTATAAAGAAAACGGTTTATTTCATTGCTAGTTATTAGTTTTATAAACAAACGTGAGCGGTTCGGTTTAATTGAAATGAAATATTATTTTAAATAATTTGTTTATAATAAAAATAAAAGTGATCTTTAGCTAAAACATAAAAGTATGACTAAATTAATATTGACTTTAATAACAAATATTTTAAGGATTTACAGAATTTTTATTCATTTGAACTTGTTTTTTATTGTTTTATATTTAGTGATTTTTTAGCATTAAATATTATTTCTCTAAAATCACATTGATAATTTATAAATTTCTTTGCAGCAGCCATTATTGTTTTATTTTATAAAATAAACTGTTAAATTACATCTCTCCCTCTCGGTTTTTTTCATACTCTTATTGTTTTATTCACAAAATGTCTCTCCTCATTTAATGTTATAAGAAATTTTTGTAACATTAGTTCTATATTATGTTAACATTACAGAGTTTAACAGAAAAGCTGCCTCTGTTACATGGTTAATTCTTTTTATCTCTATTTCTTATAAGCTTAATATAGTGGCTGAATTTCCCTTCAAATCCCATATGCTCTTGCTTCAACATTTTATTGCTGCCTCTTCTTAACGAGAAATATTTGGACACAATTGTGAAAAAATAATTTTTATAGACTTTATCAAGAAGCAGCATATACAGCAAACTTTTTCGTTTAATAAAAATATCAAAAAAATATACAGAGTGTTAAATAAAATTTTATTTAAATAAATATTTGTCTAAAAAAATTCATTGATATAAATTTTTTTGGATTTATTTTCTCTATATTGTGAAAAAAAAATCTGTATTGTAGTTAATTTCGTAGAAAAATAATATAGTTTATAGCCAAAAGTGAATTTTTAGTTTAAATTTTTATTTTGTGAATTAAAAATTTAGATTTCTTCAAGGCCTTTGTGTTGAATCAAATTCATCAAAATTTGTCTGTATCTAGACGATTTGCGAGAAAATTTTGTCATCTCACGGGATATAATCAACATAATATCGTATACATACTTGAAATATTTCTGAGACCCTGGAATTAAAAAAAAAAAAATAGTAATTAACTACGATATTTGTCTATATTTCGTTATATTGATATACTGATTTTAAAAATTTAGAAATTATAGATTTTTGTGATCGTTTTTTCTTGATTGAATTAAAAAAATTTTTATTGTGTACACTACAAGAATTATCTTCATGATATTAATGAATTTTTGCATAAAATCATTAAAATTGCACTGTAATTCGTCCATTAAAATTTTTCATTGAGTTAATGCAAGTTTTTACAAAGTTTAAAAAAATATATAATTTATTTATTTAAAATTGCATACATCCAATAAGGAAGTTTCTTTAAAAAATATTATTCAGAGAAAGAATTAAAAATTTATTAATTTTAAGAATTTATTTTTGTGAATAAATGTGTCGTTAGTTTACGAAAAATTTCATTATATTTCGTCCTATAAAATTCACTCTTTGTAAACATTTTGCACTGAAAACGTAGAGATACCATATCAAAATTATACTTTCGTAAACAGTGCTGCCATTTTCGCTAATTTTGTGGTTCAAGATTATCAAACAAAGAGGGAACTTTAATGAATTCCCTCCGATATTAATAAACATTTTTATTAAAACTCAATTAAACTCAACAGTTTTGCCGGTAAAAATAAATAATTGTTACCGCTACCTTAAAAATCAATAACCTTTTTTTTTTTAATATTTTAGGCAAAAAATATTTTTTTCTTCATACATTTATTTTTACCGGCAAAACTGTTGAGTATATAGAAAAACGTTATATGAACAGATTAAAGGAATTGTAATTTTTAATTTTTTTAAAATTGTTTGAGCAAAATCGGACTAGTGGTTCTCGAGTTATGTAAAAAAAAAGACCACCAAAGGTCAAATCGATATATCTCGATTCCTAGGGGTGACCCAGCGAAACGCCGGGACACGTATAACTTCTTTTTTACCGATATAACTTTCCCCGGTAGTTTGAACCCTTCCCGATCACTGACCCCTACCATTTGTCTCACAGTGTTATGAACACGACGTAAGTGTGAATCTTGAGCTTACTTTGGGCCAACAACTCACAGGACCCTTTAAAGAACATCGAAGCCCAAAATTAGATTTTTATGAAGTTTGTTTAAATAGCAAACCGTTTAATTTATTTATTCGATAAAAATAGTTTTTTTATATGTAAAATCGCATTATCTTAAATAAAACACATAAAATTCAGTTTTTGCAATGTAAAATTTAATTTTTATACGTCGCCCCTGATGATTTCCTTAGCAAAAATGAAAGGCGAATCGAGACATGCCTTTAACAGATTATTTTTTATAATTTTTTAAATGAGTTTTAGGATTTCAGCACATTTAATTCCTTTATTTTGTTCATACTCTATGAGATTTGGATTCAAATCGTAAAAGTTTGTAGATATTTCTATTTCTAAAGTTCGTGTTTAGCGTTTTTAAAAAAGTGGAATTCAAAAAATTTGATTTTTTTAAAAAACTCATTTTTTATAAAAAATCAAATTTTTTATAAAAATTTAAATTTCTTTACTGCCAAATAACTAAAAAAATTATTTTGGATTATTTCTAAGACTATTTTAAACTCGGATACCATTTTTTTTTGTTCCAGGGTCAGCTTTAACACATTTGCATCAGTTGACCACTGTTGTTAACTTTATTTTAAAATCGCTAAAAACAAATAAAATTTATTCGTGTGGCAACAACTTCGACTTTTGATTTTCATCAGTTATTGTTCGGATTATGGAATCACAATATCTAAGACTTATGTGGTGAGAATTTTAGGAAAATCGGAAAGCTTAACCCTTGGCAACCTGCGATCAAAGTGCTCTATTTTTGAAAATTTTTCTAAGATTATATTTGACAAATTTCTAGAAAAGAGGAAAAAAACTCCACTTTTAGTAAAAGTAAAAAAATTTCTCGAAAACGGATAGTCCGATTTAAAAATTTCTATGATATTCGCGTTCAGCATGCCAAAAATAACTAGAAATGGTATGTCGCAAGATATATTTTTGTTAAAGCAATTCTGAAAATAATTTCATATATTGAATATTTTGGTTAAAGGGCTGGAAGAGTTAAGTTATAATTTTTTTTCCAATTCAAACCACAATTTTTTGAATTCGAACAATAGAGATTTGATTAAAACATTTTTTCTCCATCCAAAAAAAATGTCACTCTAATCTACACTTAGAGAATTATCATCACGTCAGTAAGGAATTTCTTCATAGTTTCAATGAAAATTGTGACTGGAACTCGTCCTTTGAAACTATTCATAGCATCTATGAAACAGGTTTCATGAAAAGTTCATAAAATTAATAAAACTTTACTAGGTCACTCCCTTAATGAATAAATCATTCAACCAATGAAGAGCTTCATATTTATTATAGTTGGTTGTTGTTGTCGTTACAAAGCTGGAGTGGATAAATGAAAAATATTTAGCAAATGCAAAAAGCGTAATAAAATAGTAGCATATTTTACGGATGTACAAAATATATCTAATGAAAGAATTTATTAAATTAAAAAGTTTCATAAAATTTTATAATAAGCTTAATTCAATTAATGAAATTCCTTATTAATATTTCGAAAAATTTAATATGATTTATAGAGAAAATTTCATAATCCAAAATTAATAATAAAAAATTAGTTTTAAAAAAATAAAAATTATAAAAGATATTTCTCACAGTATGGAAATTAATGCACATCACTATAACTCCGCCGTATCGTTAAACTATTGTATTTGAGAATTAAATGTTTAATAATTTAAAATTTTTAAAAATTAAAAAAATTACGATATTTTATAAAAAAAAAAGTAAATACTACTGAACAATTTCTTTATATAAGAACATTATTATTAAATTTATGAAGATCTAATTTATGAAATTCAATGAATTTTTTTTAACGAAATTATGAGATTTTATGAAAGAAAAGTTATGAAAAAATTTCATAATATTAATTTAATATTATATTGATTGATTCTACGAAAAAAATTCTATGAAATTATATCATTAATATCATGAAGGATAATTCTTTCAGTGTATGTATATACTTGGTAATGATTTTCTACACTGGGTTGATAAACTATACGGTAATAATTTGTCATTGTCATGCTTTTTTCTGGGAAATTCTTGGAATGTAAGTTAAACTTGCCTTATAAATGGTATCCCGATTGGTTGCCTTCGGTCCTGATGACATTCGGATATGTGAAACAGGAAAAAAATATTGAACACGTATTTTTTTAGCAACCCAATGCCATCTTGTGGGTTTAAAAAGTGGGGCCAAAAAGGACAAAATTTTTCGTTTTTCTAACTTATTTGTAATAACTTTAAAGCAAAATAAACAAACTGGGAATCATATGATAGATTTTTGGAAACGCATCTACCGGTATACAAAACATGTCCAACTTTTTTTGTCAATAAATCATGTTGTACAACACAAAAAAAATAACAAGGTTCTGACAACTGATTGTGGAAGGGGGGACAAAAAAATATGGGGTGTTTCAATAGTTTACGTCTGGCCTTTGTTTTTTGGGGGGTTATAGTTTCCCCCCTTTCGCAAATGTTTATTGTGAATAGGCATAGGAAACCATGTGAATCTTCTATTTTAGGTATAGGATGTGTGCAGCGAACTTAAACACTAGGAGGGACATTTTTGCCGAACATTTAACCCTCTAACTCTTCAATTAAATTTTACTATAAGTCTCTAAAGACATCAAAGTTGAAAATTCAACTTCAGTGCTAGAAATAAGTCAAAACTTAAAATGTGTTTATGGGTTGATTTCGTACTTATTCAGAATTGGCGCTCAAATGTCCCACAAACCTGGATTTTAGGGGGTTAGTTTTAAGTTTTGATTTATTTCTAGCACTGAAGTTGTATTATTAACTTTGAGGTCTTCAAGACTTATAGTAAAATTTCATGACAAATATTTTTTCAGAACATTTTAACCCTCTAACTCTTCAACTTACGGGTCTTTCTTGTCCCTTTTTTAAACAGGACCAAACAAGTCTCTTTAATTGAAGAGTTATAGGTTTAAAATGTTCCCCGTAGTATTTTACATAAGTTCGCCGAACACATCCTATACCTAAAATGGAAGATTTACATGGTGGTTTCCTATGCCGCTTCACAATAAATATTTGCAAAAGGGGGAAACTTTAACCTCTCAAAAAACATAGGCCAGACGTAAACTTTTAAAATGCCAATACACGCGTATATCTTTTTGAACCCTCTGCCAAAATCAGTTTCAAAACCCTGTTATTTTGGAAAACAAATTGATTTTGTTGTACAGTGTTTTTAGTTTCGTCGAATAGCACAGTTTTATGGAAAATAGTTGTTGGTTGTAGTTAAAATTTACATAAAATAATGCCTATTTAATTTAGGACTACTTTTCCCATAGCTCTGTTTTCACTAGGAAATATTTCAAATAAGTGGCAACCCTGGGTCCGTCCACAACAGGAATAGTATGGGTATGAAAATGTGTACTTTTTCGAGTACTCCTTTAATGCTACAATCTACATTTTTTAACTCTTAAACGTGAATTGGGCCGCTCTATCACATCCAAATATTATCATCCCTATTAATACAGTTGTTGCAGAACAGTTTTTGTTAATTATTTTTTTTTTTTTTTTATTATTTTTTTTATTATTGTTTTTATTTTTTTTTATTTTTTTATTTTTTTTTTATTTTTTTTTTATTTTTTTATTATTTTTTTTTTTTTTTATTTTTTTAATATGAGTTCAGTTTAAATAAAACTGAATAAACCACATTTCAAAAGCATCATTTAGTTTCAAACTACGTTAAAATTTAATCCACCACTCTTGTAATTAAATAATAAAAATTCTCTAAATCCAAATTACATGATCTTTGTTTTTCAGAATTCATCTAATGCAATTAAAAAATAAATTTCAAAAAGTTCCAATTTAAAATTATAAAAAAATATAAAAAGATTTATCAAAGCACAAATCAAGCTGCAAATGGAAAATATTTGAAGATTATAACAATTTTACTCAAAAATTTAAAAGAAAGAAGAATATTACAAAAGAAAACATAATTGTAAACAATTAAATAAAATAACTAAACAGCTCAATTTTTATTATAAAGTAATAATGCATTTTTAAAAAAGAATAATTAACATCTCAAAAACAAATATCAAAGCTTAAAAACATTTTAAAGGAAGAAGAAAACGGTTTCAGAATTTAAATAACAAAATTCACCACTCCATTAAAAACACTGCTGTTGGTAATAAATTTTCGATAATAAAAATTTAATTAAATATTTAAAAAAAATCTACGAGAAACAACAATCATTAATAACAATAAAAAGCATATAATTTCTTTAATCATCAAAACAAAACAAGTAAAATTTTATCAAAATAAATCCCCTATAAATATAAAAAAATTATTATAAATTAAAAAAAAGTATAAAAATGTGATTAAAACAGACGTTAAAAGAAAATAAACAAAAGCAGCAACACAAAATAATTTAAAATTTATCTAAATTAACATTTAATGTTTTTCAAATTATAAATTTGTGTATACAATTCACACAATCTCGCAGTCTCTCTTACGCCCCCTTAAGTGCTTTGAAATGCAAACTAATTAGAAAAATATAAATGCTATAAAAAACAAATCATTAAAAGTAAAATTATCTTCATATGTTGAAAAAATTTTAAAATAAAAATATCTTTTTTAGCAAAAAGAGTCTAAAACATATCTATAAGAATTTTGTAACTTGTAAAACAATTAAGCATTTATAAAAAAAAAACACTTGCTCAATTCTTTTGTCTAACATAGCCCGAATTTTCTGCAAGCACCCTTTACATTTATTTAATTGTATTTGAAACAGCTTTAGCAAGCAGCTCTCGCTCGGTTGATAATCAAACTTATCGCAACAACAAACACAACAGAATAACAGTCTTGTCTTGTTATAATAGCTATTAAATAAAAAGATAGAGTAACAACATCTATCTGTAAAATACTTGAATATACATACTTGACACGACCTCCCCAAAGTTTTTCCAAATTGTGTGTGTTTTGTGCGCCGTGCCGCCTGTCGCTTTTTATCAACCCTACACAATAAGTGTTGTTGTATGCCAACAAAAACAAAAAAGTTGTGAAAACAAATAAAAATCATCATTAACATCTTTCCACATCTATTTACAAATAAAGTTTCTAGATACATACAATAATAACAATATTGAATTTAAGAAAAAAAAACTTATTTGCCTGAGTCCAAGTGTCATTGTGTTGTCGCCCAGCCCTTTTTTCTTGCTACGTTATCAAGTGTTTTTTTGTTTTTATCTCTTCAAAATTTCAAGTTTACTCAAAATTTCCCTTTATACATTAATCATGAAAACTGATACAACTTCGCCACCTACCAATAACAGTTCACCGGCCAAAATGACTTTCGAAATGTATCCAAGTATTTCGGGTAAACAACAGGATCCCGTACGTGAAGTTGTTATGAAATATATTGATTATTTTTTGCCAGAGTAAGTAGTTTTTAACTATAAATATATATTTATTTTATACACAAATAACATAAAATATTAATCATTTGTAAAGACCTTATGACACTTTTTGGAGAAAATTGCAAATATATTGTCATTGGAAATTTGCACAAATGTTGGCATTATATTCACCGTTTATTGTTTTTCCATTTTGAAGGTAATCGATGTGGTAATCACCTTGGCCTTCTTCGTAGCCGTTTCACCCGGAGAAACCCATTGTTTAGACTGCTGCTTAGTCTCCGGTGTGTTGTAATGGATTCATGTTTCATCCACAGTTTCAAAACGGCGCAAAAACTCATTCGAATTGTGGCTAAATAACGCCAAACAATCCTTTGAAATTGTCACACGATTACGTTTATGGTCAATTGAGAGCCAACACGGCATCCATCTTGCGGATAGTTTTCTATAACCCATTAGATCATTTAAAATCGAAACCACAGTGCCATAATGAAATGCCTATGGCATCAAAAATTTCACACACTTTCTCTCTCCGATCGGCCAACACCATATCGTAATTTTTTGTTCAACATTTTCTGGTGTATTGACCTCAGTTGGTCGTCCAGAACATTCAGCACCACTAGTGCTTGTGCGACCACAAGGAAACTGTGTAAATCATTTACCATTGAAGGTGATGGTGTAGGAGTCTCCATAGTACTTATCAAGCTTTTCCTTGGTTTGAATGACGGGTTTTCGCGCAAAATAATTTTTGATGAACACTACACTCAACCAAAAAAGTCTGTAATGGCTACTGAAAATTTTGCTGTTATTACGGGAAATTTAATTTAAATTTAATTTTGAGGCCAGCGGTATTTTTTGCTAATTTTAGCAACATGTCTGCTGATCTGTAGTACAATAAAATTAGTAGGAAAAATTAGTAGCCGCTACTAAATTTTAGTAAAATTTATGTAAAATGCAATTCAAAATCGATTTGGTAAAATCATTTAAAAAACTTACTAAATATCATAATTTTAGTACAATGAAATTAGTATAAATAATTAGTTGCAGCTACTAAATTTCCGTAAATTGCTGTAAACTGTAATTTAAAATCAATGTGCTGAAATTAGCAAAAAATTGTACTAAAAAATAAAAAAACTGTAAAAGCTAAAACAGATTTTTTTTTTCTTTCGATTGTAACAAGCGTATAATTACTTCATCGTACTTGAAATTTGGAGTCAAAATTGCAAACGGTTCTCCAGTTATTGCCGTTTTATGCATTGGAGATGCAATACAATTTTCTGGGTGTTATTTCTAAACTAAGAATATATCAATAGTAACAAATATAAACTAAACAAGATTGTAGAAAATCAAAAAAAAATATTTTTAA
This sequence comes from Leucophora obtusa, assembly GCA_949987735.1. Lineage (NCBI taxonomy): Eukaryota > Metazoa > Arthropoda > Insecta > Diptera > Anthomyiidae > Leucophora > Leucophora obtusa. The sequence continues at coordinate 138,000,145 of OX465298.1, forward strand.
ATTAGTATATTTTTCTGCTAAATTTAGCACTCGGTTTTGAAAAATTAGTAAAATGTTTTGCTGAAATCAGCAGCGAAAATAAGTAAAAAATCCGTAATTTGTAATAAGAGAATAGCAAAAATAATTACTAAAAATAAAAATTGTACTAATAATCAGTATAAAAATAGTATAGTGCGATTGGAAACTGTTTACAAATTTTTTTACAAACTTTTATCTGAGTGCAGAAATTCACTTTTTCCTATTTTTAAAAAATTTCACGAAGTTGCATACTTTGAACACTTGTTAAACGCCAAGTTAATGACGGAACTTGCTCAAAATTTGACAGTGGTCTATTAAAAGATGGTACTTGACCGGAGCAGTGTAGCATTTCATGTAACTACGAAAGACGCCGAAATATCACGGACTTATTGATCCACCCTCGTAGTAAGGGGTTGTGCAACCAGTTCTTCAGATTTTTCCTTTTTACGGGGTTGCTTTTAATTAAAAACACATGATTGAACCCAATAGTTTAATTGAATGACATTTTCCTAAAATTCAGTTCCAAAGGAATCAAAAAGAGTCTATTCATTCGAAGCTCTGGCTCACCCAATGTTGTAACAGGATGGCTTCAAGTACTATTTTATGAAAGTTCGGCCTTCTTTATAAAATCTTGCGAATATCGTGATTAAGATATTCCTTCTTTATTACTTTGTTTAATAGAGATGCTTTTTGTTTTAACTTTTTTATCGATTTTGTTGAGAATTTTAACCAGAGCATGCAGTGATAATATTAAATTGTTAAAGTAAATCAATTTTAATATTATGGAATATAAAATTATTTTTTTCCATTTGTCAAATGAATTTGTTAAAGACTGAAAATTGTATTTAAAATAGAAAAAAAAAATGAAAAAGAAAAACATGTTTTGATAGTTGTATTAACCCTGACACATATTTATATTTGCAAAAACATAAATTATAAAACAGACAAAATAAAATTTTATTTTTAAATATTCATAACAAGAGATAAAAAAAAGATAAAAATAACAAATGATTATTTAGCTATCATAAACTTTTTTTTAAATTATTACTGCTTGAAATATATCTATATTAAGTACGATATATATGCACCTTTCTTTAAAAGTATTTTGGTTTTCAAAGAAAATTTCTTTTGCTTTATAGCTCAAAGTAGGAAAAAAGGAAGAAAATCCAGTTTCTACTACTTTTCACATTTAGTTGTTAAATTGGCCATTAGGAGGTTTTTTTTAAACGTTTACACGAAAATAGAAAACAAAAAGGAAGTAAAATAAAACAACTACGTAATTTATGTTTAAAAATAGATGGTCAAAACTGACAACAAATATCTAACGTATTTCAGCTACTGTGTCTTTCAGAAAAAAAAAAGAAAAAAAGACGTTAGTGAAAAAAAAGAAACTAGTTAGTTGGATCAGCTTTGTGTCTATAACATAAAATTGTCAAACAAAAAACCTACTTTTAACTGAATATTTAACTAACGGTTTCTTTTACTACATAGTATCTATGACTTGACCGGTTGTGTGTGGTACAAAAATTGTAAGCCTACTCTACCAAAGAAAACCACTAAACTTAACCATATCAACTAACCAAATGTACACTATATTATCTGTGCGTCAGAGCTGAAAAGGTATTAATTCTTTTATTTATTTTGTAAAATTTTAAATTATAAATATAATTTTTTTAAACCAATTCCTATGTACATATATATCTACAGACTTACCCCTCAATTCATAAATGCTTTGTAAAGTTATAGCAGGTTTACAAAACGTCATTTTCATACAAAATTTGTTCAATAAACCTCCTATAATCTTACAAAGCGTTTATGAATTTAGGGGTTAATGTTTAAAGATTTTATACATACACAGAAAGAATTTACGAAATTCTAATTAAATTTTTAAAGACCATTCTCATACCAAATTCGTAAATCCAAAATAATTTTTTTAAAAAGGCACCAACAAAGAAATTAGTAAATCCAAAAAAAATTTATTTTGTTTTTGTAACTTTGAATTTTTATTTTTAAACAATTTTTATATGAAAGAAAATGTGATTGCTTCTACAAATTCCCATTGTTGGTGCCTACAGTTTTTTCGGTTAGTAAATCAATTCCTTATAATATAAAAAGCACTTGAATTTTTCTAAATCTATTAAAAATTGTCTGATAAATGTTCTGTCACTCACTTTGTAATAGTTCGGAATTTTTTTTTTCTTTACTTTTTTATCACAAACTCAAACCATTTATTACTTTGAAAAGCACCTTAAAATATGCTGTTCATTATAAAATCTGGTAACACTGCATGATTCAAACACATTTGTGGCCATAATAAACTAAAGTCGCTAAAGTGGAAGGTGTTGCCAACTAAAACTGCATTTCACTGTTTAAGGGTGGATTATGGGACCGTATACGTATATGTGATGTAACTGTACCGTGCCGTAGCTAAAAAGTACACTTATAGATTATCATAAACGACATTACTATTTAGCATCTATTTCATGTGGTTTTATATTTTATTCTAAATTTTTCCATTTATTTGTTAATTTTTATTCCTTATTTGTTGTTTGAATCATTTTTCTTTATACATTTCATATTTTTTCCGACTAAAATCAGTCAGCTGTTTCGATGCCGGATAGAAAATTCTGATTTCAACAGAATGATCCGGCAAGTTCGTTTACATTTACGTGTTAGTAACCATTCGTATACATTTCTTCTTGTGGTATCGAAACAGCTGATTCGTTACAGATACGTTTACGGTTGGGTAACTCAGCCTTTAGTTTACATAAAAAATACGTTAAAAAAAACAAAGTTTAATCCTATTTTCCTTTCTCTTCTCAATTTACTCTCTTTGCATAATTTTACCGCATAATTTCCGTTTAAAATTTTGAAATTAAAACTTTTGGGTCAATTTTTTAGGAATGATTTGATCATCACTTCTTCTGAATATGTTGTAAAAATTGTTTTCACATAAATTTTATACCCAAAATATTTAAAGCCAATTAAATTGCAATGCCAATGAAAAATTCCCAAGTATGCTATGGTTTAATAAATTAATTTTCAATTGAATTCATTCGCCTAAAACTCTGTCCATATTCATATAGTCCAATATAAAAAACAAAAAGCATATGCATGACGTTTTAAAAAGAAAATTCAGGTCATCTTAAATCATACTAAATATAATATTTTTAAATTCAAAATTACCAGATTTTCAATCGATACACACACACACACAAATCATACAATTGTTGTCTTGACAACATGATGTAACACACTTTGCAGGATGTTTATTTTACAATTATTATTCATTCAATTTTATGAGATTTTTAGCACAAAATTGTGAAGATTTTTATTTATATTTTAAATGCTAAAAATAAGCTCATTATTGCTGTTGTTATAATTCTAATTAATTTGTGCTAATTATTTGTTGTTCTTACAGTATATGAATGATTAATATTTATTTTCAATATCAATAATTTCTATTTATAACCCATTGTGGTTTTAGAATAAAAAAAAAACTTACCACATATAGAAAAATCTACTTAAATATGTGGAAACTGTGGTTAATTAAGCCCTAAATATCCCAGCAAAATCTCAGTTGGATGCTCATTACTAATATCTAAATAATGAGCAGTATAATTAGGGTCTACTGCATACAATTCGGTTGTTCTTATCAGCTGCTGTATATATTCGCTGTAATACTGCTTGCTTGGAAGCCGGTTAGTCAGGGAAAATGAGCATTGCAGGCTTCCGTTTTTGATGATATAAGGCACGATTTTTTTTTACGATAGCTCGCGTGAAAGCACTTATTGATATCCGATATGTGCTTCTATCTCTGCTCTAAATAACCTTTTGTCTTGACATGCAATAAAATGATAGCAAGCAATTGTCAAAACGATTTTATCTCAAGTGAAGACACTTATTTTAAATTTTATTGTAATACCATATTATCGCTGACATGCAAGCGGGTATTGCAATCATGCCAGGCATCAAATGTCACTTTTCTTTTTAATTTTTATTTTATAATGAAAGATTTATTTATTTATAATTTGTAGATAAAATTAATATTTGATAAAATTTTGTATTTTTCCAAGAAAAAAATATCATATTTCTTAGCCATAAAATGGTCAAGTGTTCTCCACCACAATGCAATTGATATTATTTTGACGTTTCTCTGCAATTGTTTTGACATTTCATATCATGTAATTTATTGCATTTGAAGACACCGGGTAATGACATGAAATTTTTTTATCATTACCATTCTAGCGCATGTTGCACTACATATTTTTCTTTTAAATTTACAGATTTTTTAGTTATTTAGGAAGATGCTAATTTGAGGTTTCCATTTGGAATTTCAATTTATAAAAATCAACTTTAATTCAAATTTATAAAAATCAACAAAATTAAAAATATTTCGGAGGAAAATAAAAAAATACATCCGTAATATATTTTTTAACCGGTTCTTAACATAAGCAAAGGCGAACTACGGAGATTAAGTTAACCGATTAACCAAAATGAAAATGTTTAATATTATATTTAGTCATCAGCTGGACTTAAATGGAAATGTGAACCAAAAACAAGAAATTAATCTTAGTTTAAATTTTTGCAAAATATGTAATAAAAATTATAAAATATGCGCAAAAATATGCACTTACACTGAGAGAATTATCTGCATGATATCAATGAATTTTTGCATTAGATCTATGAATTGTCACTGGAATTCGTCCATTGAAACTTTTCATTAAAATAATACAATTTTTCATAAAAGTTAATGAAAAATTTCATATTATTTATTAAAAATTTAATACGACTAATGAAAAAGTTTCATTATAAATATTTTCATTAAAACTATGAAGGTTTTTCATATAGTTTAAGAAATTTTTCATTCCTATTTTGAAGAACACTTTATTAGTTTAGTGAAAAAATTTAATTAAAACTCGTCCAAGGAATTCTCTCTCTGTAGAGACAACATATTCAGAAGCATGCATTTATTTATAACAAAATATACAAAAATATAAAAATCCATGCCTTTTTCTTGCAAATGCTTTGTTTTTAGTTTATTTCGGTAACTGTATTTTAAGGGTAACCCTTTTACATTTATTTCGGTATTTTTATTATAACGCAATTTCTGTTATTTTGGTAACGGTATTTTAAAGATAACGGTGTTCAGTTAAAATGGTTTTGAATCGATAACCATAATTTAAATGTATTGTCTGCCAACTAGGACATTCAATCGATTAATCGTTAATCGATTATTCGAAAAATTTTGACAAAATATAATCTCAATTATTACATTTTTTATTTTTATGAATTTTAGAAGAGTTAGAAGAGTTCCAATTTTTAAAAAACGTCTAAAAATACCATTTTTTTTTTAATTCTTAAAAATATTGCAAAAGAAATAATTTCAATTTCTTGCAATTTTTCACAGAAATTTTTATTATCAAAATATAAAAATTTAATTTTTGAAAATATATTAAACATTTAAGTGCGTATAGAGCGTCAAAATTTAAACTTTAATTACACTCAAAATAGTTTGTAGTTTAAATTAACTGAAAACGTAATTTAAAATAAATGAAAAAAACACTTGAAAACCGGTCTACTGACTTTTCATTTAAATCAAATGAACTTTTCATTTATTTTTGAATGTTAATAAATTAACTACATATGTATATTTGTTCCCTTTACTCCTGCAGGAGCATAGGGCCTCAAAATAACTACATAGTCCTTAAAAAATAATGATTTTTTATTTATTTCGTTTAGCTAATATAAAGCCAAAGCCATCAATACCTGCCTCATACGACGTGCCTTCGGCCACAATTGGGGATTCATCATTGGCTTTTCTTTAAAGACTGCGTGCAATTGTTGCATCTTTTGATGTAGTTTTTTCTTGTTGTTCTGCTGTATTATGCGAAATGAGATTTTTAATAAAGACAATGAAATAAAAACGCTCCCAAAAATGTTTATATACAAATTAAATCACATAAATTTTATTTCTTTGAATCTTTAAATTTATTGATATTTTCTGAGCATATACTAAAGAGTATTGTCTATCCAAATAAAATATAAAAATTTTCGGAAACAAAATTTTTCCTAGAGTCGATACCCCCTTTAAAATAAAAAATCGATTAATCCAACACCCTACTGCCAACCCTGGAAAAAGTTGATGAACTGGTCAAACTCTTAAAATTTATCAGCGCTCAACTTGTGTAAAACCCAAAATTTTGACTTGTAAAACTTCACGATACTCCGTAGCCTCGATCTGTTTCGATATTGAAGAAACAGGGATTTGAACTTTATAAACGCGTTTTTATATAACTGTACTCCAGACTATATCGTATAGGGAAGGGCTGGCAAAACTATGACACGCGTGTCAGTAGTGGCACGCGAGTGGATTTTAGGTAGCACGCGACGTTTTGTTGAATATTTTCAAAAAATTTAAACTATTAGAATACCGGCAAAAAATTCAGTTAAATGTTAAATTTCGTTACAAAAATGTGTGATTTAACTACATACTGCCGAAAATTTCATAGAGCTTGTAAATTGTCTTTTAAAATGAATAAAACTCTGTATTGCCACCATATTTTGTTTAAAGAAATATTTATTTTATTTCATTTCTTGGTTAATCAAGAACTCGCAAATTCGATTATCAGAAAATTCTGGGAAAATTTCACGATTGAAAGAAGTTTAAATGTTTCGATGAGAAAATCCTCATAATTGGAGAAATAAAAAGTATCAGAAAATTGCACAAAAATGGAAAACATTTTGTAATAAAATTGGATCTAAAAAATTAAGTTTTTTAAAGGGAAAATAGGTGCTACGAAATAACCCTCAATGAATTAAAGGCTGAAAATAAGTTCCATAATGAAATAACCCCCTTTGTTGGAATTTGAAATTGGGTTTTGATTAGGATTTATGTCCCCGCCCTTTTTTCAATCCCGCAATCCCGGGAATTTTATGCGGGATTTCCCGGGATTGTTTGTATGCTTTTATAGAAGTTCTAGCTAGTATATATTGCAATTTCGGAGGCTTTATTTAAATTTAAAGTATTGATTTTTTTGAAATCAATTTAAAAAAAAATAATTAAAATAAAAAATACGATTTAAAATTTAATAAACTGAATTAGTACAATATAAAAAAAAATATTATTTGGGCCAAATTGTTTTTGAATGTCAGCTGAATTTGGTTTAGTTACCAATTAAAATACTCGTACTTCGGGAAAAAAATGGTTTCTTTAAAACGATGATCTTTGTTTAAGTAAAGCAATATATACAACATTTCAACATCATTATTTCAGTTCCAAAGATCTCCAAAAAGCCTGTGCATTAAAATTTAAAAAATTAGTAATATTTTCATATTTTCAGCTGATATAAATAATTTGAGTGTTTTTTACTTCAAATAATTTCATTTAAATTTCAATTGCTACTTCTTTATTTTAATTGTATTTTTTAAAAATTATTTATTTTTCAAATGCTTTTTCAAATTATTTTGGATTTTTTATATGTTAATTGAAAATGCAACTATGAAAATTAAATAACCCAGCAAAGAAAAATTATCATTAATGACTCAGAAATTAGCTCCAAAAACAAACATTTTTCCCCTTTTTCTATGAGCCATTTAATAATCTTACTTATGAGCGCTCCGAAATTGCTGGCTTGGAATTTATTTTTAAAAATTTCTAATCAAAAAATACCAATTAAAGTTAAAAGATTATTTAATAATATTTTATTTTCTATTTTTATAAAAAGATTTAAGCTAATTTGCCTAAAAATTTGTGTGAAAAATACTCCCTTTTAAACTTTTTTATAAAAATTATTATAGACGAATTTTTTTGAAAATCTCCATAGAAACAAAATATCTAGAAATAGAAATTTTTGGATTCCATACTTAAGAAATGTTTAAGCAAAAAAACCATCTTAGTTCTGACTATAAAACTGGTCCGACACAAGTTTGCACCCATGAACAATTCGAATATGTCCTAAAAGAAGGGATGAAAATAAAATACCCGTGTCTTTCACTTTGTCTATATTAATTCGTTTAACCGTTTAAAACGCGAATTAATATTCAGTTATTTCTAAGAGTTTTTGTTTTTTAATTAAGACGGCCTTCCATATAAATATATTAGCTCAATATTAATTCGCGATTTAAACTGTTAGACGAATTGATTTAGAAAAAGTGGAAGACATGGATATTTTATATTTAGCCCTGCTTTCGGAATATATTAGTAGATTTTCTCATAGGTACAACTAAAAAATGAACTTTGTCGGACGGTGTGGTAATAGAAATCGAGTTTTTCCAATACAACATATGTCGGATTTATTTATTTTCGAATGAGCGGGAATTCCCGGGATTCCGGGAAATTCAGAAAAAAATCCCGCTGTCCCGGGAAATAAAAAAGTCCGGGAATAGAAAAACCCTAGTTTTGATCGTGTTTCGCAGAGCCATTTCATCTGAAATAGAAATTTCTCTGTTTAGATTCATAATATGTGACCTAGATTCATAATATGTGACCTTCTCCCGTTTTTTAACACACAAGGTCCCTTGTGTGTTAAAAAACGGGTTTGGACTTAAGAGTGGATTAAGATGAAATGAGTTAGAAAATAACTTAATTTTCACACACTAGGTCCCTTTTCTCGGAGATGGTCACATATTCGCTTTTTATTCATTATAATGATGATAAAAACCGCGCGATTTATTTTAACAAAATCAAATTTTTGTCCGAAGCACATTTTTCAACTAGTTTCTTACGTACTTTAATAATTGATGGCGCCCAATAATTTAACTTCTTTTTAACAGAATTAAATAACCACCAAAAATGCAATAACCCCCCAACTAAATGAAAAGGCAATAATGTTCAAACTGTTTTAATTTTATTTCATTAGGGATTTTTTCATAATGCAATAATTTCAATATTTAAAAATTAAATAAACCCCCAAAAATTAAATTACCATAAAACATTTTTACGTCATTTCTTGGATGTTATTTAATTTTTCCCTTTGGGGTTATTTCATGGGGTTATCCGTAGCGCTGATAAATATGTTCATCTTCGATGATGTTTTCAAGAGAAATATTCCAAATTTTAAAAATTTTTAAAAAAGGAAAATTAAGGTCGCACGCGAGAAATTTTTACAAAAATTTTTTTTCCGTTTTTGGCACGCAGCGAAAAAAGTCTTGTCACCCTTGGTATAGGGTATAACGACCCAGTAAAATTTTTTGGAACCGGATACCTCCAGCGGGTCCATGAAACAGGTTCTACAACTGATTTCTGAAAGTCAAAAATGTAAGGATTCACTGGATTCGACGCTGGATTTCCGAGTGGCGAATTTCAGCCTCTTATATTTTAATCATATAGAATCTGATTATGTTCATCGTTTAATGACACCTCTAAAATATTTACGCATGCAACAACATAAAGTGTTTATTTAAATAAGGTAGGAAAAAAAATAAAATCAAACCCCAAGACAAAAAATACTTTCAAGTGGTTATATTTATATTGCGTGAAAAGTGTAAATAAACACTTGATAGATAGGCAAACGTAAACACAATCCTAGCATTTTAATAGTATTTCAAAGATGCCAAAAAGCTGCAAATAGACTAGGGACAGGCAGATAGAAAAACCAGATATATTTAGCATTAGGGAAAAATTTATTTTGAAATTTTCGTACAGTTTAACTTTTGGCATTTTTTCAATTGCACGATTTGCCGAAACATTTTTATACAATGTCGCCTTTCCTACTTGAGCACATTGGTGACTTTTGTTCACAATGTTTGTCAATTTGCGAGTACTGAGAATAAAAAAAATCGGTTGTGGGGTGCAAAAGTTGTGACTGAAAACGTGATTTCATAAAGTAAAAATTTGTTCACCAAATCGTAGTCTATCTGTAGTCACATTCTGAATTGGCCGGTAAGGTGGGTGATTTTAGTTCAAAGTTATTGTCAGTGCTTTTCCGATTTTTTTATTATTAAAAATTAGCAAAATCACTCGCATGGTTTTAAAGTTATAAGTGAAAGTGTGAATAGACCAAAAATTATAATAATTTTCGAGTCTGGTGAAACGAATTAACGTTTTACCACAGAGTTGAATAGCAAAGACAACCCCCATTTGAATAGCAAACACACAAACCATGTAATACTATCGAAAATCCTAGATGGCGCATTAAACTGTATGTATGTACACTCAAAAAAAATTTTAGTTGAATGTTTTGGACTTTCAAAAAATTATTTTCAAACACAAAAATTCACAAAAAATTTGTTTAAGTCATCTATTTGTCATCTATAACTAGTAAAAAAGTACCTCCCTATTGTACATTTACGATGAAGAGGAGAAAATGCCATTAAGGAAAGCAGTGTGAACTAAACAAATAAACTAGAAGTAATTTTGTAAAGATTTAAAAGACTATACCCATACTTATGGTACGAAACTAAATAATGACGTAAAAAGTCACTTAAATTTGTATAATTGTTGGTAAATTGATACTCTATTTAAAAACAAAAAACGAAACGACATTGTTGCATTTTTCGAATTTTATAGTGTCTCTCCCCTTTTGTTTTGAATTTGAACATAATTTACGCTGATGTGGTTGAAGTTTTTCATTGTTTTTCTTTTTGTTGTTATGTGAAGTCAGTTCTGGAATTTGCCATGAAATCATTCAACACTGCATTTGTGCAACGACAAAACCAAAAAAAAATCAAAAATAAAGAGCGAAAAAAAAAGAATTGCAAGAAGTATGTTCTTAATTTATATGCTCACTTTGCAAAAATTTTGTTTTGATTTTTGCATACCAAAAAAAATATATAAATGGAAAACAATTTATTTCCTGTTTAGTTTTGATACGTAGAAGATTGGGTAATTTTGAAAAAAAAAGTTATTACTTGTGCGATATTTGTTTGCTTAAAGATATTATAATTGAAAATGAGCTATTGTTGCGAGATTTCCTTCAGATTTTGGTCACAACTACTGAATTCTTCGTCAGATTTTGGCCATTTTCTACCAAAAGATTTTATTATTATATAGACGAATTTTTTCGCAGACGAATCGTTTACCTTTTAGTAAAAAAAAAGACATCCTAAGATGGTATGTGATAACTTGAAATGATTTTAGATTTTTCGGCAGTTGTTTACAGCAAAATAAATTATTCACCTATTAAGCCTGGTTGGTTCAAGTGGCAGCTCACAAAAGCGATTCCGTTTTGAAAGACCACACCACCTGTAAGAAGCCAGTATCCCGAGAACTAGACCCAAACAGAATGTTTTAGATAACGGATAAGATCAACTAATCCTATCCCGATATCGCCGACAGGTTATCTAGTGATCACCCAAATATCGGATGACTGTCTCCTGGTCACCTAATATGCCACACCTATTAAGCATATTTTTATCTTTTTAATTAACAATTAATCCAACTTTAAATCTGGTTCCTATTTGTAAACGACTCTGTATTCATACTACTAATTATATGCAACGCTCTTTTTTTTCTGTAATGAGGGTTAGCAACACTAAAAACACGTACACAGAGTCAAAAATTAACGTCGACAAAATTGTTGCCAACGCCGTCATTTTCCATGTTCAGCTTGTGCGGGAGCGCTATCGCCGCTATCTTGTTATTATACCTTACACCACTATGTGGAGAGGGTATAATCAGTTTGTGCTGATGTTCGTAACACCAAAAAATATTGGACCTAGACCCGATCAACTCACTGTTTGTTGCGATTTATCGATGTCCGTCTGTCCATGCATTCTTGTGCGCACTCTACAGGTCGCAAATATTAAGATATTTTGGTGAAATTGGGTACACCGACTTACGTCGGCCCAAGGCCTATTGATTTTGGTTCAAATCGGTCCATGTTTAGATCAAGTGCCCATATGAGGGCCCACCCCCCAAAATTGACTTGGTTACACGCTGCAGGTCGCAAATACGAAGATATTTCAATGAAATTTGGTTCGCTGACTCACATGGTCCCAAGGACAAAGCCTATTGATTCTAGATAGGATCGGTCCATATTTGGACCTATCGCCCATATGGGTTATATTTTAGATTTTCTCTTGTATCACTTTGTAGAAAATTTTGACACAAGTCCATTTTAACCCATTCGAATTTCGGAACCAAACATTAGTTGGCTTTTAACCAGACTGGTGTAGGGTATTATATAGTCAGCATGCCCGACTTTAACTTTTTTACTCGTTTTTAACTGACGGAGTTAAACTTTTAACTGTAAATTGATATTTTTACTGTCAAAAAATGCATGTGTAAACGATGAAGATTAAAAAGTTGGATTAACTAACATATAATCGAGTAGATTCATTTCGCTGTCTAAACAGGCTATAAGATGAATCTACGGCCATTATTTTTGATGGCTACACTCAGAGAATTATTTGCACGATATTTATGAATTTTTTCGTAAAACCAAAGAAGTTTCACTGGAACTCGTCCATTGAAACTTTTCATTGAATTAATGGAATTTTTCATAAAATGTTGTGAATAATTTCATTTTATTTATTAAAAGTTTCATACACTCAATGAAAAATTTTCATTAAAACTAGATTCATAAAATATATGAAGCTTTTGCATCAAATTTAAGAAATTTTTAATTTACATTGTGATGAAAACTTCATTGGTTTATTGAAAATTTTCTTTAAAACTCGTCCAGCAAAATTCACTCTGTACCACAAAGTGATGTAGGGTATAAAAAGTTAAACTTTATCTTTAATAGATTTCTAATGACTTGATCTTTTATATTACGAGGTTATTAAAATATAGATTATCAATTAAATATGAATTAATTAACATTTTAATAAAATGACACGTGTTACAAAACGTTAAAAAAAATATATAAAAACATTAACCCTTTGATACCCAAGGCAGACAAAAGGCGATGCTTAGATATTAATTACTTTTTTTATATTTTATTTTTTAAAGAGAATCAAAACCCCGGAAATTCTTCCTATTAATTGATGTAAAAAGTGGATAGAGGAGATATGAGAGGTGGTAAAAGATGGAGGGCTTCATATATGGCAACACTACACAGAAAGAATTTTGCTGGACGAGTTTTAATGAAAAATTTCAGTAAACTAATGAAGTTTTCTTCACAATGTAAATGAAAATCTTCTTAAATTTGATGAAAATTTTTAAAATATTTTATGAATTTGGTTTTAATGAAACTTTTTCATTTAGGGAATGAAACTCTTAATAAATAAGATTAAATTTTTTACATTTTATGAAAAAATTCTATTAATTCAATGAAAATTTTCAATGGACGGGTTGCAGTGAAACTTCATTCGTTTTGTGCATAAATTCATTAATATCATGCAGATAATTCACTCAGTGTAGGTACTAACTCCGACTATAACAGTTGTCATACTTGGGAATTTTTTATTGGTATTTAAATTTAATTGGCATTACTTGATCTCAATACCAAAAAAATTGATAACCATTCAATGCCCAATGGTAATGAAATGTACACATAATTGAAGAAAAAAGCATTGTATACATTTTTTTTAGAATTTTTCGAAAAAAATTGTTTTATAAAAAAGGAAATTAAGACAAGAATATAAAATTTCAGAGCTATAAACTGCTGTATATTGCTGTTCACTCTTCTTTTTACACTGGTTAGTCTAGATCAACGGTTTCCAAATGGGGGTCCGCGGACCCCCGGTGGTCTGTAACAGAATTCCAGGGGTCCGCGAAGAGATCCGAAAAAAAACATAAAACAAGTTATTAAAAAAAAAAACAATTTTTTTTTTATAATTTTTAAATTATTTAACAAAATATTGACTTTTTTTTCCTTATTCCTGCTTAAAATTGGCCATCATTTAAAATATCATTTATTCATTTATTAATTTTGCCCCATAATTTATGAAGTACCTCTCGCCCAACATTGGTTTGGGTGTTCGTGAGCTAGTAGAAATGTCTCAAGGGGTCCGTGAAGCAAAACTTAGTGGGAACCGCTGGTCTAGATGGATCAGCCTTTAGTAATGTAAACTTGACGAAGTAGCAAATATAAGAAACACTCGAATTTTTAATTTTTTTCTTTTTTTAATTTGTTCTTTCATTAAAATATGAAAACAAATGCTTTTTTCATCAATTATAATTGGAAATTTAGGCATTGAACAATGCTAATTGAAAAAATTTCATTGACATTGGTCAATTGTAATGCCAACGAAATTAATTGGTCCATTCAATTAATTAGTGCCAAGTATGACAGTTGTACAGTATAGAGTTTGTATAAATCCGATCAGTACTCGCTAAATTTTACAATGTAATTTGATATAATGTCCATTTCGCAGTTTTCTAAACCATTTTCCAATTTATTTGGGATAATTTATCCATCATTTTGGAATAGATAAGGGCAACGAGAATAAAATTGGAAAAAAAACTTTGATTCTATTGTATTGTCCTTCACTGTACGTCTCGTCGTCGATTACGCAGTGGGTATATTTTCTTATAAAATTTGAATTTCACTTTTTTGCCCTCGTTTTTACCTCAGAGTTCTTTGTTGCATTCCTATCTTGAACTTTTTAAACTTGAAGCATATTTACACATACACATATGGTCAAAATAATAAGTACAGCCTGAAATATTTTTTTAAAGGCTCGTAGCCGAAAATTTATTTAAATTAAAAGAAAAAGAAAAACAAATACTATTTTGTTTTGTTATAACATTAGAATTAAAATAAATACTAAAACAATAACAAAAAACAAAAACTAAATTCAGTCTTGTTTAAAAAGTAAGTAATTAATCTAAAAAAACATTGGACAAAATAATAAGTACAATTAGTTAAAATAAGCAAAACAGTAAAAAATTCAATTTCGTTAAAAGCCGGTATATTCACCATTATTTTGAATTTTTTTGTTGACTCTTTTTGGCATGCTGGCAATAAGCTTCCTGTTTTTTGAACAAAATTTCATAACTGATACTTATTTTTAAAAACATCCCTTCCAATTCTTTGTTGTAACTCTCCCCAAAGTTTTTCGGTGGGGTTTAAGTCCGGAGATTGACTTGGCCAGTCAAGAAGGGCCACATGATTGTCTTGGAACCAATCCTTTACCAACTTAGAAGTATGCTTTGGATCGTTATCCTGCTGGAATTTCCATCTAAGAGGCATACTTTCGTAAGCATAGGTCAACATCGTATTTTCCAAGATATCTTTGTAGTGGAATCTGGTCAGTGTCGTGCTTGACCGTCTTCTTTGTACAGCGAACATGGAATTCCTTACCCTTAGGGCGTCGAACATTCCGGGCACAGTCGTTTCCAAATAAATTAATTTTTGTTTCATCGCTCCACAAAATGTTTTGCCATTTTTTTCACCATCTGCTCCGGACCAATTGGAATGACTTCTTGCAAACGCCAACCCAGCCTTTAATTTTTTTTTGTCTAAGCAAAGGGACTCTTCTGGCTATCCGTCCTGGTAAATGCGTTCTTGTAGTCTACGACGAAGCGTTCGCGATGAAATTACATTTCCAATATCTGCTGAAATCGCTCTTGAAGACATCGTTCTTGAAGACAATCGCTCTTCGCAAGATATCCGTTGTTTTTGAAGTTTTTTTGGGTCTTCCGCGAGTTTCGACGGGCTTTTTAGGCTTTAAAGCATTTTGTACAAAAAATAGCGACCGATTAATAGTTTCTGCTATAGAACGAAGACTTTGGCCACTTTCTCTTATTCTTGAAACAATGTTTCTCTCCTCCGGAGAACAATGACTTTTTCGACCCATCGCTGATTTTTTTTACTGTATATTTTGTTATGAACAAAGATAAACTACAGTAAAATAACTAGCCTTTCCAAAAACTACAGCAGACTGCGAAAATATTAAAGAATTCAGAAATATATTTATTATTTTGACCAAGTACTGAAATCACACGTGTACGAAACTACAGAGCTTCGAAGAATTAATTCCCTAATTCCCTTTTTTTGAACTGAATTTATATTTTGGGAATTAATTCCCGTTTAATTCAAAGAATTAAATTTATTTCGTTTAATTCCCTAAGGAATTAAATTTTTTTCATTTAATTCCCTAGGAATTCAAGTTTATTTCCCTAGGAATTGAAAACTTAAATTCAGGGAATTTAACGAAAAAATGGAATTCCTAGGGAATTAAACGAAAAAAATTTAATTCCTTAGGGAATTAAACGAAATAAATTTAATTACGGGAACGGGAATTCATTTTCAAAATATAAATTCAGTTCAAAAAAAGGGAATTAGGGAATTAATTAGGGAAACTAACACACAATGAAAACAACGGGAAGCCTCAGTTTTATTTTTACTCTTAAAGGCATTGTCATATTAAAGTTATTTAAATAAAACAGAATTGCCATGTTCACTTTCCGTTAAAGTATCTAAAATTAAACATAAAGAAAAAATAAGCAGGTGAACTTATTATTTTGACCATATGTGTACATTAGTTTTAACTTTTCGTACAAAGAAATCGGAACATCAGGTTAACTTTTCTGACATTAACAATATCCTGCGGACATTTTCTTCTTCCCTATCCATATCTCATATCTATGGTTAAGTCCTCTTTGTAACGTTTAATAAACTTGGAAACAGTATCACGGAGTTATTTATGCTGTTTTGCTATTTTTCTATAAGACCAAAATAGATTTTGTTGAAAAGTTTTAATTATTTCAGCACGTACTTTTTTTTTTGTTATCCTCTGTGTTTTAAAATAACGAATAGAAATTAGCAATTAAAACTAATTTAATATCTGACATATTTTTGAAGGGTAACGGGATTAAAAAATAAATATTGAGGGCCCATAAACATAAACGTTTCGGCGAAGACTTGTGGCGGTTTAGAGGGCTAAACCATTAACCACAAATTATGAAAAGTTAATAAAAACTGTTTTTTATTTTATTTAAAACCAAGAAAATTCACACTCACGTGTCAAAATTAAATAACACTTAAGAAATTATTTAAACGAAAGAGAGAATAACAACAATACTATGTCACAACCATGTTGCAAATTATGATAAAAAATAAAACAAAAGATAATAAAGACAACAAAAATAAAACTTGAAAAACAAAAAAAAACAATACCATAATAGCAATGAGATCATCAGGTAAAAATTAAAATGATTTCGATTATTTTGTTTTTAAAAGTCGTGTTAATTACAATATGCTGATGTTGATTTAAAAAAGAAATAAATAAATAAATACTGAACCGAAAATTGACAGAATAACAAAAATTCACTGTCAGTATACTATATGACACGTGTTATTTTGATTTATAATCAAATACTCGTAAATAAAAGATACTCCTTGTTGATTTGAATTTGTTTTTTTGCTTTTAAATACTCGTACATATCTAAATTAAAGGTGTCAATTAAAATTTAATGTTTGAAACCACAATTTATCGACGCCATTTGTAATCAATGAAATTTTTATATGTAACAAATACCGACGTCAATCGTTAGTAGACAGTGTTTATTGTAGCACAAACAAACATTTTGAATCAAATTGTTGAAACTATTAAATTACCGTTATATAGCATTTACCTACACTTACAGCGATAACTTGTAAATTAGATTTGAAATGTTTACTAGAAATAAGAGTATTATAAAGTCCACAATGCAATTCAATATCAATTTAAATTTTACTAATACAAACCCTATTAGACAGTCCCAACTCTGTCGGTGTAACGTTATTATTTATCGTAATTTTAAAACAGTTTTAACCCTTAAGAGAGTACAACTTTTTCTTCATTTTGAAGCCATATTTTCAATACCTAGCATTGGCAAATAGTTTTAAACTGGTGTTTTGCCTGTGGCTTTTGGTAAAACAATTATTGGGAAAGCACGTTTTACAAAAGTTGGCAAAGCGTTCGAAATGAGTGTTTTCAGAGTGTTTTTTCTTTGTACCATTGTTAACCAACGCTTTTGCCAGTGCTTTGTTTTTGTACCATCGGCAATTTCTAAGTGGGTATCAAAGAAACCAAATAATATTAGGTTTGTTTTTTTCGAATTTTTTATCATACTACTTGTAAAAAAATGACTATCCGTACTTATCTGAATTTTATTTTATTTTTGGAAACAAATAAAATTTCAACATTTGGAGTCGGCTTTGTACAAAAGCTGTTTTCCGGCGAAGGGAACGCGAAATGGAGCAATTATCTTATGTGCTCTGCTCTACATTTACTATTCTAGCTTTTGTTATTTTTAATATTTTATGAAATAAAAAATACTAAAATTTCAAATATTTTTATTGCAAATATTTTTGTTTACATTTGATAGAGAATACCCAAGAATTTTTAAGACTTGGTAGCATTTTTATAACTATTAATTTTTAAGAAGCTAAATTTATAACTACGATACTTAAAAAGTTTATAAATGCTTAAATTTGTATGGAATATTATGGTATATAAAATTCGAAAAAAACAAACCTATTGTAACAACTACATAGTCAATTGATATTTTTTCTATAAGAAATTATAATCTCATAAAGTGCAAAAAAAAACTATAGCTGTTGCTAGCAAGAATATAGAAACGTGCAATAACATTATAAGGTTCATTGCAACATAATGTAATTCATTCACCTAAAAAAACGAGTTCAGGAATTTGTTTTTTAGTTGGCATTTAAAACGTTTGCCAAATTTGCCAATAAATCTTAACAAAGAATTTCGTAAGAATAAATTCTAAAGAAAATTCTAAGATTTTCTTTGTGATTTTTTGTTTATCTATGTATTACAAAGAATTTGCCAATTTTGGCTATAATTGTTTGTAATAGAAAAACCAATAAAATGTATTGAATGAAATATGTCTACATACTAAAAACTATTTAATACTATATTGGATGTAGTAATTTTTTTTTTTTTTTTTAATTTTCTGTATAGGAAATTATCTTAATGGATTTAAGCATTTGCCAATCTTGAGCAGAGCTTCGAAAGTCTTAATTCAGTTTAAGCTTAAATCACAAAAAATTTAATTCAGATTTTAAAAATGTGCATGTACAATTCCGTTAAACCATTCGTAAAGAATTCATTCATAAGCTTCATTCACAAAGCTTTAATAAGAATTGAATGAATTCCCAACTTGAATCATTCAAATCGCATGTTCATTCATCATTTTACTAATTGAATGAAGAAATTTTATTATCATTCACTTAGTGCAGTGTAGCATAAAACTAACACATAATCAAAACCAAAGCATACAAGTTGTAACAAGGCATACAATAATATTTATCTATGTTAGATGAATTTTAAACGTTTTTCATTTGTATTATGCTAATATTTCAGCAATTTCATTTGGCTAAATGAATGAAGAAAAACATTTTGCATTCACCTTTTTACTAAGTGAATTCAAGTAAATTTGGTTTCATTCAATTAGAATTCAATATAAATAGAATTAATTCATATAATTTAAAGCTTTTGGGAATTAAGTTATCGAATGAATTCCATAAGAATGCTATTACGGAATGTAATTTAACCCAAATTAAATTAAATTTTAAAAAGTGAATGAAAGAATTAAGCCTTTTAAACCTTTGGTCTTGAGTCAGTTTTTGTCCCCGGGATTTTAATAATCCAGTATAACCAAACAAAAAATTTATAAGATTCTCTGCATCCCCTTTTTAAGTCGTTCTTTTATAAATACCTTGTTGAAAAAAGATTCATTTACCGTCCACATAACGTGGCCGGTCCTTGGGGCAAGGGACCGATCCTTGGACCGGTTATTTTATATGAAAAGGACCGATAACTTTTACATAATATTCTCTGAAGAGTGGGTCAATTGTCCCTTGTGACGTTTCAGATAAGCCGGCCATAGAACTGACTCAAAAACTGTCACAGAACTGACGCAAAAGAACCTATCAGATAACTAAAATGAACTTATCACAGAACTGATGCAAACAAACTTGTAATAGGCTTATCTGAAAGAACCGCTTTCTGAGAAAGTTCTTAAAATAAAATAGTTATTAATTAATGACTTTTTTATTTCATTCAAATTTCTAATCAATAATAAAAATCAAGTTCATTAAATTTTATTACAATTCAGTAAAAAAAAAATGATGCACTAAAGCAAATATTTAAATGAGGTAGATCATATTAAAATTATAGGTAATCCATAAAGTAAAAAATATTATTTTTTTAAATTGTATCAAAATAATATCGATTAAACTTCGGTTCTAAGTTTATTTATTACACAATTCATGATTTTTTTAGCCGAATAATTTTTTATTTCATAAAATAAATAAAAAACTTATTCTTAATAAAATAATAATTTTATCTGTATAATAAATTTGAAGTTTCGTTTTTTACAAATTAAGGAAAATTTTATTAATTAAAGAAGTTAGGAAATAAGTGGTTACCCTACATTGTGAAATAGTTGGTCATATTGGAGATATAACTTTTTACCTCGGAAAATTTTCTATTCAGTTGGAAAAATATTCTAAACAATTTAATAAATAAAATATTAATATAAAAAAGACTAAATCAAACCTTATTTATTCAATTACCAGTAAGTGATTACTTTGCAAGAATATATAAGTACTTCTATAGCTTATTACCAGTAAGTCATCATTTTGTATTTTAAAGAAATGTAAAAGGTAATGACCTATCATTACTTGATAATCCGTTTGGTAATGACCTGGGTAATTGAGATGAAAAAAAGTTCATTAAATTTTATTAGAATCCAATAAAAAAATTATAAAATTACAATCCATAAATTAAACGAGTGAAAAGGTTAAAGTCGGCCATGCCGACTATACAATACCCTACACCAGTCTGGTTAAAAGCCAACTAATGTTTGGATCCGAAATTCGAATGGGTTAAAATGGGACTTGTGTCAAAATTTTCTATAATGTGAGTCAGCGAACCAAATTTCATTAAAATATCTTAATATTTGCGACCTGCAGTTTGTAACCAAGCCAATTTTGGGGGGACCCGTATATGGGCACTAGGTCTAAACATAGACCAGTGTTAACGAAAATCAATAGGCTTCGTCCTTGGGCTGATATAAATCGGTGTACCGAGTTTCATCGAAATATCTTAATATTTGCGACCTGTAGAGTGCGCACAAGAATGCATGGACAGACAGACGGACGGACAGACGGACATCGTTAAATCGAAATAAAAAAAAAAATCTGAGTCGATCGGTATACTATAAGGTGGGTCTAGGACCAATATTTTTTGGTGTTACAAACATCAGCACAAACTTATAATACCCTGACCACGTAGTGGTGTAGGGTATAAAAATATTCCAAGTTCTAATATGATATTGTCATGTTAGATTTTATTTGTTGTTTTAAAAATACATAAATTTCAGTTCATTTTATGCCATGGTACTAATATTTCGGTTCGTATGATTAATATTTAATATAGTTATATTGTATATCACTCATACGTAAATATTTAAATCATTCAAGTCTGTTTTGTGCCATATTAATAGTATAACGATGCGTATGATTAATATTAAATATAATTTTAAAATGTTACTCATACGTTAAATTATGATTTTCCACAAATAAATAGCACATTAACTATAATGGCAACAAACTGGAAAATACTTGTAAAAACAACACATTAACTTATTGGTCAGTAATGTGTCTTTATTAATGTCACACATTTTAAAAGAAGAATACATATTTGTTTGCTTAAAATAAAATTATTGTGTTGATGCAATTTAATGAAGCTGTCTTTTCGTTTTCTTTATAAATTTTTAAAATAAAGTCATATGTCAACGACCGTACGCGTTTGTATTAAAATACGCATGGTAAAATGTATTTATTTGATAAATAATTATGACAATTTGTTGTATTTTGTTTATTAACAGGGCTGTTAACTTTACGTTACATTACATTTGTTGTAGTATATCATAAATTGTCATATTATGTACGTACTTTTTGGTTGATCACAGCCAAAGGACGTGTTTAATTTAAATATACGTGACAAATACAATAAATAGATTTCATTTTGTCACTGAAAATTAAATGAAAATTTGTAATTTCTTTTTTTTTTTTTTGTCTTGTCGTCTACACAAATGAATTAAATCATGCAGTGAACATAAAATTGCATCAAAAAGGCAAATTGCAATTAAAAGAATAATAAAAAATTGCTTGAAATGGTTGAAAACAATACAAAATTATATATAAAAAAATTTTACAATTTATTGGTTTTTACGGTTAATGTAAAATATTAACATTACAACAAGTCATTCATTCGCATAAAGACAGATACGTATTATAAACAACATAAAAAATTTAATGAATGTTGCAGTTTCAGGGTTAATAAACTTTAATTTAAACAGAAAAACTTTACATTTACTTGTTAAGAAGGACAAATGAAGAAATAGGATATTTACATTAACCTTATGGGATTTTTCCAACCATTAATAGCATTAATACAATTAAAAGTGCTAACTAAACGCCTGAAAATTATTTAACAAATTCTGAAAAATAATTTTCTGTAGGCTTGTCATTCACTCATCACGAAAAAAGAAATTTGGTTGGGATGAGCATATTCAAAGAGTATCATATATTTTTTGGTTTATGATTGCGACAATCATATTATTACATAGTTGTGACAATTATGCAAAAACCCGTAGTACTTTTTGAACCTACACAAAATTTATTTTTCCGTACCCAGGAAAATTTTTTACAATCCCTAGCCAACCACAGCTATTCTACAACTGGTTCCACTGCAAACGGTTCCATTGAACTGGTTCCGGAACTAGTTCCTGGGATCCTATATGGAAGGTATTGTTGACGTTGAATCAGTTCTAGAACAAGTTCCAGAACTGCTTCTAGGGCAACCGGTTGTGAATGAAAAGTACCCAGGAAATTTTTTTACAATCGGTTGCCAATCAGACCATTTCTGTAACTGGTTCCACTGCAACCGATTCCATGGAACTGGTTCCGGAACCAGTTTCAGGGGTCTCATATGGAAGGTGTGACGGTCGTAGAATGAATTCTAGAACTAGTTCCAGAACTGATTCTAGGGCAACCGGTTCCACTTTGGAGCTATAGAAGTGGTTGCTTTTGGGACAATTTCAAACAAAAATAATCGGTGTTAGAATTGACAGTAGAAGGGCAGCTATTGTGCAACCGATTCTTTGGAACAGAAAATTTTCCTGGGTAGGTATTGTAGAACCGATTGTTTGGAACAGAAAATTTTCCTGGGTAGTGTCAAGTGGCCAATAATGCACAATCGGTAATCGGCCATAATTTGGGCGATTACCGATTATTACCAACTCGAAAAAGCCCAAACAACAACTATATTCCGTACGAGAACGCTTTAGCGCCATTTTGCTTTATAACTTAAAATATAACTGTTTCTGTTCTTGAACCGAACGAAGAACACCTCACCTTAATTGTATTCTTTCTGTTAGGATTACAACCCACATTTTGAAATAAATCTATCAAATGATTACGAAAATAAAAATTATTTGTAGATGCTTTTTAAAAGCTAGAATAAAGGTGTTACCCTTTTCTCCCCACCTTTCCCTTTAGTCGTATTTTCAATAAAATATTTTCAATTAAACTGATTTTAATCAAATGCATTGTACATTTTTTTTATAAGCTTTTTAAAGAAATTTTATTAGAATTATTCAAATTTTGTTCCCTTCTTTGGAGTCACCCTGTAGTTGCTTATTTTAAATAAATTCTTTATTAATTTATTTCTCATTGTTATGAAAGCTTATTAAGAATTATAAGTAAAATTTACATGTATATTCATTATTAATTTTAATTAATTCAAAAGCTTTTGTAAATTTGTTCAAACTTTAGCTATTATTTTTGTATTAATAATAACTGCTATTTGTTCTAGTCACCCATAAATTTATCTATGATTTTTTAGTGTGTCTTTCGATAGTACTCGTCGTAGTGAATACTGAAATGTATGCCAAGTCTAAAATATATTTTTTTTTATATAAACTTGTATATTGTATGTCCTTGAGTTTTTTTTTTAAAGTGCTTTAAAAGTTACTAACAAACAATTTGAAATAGAATTTTGTATGAGTTCAGTAAGATTATGTATGGTGTAAAATCTTTGTCTAAAAAAACAGCTCAATCACAATTTTAGTTTAAAATTCTAGTTTTGAAAAGATTTTGTTTTTTTTATTATGTCAACTTTAAGTGGTTAGATTGGTGTAGGTATTTGTTTTTCATAATTAATTCTTAAGGTGTTACAAGAATTCAAGGTGATTTATAGAATATTTTTCCCTTCATTTTGTTTTACTATTTTTAAGAACAAAACTTTTTAGGTTACGCTTTTAGTAAAAAAGCAAAAATTATTAAGAAAACATATAATAGACTCAAAATTCTTCTATGACCAATTAAAATGGGAGGTGGAAATAAATATTTGAATTTAAAAAAAATTTAAATATAAACATAACATTTTGAGATGAAGATAGTATTCATATAAAAATGTAATAGGGTATTCCCATTCTAAGCTTCTAACTTAAATTTTTTTGCTTAAAAATTATATTTTTATATTTAAGCACCTTTTATGCAAAAAAAAGTTCTTTTATCGTTCATCTGTCCACATAAAATGAACGACCCAGCTAATCAAACTACAGGGCGCAATACTATAGAGAATTTGATAACAGTTGGTACATACATACATAACTTTGTAGTACATCAAGGACGAATACTATTAAAAATGGTTGAAAGTTAATAAACTTTGGTTCTAAACATATCAGCCAGAATTGATATTTAGAAGATAAATATAAAAACTAGAAACTTTAGTCAGAACAAACTCAATATACCCTGTACCACAGAGTGGTGTAGGGTATAAGAAGTTCACACTATTAAAATGTCAACAAAAATTGCAAAACTAAATTTTTTCAAAATGAAATTTTAATAATTTTTTTTATTTTTTTTCCAATACATATACGAGTAATTTGAAATTATTTCAATAATATCTAATAACTTCTAAATATTTAAATTATTAAAAACCAAAATTTTCTCAATTGCATTTAGTTTAATTTCTAGTATTATTCACCTATTATTTGAATTGTGTAATCTAACACTTTATTTTATTTATTAGTATCAATTTTTTATTTTAATGTATTTTGCATTTGTTCAATTGACCTGAAAAACTTGTTCGATCAATTGTTTAAATAATTTTTTGTTACCATATCTACATATATACTACAAATTTTTTTTTTATTATTTCATGCTTATAATTATGTATCTCAAATTACACGATTAAAACAAAAATATAAACATGCATTGCAAAGCAAAAACAATAATGCTCACTACTCACATAATATTTTTTACAAATTTTAATTTTATTTTTATTGCATAAAACTTACACATATAATTTATAATTTTTACTATAGCTTGCATAATTTCTAAACATATTGTAGTTTTTCAATAACACCGTGCAACAAATAACAAATTTTTTTCATGGACCAAAAAAAAAACTCGGTAGTAGGCATATTAAACTAGAGATCATATAATACTTTCCATATCAATTTCCAGCTAAAAAAAGGCATGATTAAAAAAAATGCGATAAGTTTTTAATTTTTCCAAAAAATGTGTGAAATACGAGTGCTTAAATATTGATCAATTTTCTCAAAATTTGGTCCAGAGCACCGTGAAAAATGTATTAAATTAGCAAAATTCCAAACTATATCCACTTAGCGATTATTTATTTGTCAAAAGAAAGGTTTTGGTATCCATATTGCCCTTTTTAGAACACATTGTTTCCATCACATGGAATTTCTGATAAAACGCGAACAATCGCGAATTTCAAAAAAATTTTAAACACGTGTTCATTTAAATCGACTATAGATTATGACATTTCAATCACAAACATCTCCGTACAAAAAAAATCAAAAAAATTTTTTTTTATGGAATATGCTTGAACATGTTATATATACCGCTGGACGCGCCTCAAATAAACCTTTCATATGATACCCATATTGAGTATGTTGTCTTAAGCTAATATGCAAAATTCCCATAAAAACTAAAAAAAATACCTTTTTACAAAATGGTACAGCTCGTGAGATGTCATTTTGAGATTCCCCGAAATATTTTGGGAATCATCATAAAACAAACCAAGGCTTATTTTCAGGTGCACTTTTTTTACTTTTATTCTGTCCATATAAGGTCGCTCTAATATACATATATATTTATAGAGTTTGCTGTTCAGTTTTATTCGAAACCGAAACCGCGGTTTTTCAACCGAAAACCGACGAAAATAAATCGGTTTTAATAAATACTTTAACACTTAAAATAATTAATTAAATTGCATCATAGTGTACAATTAGAATCCAAAAAGACTCATAACAGCTCTAAGAAATCATAACTACATGATTCACTACACTTTTATGATTCACAATTATTTATGAGCATTATTGTAAAATTTAGAATTTTCTGAGCCATTATGAGTCTTTTATGATTAATTTTTGAGACATTTATGAGCAATGAAAACATTTTTGAAAAATTTTGAATACACCCAAAGTTTGAGCACCCTCAAATTGATAATATTTTAGAGTCTTTTCCGAGTCATAATTTCTGAGCTCTCACAAAACTATTCACAACTCTGCCTGGCTTCGCCATTCCAGCCATACAACTCCCGAGGGCCTTTATGTTGAGCTTTTTGCCGCGCATAACCACCTAGCGCAACTAGTGAATGAACCAACGCACATTCCGTGCGTTGAAGGTGAACACCAGAATACTCTTGACCTTTTCCTTACTTCACATCCAGACAAATATGAAGTAAGAACACTTGCACCTCTCGGCAATTCGGATCATTGTACCATTTCCGCATCTTTTTCAATCTCCGTCCTTCGAAACGTTTCGACAACAGCTGCGAAACGTTCAGTTTTTATTTACGAAAAAGCACGTTGGGATGAGCTCAACGATTTTTTCCGGCATTTTAATTGGAAACTATGTTTCCTTGACGACAACGTAGATGCCGCGGCGATAATGGTTGAACAGGTTATATTGCTTAGAATGAAATCTTTCATTCCTTCGAAGCAAATTTCGGTTAAACCAAAAGATAAATGTTGGTTTAATCAGACTTGCAGGAACGCAGTCAGATCCAGAGAGTTAGCGTTCAATAATTGGCGGGATAATAAGAACGCCAATACTGATCTGCTTCGCAAACGGGCGAGATATGAGTGTCTTCGTACTAAAGTTCTTTCTGCTCCACGGGGTAGTAAGAGCTTTTGGTCATTCGTTAAAAGAGTAAAGGATAATGCTAGTTCAACTATCCCAACTCTTATAAAGGATGACCAAATATTCACTGAACCGATTGATAAAGCTAACCTTTTAGCTGAGATGTTTGCAGGTAATTCATTCCTGCCGGAAAGCGATCAACCACTGCCCGAGCTTGAAAGAGTGTCGAGTACTATGCCTAAGATATTTTTTAGAGCTCGAGCAGTTAAAAGGGTTCTTGCTGACCTCAACGTAAATAAGTCATCGGGGCCAGATGGTATACCAGCACTGGTGCTGAAACAGTATTCTTCGACGCTAGCTCGTCCATTGGCAAGCCTTTTTAGTGCTTCGTATTATGCGGGAGTTTTCCCCTCGTGCTGGAAGGTTGCCAATGTCCAGCCAATCCCTAAAAAGGGTGCGGCTAACAACCCTGAAAATTACCGCCCGATCGCAATATGCTCTGCGCTCTCAAAGGCGATGGAGAGTATGGTTAATTACCATCTTGTGAATTATTTAGAGTCCAACTCACTTCTTAATGACCGACAGTATGGCTTCCGCAGACGTCGTTCTACGGGAGACCTGTTAGCGTTCCTCTGGGAGCGTTGGAGTCGGTCCATCCACCGTTTTGGTGAGAGCAAAGTGGTTGCTCTGGATATTTCAAAGGCCTTTGATCGTGTATGGCACGGGGCGCTTATTTCGAAGCTTATTGCGTTTGGTGTGGGTAATGACTTTCTCAGAGATCGCACTATTCGTGTTGTTATAGATGGGGTCTCATCCGACGAGTTTCAGCTGAATTCAGGCGTACCTCAGGGTTCTGTTCTTTCTCCTTCCCTATTTCTTATCTTTGTCAATGATCTTCTTGGTCGAATTTTCAACCCTATATAGTCTTTCGCAGATGACAGCAACATTTGTCATTCATTTTCCTTCGATCGTAGGCCAAGCCCTGAGGAGATTGGGGGCAAAAGGCAGATTATGAATGACACACTGAATCGTGACCTTTCTACAATCTCTGAGTGGGGTCGTGCGATTAAGGTCGCTTTTAATGCACGCAAGACCCAATGTTGTATGTTGACCCATAGGGCTGTGAGGTCAACACTGTCATCTGTACATATGGGTGATATTGATATTGAGGAATCGGATACTCTTGATGTTCTAGACATGAAAATTCAGTGTGATGTCCGTTGGAATAAACATGTTTTTCAAGTGTCGAAGGAAGCATTCAAGTGTCTAGGTTTTTTACGTCGATGCAAGAAGTACTTCACACCATCCGATTTACTCACTATTTATACCACCTATATCCGACCGAAGATGGAATACAACTCCCATATATGGGCAGGAGCTTTGAAGTATATTTTGGAGCTTCTGGACCGTGTGCAAAGGAGGGCGTCGGCGCTTATCAATGACAATAGGGTATCCAGCTCTATTTACTCATTGGAGCATCGTCGGAATGTGGGTTGTGTGACCCTGTTCTATCGATATTATCATGGGAAGTGCTCAGCTAAGATAAGTGAACTTGTCCCCAAAGCCCAAGTTTTTATTCGTAATACTCGCTTATCAAGTAGAGCGCATCCGTTTGTAGTCGATTGTCCAGTGGATCCCACGACGCATTATAGAGAGAATTCGTTTATCAGTCGCACTAGCCGTATGTGGAATAAACTCCCCTCAGAAGTCTTCCCTGTTACTTACAATGTTGAGAAATTTAAATCAAATATTCACAAACACTACTCCCTCTTTCCTCCTCCTCATAACCTATTTTCCTAATACCAACACAATGCACTGCGTTAATAGGGGGGCATCCCCTGAGTGTTGGTCCATCAAAAAAAAAAATAAATAATTTTAGAAAAAAAACGAGTATAAAAGTTAAAGTCGGGCATGCCCTTGTGTCAAAATTTTCTTTAAAATCATAAAAGAAGGGATAATCGAAAATATAGTCCATATGGGCGATAGGTCCAAATATGGACCGATCCATGTGAGTAAACGAACCAAATTTCATTGAAATATCTTCGTATTTGCCACCTGCAGCGTGGGGGTACCCCTATATTGGCACTAGTTCTAAACATGGACCGATTTCAACCAAAATCAATACACTGATAGAATTTTCGTTCATACTACTAGTGAATCGATTTCATTAATCTGAATTCATTGAGTTAATGAAAAATTTTCATTGAATTAATGAAAAATTCATTAATTACATGAATTTTTTCATTATATATTTTCAACTAACCCGTAAGATATGCTATAATTTTTATAAGGGTTTTGAATTTGCTAATTACTAAAATAGATATATGTTCATAGGGTTGCAAACTGAAATTATTTAAATATAAAAGTCCAAATAATTACATTATTTTATTTTTGCTATTTAGATGAATCGGTAACGCGGTAATGTTTACATTCTGGTGATTTCGGGTTCAAGTCGAGTTCAGGGAGATGTCAAAAACGTTATAAAAACAAAAAAGAAATATATGTACAAATAAAAATTAATAAAAAAAAAATAAACAAATAAAAAAGTAACGCAAAAAAATATATTTTTTTCAATTAGTTTTCATTTAATGAATACGTTTCATTGATTTAATGAACGCGTTCTTTGGGGATTTTTCAATGAAAAAAATCATTGGATTAATGAACAGATTCATTAATACTATGCACAAAATTCTATCAGTGTAGTGGTCGTCCTTCGACGTAAGTCGGTGTACAAAAGTTTATCAAAATATCTTAATATTTGCGACCTGTAGAGTGCGCACAAGAATGCATGGACAAACAGACGGACGGACGGGCGGACAGACGGACATCGTTAAATCGAAATAAAAAGTGATTCTGAGCCGATCGGTATACTATAAGGTGGGTCTGGGACCAATATTTTTTGGTGTTACAAACATCAGCACAAACTTATAATACCCTGACCACGTAGTGGTGTAGGGTATAAATACACCAAAAAGTGAAGTGTTTTAAGAGATGTTGAGTTTTATCAACGACTATATAGACTAAAGACAAACCACCAGCCTCAACTGCTGTTAAAAAGTCTCTTTAATTTTATATGCAAACTGGTTTTAAGAGAAACAGTTTTTAGTGTTTTTTTTAACGCGTATTAATATTAATAAGAAAAAAAAACAATAAAAATAATTAATTAAAAATACCACTTTTTCACGTTTTTTGTTATTTTACATTGAAACTCTCTTAAAACCAGTTCAGTTTTTCAGATGAGAGCCGTGGATAGTGCCTGGTTTTATATATTCAGTTCAGATTTTCACCGCGTATTTTTCAAAAAGTCCTATTTCGTAGTCCGCGAAATTTTTAGAATTTTACCTTTATATTGTTAAACCAAATTGCTAAATTTTAAATTTAAACTTTTGAAAATACAGCTTTAGTTGCCTACAAAAGAATAAAAAAATTTAATTTATAACGAGCTTCCGCGTTTTTTTTTTTTCTTCTCCCACAAAGGTCTCGAAACGGCGTTATTGCCTTTATTCGAGTGAGAAATTCAATCGAATTTTAATAAAATATATAAATAAATAAATTGTTTTAAAACAATTCTATTAATGACACAAGAAAACCGAAAAATAACCGAAACCGCGGTTTAATAATTTTTAAAACCCGAAATCGCGGTTTCCAAATTCTTCGGTTTTTAGCAAACTCTATATATTTATTATAAATTTTTCATCATTTTTATTTTATATATTTTTTAAAATAGTATATTTTTAAAAATTAAAAAGTATTGAACGTAAACAAATTAATTACAAATATAAATAAAATATTTAAAGAAATGAAAAAAAAACTAAAAAAATTAAATTGAACTGTTTGGAAATAAACTGTGTCGTAATCGTTGATCGTAAAAACCATTAAAATAAAAAAGTATAAAATTTTAATTGAAAAAAACACAATAAATGCAAAGTAAAAGTTCGTTATGATATGAAAAATTTTTAATTAACATGTTGCAACGAAATTTTTTGTATGTAAAAAAATGTTTTAATTTGCTTTTCCGAGTTTCATAATTCACCTCGAGTGGCATGAGATGTGTAGTTTATCTATTAAGTGAGTACTCTCTGCTTTGATACCGATTTGCCATCATAGGACGGATATAAATATTAAAAAAAAATTACTTAACTTCTTTTGCGTCCTTAACTTACTCAATATATATTTCATTTATAGTTTCACGTGGATATCAACTTTTTTTAGATCCAACAAGCACTGTTGCACAGTGTAATCACACAATAATAATTCACCCGAAAAAAATGTATGCAATAGCATAATTAATTTCAAATAATATTAAAATAATTAAGGAAGTTGTTGTTATTTTATTACAATGCACAACCATTTTAATGAATTGTAGGCAAAATCCATATTTTTGGTGGACTTTTGATATCGATATCGTTTCGAATTCATAAGGATATCATTTCGATGATACGTTTGTCCGAGAATTGACGATTAAATTAGAACAAGCAAATGTGACTTTTTGAGAAAATTTATCGTTATTTCTAAAAATTATGATATTATGAATTCATATTTTTGTATCATAAACGATAGCAAATATGATACTTAATATGAATTCGTTAACGATACTGTATCGTTTTATTGTTTATTGGGATTGTTTATTAAGATGTGCACCATTGTAGCATAAAAAAATTCAATAAAAGATGGCTGGTATAATTTAGAATTCAGAGTAAAACTATTTGTTGTTGCATTTATATTAAAGATTTATATTCTCTTTTGAAAACACTATTAAGCTCAATTTTACAAAAGATTGTCTCCCTTTGCCGCAGCTACAAATAGCTTACCAAAATAGAAACTCTTTGGGAAATTTAATTGTTTTATCGCTCGATACTGTTTGTGAACATTGCCTCTACTACCCATTGTATAAACCAGGAAACTAAGAAAACAAACTTTAATTAAGCATCGTTCTAGCAAAATACAGCGTTGCATGCAATTAGTAGTATGAATATAGAGTTGTTCAGAAATAGTGACCAGATTGAAAATTGGATTAACTGTTAATCAAACAGATCAAAATATGGTTTAATCGACTTGTTTAGTGCACGATTAAGCACCCTTTAGAAAAACGTGTATCTCCGAGTGCTTTAAAACTCTACACACAAGCTGGCTTACTTTACCCAGGGTATGGCCGCATTGTAATGGCCCAGAAGCCATTATACTTCGTAAGTACACACAAGTATAGTGGCATGTAAGTTAGACAAAATTTTTGAAAATTTTCAAAAATTTTGTGTTTCATATACAATTGAAGGTATCCCATATCGTAAGTACGCACAAAATGAAGTACACCAAATCGATTACTTGTGTGGCCTTACACGTTTCTCTAAAGGGCAGTTAATCCGAATTTTACTAGATTAATTTCTGTGTGTGTGTTGGGTATTAGAAACAACGACGATATGTAACTTAGTACACTGAGAGAATTATCTGCATGATATTAATGAACTTTTGGATAAAATGTTGTGAACAACTTCATTTTATTTATGAACACTGAATGAAAACGTTTCATTAAAACTAGATTCATAAAATATATGAAGCTTTTTCATCATTAGTTTACTGAATTAAAGTTGTATTTTTTTTGCTCCCACAAAATAAGCACTAGTTTCAAAAAAAGTTCGTAAAAATTAATTCACATAAATAAATGCAAATAAAACCACTTAAAATATGAAATTACACATCAACGAATATAATAACAAAAGATAATCGCAAATAAAAAACAATTAGAGTAAATCAAATCATACTTTGATGATTTAGCGTAGTGTTGCATTTTTTATGCTCGCAACTGTATGTTTTTGTCAGATTGTTTCTATATGATAATTTTCCAATAATCTGTCGGCTGTAGTATTCGAACATGCGCCTATTCCTACATTACAAACGTAAATGTACTAAGCTGCGACCGCTTAACCATCTCACCCAAGTAAGACCTTGAATGTAATGTAACTAATTCGTAGTTTTCTTTCCTACTTTTATTTTATTAATATGACACCCTCAATTTATATTTACATATTATTTACTAGCTATTATTAAATTAGTTTTATAAAATCAACAATTTTAATTTCCTGTCAAAAGTTAATTTTGCGAAAAAAAAACATATTTGACACAATAACCTCCACAAAAAAGTAGCAAAACATCTTATTTCTTTGATGATGTTATTTGCTAACCAAATTTGATACAATTATTATATAATTATACATTTGACATTGATTTTATATATAATTTTATGGTTAAATTTAGCGGAAATTCACAAACACTTCACAAATGCTTACACACAAAAACAAATAAGGAGTGCGCGATGAAAAAGTGTTCTCATACACATAGCTGAATAAAAAATGATTGAAATAAGTTAAAATTAAAAGAAAAACTATAAAGAAGAATATTCTAACTAAATATATGAAAATATAGAAAGTCCGAAAAAACAATTTTTGTATTTTTTAATGCAAAAATTAAAATAATTGTTGAAAATGGGCACACCACGGCTAAAATCTCATTCAAATATTTATTTTGTTTTGAGTTTAAAATTAGTTGTTTTTACAAAATGTATTGACAACAGACATACATATAAATAGTACCCAAAGGGTACTTTTATGTAATTGTTGCTTTCAAAAAGGAGTTGATTTATAGCTGGTTTTACCAAATCAGACAGTTCATATACGAAAGTACAAAATTCTCGTCCCGTTGATTTTTTGTACCTTATGTAATGTCTCGGTTTGAGTAAGAAAGTTATCATTTTCTTATTGCGGACAACTGAAGAGTAGAGTGATGTCTACGAAACAATTGTATTGTCTATCATGAAAATGATCAACCCTTTTTGAAACAACAAATAAAAATCTAATATGACAATATCATATTAGAATTTGGACTTGAGGTGGAAGAATATTCTAACTAAATATATGAAAATATAGAAAATCCGAAAAAACAATTTTTGTATTTTTTAATGCAAAAATTAAAATAATTGTTTAAAAACTATAAAACTATAAAAAAAAACATTCAAAAACTATTTGTTGTTGCATTTATTTTTATAGATTTATATTCTATGTCATTTTTTAATCTCATGATTAGGGAGTGCATCCCGGGAAATTAGGTATTTTTCAGTTCCCGAATTCCCGGGAATTTGGAACGGGAATCTCGGGATTTCAAAAAATGCAGTTTAAAATAATAAAGTTAATTATTAAAAATATACTTATACAAAATTTTCCAACACTTTGAAAATAGTAAAAATCTTACATTATGCTTGCTCATTTACTTACAAAATTGTAGTAAAAGTAGTAAGATTTTCGAGTAAACGAACAAACTGATTAATTTGTGTACTTGATCGAACTTTTTAAGTTAATTTTTGTTTTAACTGGCAATAAAGAACTTAAAAATTTATTTTTTTTAAGAAAACCACTCAACTAAATAGTGTTTGTATAAAAAATTTTGAATCGCACTTATTCTGTACAGAATAAAAGACAAATTTGTCGATTGATTTTAAAAAATTTTCAAGTAAGTTAGAATTTGTTCATATTTTTTTTTACGAACAAGTGTTTTTGGCAGGGGTATGGCATCACCAAAAACAAAAGTTTTAACGACATCGTTATCACTAGGTGGCACTTTGTTCAAAAAATTGACAATTTTCTTTTTTTATTTAAATTTAAATAACAAACAACAAAGCAAAAAAACAAACGGTTATATCAAATTTTATTGTTTGAATATATTCCGCCCTTTTTTTCCTTATTTTGAGCAGTTTTTGAGTTTTTAAATATAGGCTCAGCTGATACTAAACTGATACTAAATAGTTGCTCAGGTAATACTAAATTTCAGCGCTATCTACCGGTGAGTAGTGTAAGTTTTTATTTTCTATCTCTATAATTAATAGTTTCTGGTTTTTGGCGTGTTATTCTAAACTATAACAATGACAAAATTGTGACAACACTGTGGTGAATGGTCTGTGTTGTCACAATTTTGTCATTGTTATAAAGTTTAGAAAAGTGGTGTTAGTCTAAATTTTAGTTTTAGTTTATTCACCCTAGTAAAAATGATTTTTATATAATCAGATATGATTTTTATACAATCATTTATGATTTTATACAATTATAACTTGTCAAGTATTGTGAAACATATATTTTTATATGATTATATCAAAAGATATTTAATTATATAAAATTATATTAATCAGATCCACCATTTTCCGGATCAAATCATGTATGGGTAAATATAATTATATAAAAAATATGTTATTTGATCCGAAAAATGGTGGATCTGGTTAATATAATTTTATATAATTTAATATTATTTAATATAATCATATAAAAATATATGTTTCACAATACTCGACAAGTTATAATTGTATAAAATCATAAATGATTGTATAAAAATCATATATGAATACATAAAAATCATTTTTACTAGGGCAGTTTTAAAAAATACATATACAATTGGACTTATCTAATTTGTAATATAAAATTAATTCTTTCCCACTACGAAAATTCCAAGAAAAACCACCTGAGCTTTTTCACGATCATGAAAGTTTGAGGTCTTTAAGACATTTTATTAATAAAAATTTTTAAATTATTATAAAATATTTTATGTTTTATGTACCTTGCGGGATCCCGGGAATTCAAGATAAATGTCCCGCTTTCCCGGGAAATTAAAAAGTGCGGGATTTTGCATTCCCCACTCATGATATAAATTATTTAATTTTATTTAACTTCGATGATTCTTTTTGGTACCAGCTGTACATTTGTTTATAAAATTAGTAATGGTTTTAGATCAGTGGTCGGTAGAAAGAGAGAATGTGAGTGTATTGGTGGTTTACACTGTGAGAAATTAGTTTATCATTTTTAGATTTATTTTTGTATATTAAGAACATGAATTAATGAAGAAATGAAATAATAAAAGCATGAATGAATTAAAGAAATAAAAAAATTAATTCATACTAATTTAATTTTTTAAAATAATTCATAATAAATTTTATTATTACTAAAATATTAATTAATTTAATTTTAAAAAATTATCTATCTGATGGGCCACCAGTAGGCTATGGGTGCCGACCACTGTTTTAGATGCTGATGTGGTCCTCTTTAGTTTTATTTTGACAGGAGCCCAGTATCTCTCAATTGGCCGCAATTCTATGCAGTTTTGGAGTTTGATCTCTTGGTACATAAGGAACATTATTTTGATGTACAATTCTATTGTGCATTTATTCAATTGTAAATAAACCACTCGAATTTGACAAACCGATTAATTTAAAATATTGCATATTTCTCAAATTTATTTTGATCAAGAATAATTATTTTAATTAAAGTTGGAAAAGGTTATTAAGAAAGATGCGTGTTACACTTTTTAATGGCGCACTTCATAATTTCCGTATATGCAGTTTTTGGAGAAGTTACCCAGCAAAATTTCTGATCTCTGAAAGCCGAAATGTAAGGTGTTACTATCCCAAAACCAGTTCTATAATTAGTTCTAGAACAGATTCTAAAGCGAACTGTTCTAGTTTGGAGGAAAATAACTTAGGGAGTGTAATGTTTCAAATCTGGAAATTTTGTAAGAAAAAAACAATTAAATATATAGTTATTTTTACTTTTATTATTTTAACTGATAAATAAGAGTATTAAAAGTATATAAGAACAAAAAAATATCCATTTCATTTTGTGGTCCACTCCGATCTTAGCTTTTTTCCGAATGCCTTCCATTAAGTTTTTGACAGTGCTGTTTGTTATTGCTTTGGATATAACTTTCAACTTTTTTCAAAATCATTGATATAATTAGCAGTCTGTTTGGTCTTCTTTAACTTCGCTTTTATTAGAGTCCAATGCCTTTCAATGGGTCGACATTGTGGAACATTTGGTGGGTTCATGTCTTTTTCAACAAATTTAGTATTATTAGCTCTGAGCAGATTTAAGGTTATTGAAGCATAGTGAGCTGAGCCATATCAGGCCAGAATAGAGTAGATCTACCTTGTTTTTTTATAAAAGGTATTAATCTTATTTTTAGGCGCTCTTCCCTGTACACATCTCCGTTAATTGTACCTTTTGTGTTTTCACCGCATTGGCAAATTCCGTGCCAAACGAGATACTTCAAATCAAACTTTTCAATGCCGATAGATGTTTCAAAATAACGTTTCAGGACTGGATCTACCGTACTTGTTGTCATTTTCAAATCTTTTGAAATAAAATGTACTGCTCGGTATGGATTTTCATTCCATTTGTCGATAATTAATTTTCGTCGTTCCATTTGATTCATAATTGCTGAAAAAGTATCACTCAAAGGAATCAAAATGTTATGTTGACACAATTTCATGAAGTTACTGAATATTTTCCTGTAAAGTTTTTTATTTTAGTTTTAATGATTTAAAATTTCCAGTTTTGAAACATTACACTCCTTATTGCTATGTTAATAGGTCTAACTCCATACAATAAGAACCGGTTGTAGAACATAAATTTCAACCTATGATAAGGCAGTTTAAGCTGTTCTGTAACTAAGTCTTTATATTTTATCTTTTTGCTTCATATTTAAATAATTTTTTTAACGTTTTTATATGAATACCGCATATAATTACTTAAAATTTGGTATAAAAATAAATTTTAAATAAAATTTCTTGCATAATTTTAAAACAAAATTATTAATTTGTATTAATCTGTTTCTTTTTTTCTTCTTTCAGTGCATCTGGAACAAGTGCAGTTGCAATCGATAATAAAATCGAGCAAGCTATGGTAAGTTTAAATCTGTTTTCTTAAAATTTTAAAATTATTTATAATTTTTTTTTTTTTTTTTTTACTTTGTTTATAACTCATTGACTTTAAATAATCTGTTTTAACGCGATAATTATTTGTTTAACTGAAATAAAAACAATTCATAAAGTGATAATTATTATTTTTTTTAAAGGTCACTTACTTTACAAACAATAAACATTCATTTCTTTTTAAAGTGTTATATCAGTAAACAGAAATATTAATAATAAAAAAAATTAATATTTTTTAATCACGAATAAATCACAGCGCCCAAATATATTAAATAAATATTAACATACTCGTACTTATCCATTTCTGTCGATTTTGTTTAAACAAGAACAAAAGAAAAAAATATTGTCACATCTGTTTAAAAATTTATTAAGCTTTTGTGTTTTCCCCGAACACTTTCAACTTTTAACATTGAAAACATGACAGGATTCTTATTATTCTCTTTGTAATGGATGTGTAAACTGATTATAAATACATATTAATAATTTTTATTTATTTAAATTACAACATTTTATGTTGTGTTTATATTTGTTTCACATCAATTACAACTTTTCTTTATTAATATTTATTTTTATATTAATTTTTATTTTTTTGTTGAATATATTGAAATATATTGTCTCATCATTTTACTTGCCTGTGCTGTCCATTCATCCATCAGTCTTTTGGATGGTGTCAAATGCGTCATAATCACATAATTCATACATGTTTGTACATGTAATTTGCGGGTATTGTTCAAATTTGTTGTATGCATATTTTTTGTCTTCCATATAAATATTTATTTTGCAATTATACAAAAAAAGAAACGTAAATATAAATATTTGTATTAAATTTAATTAATGGTATTTTTATTAAAAACAATACCAACTTTTTTAAACTTTCATTAATTTTCTTGAAATTTTTTGAAAATAGTTATTCTCCGGTTACCAAAAAAATTTAAAATCTTAACCTCAAAAGTAAGCATTTTATTAAGATGTCATTCATATAACGATATTTAAAGCTGTAACTTTTTAAATTTTAAATGATTGTTAAGTAATATTCCTTAATTGCAACATTATAGTCATTAATACGACATGATGGGTTAGAATGGAATACAAAAATAACAAGTAATCGTTGAAAAATAATAGCTTTGTAAAAAACATGTGATTTTCGTTGTAACACATAAATAACTAGTAAAAATGTTTGGATTTATTTCTCATCCGGATATTTTTCTTGGTAGTACTTGAAAATGCATTAATTGTCAACCATTGCACTGTGGGCCAGGATCGCCGTTTTTTGGCCTAAAGTACAATTCAGATAAAGGGAAAATATGTTTATATATTCAAAATCTAGGATTGTTGAATATTTTGTGAGTGAAATATTGTATCATTGTGCTTACTCGTTGTTAGTTGGCGAGAGTTCAAAGTCAAAGTTTTTTTAATTTTGTGATATTTTTTATTTTATAATGATACAATAAAAAAATTATAAATAAACAATAATTTGTTCCAAAAACAATCTCAAATTATAAAACTGAAACCAGTTCTAAAAAAAAAAGAAAATAGAAACCTGTTAAGTATTTACGAAAAAAGTAACGAAATTATTAATTTTACCTCAAAAATGTGGGATTTTTTAAAAATCCTAAATTTTCAAGAAAAAGCTCCAAAATGTTCCAATAGATATTTGAAAAACTTGAATGCCAATGTGTTCCCTAAGATGTCTTCTACCTAGGTTTTTGCGACCGTTCACAAACTTTCGAGATTTTGCCCTTTAACTGAAAAAGTACCTTTAGATCTCGCTGATTTCCAGCATTCCAGAGTTTTAGTAAAAACTAAAAAATATCACTAAAAATTACCTGAGATGAAGGTTCTGATTTTTTTAAACCCCTAAAGTCCAGGTTTGTGGGACATTTGACTGCCAATTCTGAATAAGTACAAAATTAACCCTTAATTAAGCACATTTTAAGTTTTGACTTATTTCTGGCATTGAAGTTAAATTTTCAACTTTGATGTCTTCAGAGACAGTAGTAGAATTTCATGACAAATATTTTTTCGGAACATTTTAACCCTCTAACTCTTCAACTTATGGGTCTTGTTTGACATTTTTTAAAAAGGACCAGAACAGATCCTTTAATTGCAAAGTTAGAGGGTTAAAATGTTCCACAAAAATGTCGCTCGTAATGGAAAAAATTCTAAATGGAGGATTCACATGGTTTCCTATGCCGATTCACAATAAACATTTTCAAAAGAGGGGAAATTTTAACCCCCCAAAAACATAGGGCCAGACGAAAACTTTTAAAACGCCGATACACTTATATTTTCCTATAGTCCCTCTTAGTTGTCTTCAGAACCTTTTCTTTTTTTTTTGTTTTTTTTTTGTACAGTGTAATTTATTTTCCTACACATACAAATTTTAAATTTATGGCCGCCATATTGGATCCGCCATGTTGAATTTTTAAAATTTGATTTCAGATTCGTAATCTACTACTCAAAAACTTCCCCTGTTTTAAATTTGAAGTAAATTGTTTGTCGCCATATTGGATCCGCCATTTTAAATTCCAAAATTTTGATTCCAGATTTTTAATCAGCGGATCCTAGGCCTATATAATTGATTATTTTAAGTCCAATATAATAAAAACTAAAAATTATTGGCCGCCATCTTGGATCCGCCATTTTGAATTTTATATTTTTTATTTCCGATTCGTGATCAGCAACAACCAAACCCCCCTTTCTGATATCTTTTAGTCTCATATACTCAATATTCTAGTTTTGGCCAAAATTCTATGAAGCTGGCCCACTGTGCATTGGTTCTAGGAAAGTTTTTTTCATAAGTTTTTTCTCTACTTATTGTAAAATAAAATTGTGAAATGTGTTGTAAAAAAAAATTGTGAAATTTTGATTTTGTCATATTTGATCTTAAAACCGAACGAATATAAAACTGATTTTAAATGATTTTTCATAATTCGTTAGGAAACCTTTCAAAATACTTTTCGGCTGAAAAGTCTGTAGGATAACACATATGTAGGTGGCGCCACTAATGAAAAATCCATGTGATTTTTCATGATGATTGAACTACCAACCTTCAGATGATATCTCTCAAAATTTAATGACATTTCGTTCATTGGGATTCAATGGATTCAAAGCTGTAAAAATTTACTAACGGATACTTTGAAAGCAATGAAAGACATGATTGAAGTTGTTCAGAATTACACTCACAATATTTTTTTTTTTAAATCTACTGACTTAAAATCTACCAAATATGTACATTAAAACAATTGAAAATAAGTTAAAAGAAAAGGACTACCCACTTTTCGTTTAAAACAATTGTATTTTGTCGTTTATTTTTAATTGTTAATTAATTAACTGGCAAAGTCGGTGAAAATAATAGATTTCTCGTTATACCCTACACCACTACGTGGAGAGCGTATTATAGGTTTGTGCTGATGTTTGTAACACCAAAAAATATTGGTCCTAGACCCACCTTATAGTATACCGATCGGCTCAGAATTTTTTTTATTTCGATTTAACGATATCCGACGGACAGACGGATCGAATCGTGTAACTACTTATTCAATTGAAACAACTTTACTGATTTACTTTTTAAAAAACTGTTAAACTTTTACGGTAAAGTTATTGTGAGTGTACTTCTAAAAAAGCTGTAGAAATACATTACCGGATACTTTTGAAGCAATTACAGGAGTGTTTGAAAGACGTGACTTCCAATTTTTTTTGCTGGGTATCTAACAAATATTATTTCACCCTCATGCTTTGACTATTTCTGAATTTATTGAGGTTTAAATTTAGAAAATTCAGAATTTTTCTTTTTAAGGTCATCAAAGTGAACCTTAAACTAATAATTTATATCACGAAATTTTTTTTGTAGGCTGAACTCATTGAGTAGTGTTATGGCCGGTATTGTGATTTTTTACACTGGAATTCATTTTAATTTTTTTTTTATTATTTTGAATAAAAAATTGTTTATAAAAATTATCATTAGCACTATCTTTTAAAAATAGGAAGAAAAATGAAACAAGAAATTTTAAATTTCAGAAGCTGATTAAAAACATATTAAAAAACACATTTACGCGCATACACCTTTTTAGCTAAAAACAAAACATAATTGAAGGTCATTGGTAAAAAGAAAAAGAAAAACAAGCTTCTTTATATTATTCAAAAGTGCAAAACAATACTTTCACAAACCCCCCTCAAAAAAAGACTTTAACATTTTATTTGCATTTTTAACTAACACAACAAATTTGTACACAAAAAGGCAGACTGACTAGAAACAATTAAAAAAATCATAGTCGATCCAGAACGAAAATGAGATACCCTACACCATAGAGGGTCATATTCTGGAAAGGGACAATCACTATATTTTATCGTTAAAAACAACCTAAAATACATATTAAATTAATGGAAAACACAATTAAAAAAAGGACTACTGATTTTTCATTATATTCAAACCATTTTGCTATTTATTTTCAAACATTGTTGAAACAATCCATAAAAGAAATAAAAATAATTGAAGAGTCAGTTAAAACAATCATCAATTTTTAACTGACACAACGTCAAAAAAAAACGATTTTGTGGTTTGTTTTTTCATATTTGAAAGTTTTTTTTTTGTTTGTTTGAATTTTCAAAACACAACACACACCTTCATATTTTTATTGGCTATGTTTGTGTGTAGGAGTAAAGAATTTCTTGTAATTTGAATAGAAATAATTTTTGTATATAAATAAACTCTTAACAAAAAAGAAAACCGAAAATATTAGAATTTTTTGTTTTAAAACAGAAAACAACTAAATTATTTAAAATATTTTTTCTAAAAATTGAAAACTAAAATTAGAGCATTTGACTGAAAATATCAACTCCTACAGACGATACATATTTTTTTGGGGTTTGTTTTTTATTGACTGATAAAAAAAGTTAAACAATATGTTTCAATGTATTTTAATTTATTCTTCAATTGAAAACAAACTTTACCTATTACTTTTCAAATAAACCTCAATCGTTTATGGAAAATATATTGTGAGCGTACTTAATCCTTATTACATGTGAATAAAATTGACGAAAATACTTTTAAGGAGATAGGCGCTAGATCCAAAAGTGGTTCGATTTTCTTTAAACTTGGTGAAGTGATTTAAGGGAATTTATTTAAATATAAATAACAACCAGATATCTATGGTTTTCTGTGTTCTACTACCATTCAAGTCCAATTTAGATAGCTCCTAAATGTAGGCAATAAATTTTAAATTTAAACTATGGTATATAAAAACATTAACCCTATTCACAATCCTGTGCATTTGAGATTGCAAAATGGTACAATTGCAAATATTTGCTATCAATTGTGAACGGTCTTTTTATGTTTGTTTGCAACATTTGTTGCAAAGCACGAAATTCACAGCTGATTAGTAAAAAACAAAATTAATTTATACTGACATTTTCGCTACAATAAATTTTACGACGAAAAAAGTGTCAAATTTTTATTTAGAATTTAGCCTTTATTTTTTTAATTAGAAATTTATTAATTTAAATTTATTAGTTTAGTTTAGTAGTTTATTTTTTTATTTCAACTCAGCTGACAGCTATTAGCAGTTTCCAATTAAGTGTTGCATACGCATAGTAAATATAAACTATTGATTTTTGGTGTTGTATATTTGCTAAGGTGTAGCAAATTCAACTCTGTATATTTAGTTAGTGTAAAGTAAAATTATACTCTACCACTTTGCAAATGCAATGATGCAAGACCATTTGCACAAGATTGTGAATAGGGTTATTGTGTTGTTTCTTGCAGAATTTGGTGAAAATTGTCCAAATAACTCTGTTAACACCAAATCTTATATATAGTAAAAAAAAATTAGAAATTAACCCTTATAAACACAAAGGGTTCAAATGACCTCAAATTTTTTAAATGCAAAAAAAAGGTTTCCGAAAATCGACATAGAAACCTATAATTAAGCATTTTCTAGAAATAAAAATCAAAATTAACCTATTTGAGAGCATGGTATCAAAATTACCCATTTTTTATATTAAATAACACTGGTTGGCGGAAAATTTTATATAGAAAAAAGTAATTTTTCCCCTGGTAAATCATAATTCAAACTTCAGGGCCGATGCGGTACGTGTTCCCGTTTTTTGCATGATGTATTTTTATACCTAAACGAACATTTCTAGAGGGGGGACGGGTCACAGGTCGACATTTTTTCGGCTATATAACGAAGTTCCACCCTACCGCCCATACTCGGTCGTCAGAGCCTCGTCAGCGTTAACAGGCGACACCATGTCCAAGGTTGACCCTGGATGGGATTGGCATTTGAAAATAATTTCCCTTGACCCCCATAACGTCCACCCTAATTCGTTTCGGTTGCCAACCCTACTAAAATAGTCCGACATTTTTGATAGTTACAAACATTACCACCTGCTCATAATACTCAATATACAAGTAGTGGAGTATTATTGTAGATTATAAAAACATAAGTCAAGAAATATTTTTTTTGTTAATAACAATAACAGAGCTTTCATAAAAATAAATGATAATGAAGTCTAGATAACACAAAAATAAAAAATAACAACCATATCAGTCAAATACAACAACAGGTAACATAATAGTCTCAAAGACTCAAGAAAAAACTCCTTATGGCCAAAAACGGTAGATAAGATGACAACAGCAATATAAAAGAAAATGAATTGTTAAAAATTCTGTAAACAACTTTCGTAAAATACAGTTTTGTTTTTAAAACCCTCCCCATATAAGCTGAAACAAGAAAGTAAAATTTCAAACAGAAAACTACAAATTTTCTAAATCCTAGACAACAATAACAATTACCATTTTTTTTTCTCTCTTTTAAATGCAACATTATAGAATTTGACCCAAATCGACAAATTTGGTGAGACATAAAGAAATACAAAAAGTTTTCTTAAACAGGAGAAAATCAACTTTTTGCAGACAATAGAAAGTTGTTAAAGAAAATTTATTTATTAGAAAATATTATTAGTTAACATATGGTTTGTGACAACAATTTATCATCAATTTTCAAGGAACTTTTTTAGAATGATCCATATTTATTGTTTTCTTTTCAACTTTTACTTTGTAA
This sequence comes from Leucophora obtusa, assembly GCA_949987735.1. Lineage (NCBI taxonomy): Eukaryota > Metazoa > Arthropoda > Insecta > Diptera > Anthomyiidae > Leucophora > Leucophora obtusa. Next base: position 138,044,994 of record OX465298.1, read on the forward strand.
AATATTTTTTGTTTCTATTAAAATGGCCGTAAATTAGTTGCAACAATGTTATTTGATGTGTTTATTGGTTTGTTGAAATTGTAGCACACACTTCTTTTTTAATAGTTTTCTAGAAAAGTTGGAGTTTTTCTTGCATTTGATGCAATTAAAAATCATTTACTTTATAAAACTGCTTAATTAACGCACACTCAACAACTAGAAACAGGGACGTAGCCAGAAATTTATTTCATGGGGGCCACATGAAAAGATTTTTCTAATTGTTTTGTCTTATGTATTAAAACAAAATTTGTTTACCAAATTTTATTGCTTAATTTGCGTTTTACAAAAATCTGAAAACTATTTGGCATATTACTAAAAAAAACTTGAGAATGTATTTGGAAAAATTACCAAGTTTTTATTTTTTTACCTAAAAACTTGGTAAATTTTCGCAAATTTCTACATCAATACAGAAAAAAAATTTGGATATTTTTTTGTAAACCTTTTGTTTTTTTTTGAAAGTAAAAGAATAATTCTTCCTCAGTGAAATTTTTGTGCATCCCTTTGAGACCCAGCATACACGATTTTGAGATGTGATGTTTTCTCCTAAAGTTGTAAATATTTTCAATACTAATATTGAATAGGCCCAGCAAAATCTTTCATTACCAAATAAGTGGTTATATAATAGAAATTCATAGCTCCGCACAACTTATTTTTTGGCGTCTAAACACATTATTTTTGTTTGGCGTGGTCGTTTTTATAAGTAGTCAAGCTTACCCGCTCGCTTACGAAAAAATGAGAAATAAGTAGTTATGAGATTTTAAATAATCAGTGGTTACACGCCTGCTTACAAAAAGTTGAATTATAAGTGGTTATCCGATTGCTTACTTGATTCTTAAAAATAAGGAGTTACACAAATACTATTAGTTTAAAGAAATACATCCACAAAAATTTAAATTTTTCTAGTGCGTGATTTTAGCACTCGTCATAAAAATTTAAACATAAAACATATTTACATATAATAAATAAAAATGTATAAAATTTAACTGTGTAAAATGTACTTATTTAAAATATTACAAGTAAGTCATTATTTTATATTTAGAAACAATGAATACAATAGGCCGTTATTAGGAAGTCATTATTTTATATTATAAAATAATGCAAAAGGTAATGATATATCATTTTTGGTAATGCAGATAGTAATGAGGTGTCATTACCAATATTTTGCTGGGAGGTTTACTTAGATAAAAAAATTGCAATTATACTTTTACCTAAATTATATTTCATAAAATATGAATTGATATCAGGAAATTTTAATGGTTTTAATACCATTTTACCTTAAAGTTACAAAATCAATAAATTTTTGTAGCTGGTTGGTTTCAGACCCAAAAAAGTAATCGGAAATTCTGCCGGCCCTTAAGTTTTTATAACATTTACTACCACCGGTTTTCTTGAACTTTAATTTTATATCTTCAAAGTACTTTGATTTTGTTTTATTTTTTGTCACTTGAGCAGGGCTTCTCTATTTAAAAATAAAATTATAAAAAAAATATGCTTACCATTCTATAAAGGAAAATTTAATTGAAGACAAATCAATTGAAAAAAATAAACATGGGGTTTATTTTTAGCTCTCAAGTATGTTCAATAAATAGATTTGTAAAGTTGCTATATTATTACGAGTAACATAAATATTGTATGTAATTTTAAATTGAATTTAAATTGAAATGTATGACGTTATTATGCAATGGAAGATTCTAGACTCAATCGAAAATATCTTTAATTGATCGAAAGCGTAGAAGTAATAAGAATAATAAAACATTTATGCATAAAATTATGAATATTGGGAAATTTCCAATACACATTGTCATGGAAATATAGTATTTAAAATATTTTGGAAGTGTAATACGTGCAATTTGGTCATGGTAGCCAACGACTTGTGACCGCGCATTGTCTTGGTGAAAGAGTACTTTTTTCTTCTTTATATGGGGCCGGTTTTTACGATTTCCTCCTTCAAACGCACCATTTGAGCAATGTAGCGATCGCTATTGGTGGTCTAGCCTTTTTCAAGGTAATCAATGTACAAAATTCCAGCTGCATCCCAAAATACTGATGCCATAACTTTACCAGCTGCCCAGCCAAAAAAATGAGGAAAAAGAAGTAGTTAAAGCACTCCAACTGTTGAATAGGGAGTTGTTCTTTTTCGGGTTTTTCACCGATGAATCTAACATTGGTTTGTCATAGGAAGGAAGTTATTCTTTTTAAGAACAAATAATGTGTATTTTAACCAATGGTAAGGAAGTTCTTTTTCACTTCTTTTTATTTTAATCAAAAAAAAAAAAAAATCATGCCGCGTGTGGGGTTTGAACCCAGACTTGTTGTCATTTCAAGCAGACGATCTGCCCTCTGTGCTATAGGTTGGTGTACATTAGACCGTACTTCAAAAAAAAAGTTCGCCGTACACCCTCCAATATAATGTATTTTTGGAAGGCGATTTCAAAAAAAAAATTTTTTTTTGCCGACCGTAGGGGTCGCTTTTTTAATTTTTTTGTTATAGCTTTGGCATTTAAAATCGGATTTTAAAGTGTGATATATAAATTTTTTTGCCGCGAGGAGACCAGTGTTTTGCTAAATAGCAAAAATCCAATTAAAAAAAAATGTAAAAAGGCGACCCCTACGTTCGGCAACCAATACATAAAAATAATTTCTACTGGGTTTAGCGAAAAACTTCCTTAGCAAAAGTTTAATGATTTTTTGTGAGCTTTAATTTTCTGTCATTAGGGTTGTACATTAGGGTAGTTACAAACCTACGGGGAAAGGGACCGGTCCCAGATGACACGCAGGATAGGTCACAAGGGGGCGGAGACCGGTCGTTGAACGGTCTTTTTGTTTGAAAGAGACATATCACTTTAACATGGCGTTGTCATTGGAAATGACCAATTGCCACAGTTAAGACACCTTGTGACAGTAAGGTGGTGTGTCTAAAAATAGCTTTTCAAATAAACTAATAAAAAATTAAGAATTAAAAATAATCTACTTGGCCTCGAAGTAGGGCTCGATAACACAACCTCCTGCTTGTAAGGCAAACGCTCTACCGTCTGAGCTAATGTTGCTTATGCGTGATGACTGGCTGATGGTAAAGTTATATATTTTTCGTTTCTGCTCAAATAAAAAAGAAAAAACAAACACTACAAGCAAATAAAAAAAATGTAAAAGAAAAAAATATAAAAGAAAACAACACTAACACACACACAAATATGGTGAAAGTGCCTTCAGTATGCCCCCGATTGACCGGTCACGGGATAGGTCCGTTAATGGCAGTTGACTCGTTTTTTGCGTTGGTCATAATTAAATTAAAAAATCAATTAAATATTAGAAAATTACCTCAAAAAATCTGATAATATAAATAAGATTTTAAAAAATTGCCTTAAGTTAAAAAGAAAATTACCAATTGTTAAAACTAAAACAGCTTCAACATTAAAAAAACGTTGAAAATACAAAACTTAAAATATTTTAGCAAAAAATTATAAAAATTTAAAATAAGAGCTAAAATAAGCAAATCGTAAAAAAATAAAGTTCAAAATAAATAAAAGAGTAAAATAAATAAAAAAATATTTTGAAAAATATGCCGCGAATTTTGTTTTTTATTTCGGTATCGGTCAAGTTTTTTAAAAGCAACTGTGAAAGTAACGAACCAGAAAATACTTAGAAAATTAATTCATTCTCTTTGGTTCATATTTGTACTAATTTAGTAATATACCTTCGGTTGACCGGTCACGGGATAGGTCCTTGAAGGGCAATTGACTCCTCATTCCCCGTAGGGAACTGAGATCTGGTGGGTAACTACTAGAACGGGATACTTGAGGTCAAAATGTCCTTAGAGCAAAACACTGGTCTCCTCGAGAGAAAAACATGTATCATACTTTAAGATCCGACTGTAAATACCAAAGATATAACGAAGAATGTAAAATGGCGACCCCTACGTTCGGCAAAAAAAAATTAATTTTTTTTTTCAAACCTCCTTGCAAAAATACGTCATATTGGAGGGTGTACGGCGCACTTTTTTTTTTGCCTGTAAGGTGGTACGCTCTAGTGTACATGATAGCTGACTTTTAGCAGTCTTGTTCAGTAAAGTGTTGTTATCTTCATTTCTTTAATTTTTTATTAACAAAAATATATAACATATTGGAAAAATGCATAACGTTGTTTTTTTAAAGTGTTATTTTTTTAAAAAAAAAATATTAATTCACATGTAGAAATAAATCTGTAAAAATACCAGAAAAAGCTACTAGAAATTTATTAGAAATGACCTTGCATAAAAAACTGCTGATATTAGCAGATTTTTTTGCTAAATACTACTAAGATAAGAACAGGAAAAATAAAACTATTACATTTACAAAATTTTAATTACATTTGAGTTAACTTTTAGTTAATTAAGTGTAATAAATTACCTTGTTAAAATCTGGAAAAAATTCTGTAGCATATTGGTAGACAAAAAATAGTTTTTTCTGCAATGTAATTTTTAAGTAATTTTTAGTAGTTCTAACTAAAATGTTTAATGATTTTTTTCTTTTTCTATTTGTGTAATAATAAATATACCTATTTAGTAAGAATTTTATCAAAATGGACTTTTTAAATTACGATTTTTTATATACAAACAAAATTTTAATATTTACCTTTATTATTATGTATTTTAACAAAAAATATTTGAAAAATTGAATTTGTATTTGAAATTTTTTATATTTGCATAAAATTTGATTAAAAGAATAGAAAATTAATAAAAAAAAAATTAATCTCTCAATCGTTTCAAAAATTAATTGAGTGGACAAAATTAAAAAAAAAATGTTTACAGTAAAAACAAAAAAAGTTAATAAAGGGTCCTTCAATAAGAGCGCTACAAAAGTTTTTTTTAAATAAAACAAAAACGGTTTTGGATATCAATGAAATTCTTTATTCCTGTGAAAGTACGTTCGATGCCATTATGCTCCAAACTTGGTTTGCAATAAATTGATTGTGACATTCGCTGTGTGGCTTGTGGCGCCGTCCTGTTGGAACCAAATGTCCTCCAAGTCCATATCATCCAATTGGGGCCAAAAATATTCGGTTATATTTTAAGGGTAGCGATTCCCATTCACAGTAACGTGCCAGTCTTGATCATCACGGAAGAAGTACGGCCCAATGACGCCGCCATAAACCGCACCAAACCGTAATTTTTTCGGGATGCAATGATGACTCATTGAGTACGTGTGTATTGCTGTCTGACCAATAACGCATATTTTGTTTATTGACGAAGCCATTCATTATGACGACCATAAATTGGACGTAGCGCTCTTAACGTTGAGGACACTGACAACGAATGTCGCTAGTAAATTTTAATAATTTCGACTCGTTGTTGGCTCGAATATCTTTCCATCATGAAATGGCAAACCTTACTGAAGAGAAATGTCAAAAGAGCGGCAAGAAATATGGCGTCGTTTGCTGTCCCTGTCTTTCTACTTTTGTAGGGATGTAATGAAGGAAGTGATTCATTTAGAAGGCATTCCATTTATTTTTGCTGGGTGACTGTTGCGTCTTTGGCTTCTTCGGGCGATGTTCGACAGTTGCTGGGGGTTTTCCAAACAAAAGTAATAGGTTTTTTTTGGTTCTTTATTATAATAAAATCTTTTAATTTTCTAGGTTAGATTGTTATTTATTTTTTATCTTTGTATAAGTACCCTACTGGAAATTTTAACAAACTGTCACCGAACTGGCCCCTTTATATGAAATAGAGTGGTCACTTTTACATGGCGTTGTCATAGGAGAGGGAATTTGACACCTTGTGACATCTCACAAGACAAATCCTAGGACAGGTTACTGAACTCTCATAAAAAACAAAGTTCAGCGACCTGAACTCTATTTCATATAAAGGGGCCAGTTCGGTGACAGTTTGTTAAAATTTCCCGTTGGGTACATACTGATACGATAACTTTTTCAAAAGAGGAGGTTTGTCATTTTCCTCAAATCTTTTAAATTCCTTCTTGTTGTTGTGCAAAAAGAAAATCTCACATTCTTTCTTATCGCTAAATTGTTTTATTATTTAAAAATATAAATAATTTTGTAAATAGAAAAAAAAACAAACTAATAAATATTTATTCAGCTGATTAAGAAGTAAATACAAAGTTAAGTACAATACTTTTAAAACATTTGAGTTCTTTCTTATCGGTATAACCCAGACATGTTAAATAGACTTCACAAAGACTTTTATTAAATAGTTTTGCAAAAAAAAAATGTATAATATTGATTTTATAAATACTTTATAGTAAAACGTATCACATAATAAAGGCGCCATTTCGATATAGAAAAAGAGGTTATGTTGAAGAGTTCATAATTTATATAATAGTTTGATATATAAACAAATAATTAGCGTCCGACCGAGTAATTGAATTCGGAGTTCGGCCAGTAACATATAAACATGCATATTTTTAACCTCATGTTTTTTTTACAAGCGGAAAATGCTACTTTTTCAGGTTTTTGCAATTTAGAAATATTTAAAATTATGTATCCGCATTTTTGAATTTGAGAAAGTTGCATGAAATTGTATCTTTGTTCAAACACAAAAGTGTTCGGTTTCGACTGAACTTTGTTATTTTGGGCAAAGTTCGGCTTCGGTTCGCCCTTAAAAAAGTGAGTTCGGTCGGACACTATAAATGGTATAATAAATATTACGAATGTTTACAAAAGTGTACTTTTAAAGTTTTAAGTATTAATTTGTCATCATTTTTCAAATCCCCTCTTGTAGAAATTTTAAATTTTATAAAAAACAAAAAAATAAAAATTAGATTACTTTGCATTTCTTTGCGTATAAAAATTGGTGAAGTTCAATAAATTTATGTATTTGTTTTTATTATAAAAAAAATTGTCAAATTACACAAAAATGCTTTATAAGTTTTATTTTCTTCGAAAACTTCTTTTCAAATATAAAACAGTTCAAATTTTTTATCAGTACAATAAATGTTTATGATTAGATTATTTTTTTAGAGATATCATTTTATTGCGTAGTCATTTGTTTACAAATTGCTTTGAAAACCAGAAAAATATCATAAAAATTCATAACAATACAATTATTTTGCCAAAAAGAAAAAAATTATATAGACTTTGTTCCCTATTATGTTTGTTTATGCATATTTATTCTAATTGAATTCTACGTATTTGAAATGTTTATGAAATTTAATTAAGTTAATTGTTTATTTATTAGCATCGGCAGAAATTTATTTAATAGATTTTGACCAAGACCTAAATCATATACATTAAACCGTACCACCTTACAGGCAAAAAAATAGTGCGCCGTAAACTATGAAGTATTTTTGCAAGGAGGTTTCAAAAAAAAGTTTTTTTGCCAAACGTAGGGGTCGCCATTTTACATTTTTTGTTATATCTTTGGCATTTACAGTCGGATATTAAAGTATGATACATCGATGTTTTTCTCTCGAGGCCAATATTTTGCTCTAAGGGCCATTGACCTCAAGTATCCCATTTTAGTAGTTACCCACAAGATCTCAATTGTTACCACCCTAATGTCAGAAAATTAAAGCTCGCAAAAAATCATTAAACTTTTGCTAAGTAAGTTTTTCGATAAACCCAGTAGAAATTTTTTTTTATATTTTAGTTGCCGAACGTAGTGGTCGAATTTTTAAATTTTTTTCATTGGATTTTACCTTTATAGCAAATCACTGGTCTCCTCGAGGCAAAAAAAATTGATATATCACACTTTAAAATCTGATTTTAAATGCCGAAGCTATAGCGAAAAATTAAAAAAGGCGACCCCTCCCAGCAAAATATCAGTAATGGGTGCTCATTATTAATATCTAAATAATAAGCAGTAGAATTAGGGTAATTCGGTGTCAAAACTAACTATTTTTGTTCGACAAGGTCGTTTTTGTAAGTAGTTGTCCATATTCGCTGCATGAAAAAACGCACAAAATTTGTGCACCCGCTTACCCGCTGCATTACAAAATAAGTAGTTATTCGTGTACTTATAGGCAGTTAAAAAATAAGTGGTTACAAGTTGTTAAATAATACGACTTACTTATATACTTACTAGTGTTTAAAAAATAAGTAGTTACCAAATTCACATTATGTTTATAAATAAATAAGTAGTCGCGCGTAAGCTAGACTGCTTATAAAAACGGCTTCGCCTAACAAAAATAAGTAGTACTGACGCCGAATTATAAGTAGTAAAAAATTTTAGTTTCATTATATAACCACTTATTTGGTAATGAAAGATTTTGCTGGGCTACGTTCGGCAAAAAAAATTAATTTTTTTTTTTAAATTGCCTAGCAAAAATACCTTATATTGGAGGGTGTACGGCGAACTTTTTTTTTTGCGGTATGGTATAATATACCCAGAGCTTCGAAAAACTTAATTCAATTTAAGCTTAATTCACTAAAAATGAAATTCAGATTTTAAAAAGATTCATGTACCATTCCCTTAAACCATTCGTAAAGAATTCATTCATAAGCTTCATTCCCAAAGCTTTAATATGAATTGAATGAATTCCTAACTTGAATCATTCAAATCGCATGTTCATTCACCATTTTCCTAATTGAATGAAGAAATTTTATTACCATTCACTTAGTGCAGTCTAGTATGAAACTAACATATAATCAAAACCAAAGCATACAAGCTGTAACAAAGCATACGATACTATTTATTTCTGTTAGATGAATTTTAAACGTTTTTCATTGTATTATACTAATATTTCAGCAATTACATACAAATTAAAATTTTTCATTTGATTAAGTGAATGAAAACAAATAATTTTTCATTCACTTTTTTATTAAATGAATTCAGGTAAATTGGGTTTCATTCAGTTAGAATTCAATCAAAATAGAATGAATTCATATAATTTTAAGCTATAGGGAATTAAGCTATTGAATTAATTCCATAAGAATGCTATTAGGGAATGAAATTTAACCCAAATTTTATTAATTTTTAAAAAGTGAATGAAAGAATTAAGCCTTTTAAACCTTTGAATATACCTACATACAATAAATGTTTTCCTGATTTGTTTATTATCTGTAGAGAAATCCTTCAAATTACAAAATGATAATAATTAATTGGTGAAGGATTTTATGAGATATTTATAATCAAATAATAACAAATATTGAAAGAATTTAATAAGACATAGTTAAGTTTTCATTTGTAGATAGCATTTTATTGTGGGAAGACTTTTACTTCATTGCATAAGAGATGAAACTATCGATATCATATAAACCCCATAAATAGTTAGTATAAGACCATTCAAAAGTGATTTTGAAATTAACACCAAAAATATTCCAAGCCAGGAAAATTTTTTACAATCGGTAGCCAACCGCACCTATTCTATAACTGGGTTAAAAATTAGCTTGCAGAAAGAATTGCTGAAATTATCAGATTATTTTTGCTAAACATTAGTAAAAAGTTAAATGAAAACTCAGTTATACGTTATATTTTATTTACTAGACAGTAACAATTCACCCTGATCAAAAATTTTTTATGGATAATTAGTAGACTATAAAACCACAAAGCTATCAAATTTTCATAATTTGTTCTTTTTTTTCAATGCAAATAAAAATCTAGCCTTCCGAAATCACAAGTCTACCATTTTTTAGCCAATATTACTATTGATTTTAGCACAATAGACTAAATTTAGCATTCAACTAATTTAAATTTTTTGTTAGACAAAAATCCACTAATATTCAGCAAAATATTTTTTACTGAATTAAGCAGGGTAGTTTGTCATATTCAATTAACTTAAAGTTAACTCAAATTTACTAATTTTTAGTAGCTTGTTCTGCTATTTTTACAGGTTTATTTTTGTGAGTACAAAATATAAGCTTATTATTATTTTTTTTTTTTGAAAGAGAAGCAACACTCAGGAAATTCTTCCTAATAATTAACGTGGAACTTCCTTTGGAAAGGGTATAGAGAAGAAGTGAAAGGTGGTGAAAGAGGAACGGTTTCAAATATGGCAACACTGTAATTGCGCGAGCTGTTGAATTTTTAGAACAGTTGTTGCGCGCCATCTGATGGTGAGTTGGCGAATTTTGTTGAAGCTTTTTAGTTCATAGCCCTGTTATATTATTTTACTTCGGTGGGGTTAAGTGCTATGGAAACACCGAAGGAGGACGCTGCGATATGTATGAGAGATAGAAGAAAGTCAAACAAATTATTAGTTTTCATAAATTGATGTTGCCTTGGTTGGAAATCGAACCCGCAACCTCACGTATAACAGTCCAACGCGCTAACCATTACACCACAGCGCGCTGCAGCGCCTACACATTATTAAGAACTCTGACATTTAAATGCACCCTTTAAGTTATAAACAAAATTCATTCACAATAGTTGCAAACAATTTATTTTAAGTTTTTAGTGTTATTCATAATTTCCTTTATTGAGTTAATTTTTTATTTTCGCAAAGGTTTGAATTTTAGCTTAAATTGAGTTCGGTCTGTGGGAATTGCGTTAGGGTAGACGTAGACCACTCCAAATTGGAATTGATATTTGATCAATCTGTGGAGACCGCAAATTTTGCCCAATCGAAATTTTTGTGAAAAAATTTCGATTTTGAAAAAAAAATATCCACAACTTGCTTACTCCTGCCCTAAGCCAAATTAGATCCACATCTCTTTTATAATATATTGTTACGTTTTTACCTTCTAAAAACGTTGGTTTATCTCCTTACATAAACCGGGTTATTTTCTATTGCAATTAAAATAATTCCACAGCTGACACCAATTATTACGGCTTACCTTCAAAAACATACGTTTATCTCCTTTCGATAAACCAGGTTGGTGCTCTTTCCATTTAAAAATAACACACACACTCTTTTTGTTTATTCCCTGCAAACATTTGTAAGATATCTTCCAAGAAGATAATAAAGCGATATCTTCTATTTTTCATATGAATGAAAATAATCAAGTACTACTAGTATTTTGAAATTGTCTTCCTTTTATCATTTGGAAGATATTTTGGAGATATTTGGAAAAACCAATTCAAAAATTGTGCTTTTTGTCATAACTTTTTTATGATGATATTGCGGCAATATCACCTTTTTATCATCTAGAAGATAAACACAATTCGTTTAAATATTTTGAAAATGTTGGAAAAAATAATACAAAATTTGTACAGAAAATATTTATAAGATATATGGGAAACAAATTCGTTGAAAAATGAAAATTTAGTGCGCGGAAAAAACCGGATATGATGGCAACAAGATAATTAATGTTTTCATCAATGGATTATGTATGCAGATATTCTTTTTAAGAGTTAAATTTAAAACGAAAATTATAAATCGTTTATTTAGTTTCGAGGAGTTAATTTAGCGATATCATCTTATTATCTTCCAGGTGATATATCTAGCGATATCGTCGATAGAGAGGACATTTACTTCCGCAAGGGGGATCTTCCGCAATAAGAATATGATTATTGCCGCAATAAAGTTTTTCGTCCAGGCGATACGATTGCGAAACATTTTCGTATTGTAATGCTTGCAGGGTTGTTGACTTATTTATTTAACACTTTATAGCACATTATAGCATACTGTGGTATACTTAAATGTAGTGTTACCAGATTGGTAGGTTAAGTAAATATCCCGTTTCTCGGGATATTTTTTTTCTTAAATACCAGAACTAGACCAGTAAAATTTCGTAACAATATTTTGGTGCATTATTTGCAAATTAATTTTCTATATCAATAGCTGTGTTTTCGACTTAACTACACACATGGTCAATATAATAGATACATTAAAATTTTTTCTAATTTTATTCTCGTTGCCTTTATTTTTAAAGATCAAAATAGTGGATAAATTCACACCAAGGAGATCGTTCAGATGGTGCAGAATTTTAACGTAATGTCCGTTTTTTTTATTTTGTAACTTGTTTTAAGTAGGCGTGGCTGTTAATGAAAAATAAGCGATATCGACCTTCTATCAAATTACATAGTAAAATTTAGCGAGCACTGGTCGGATCTATACAAACTGTATATTTTTGGAAATTCTATAAATTTTCCTTAAATCTTGCATTATCTTTATCCACAAATGGTCTCCAGACTTAAAATGACAGTGCCTTAAACATGACCAAATTTTTCTTTGTTTTTAGCGATTTTAAAATTGAGTTAACAACAAAATACGGACTTTTGGTATAAGTTTAAATATTCAGTAAAAATTTTCTGTTAAAAACAATCAGTTGTTATAATATAATTAATTTTAAAATAGAATTCTATTACTTTTACCGACAATTAAAAATGAACGACAAAATACAATTGGTTTAAACGAAAAGTTGGTGGTCCTTTTTTTAAACTTATTTTCAATTGTTTTAATGTACATATTCGGTAGATTTTAAGGAAAAAATATTGTGAGTGTATGTTTTAACTTTTTGTATCATTCATTCAATAACATTATTTTTTTTATTACTGCAATTCATATCGTTGCTGCGCCTAAGAAAATAGCTATTTGTTTTTAAAAATTATATATGGAAGACCTAAATCAGGTCTTTATTTCGTATCTTGCTCTTGTGTTTTTGGAAGTAATTCTTTTATAAATAAAAAGTTTAAAGTTTTATTTATATATTACTTTACAACACATTACTTTACACATTATTTGGTAATGTGTGGTTTTGCTGGGAAATTAATAATTAAAAATAAAAGACAAACTACCCAGCAAAACCACACATTACCAAATAATGTGTAAAGTAATGTGTTGCCATAGGGGCCGATGCATTACTTTATACCTTACTTCACTGATGAATTTTACAGGCGATGAGCCCCAAAGTAATGTATGAGGAGGAAGTGATAAAGTAATTGGTTTCTTATGTGGTTACAAGGATGCAAAAAGTAATGAGTCTAAAAATAGATTTTCGTAAAAAAAATTTTATTTAAAAAAAAATTTATTACAAATACTTTTTTATTAAATATATAAACGTGGTCACGCTGGGATTCGAACCTGGGATCCCTGCATGTTAGCCAAGAACTCTACCACCTTGAGCTATCGACACATATAACATTTGATTGCTTAAAAAGTAAATGAATTGTTGTGATTCGTATTTTAATTTGTAATGTCGAAAAATATATACCTTACACCCATGCTTACAAAAAAACACAAAGTAATGTGTCTAAAAATAGATTTTCAAAAATATTCTGATCATTACTTTCCGTTTATAAATCATGCATTACGTAATCAGTGATTGGTAAGTTATTACTTTTTGGTCTGAAGTATATAAGTAAAATTATTTTCTGCTTGATGATGAAATGATGATAATGATGAGAAATGATGATAATGATGTTGATGACAACAAGGAGAAAATAATTTTACTTATATAATTTTACCTCTAGTTGCCACATTTTTTATCCGATTTTCATAAGTAATACCTTTCTGGAAAGGTTGTAATGTTATATTGTTTACAACTTTATTAGTTGTTTCAAAAAACCACCTCAAGATGGCGCTAATCTAGCATTTATTAGAAAATTGCAAAAAATTTAAATTTGGGAGCTTTGAAAATGATTGTTTTGATATGTCGTAGTGTAACTTTTTTTTCCCCATGCTAAAGCTTTCGAAAAATCGATGACGCAATATCAAAAAAATTTTATCCATACAATTTGACCCGCCCTAATGTCCATGTTTGGTTTTGTTGAAAATATTTAATTATTTTTGAACGCACTTTTCTTTCATCGTCCATTCTGTAAAAAATTGCTAATTAAAACTCATGATGTAAATTAATTTATTAACTGCCATATTTTTAAAATGTAAATAGCCGAAAAAAAAAATATGAGAAGCTTTAAACCAAAGTTATAGGCAAAAATGTGTGTTAACATTTTTATGATCTCAATCCTTAATCTACATGATTAAAGTTAATCTACTTTTTATTCTTTATCGTTTATAACTACATGCATTTGTTGATAATTAATTCGAAAGTAGAAAGTTGAATTTTGTCAGTTTAGAATACCAAAGTTTTGCGGGGGTTTTTTAGTGTTGGAAAACGTCGTTATAACAAAACAGAGTTGCACACAATTAGTAGTGTGTATACAGAGTCGTGTAGAAATAATAACCTGTGCCTATATTCTGTAAGGCGATAGACGATATCATCCAATTTTCGAAGTTTAATATCCACTGAATTACATACAATTTTAAAACTATTGCAACAAAAATAATCATGAATGGTAACCGAAAAGAAGCTATTTCGGTATTGGTATTTAAAGGCTAAAACTATTTAATGTAAATATTTCGTTATCGTTATCTTCAAAATTGGTATTTTAAAGGTAACGGTATTTCAGTTATTTTGGTAATTCCATTTTAAGGATAACAATATTTGGTTTATTTCGGGAATGGTATTTTAAGGTTAATGGCAACTAACTGTATTTTAAGGACATCGATATTTAATATATTTCGGTAATGAAATTTAAAGCATAACTGTATTTCGGTAACGTTAGTCATTTAAAATTGTTTTAAATCGTTAACGGTATTTTGGCGGTATTGCTACCAACTCTGGGGTTAATCGACTAGTTTAGTGCTCGATTAAGCAGTTAATTCGACTTTACAAGATTGACTTTTCTATATAAATTGGGTATTATTCAATTAAAACCAACCTTACTGATTTACTTTATAAATAACTATTGATTGTAACTTTGCGGTAAATATATTGTGATTTTGTTTTGTTAAAAAAATTATAAATTATTTTTCTTTTATGCAATATAATCATAAATTATTTTAATATATTATTGTTTTGTAGTAGAATTGTAAAAAGAGTAAATATTGTTTTGAAATCATATTTTTTTATAAAAATATATCCGTAAATGATTCATCATAATTATTTGATAAGAAGAATATTTGCAAACTGAGTTCATATTACAATGAGAACAAAAAATATTTATTTTCAAATAAAGCAAATGTTGAAATCAGTGCAGGAAGAAGTAATGTGTCGTTAAAAAAAAGAAATTATGATTTCTTTTTATATCGTAGCATTATTTTTTTATATGAATCATAAATGAGCGATAAAGAAAAGCCTTGAGTTTAAATTCAAAAAGAAGTGAATTTCGACCATATGGTAATACAGTCCATTTAATTAAAATCTACTTTTAACTGGATTTCTAGCGTAATATTAAAGCAGCATAAAATTGATTTAAATGTAACGAATACCTGGTGAATAACTATAGTTCTAGAGTTGGTTCTAGACAAACAGGTTCCAATTTGTAGTAAAACCAAAACGGTTATCCTTAGAATAATATCAAGAAAAAGACATTGGTGATATAACCAGTAGTAAGAATAGGTTCGGATATAAAATAATTCATTCTGCAACTGGTTCATAAAATTTTGCTTAGGGAATTTTGCTTAGAATTCCATGAAAACTTTTATATAATTTCAAATTGCTCAATCCTCATGTTGAAATGAATTTTAAATGTAAAAACTTTCATAGAAAATTTTTGTATAAAAATCAATCAAATTGTATTAGTACTTTAAAAATTTTTCTTTTGAAATGATAAAAATCAGATCAGACACGTTCTTCTCATCAGTACACGTAACTACACTAAGAGAATTATCATCACTTCAGTAATGAATTTCTTCATAGTTTTAATGAAAATTGTCACAGGAAATTGTCCATTGAAACTTTCCATAGAATCTATGAAACAGGTTTCATTAAAGTCAGTGTTTATGAAAAGTTCATAAAATTAATGAAACTCTTCCTAAAATTAATAGGCCACTCGTCCAATGAATAAATCATTCAGCCAAAGAGTATACATAATAAAGAGATTGGGGGACTCTCTATCACTGAGAAAGCATTTGTTCTATTATGTGCGTTGGAACAGGAACATACTTAAACCAATATCACCCAGCAAACATGGCAATACGAAGAAGATTCTCCGAACATATCGCCAGGAAGAAAACATTTATTGCCGGCAATATCAATTTCGTATTCCGGAAGTTTCCTCCGTCGGAAACAACTGTTACACTAAAGCAATACTTCCAGGCAATATGAAAGCAATAACTCATATGGAAGATAAAAGGGATATCGCTAAATAAACTCCCAGTACAATAAAAAAACAATTTAATTTTTTCATTATTAAATTTAAGCCTGAAAAATACATAATCCATTGACCAACTTATAAATTATTTTGATTTCATCTTAGCCGATTTTTCCCGCGCAATTAATCTTAAATTTTCACGAGATTATTTCCTATATATCTGTGTTTGTTTTGTACAAATTTAGTTTTAATTTTTTAAAATTGATAAAAGATTTCAAATAAATTTGCTTTATCTTTCAAATGATACAAAGATGATATTGCGGAAATATTGTCATAAAAAGTTATGACAAAGGATAAAATTTTTGAATTACTTTTTACCAAATATCGTCGAATTATCTTCCAAGTGCTAAAAGGAAGACAATTTCAAAGTAAATACTACTTGATTATTTTCATTCAAATGAAATATCTTCTTGGAAGGTATCTTTTAAATGTTTGCAGGGTCATTATGTGCGCTCTTTGTATGACTCAAAACATCGATTGTAACCAGGGATGTAAAATAATAATTTAGTTATAAAAATCAAGAATGGAACTATACTGTGGAATTATACTATTCCAACAGTATTATAGCCCTAGATTATGAATTTTAAAAAACCATACGTAAAAAATTGCAAACGATGCCAAAATTTTCTTTTTTTTGCAACTAACCACCAAACTTTGTTTTATGAAATGGGCACTATACTCCGTAGAGTATAAATTTAAAAAACCGCACTTAAAAAATTGCAAAATAATAGAGGAACTCGTAAAAAGACTGTGGTAGAAAAAAATAATTAAAAAACTCAATCAGCGATTAACAGTCTGCAAATGAATACAATGACGCAAAAATTTTCCTTTTTGCAAATATTTTCTACGCGATTTATTTATTTTTTTTTTGCAAACTAAGCACCAAACTTTTGTGTATAAAATTGGTACTATAGACCTTAGATTATAAATTTAAAAAAACCACACTTAAAAAATTAAGTGTGTGAAGATAAATTCGAAAGTTATCGAAAGTTAAATTCGATAACTGTGACGCTAAGTGTGAAGTTAAATTCGAAAAACATAATAAAAAATCAGCGCTAAAAATTCAAAAGTGACGCTATTTGTGAAATTAAATTCGAAAAAACCGAGGAAAACGCAAAAGTGACGCTAAGTGTGAAGTTAAATTTGAAAAAAAGAAAATACGGACAAAACACAAAAGTGACGCTAAGTGTGAAGTTAAATTCGAAAAAAGGAAATACGGGAAAAGCGCAAAAGCGACGCTAACTATGAAATTAAATCCGAAAATTCAGAAAACTTTGAAAATTTTTTGAATTTGACACATATAACTGAGTGTTGAGAAGGAAATCGCTCTGGAGGATTTTGGCGATTGTGGCCATACTGGACGAGGTACACACATGAGTGATACCTCCAATTAAAGGCCCGACCTTACTTTACTTAAATATTAATGTATTTTTTCCGAATTGATTTTCAGAAAACTTTGAATATCTTTTGAATTTGACACATATAACTGACTGTTGAGAATGAAAACTCTGTGGAGGATTTTGGCCACTGTGGCCATACTGGACGAGGTACACATATGAGTGATACCTCCAATTACAGGCCTTACCATACTATACTCAAATATTAATGCACTTTTTCCGAATTGATTTTCAGAAAACTTTGAAAATTTTTTGAATTTGACACATATAACTGACATTTGAGATGAAATCGCTCTAGAGGAATTTGGCAACTGTGGCCATACTGGACGAGGTACGCACATGAGTGATACCTCCAATTAAAGGCCTTACCATACTATACTCAAATATTAATGCACTTTTTCTGAATTGTTTTTCATAAAACTTTTAAAAGTTTTTGAATTTCACACATATAACTGACTGTTGAGAATGAAATCGCTGTGGAGGATTTTGGCCACTGTGGCCATACTGGAAGAGGTACACATATAGGTGATACCTCCAATTAAAGGCCTTGCCATACTGTACTCAAATATTAATGCACTTTTTCCGAATTGATTTTCAGAAAACTTTGAAAATTTTTTGAATTTCATACATATAACTGACTGTTGAGAATGAAAACGCTGTGGAGGATTTTGGCCACTGTGGCCATACTGGACGAGGTACACATATGAGTGATACCTCCAATTAAAGGCCCGACCTTACTTTACTCAAATATTAATGCACTTTTTCCGAATTGATTTTCAGAAAACTTTGAAAATTTTTTGAATTTCACACATATAACTGACTGTTGAGAATGAAAACGCTGTGGAGGATTTTGGCCACTGTGGCCATACTGGACGAGGTACACATATGAGTGATACCTCCAATTAAAGGCCTTACCATACTGTACTCAAATATTAATGCACTTTTTCCGAATTGATTTTCAGAAAACTTTGAAAATTTTTTGAATTTCATACATATAACTGACTGTTGAGAATGAAAACGCTGTGGAGGATTTTGGCCACTGTGGCCATACTGGACGAGGTACACATATGAGTGATACCTCCAATTAAAGGCCCGACCTTACTTTACTCAAATATTAATGCACTTTTTCCGAATTGATTTTCAGAAAACTTTGAAAATTTTTTGAATTTCACACATATAACTGACTGTTGAGAATGAAAACGCTGTGGAGGATTTTGGCCACTGTGGCCATACTGGACGAGGTACACATATGAGTGATACCTCCAATTAAAGGCCTTACCATACTGTACTCAAATATTAATGCACTTTTTCCGAATTGATTTTCAGAAAACTTTTAAAATTTTTTGAATTTCACACATATAACTGACTGTTGAGAATGAAAACGCTGTGGAGGATTTTGGTCACTGTGGCCATACTGGACGAGGTACACATATGAGTGATACCTCCAATTAAAGGCCTTACCATACTGTACTCAAATATTAATGCACTTTTTCCGAATTGATTTTCAGAAAACTTTGAAAATTTTTTGAATTTCACACATATAACTGACTGTTGAGAATGAAAACGCTGTGGAGGATTTTGGCCACTGTGGCCATACTGGACGAGGTACACATATGAGTGATACCTCCAATTAAAGGCCTTACCATACTATACTCAAATATTAATGCACCTTTTCCAAATTGTTTTTCAGAAAACTTTGAAAATTTTTTGAATTTCGCACATATAACTGACTGTTGAGAGTGAAATCGCTCTGGAGGATTTTGGCTACTGTGGCCATACTGGATGAGGTACACATATGAGTGATACCTCCAATTAAAGGCCTTACCATACTATACTCAAATATTAATGCACCTTTTCCGAATTGATTTTCAGAAAACTTTGAAAATTTTTTGAATTTCACACATATAACTGACATTTGAGATGAAATCGCTCTAGAGGATTTTGGCCACTGTGGCCATACTGGATGAGGTACACATATGAGTGATACCTCCAATTAAAGGCCTTACCATACTATACTCAAATATTAATGCACCTTTTCCAAATTGTTTTTCAGAAAACTTTGAAAATTTTTTGAATTTCGCACATATAACTGACTGTTGAGAGTGAAATCGCTCTGGAGGATTTTGGCCACTGTGGCCATACTGGACGAGGTACACATATGAGTGATACCTCCAATTAAAGGCCTTACCATACTATACTCAAATATTAATGCACCTTTTCCGAATTGATTTTCAGAAAACTTTGAACATTTTTTGAATTTCACACATATAACTGACATTTGAGATGAAATCGCTCTAGAGGATTTTGGCCACTGTGGCCATACTGGATGAGGTACACATATGAGTGATACCTCCAATTAAAGGCCTTACCATACTATACTCAAATATTAATGCACCTTTTCCAAATTGTTTTTCAGAAAACTTTGAAAATTTTTTGAATTTCGCACATATAACTGACTGTTGAGAGTGAAATCGCTCTGGAGGATTTTGGCCACTGTGGCCATACTGGACGAGGTACACATATGAGTGATACCTCCAATTAAAGGCCCGACCTTACTTTACTCAAATATTAATGCACTTTTTCCGAATTGATTTTCAGAAAACTTTGAAAATTTTTGGAATTTCACACATATAACTGACTGTTGAGAATGAAAACGCTGTGGAGGATTTTGGCCACTGTGGCCATACTGGACGAGGTACACATATGAGTGATACCTCCAATTAAAGGCCTTACCATACTGTACTCAAATATTAATGCACTTTTTCCGAATTGATTTTCAGAAAACTTTGAAAATTTTTTGAATTTCACACATATAACTGACTGTTGAGAATGAAAACGCTGTGGAGGATTTTGGCCACTGTGGCCATACTGGACGAGGTACACATATGAGTGATACCTCCAATTAAAGGCCTTACCATACTATACTCAAATATTAATGCACCTTTTCCAAATTGTTTTTCAGAAAACTTTGAAAATTTTTTGAATTTCGCACATATAACTGACTGTTGAGAGTGAAATCGCTCTGGAGGATTTTGGCTACTGTGGCCATACTGGATGAGGTACACATATGAGTGATACCTCCAATTAAAGGCCTTACCATACTATACTCAAATATTAATGCACCTTTTCCGAATTGATTTTCAGAAAACTTTGAAAATTTTTTGAATTTCACACATATAACTGACATTTGAGATGAAATCGCTCTAGAGGATTTTGGCCACTGTGGCCATACTGGATGAGGTACACATATGAGTGATACCTCCAATTAAAGGCCTTACCATACTATACTCAAATATTAATGCACCTTTTCCAAATTGTTTTTCAGAAAATTTTGAAAATTTTTTGAATTTCATACATATAACTGACTGTTGAGAATGAAAACGCTGTGGAGGATTTTGGCCACTGTGGCCATACTGGACGAGGTACACATATGAGTGATACCTCCAATTAAAGGCCTGACCTTACTTTACTCAAATATTAATGCACTTTTTCCGAATTGATTTTCAGAAAACTTTGAAAATTTTTTGAATTTCATACATATAACTGACTGTTGATAATGAAAACGCTGTGGAGGATTTTGGCCACTGTGGCCATACTGGACGAGGTACACATATGAGTGATACCTCCAATTAAAGGCCCGACCTTACTTTACTCAAATATTAATGCACTTTTTCCGAATTGATTTTCAGAAAACTTTGAAAATTTTTTGAATTTCACACATATAACTGACTGTTGAGAATGAAAACGCTGTGGAGGATTTTGGCCACTGTGGCCATACTGGACGAGGTACACATATGAGTGATACCTCCAATTAAAGGCCTTACCATACTGTACTCAAATATTAATGCACTTTTTCCGAATTGAATTTCAGAAAACTTTTAAAATTTTTTGAATTTCACACATATAACTGACTGTTGAGAATGAAAACGCTGTGGAGGATTTTGGTCACTGTGGCCATACTGGACGAGGTACACATATGAGTGATACCTCCAATTAAAGGCCTTACCATACTGTACTCAAATATTAATGCACTTTTTCCGAATTGATTTTCAGAAAACTTTGAAAATTTTTTGAATTTCACACATATAACTGACTGTTGAGAATGAAAACGCTGTGGAGGATTTTGGCCACTGTGGCCATACTGGACGAGGTACACATATGAGTGATACCTCCAATTAAAGGCCTTACCATACTATACTCAAATATTAATGCACCTTTTCCAAATTGTTTTTCAGAAAACTTTGAAAATTTTTTGAATTTCGCACATATAACTGACTGTTGAGAGTGAAATCGCTCTGGAGGATTTTGGCTACTGTGGCCATACTGGATGAGGTACACATATGAGTGATACCTCCAATTAAAGGCCTTACCATACTATACTCAAATATTAATGCACCTTTTCCGAATTGTTTTTCAGAAAACTTTGAAAATTTTTTGAATTTCACACATATAACTGACTGTTGAGAATGAAAACGCTGTGGAGGATTTTGGCCACTGTGGCCATTCTGGACGAGGTACACATATGAGTGATACCTCCAATTAAAGGCCTTACCATACTATACTCAAATATTAATGCACCTTTTCCAAATTGATTTTCAGAAAACTTTGAAAATTTTTTGAATTTCACACATATAACTGACTGTTGAGAATGAAAACGCTGTGGAGGATTTTGGCCACTGTGGCCATACTGGACGAGGTACACATATGAGTGATACCTCCAATTAAAGGCCTTACCATACTATACTCAAATATTAATGCACCTTTTCCAAATTGTTTTTCAGAAAACTTTGAAAATTTTTTGAATTTCGCACATATAACTGACTGTTGAGAGTGAAATCGCTCTGGAGGATTTTGGCTACTGTGGCCATACTGGATGAGGTACACATATGAGTGATACCTCCAATTAAAGGCCTTACCATACTATACTCAAATATTAATGCACCTTTTCCGAATTGATTTTCAGAAAACTTTGAAAATTTTTTGAATTTCACACATATAACTGACATTTGAGATGAAATCGCTCTAGAGGATTTTGGCCACTGTGGCCATACTGGATGAGGTACACATATGAGTGATACCTCCAATTAAAGGCCTTACCATACTATACTCAAATATTAATGCACCTTTTCCAAATTGTTTTTCAGAAAATTTTGAAAATTTTTTGAATTTCATACATATAACTGACTGTTGAGAATGAAAACGCTGTGGAGGATTTTGGCCACTGTGGCCATACTGGACGAGGTACACATATGAGTGATACCTCCAATTAAAGGCCTGACCTTACTTTACTCAAATATTAATGCACTTTTTCCGAATTGATTTTCAGAAAACTTTGAAAATTTTTTGAATTTCATACATATAACTGACTGTTGATAATGAAAACGCTGTGGAGGATTTTGGCCACTGTGGCCATACTGGACGAGGTACACATATGAGTGATACCTCCAATTAAAGGCCCGACCTTACTTTACTCAAATATTAATGCACTTTTTCCGAATTGATTTTCAGAAAACTTTGAAAATTTTTTGAATTTCACACATATAACTGACTGTTGAGAATGAAAACGCTGTGGAGGATTTTGGCCACTGTGGCCATACTGGACGAGGTACACATATGAGTGATACCTCCAATTAAAGGCCTTACCATACTGTACTCAAATATTAATGCACTTTTTCCGAATTGAATTTCAGAAAACTTTTAAAATTTTTTGAATTTCACACATATAACTGACTGTTGAGAATGAAAACGCTGTGGAGGATTTTGGTCACTGTGGCCATACTGGACGAGGTACACATATGAGTGATACCTCCAATTAAAGGCCTTACCATACTGTACTCAAATATTAATGCACTTTTTCCGAATTGATTTTCAGAAAACTTTGAAAATTTTTTGAATTTCACACATATAACTGACTGTTGAGAATGAAAACGCTGTGGAGGATTTTGGCCACTGTGGCCATACTGGACGAGGTACACATATGAGTGATACCTCCAATTAAAGGCCTTACCATACTATACTCAAATATTAATGCACCTTTTCCAAATTGTTTTTCAGAAAACTTTGAAAATTTTTTGAATTTCGCACATATAACTGACTGTTGAGAGTGAAATCGCTCTGGAGGATTTTGGCTACTGTGGCCATACTGGATGAGGTACACATATGAGTGATACCTCCAATTAAAGGCCTTACCATACTATACTCAAATATTAATGCACCTTTTCCGAATTGTTTTTCAGAAAACTTTGAAAATTTTTTGAATTTCACACATATAACTGACTGTTGAGAATGAAAACGCTGTGGAGGATTTTGGCCACTGTGGCCATTCTGGACGAGGTACACATATGAGTGATACCTCCAATTAAAGGCCTTACCATACTATACTCAAATATTAATGCACCTTTTCCAAATTGTTTTTCAGAAAACTTTGAAAATTTTTTGAATTTCGCACATATAACTGACTGTTGAGAGTGAAATCGCTCTGGAGGATTTTGGCTACTATGGCCATACTGGATGAGGAAAACATATGAGTGATACCTCCAATTAAAGGCCTTACCATACTATACTCAAATATTAATGCACCTTTTCCGAATTGATTTTCAGAAAACTTTGAACATTTTTTGAATTTCACACATATAACTGACATTTGAGATGAAATCGCTCTAGAGGATTTTGGCCACTGTGGCCATACTGGATGAGGTACACATATAAGTGATACCTCCAATTAAAGGCCTTACCATACTATACTCAAATATTAATGCACCTTTTCCGAATTGTTTTTCAGAAAACTTTGAAAATTTTTTGAATTTCGCACATATAACTGACTGTTGAGAGTGAAATCGCTGTGGAGGATTTTGGCCACTGTGGCCATACTGGACGAGGTACACATATGAGTGATACCTCCAATTAAAGGCCCGACCTTACTTTACTCAAATATTAATGCACTTTTTCCGAATTGTTTTTCAGAAAACTTTGAAAATTTTTTGAATTTCACACATATAACTGACTGTTGAGAATGAAAACGCTGTGGAGGATTTTGGCCACTGTGGCCATTCTGGACGAGGCACACATATGAGTGATATCTCTATTAGTGGATTTTGTCCGAATTGTTTTTTAGAAAACTTAGAAAATTTTTTGAATTTCACACATATAACTGACTGTTGAGAATGAAGTCGCTGTGGAGGATTTTGGCGACTGTGGCCATACTAGACGAGGTACACATATGAGTGGTACCTCCAATTAAAGGCCTGGCCTTACTTTACTTAAATGTTGGTGCACTTTTTCCGAATTGTTTTTCAGAAAACTTTGAACATTTTTTGAATTTCACACATATAACTGACTGTTGAGAAAAAAATCCCTCTGGAGGATTTTGGTCACTGTGGCCGTAGTGGATGAGCAACACATATAAGTGATACCTCTAATGGAAAAAATTACCACGGTATCTTAAAAGATGTGGCCATTATCGACTAAAATAAAAACATTTGTTTTCTCTATTTTTTACTAAACATTAAATATTTTTTATTTAATATATTTTTTTAACATTTCTTGATTTTTCAGTCTAAAAACAGTTAACAATTTAAAATTAGATAGTTCTTTTAAAAATAACTAAACATTTTTATGTGATAATTTGAATCTATTCAAATCTCTTCTATGATATTCACTTAAAAATACATATTACATATTTTGTTTTTGTAAAACCATATAGAATTGGTAAATCCTAAATCTTTCAGCTTAAATCCTATTATTAGAAAACAAAATAAATAAAAAATGTATTTCTACTAATAAACTAAATTATATCGAAGTTTAAAATAAAGGAATTATGGTTTGCTTTTTTGCAATTTGTTCTGTTACATGAAATGGAAAACCATATTACTTATATCAAAATCAAATTAGATTTTTTGACTATGATTTTTTTTTTTTTTTTGATAATAGTTCATGACACATAGTTCATTAAATAGCAATCTTTGCATTGTGCTTATACTTTTATGAGTACAGGGTTGATACATTGCAAACACTTAGTTCTATTATAGAGTTGTAAAAGTATTGAGTATTCCGGTACTGAGTACTCGATACTAACTGTTTTCTTGAGTACTCAATACTAAAACTTTTAAAGATGCAATTTTCCGTAGAAATGTGTAATTTTCTTATGAAAATACAACTCTAAAAATAGTACTCTAAAAATTGTGATGGCGAAGATTTGCTGTGTAATAATTTTTATTTGGTTTGAGTTCATATGTGTTTGCTATTGACCGTACTAACATTTTTTTGTGAGGGTAACAAATTACTACTTATCAACATTTGAATTTTGTTCTAAAATTATTTTGAATTCAATCAGGGCAGCATTTCATTTTTCTACAATTTGAATATTTGTTTTGCTTTTCTGGATTGTCAGAAATTTTCATTGGGAATTTGTTGAAAATTGAATTGTTGCTAAACAACGGGAAAATCGAAAAGTTATATGTGTCAAATTCAAAAAAATTTAAAAGTTTTCTGAAAATCAATTCGGAAAAAGTGCATTAATATTTAAGTAAAGTAAGGTCAGGCCTTTAAAAGGAGGTATCACTCATATGTGTACCTCGTCCAGTATGGCCACAGTCGCCAAGATCCTCTAGAGCGATTTCATCTCAAATGTCAGTTATATGTGTGAACTTCAAAAAATTTTCAAAAGTTTTCTGAAAAACAATTCGGAAAAAGTGCATTAATATTTGAGTACAGTATGGTAAGGCCTTTAATTGGAGGTATCACTCATATGTGTACCTCGTCCAGTATGGCCACAGTGGCCAAAATCCTCCACAGCGTTTTCATTATCAACAGTCAGTTATATGTGTCAAATTCAAAAAATTTTCAAAGTTTTCTGAAAATCAATTCGGAAAAAGTGCATTAATATTTGAGTACAGTATGGTAAGGCCTTTAATTGGAGGTATCACTCATATGTGTACCTCGTCCAGTATGGCCACAGTGGCCAAAATCCTCCACAGCGTTTTCATTCTCAACAGTCAGTTATATGTGTCAAATTCAAAAAATTTTCAAAGTTTTCTGAAAAACAATTTGGAAAAGGTGCATTAATATTTGAGTATAGTATGGTAAGGCCTTTAATTGGAGGTATCACTCATATGTGTACCTCGTCCAGTATGGCCACAGTGGCCAAAATCCTCCACAGCGTTTTCATTCTCAACAGTCAGTTATATGTGTGAAATTCAAAAAATTTTCAAAGTTTTCTGAAAATCAATTCGGAAAAGGTGCATTAATATTTGAGTATAGTATGGTAAGGCCTTTAATTGGAGGTATACCTCATGTGTGTACCTCGTCCAGTATGGCCACAGTCGCCAAAATCCTCCAGAGCGATTTCACTCTCAACAGTCAGTTATATGTGCGAAATTCAAAAAATTTTCAAAGTTTTCTGAAAATCAATTCGGAAAAAGTGCATTAATAATTGAGTAAAGTAAGGTCGGGCCTTTAATTGGAGGTATACCTCATGTGTGTACCTCGTCCAGAATGGCCACAGTGGCCAAAATCCTCCACAGCGTTTTCATTCTCAACAGTCAGTTATATGTGTGAAATTCAAAAAATTTTCAAAGTTTTCTGAAAAACAATTCGGAAAAGGTGCATTAATATTTGAGTATAGTATGGTAAGGCCTTTAATTGGAGGTATCACTCATATGTGTACCTCGTCCAGAATGGCCACAGTGGCCAAAATCCTCCACAGCGTTTTCATTCTCAACAGTCAGTTATATGTGTGAAATTCAAAAAATTTTCAAAGTTTTCTGAAAAACAATTCGGAAAAGGTGCATTAATATTTGAGTATAGTATGGTAAGGCCTTTAATTGGAGGTATCACTCATATGTGTACCTCGTCCAGTATGGCCACAGTGGCCAAAATCCTCCACAGCGTTTTCATTCTCAACAGTCAGTTATATGTGTGAAATTCCAAAAATTTTCAAAGTTTTCTGAAAATCAATTCGGAAAAAGTGCATTAATATTTGAGTAAAGTAAGGTCGGGCCTTTAATTGGAGGTATCACTCATATGTGTACCTCGTCCAGTATGGCCACAGTGGCCAAAATCCTCCAGAGCGATTTCACTCTCAACAGTCAGTTATATGTGCGAAATTCAAAAAATTTTCAAAGTTTTCTGAAAAACAATTTGGAAAAGGTGCATTAATATTTGAGTATAGTATGGTAAGGCCTTTAATTGGAGGTATCACTCATATGTGTACCTCATCCAGTATGGCCACAGTGGCCAAAATCCTCTAGAGCGATTTCATCTCAAATGTCAGTTATATGTGTGAAATTCAAAAAATTTTCAAAGTTTTCTGAAAATCAATTCGGAAAAGGTGCATTAATATTTGAGTATAGTATGGTAAGGCCTTTAATTGGAGGTATCACTCATATGTGTACCTCATCCAGTATGGCCACAGTAGCCAAAATCCTCCAGAGCGATTTCACTCTCAACAGTCAGTTATATGTGCGAAATTCAAAAAATTTTCAAAGTTTTCTGAAAAACAATTTGGAAAAGGTGCATTAATATTTGAGTATAGTATGGTAAGGCCTTTAATTGGAGGTATCACTCATATGTGTACCTCATCCAGTATGGCCACAGTGACCAAAATCCTCCACAGCGTTTTCATTCTCAACAGTCAGTTATATGTGTGAAATTCAAAAAATTTTCAAAGTTTTCTGAAAATCAATTCGGAAAAAGTGCATTAATATTTGAGTACAGTATGGTAAGGCCTTTAATTGGAGGTATCACTCATATGTGTACCTCGTCCAGTATGGCCACAGTGGCCAAAATCCTCCACAGCGTTTTCATTCTCAACAGTCAGTTATATGTGTGAAATTCAAAAAATTTTCAAAGTTTTCTGAAAATCAATTCGGAAAAAGTGCATTAATATTTGAGTACAGTATGGTAAGGCCTTTAATTGGAGGTATCACTCATATGTGTACCTCGTCCAGTATGGCCACAGTGGCCAAAATCCTCCACAGCGTTTTCATTCTCAACAGTCAGTTATATGTGTCAAATTCAAAAAATTTTCAAAGTTTTCTGAAAAACAATTTGGAAAAGGTGCATTAATATTTGAGTATAGTATGGTAAGGCCTTTAATTGGAGGTATCACTCATATGTGTGCCTCGTCCAGTATGGCCACAGTGGCCAAAATCCTCCACAGCGTTTTCATTCTCAACAGTCAGTTATATGTGTGAAATTCAAAAAATTTTCAAAGTTTTCTGAAAATCAATTCGGAAAAGGTGCATTAATATTTGAGTATAGTATGGTAAGGCCTTTAATTGGAGGTATACCTCATGTGTGTACCTCGTCCAGTATGGCCACAGTCGCCAAAATCCTCCAGAGCGATTTCACTCTCAACAGTCAGTTATATGTGCGAAATTCAAAAAATTTTCAAAGTTTTCTGAAAATCAATTCGGAAAAAGTGCATTAATAATTGAGTAAAGTAAGGTCGGGCCTTTAATTGGAGGTATACCTCATGTGTGTACCTCATCCAGAATGGCCACAGTGGCCAAAATCCTCCACAGCGTTTTCATTCTCAACAGTCAGTTATATGTGTGAAATTCAAAAAATTTTCAAAGTTTTCTGAAAAACAATTCGGAAAAGGTGCATTAATATTTGAGTATAGTATGGTAAGGCCTTTAATTGGAGGTATCACTCATATGTGTACCTCGTCCAGAATGGCCACAGTGGCCAAAATCCTCCACAGCGTTTTCATTCTCAACAGTCAGTTATATGTGTGAAATTCAAAAAATTTTCAAAGTTTTCTGAAAAACAATTCGGAAAAGGTGCATTAATATTTGAGTATAGTATGGTAAGGCCTTTAATTGGAGGTATCACTCATGTGTGTACCTCGTCCAGTATAGCCACAGTCGCCAAAATCCTCCACAGCGTTTTCATTCTCAACAGTCAGTTATATGTGTGAAATTCAAAAAATTTTCAAAGTTTTCTGAAAATCAATTCGGAAAAAGTGCATTAATATTTGAGTACAGTATGGTAAGGCCTTTAATTGGAGGTATCACTCATATGTGTACCTCGTCCAGTATGGCCACAGTGGCCAAAATCCTCCACAGCGTTTTCATTCTCAACAGTCAGTTATATGTGTGAAATTCCAAAAATTTTCAAAGTTTTCTGAAAATCAATTCGGAAAAAGTGCATTAATATTTGAGTAAAGTAAGGTCGGGCCTTTAATTGGAGGTATCACTCATATGTGTACCTCGTCCAGTATGGCCACAGCGGCCAAAATCCTCCAGAGCGATTTCACTCTCAACAGTCAGTTATATGTGCGAAATTCAAAAAATTTTCAAAGTTTTCTGAAAAACAATTTGGAAAAGGTGCATTAATATTTGAGTATAGTATGGTAAGGCCTTTAATTGGAGGTATCACTCATATGTGTACCTCATCCAGTATGGCCACAGTGGCCAAAATCCTCTAGAGCGATTTCATCTCAAATGTCAGTTATATGTGTGAAATTCAAAAAATTTTCAAAGTTTTCTGAAAATCAATTCGGAAAAGGTGCATTAATATTTGAGTATAGTATGGTAAGGCCTTTAATTGGAGGTATCACTCATATGTGTACCTCATCCAGTATGGCCACAGTAGCCAAAATCCTCCAGAGCGATTTCACTCTCAACAGTCAGTTATATGTGCGAAATTCAAAAAATTTTCAAAGTTTTCTGAAAAACAATTTGGAAAAGGTGCATTAATATTTGAGTATAGTATGGTAAGGCCTTTAATTGGAGGTATCACTCATATGTGTACCTCGTCCAGTATGGCCACAGTGACCAAAATCCTCCACAGCGTTTTCATTCTCAACAGTCAGTTATATGTGTGAAATTCAAAAAATTTTAAAAGTTTTCTGAAAATCAATTCGGAAAAAGTGCATTAATATTTGAGTACAGTATGGTAAGGCCTTTAATTGGAGGTATCACTCATATGTGTACCTCGTCCAGTATGGCCACAGTGACCAAAATCCTCCACAGCGTTTTCATTCTCAACAGTCAGTTATATGTGTGAAATTCAAAAAATTTTAAAAGTTTTCTGAAAATCAATTCGGAAAAAGTGCATTAATATTTGAGTACAGTATGGTAAGGCCTTTAATTGGAGGTATCACTCATATGTGTACCTCGTCCAGAATGGCCACAGTGGCCAAAATCCTCCACAGCGTTTTCATTCTCAACAGTCAGTTATATGTGTGAAATTCAAAAAATTTTCAAAGTTTTCTGAAAAACAATTCGGAAAAGGTGCATTAATATTTGAGTATAGTATGGTAAGGCCTTTAATTGGAGGTATCACTCATATGTGTACCTCATCCAGTATGGCCACAGTAGCCAAAATCCTCCAGAGCGATTTCACTCTCAACAGTCAGTTATATGTGCGAAATTCAAAAAATTTTCAAAGTTTTCTGAAAATCAATTCGTAAAAAGTGCATTAATATTTGAGTAAAGTAAGGTCGGGCCTTTAATTGGAGGTATCACTCATATGTGTACCTCGTCCAGTATGGCCACAGTGGCCAAAATCCTCCAGAGCGATTTCACTCTCAACAGTCAGTTATATGTGCGAAATTCAAAAAATTTTCAAAGTTTTCTGAAAAACAATTTGGAAAAGGTGCATTAATATTTGAGTATAGTATGGTAAGGCCTTTAATTGGAGGTATCACTCATATGTGTACCTCGTCCAGTATGGCCACAGTGACCAAAATCCTCCACAGCGTTTTCATTCTCAACAGTCAGTTATATGTGTGAAATTCAAAAAATTTTCAAAGTTTTCTGAAAATCAATTCGGAAAAAGTGCATTAATATTTGAGTACAGTATGGTAAGGCCTTTAATTGGAGGTATCACTCATATGTGTACCTCGTCCAGTATGGCCACAGTGGCCAAAATCCTCCACAGCGTTTTCATTCTCAACAGTCAGTTATATGTGTGAAATTCCAAAAATTTTCAAAGTTTTCTGAAAATCAATTCGGAAAAAGTGCATTAATATTTGAGTAAAGTAAGGTCGGAGGTATCACTCATATGTGTACCTCGTCCAGTATGGCCACAGTGGCCAAAATCCTCCAGAGCGATTTCACTCTCAACAGTCAGTTATATGTGCGAAATTCAAAAAATTTTCAAAGTTTTCTGAAAAACAATTTGGAAAAGGTGCATTAATATTTGAGTATAGTATGGTAAGGCCTTTAATTGGAGGTATCACTCATATGTGTACCTCATCCAGTATGGCCACAGTGGCCAAAATCCTCTAGAGCGATTTCATCTCAAATGTCAGTTATATGTGTGAAATTCAAAAAATTTTCAAAGTTTTCTGAAAATCAATTCGGAAAAGGTGCATTAATATTTGAGTATAGTATGGTAAGGCCTTTAATTGGAGGTATCACTCATATGTGTACCTCATCCAGTATGGCCACAGTAGCCAAAATCCTCCAGAGCGATTTCACTCTCAACAGTCAGTTATATGTGCGAAATTCAAAAAATTTTCAAAGTTTTCTGAAAAACAATTTGGAAAAGGTGCATTAATATTTGAGTATAGTATGGTAAGGCCTTTAATTGGAGGTATCACTCATATGTGTACCTCGTCCAGTATGGCCACAGTGTCCAAAATCCTCCACAGCGTTTTCATTCTCAACAGTCAGTTATATGTGTGAAATTCAAAAAATTTTAAAAGTTTTCTGAAAATCAATTCGGAAAAAGTGCATTAATATTTGAGTACAGTATGGTAAGGCCTTTAATTGGAGGTATCACTCATATGTGTACCTCGTCCAGTATGGCCACAGTGACCAAAATCCTCCACAGCGTTTTCATTCTCAACAGTCAGTTATATGTGTGAAATTCAAAAAATTTTCATAGTTTTCTGAAAAACAATTCGGAAAAGGTGAATTAACATATGAGTAAAGTAAGGTCGGGCCTTTAATTGGAGGTACCCCTCATGTGCGTACCTCGTCCAGTATAGCCACAGTCGCCAAAATCCTCCAGAGCGATTTCACTCTCAACAGTCAGTTATATGTGTCAAATTCAAAAAATTTTCAAAGTTTTCTGAAAAACAATTTGGAAAAGGTGCATTAATATTTGAGTATAGTATGGTAAGGCCTTTAATTGGAGGTATCACTCATATGTGTACCTCGTCCAGTATGGCCACAGTGGCCAAAATCCTCCACAGCGTTTTCATTCTCAACAGTCAGTTATATGTGTGAAATTCAAAAAATTTTCAAAGTTTTCTGAAAATCAATTCGGAAAAAGTGCATTAATATTTGAGTACAGTATGGTAAGGCCTTTAATTGGAGGTATCACTCATATGTGTACCTCGTCCAGTATGGCCACAGTGGCCAAAATCCTCCACAGCGTTTTCATTCTCAACAGTCAGTTATATGTGTGAAATTCAAAAAATTTTCAAAGTTTTCTGAAAATCAATTCGGAAAAAGTGCATTAATATTTGAGTACAGTATGGTAAGGCCTTTAATTGGAGGTATCACTCATATGTGTACCTCGTCCAGTATGGCCACAGTGGCCAAAATCCTCCACAGCGTTTTCATTCTCAACAGTCAGTTATATGTGTCAAATTCAAAAAATTTTCAAAGTTTTCTGAAAAACAATTTGGAAAAGGTGCATTAATATTTGAGTATAGTATGGTAAGGCCTTTAATTGGAGGTATCACTCATATGTGTACCTCGTCCAGTATGGCCACAGCGGCCAAAATCCTCCAGAGCGATTTCACTCTCAACAGTCAGTTATATGTGTGAAATTCAAAAAATTTTAAAAGTTTTCTGAAAAACAATTCGGACAAGGTGCATTAATATTTGAGTATAGTATGGTAAGGCCTTTAATTGGAGGTATCACTCATATGTGTACCTCGTCCAGTATGGCCACAGTGGCCAAAATCCTCCACAGCGTTTTCATTCTCAACAGTCAGTTATATGTGTGAAATTCAAAAAATTTTCAAAGTTTTCTGAAAATCAATTCGGAAAAAGTGCATTAATATTTGAGTACAGTATGGTAAGGCCTTTAATTGGAGGTATCACTCATATGTGTACCTCGTCCAGTATGGCCACAGTGACCAAAATCCTCCACAGCGTTTTCATTCTCAACAGTCAGTTATATGTGTGAAATTCAAAAAATTTTAAAAGTTTTCTGAAAATCAATTCGGAAAAAGTGCATTAATATTTGAGTACAGTATGGTAAGGCCTTTAATTGGAGGTATCACTCATATGTGTACCTCGTCCAGTATGGCCACAGTGGCCAAAATCCTCCACAGCGTTTTCATTCTCAACAGTCAGTTATATGTGTGAAATTCAAAAAATTTTCAAAGTTTTCTGAAAATCAATTCGGAAAAAGGGCATTAATATTTGAGTAAAGTAAGGTCGGGCCTTTAATTGGAGGTATCACTCATATGTGTACCTCGTCCAGTATGGCCACAGTGGCCAAAATCCTCCACAGCGTTTTCATTCTCAACAGTCAGTTATATGTATGAAATTCAAAAAATTTTCAAAGTTTTCTGAAAATCAATTCGGAAAAAGTGCATTAATATTTGAGTACAGTATGGCAAGGCCTTTAATTGGAGGTATCACCTATATGTGTACCTCTTCCAGTATGGCCACAGTGGCCAAAATCCTCCACAGCGATTTCATTCTCAACAGTCAGTTATATGTGTGAAATTCAAAAACTTTTAAAAGTTTTATGAAAAACAATTCAGAAAAAGTGCATTAATATTTGAGTATAGTATGGTAAGGCCTTTAATTGGAGGTATCACTCATGTGCGTACCTCGTCCAGTATGGCCACAGTTGCCAAATTCCTCTAGAGCGATTTCATCTCAAATGTCAGTTATATGTGTCAAATTCAAAAAATTTTCAAAGTTTTCTGAAAATCAATTCGGAAAAAGTGCATTAATATTTGAGTATAGTATGGTAAGGCCTGTAATTGGAGGTATCACTCATATGTGTACCTCGTCCAGTATGGCCACAGTGGCCAAAATCCTCCACAGAGTTTTCATTCTCAACAGTCAGTTATATGTGTCAAATTCAAAAGATATTCAAAGTTTTCTGAAAATCAATTCGGAAAAAATACATTAATATTTAAGTAAAGTAAGGTCGGGCCTTTAATTGGAGGTATCACTCATGTGTGTACCTCGTCCAGTATGGCCACAATCGCCAAAATCCTCCAGAGCGATTTCCTTCTCAACACTCAGTTATATGTGTCAAATTCAAAAAATTTTCAAAGTTTTCTGAATTTTCGGATTTAATTTCATAGTTAGCGTCGCTTTTGCGCTTTTCCCGTATTTCCTTTTTTCGAATTTAACTTCACACTTAGCGTCACTTTTGTGTTTTGTCCGTATTTTCTTTTTTTCAAATTTAACTTCACACTTAGCGTCACTTTTGCGTTTTCCTCGGTTTTTTCGAATTTAATTTCACAAATAGCGTCACTTTTGAATTTTTAGCGCTGATTTTTTATTATGTTTTTCGAATTTAACTTCACACTTAGCGTCACAGTTATCGAATTTAACTTTCGATAACTTTCGAATTTATCTTCACACACTTAAAAAATTGCAAAATAATTGCGGAAAGCGAAAAAAGGCTTTATGGTACAAAAAATTAATTAAAAAACTTAATCAGTGATTTACATTCTGCAAACAAATATATTGATGAAAAAATTTATCCTTTTTGCAAATTTTATTTTTCGCGATTTTTTTTGCAACTAGCCACCAAACTTTGTTGTATGAAATTTGTATTATAGTCCCTAGATTATAAATTAAAAAGAAACGTACTTAAAAACTTGCAAAATAAAAGCGGAACGCGAAAAAAGACTTTGTGGTACAAAAAATTAATTAGGAAACCTAATCAGCGATTTAGATTCTACAAACAAATAACTGATGCAAAAATTTTCCTTTTTGCAAATTTTATTTTTCGCGATTTTTTTTGCAACTAGCCACCAAACTTTGTTGTCTGAAATGTGTATTATAGCCCCTAGATTATAAATTAAAAAAAAAACGCACGTAAAGAATTTCAAAATAATAGCGGAATTTGAAAAAAAGAAAATTTAATCCCTAGGTTATATATTTAAAAAAACCGCACTTAAAAAGTTGCAAAACCACGGCGGAATTCGGAAAAGGCTTTATGGTACAGAAAATGAATTAAAAGAGGTAATCAGCGATCGACATTCTGCAAGCGAATATATTGTTGCAAAAATTCCGCTTTTTGCAAATGTTTTTTTTTTCGCAATTTGTGCTAATATTTGGTAATATCTAAATATTTAATTTTTATGTTTTTTAACGAGCCAAAGAGAAAGCTATTTTTTAGTAACTTACATTTTTAAATATGTAAGAGCGATCTAACATTTTTTGGTATAAGGGCCCGATTAAGTGAGCCTTTTCCATCCCTGATTAACCAGTCGGAGTTCGTTCCTGTTCCAAGCCGCCTAATATTTTTTCAAATAAAAAATATTGAGAGAGTTGCAAGGCCATTGATTCAGCCAATGAAGAGCTTCATAAAATCTATGAAGCAATTTCATTTACTATTATTTATTATAGTTGGTTGTTGTCGTTGCTAAGCTGGAGTGGATAAATAAAAAGTACTTAGCAAATGCAAAAGGAATCTTAGCATATTTTACGGAATATTTAACTGAACTTAATTACACTATTTAATTAAAATAAACTAAAATTCAAGAACTTGTACTCAAAATCTGATCTTATCGAGTGGTTTTTCAAAAAATTAATTTTTTACACTTTTATTTTGGTACCATCTCAAGTGTATAATTGGATTCAATCACATCTTTTTAAACCTAAATAGATCTGATCAGAATTAAACTTTTTTACACTGGTAGCTCAAATTATTCGCAATAGAATTTTGATGCGTTTTTTCGGTTTCCGCAATTATTCACTGAAAATATTCCCAAACACCTAGTAGTTGCGAATGTCGCCTTTTGATCGAAACCGAGGTCAAACCCGAATGGTCGGTCGGACTCTAAAAATTATATTGTGAATGAGTTTATATTCACAAACTGTTTACTAATGTCCGACCGAACTCACTTTTTTAAGGCCAAAGCCGAATGAATAAAAATACAATTTCATGCAAATTTTTCAAATTCAAAAATGCGGAACCAATTTCTAAATATTTCTAAATTGCAAAAACATAAAAAAAGTTGTATTTTTCGCTCTTTAAGTAAAAATTAAGTTAAATATGTGGATATTTTCAAGTTACTTACAAAATTAAAGAGCTAAATGTTAAAAAATATTGATTTATAGAAAAGTTCGGTATTCGGCCATAATTTTGCCGAACACCGAACTTGGCTGAACATCACTTTTTAGCCGAACTCCGAAGCCGAATACTCGGTCGGACACTACTGTTTACATACTGAGATTTCAATTTAATTTTAAAATTCATGAAATATTTCTATTTCCATTTTAAGTATTCTGGAGGAGTAATGCCTACAGTTTTTTCTTCGGTTATAATTCTTAAGTTTTATTATCTAGCTCAATATAAAATTTATATTCTAAATCACCTTAACCATCACAAAACATTTACAACAGTTAAATAATAGAATCTAAAAACTAATCTTATCCACAATATGATTATTATTATAGTAAAATGACGTCAATTATATAATAACATTTTTCTTATGCATTTTGTAGTAATTTAATTATATGCAGCTTATTTTTTAATTCTAAAATCACTGTATAGAATATTACACTCAAAGCAATGTATAGAATATTACACTCAAAGCAATACTTTGGTAATCAAACAAAATTTTTTTTATAAATTTCGAACCAAAAAAAAATTTGTTCAAATTAGAATTTTATACGTTAAAAAAAATTTATTTTGTAAATTATGTTGTATAAAATTCTTAAAAATGTTTGTAAATTTAATATATTTTAATTGAAAACTACAAAATATCAACAAATTTTATTTTGAGCCGAAATTTCGAAGTAATTTTTTTTAATTACAGACTATAATTAGGAATATTTCTGTTAATTTGCTGACGCTTTATTTTGAGTGTTTAGCTGTTAAACTTTTTAATGGTGTTGATTAAAAATGCATAATTTATGTTGAATGATATCAGGTTTTTTGTATTTATTTGATAGACTTAACTTTTGCGAGAAAAGAAACAAGTTTACATTCTCTAGTTGAAATCAGGGTTGGCAGGCATTACACACAGAAAAAAATTTTAACATTAAATTAAATTATTTAAAATAAAATTACTTATTTTTATTGCACGAAATCAAAATGTAAAAATATTGCAACCGAAATAATTTAAAATAATTTTACCGTTACTAATAACCGCATCTTTTGGGTTACCAACCGTGATTTTAATACATAAAGAAAAATTTCCATTTGATTTTTTAAGTTGAACAAATGATTACATTAACATAAATTGTATAATTTATGAATATTGTAAAATATATTTTGTTTAGTTAACAGACTTGTCTGATGATTTATAAAATCATTAATTATGGAACACGCCTAGTGCAAATTTTATTTGCTTCTATTGATTGACAGGCATAGTAAAAATTGGCAAACAATTTGTAATATAAAATGATTAAAGAAATGGCTAACTGCATAAAAAGATGTTGTCGTTAGGCTGTATTTACATTTGCTTTGAAGACCCCAGATTTAAATTAAAAATCGATATGGAATTTATAGTACCTGCAGATACCGAAGACTTATTTATATATTTGGTCTGTAAATTAATAACAGGAAATCTATTAAAGTTACTTCTTTTGCGCAAAATTATATTGGCAATAGATTTATAATTTTTTTGTTAAAAACTACCGAGCTGATTTTATGTATTCCAATAATATAGATATTAGGGTGGGTCGATTTAGCAATCGATATTGTGCCATCGATTTTTCGATAGCTTTTGGCATGAGGAAAAAAAAGTTACACTACGACTAGTGTTTGGGGTTCGGGAATTCTCGTGCGGGAATTCCCGGGAAATCCCGGGAAAATAATATATTTTTCCCGGGAAAACGGGAAATTTTAAAAATATTAAATTTTTTAAATTGTTTTTGTTTGGAACAAGATTTTTTAATTTTAGTCATAAAAAACATTTTAAATACCAAAACAAAAATGTCATTGCTAAAATCTTTTAAAAGGGAATCAATTTATTTGACACACAAAAAAAATCTGACAAGTAATTAGGAGTATTTAATTATTAAAAATTTTTCGCATAACTTATTTAAGTAGTAAAACCTAAAAACTTGGTAAAATGTTTAAAAGAAATATGAAGAAAAAGTTTTGTTTCTTACAAATAATCGCCCTTAGTATCTAAATTTTTCAAATGTATATTTTAGTTAAAGTCGACTTTAGTTAAAATATTGGGTGGCAGTATACTTTGACTTGGTTTATTTTTGGAGCATTCTGATTGGTTAATTTATTTTCAACCAATCAAAATGTTTGCAAATATAAATATTTTTGTAAGGTTTTTTAATACACAAAATGAACAAAACCGTATGATTAAAAAAAAATAAAGTCGACTTTAAATTTAAAATACTCCGTTATATTAAGGGCCAATAATTTTATAAGTAACGTTTTCATTAATAAATGTGATATTTTCAAGTAATTTTACTTTATTTTAATACACCTGCTTTCAAACTAATATATTCTTTTATATTAAAGAATAAAATGTCCGGAGTATGGAAATACTTCACAAAAAAGGACAATGCAGCGCAGTGCAATATTTGCCCTAAAAGACTAATGGTTAACGGAGGTATCTAAATTTGGTTATCCGACATCAAAATTTGGTTCACAAAAAAAAAAAAAAAAAAAAAATTGATGGTCATGCAACTTCTCTTGAAGAAAACAACAACAAGAATAACGTTCCAGTTAAAATTAGCAAAATACCCGAAGAAAAAAGGGTAAGCTGAATAGGCATTGAACGTTTTATGGTAGGGCAAACATTTCCTGAAATGGTATCCAAATTAGCCGCAGTTGTCGGAATGTCAATCCGCACCATAACTAGATCTTCGTTTATTCGAGAAAGTTTTTATAATAAAAACCTGGCATTGCCGAAAAATGAAACCGATATAAAGAACATTATATTAAATTACTACAATCATGTAAAAGATATCATGATAAAAGAAATATCGAAAAATATTTCTAACAATAGGAGATTTACTATAATCTTAGACGAATGGACAAGAATATCTCAAAAGCGATATTTGAACATATGTGTAAACGGAAATAATTAATTTTATAACCTGGGGTTGGTTTTATATCAGGAAGATGTAATGCTGATGAAATAAGAAGAATTGTAGAAATAAGACTAGAAGAGTTTATTTGTCTTTAGAAAATAACATTGTGGCCACCAATCTAATGGGCCATATGTAATGAAACGGTTTGTTTCCGACAGTCCAGTAGTGGGTGCTTTCTGCTGGAATCATGCAATTCATTTGGCAGTGCTTAGAGTAATTTATGTGAAATCAAATGTTCAACATTCTGATATTTTTACTTTGAATTCTCACTACACAGACTGAATTTGTACTGAAATAGTGTTTTTTTTAACAAAAATTACTTATATATGTGGTTTTCATTAACAATTTTGTTCTAAAATATTTCCCGGGATTCCCGGGAATCAAATTTTTTTATTCCCGTTTCCCGGGAAATAAAAAAGTCCGGGAAATCCCAAACCCTAACTACGACATACCACAAAAATAATTTTCGAGGCGTCCAAATTTCAATTTTTTGCAATTTTCTAATAAATGCTAGATTAGCGCCATCTTGCTGTGGCTTTTTGAAACAACTAATGAAGTTGTAAACCATATAACGTTACAACCTTTCCAGAAAGGTATTACTTATGAAAATCGGATAAAAAATGTGGCAACTAGAGGTAAAAGTATATAAGGGTGTTATCAAAAAATGTGATAAAAACCATGTAACCAGCTAATTTCTAATGCATGGATTACATTTCAGTTATAAATTTCGATATATATCAACGTATTGTCACCTGTTTTATAAAATTTATAACAATCTGACCAATTTTTGGTTAATACATAAAATTTGTGATCAATTTTATAGGCCAAATGTAAACTCCGTAACCAGTAACTCATTAGGTTTTTCAACTTTAATAGCTTATATTTTAATAATCAATGAAGCTAAACACTAACTTTAAGAATTTTAAGAAAGAGGAAAAGTGACGTTTTTAATAATAATTAATACATTTTACAAACTTTTTCGTATATCTTAGCTATCACGACTTCAGCTCTGTAACGAATTTTCGTCATAATTTTTGAAAAAAATTCATATACCAGAATTTTGGAGGTATCTATTATTTATATTCCGAAAAGTGTAATGTTATTTATACTCAGATGATCTTTGGACTGTAAGTAATCATCCAGTATAACAGACTTGAAGTTTTTCTGCAGCATGTAGCATTCTCGAGATGAAAAAGGATGTCTTTAATAAGATTTGAAAAAACTTTGTAAACTCCGTTCCTAATTTCTACACCAAACTATTTAACGGGTAAGAAAAACAATGGCATATTTGGATTCAATGGCATATTTGGATTCAAATGTAAACTCCGTTATTGTAAAATCCGTAACCAAAATTGTTTGCATCAGATTACATTCAAAAAAAATGTAAACAGAGGTAATTCAACTAATATTTATGCGTCAAAAGATGATTCAACTAATAATTTTGCGTCAAATCTAAAAAATTTATTAGTTTTTTATCCTAAACTGCTGGAGCGAAAAACGATTGATTTTGCATTTCATTGGTTTGGAATCGATATTTCGAGCCATTACTGACATTAGTTTGACAAATTAAATTTGTTTCACACAATTTAAGAATTTTTTGGTCGCGAAATGGTGTGTTTGATAAACACACCAATTCGCGACGAAACCGCCAATTTGATAAACACAAATTGTACATTAATGAAAAGCATGTTGAAAACCCAAATACGAAAAACTAATAAATTGAAGAAAATTCGTACGCAATTTTTTTTTGTTATATCTTTTGCTTGTGAAAATGTAAACTCCGTTACCACAAAAAAAAAAAAAAATTGTGCAAAAAAAGTTATTGCGACAACTTGTAGAAGAGATTTTTTGCAATTAGAAAAAACCGAAATATTAACACTTTCTGTTTCTCACAAATTTGGCCCAAAAACTTATCACATTTTTTGATTTCACCCATAAGTAAAATTATTTTCTGCTTATTTTCATCATCATCATTTCATCATAAAGCAGAAAATAATTTTACTTATATACTTTTACCTCTAGTTGCTGGAAAGGTTAATGTTATATTGTTTACAACTTCATTAATTGTTTCAAAAAGCCATCGCAAGATGGCGCTAATCGATGGCACAATATCAACAAATTTTTCTCAATAAAAATCGGTCCACTCTAATAGATATAAATATTGAGTAACGCCTCCAATATTCTCATTTTAAATAAAATTTACCATTCTTAAAAGGCCTATCTAAAAATTTGTATATTTGTATGCAATAAAGGCCATCTACAATAAAATCCCGAAATATAAGAAATGTATGTGTGGGAATAAGTATTTAGATATTGTTTATAAATAATTTAGAAGATGTAAATTATTCATAATAGGGGACTTTAAATGTTTAATCTGCCCTGAACAATTGTGTATTTGCATATAGCCCTCGATATTGTACATGCATATTTACAATTATATAAAATTGTATCAAAAAAATTGTATATAAATTCCTTTTTAATCGAGTATTATCCATAACAAATAAACAAATATTTATTGAATTTGCTTTAAAAACCAATAAATTTATTATGGTTTATCAAATTAATTAATTCGTTATCATGAATAAATTTTTGTTGTTTTATAATGCTTTGTTAGTTACCTTTAGCAATTAGAAACGAAATTTGACAACTTGTCACTATTTGAAGTGGCTTTTTGAACTTTCCATTTTTTTTTATCGATCATTACCCGTTGTTATTATGACGTTTGTTTTATATTATATTGAATACGTCACATATAATATTCTTTGTTTTGCCACACGTTCAATATAATAACGTTTTGAAATTTATACGGACAGTCGCTACTACTTACTTACTACTTAGTTATTACTTTAATAATACAAGACCTCTCAATGATCGGCAAAAGTTCAAACAGGTTTTATTTTTTTATGATTATTTTATACGGTTTGACGTCAAACCATAACCGATGAACACTTGTATGTTTTAATTATTTAAAAAAAAAATTGTATTATTGATCGCTATCTTTTAAGATGAAACAATAAGTAACTAATACTTAAACTTTAAGCTTTCTAAATCATTACTAATATTTATTAATGTTTATAAATAAAAATACAAAACTAAATAATATCCATTTTTTAATATGATGTCACAAAAACGTCACAGTTTGAGTCATTTTTAAATAATGAAACATTCTGGAAATGATAATTTTGTTTTTGTAAGAGTCTTGACTAAGGAAGTGTATCGATTTTTCGTTTACCTTTTTTATTTTCTTTAAAGATATTTAACTAAAAATGCCAAAAGTTCATTGGCTAATAATTCTCAAATTCTTTGACTAAAAATGTTTTTTTTTATTGCCCTTGTAAAAAAAACTTGG
The DNA here is from genome assembly GCA_949987735.1 of Leucophora obtusa. NCBI lineage: Eukaryota > Metazoa > Arthropoda > Insecta > Diptera > Anthomyiidae > Leucophora > Leucophora obtusa. The sequence goes on from OX465298.1 coordinate 138,087,915, forward strand.
ATCACAGTAAATCTGATTAATAGAACTCAAAATTGGGGACAAATTTGAGATCTAATTAGATCTGGGCAGATCCAGCAGATTAAAGGGCTTATTTTTATAATTTGATCTTCTTACCGATTCTTCAAACACAATTTGTTTATACATTTTTATTTCGTTGCCAGCTCAAGTAGATAAGATCTAGTACCAGATCTCATACCACATCTGGCTAGATCTGCTCATATCTGGCCATGAAAATCCTCCAATTTTCCAGATTACTTTAGATATGAACAAATCTGGCGCTAGATCTGATCAACTCTGGCCGCCACAATGTGTGGTACATATGACATCTCTGATCCTTTGTGATCAGATCTGGCATGGGATCTAATTAGATTAAATCACATCTATTTACATCCAAGCACATCATTGGATATAAACTTTTTTACACGGGTGATTAGCAGAGTCATGAACCCTAGACAGCATATTTACATTGTTATCAAATTTCAATTAAATAAAAATATATTTATATTATCACGGCAGCGATTTTTATGCACTAAAAAAATTTAAATTATACGCTTAAAAATATCAATGCAAATGCTGAATATGCGATTAAATATGCACTTAAATGCAAGTAACACTTAAAACTGAAATATATGCACTTAAAATTAAAAAAATATGAAAAGAACAATAAAATTCTAAAAATGCAAATTTTATTTGTCAACGTTATGATTTTCTTAATTTTTTTGAAGTTTTCAAATAAAAATTTGAAGAAATGTAATTTATTGTGACTTTGCAACAACATACACATGGGGAATACAGTAACAACTAACTTTTTATAGGCTTACAAGCTAGTTTTTACTAGTTTTTTCTAATAAATTCACTTTTTTAAAGTGAAATTTGCTAATTTCTTAATTCAGTTGTCTGTTTACTACTTTTGATATAAATTTTCTTTCCGTCCACTTGAAAACACAAAATAGTTTTTGTCAGTTCTTTCGCAATTTCTAAGTTTACTAAATTTTTTTTTTAGTAAAAAAATGTTTTAATAAGAGTTTTGAATTATTTATTTTTATTATTTTTTCAACATTTTTTTTTCTTTGTTAGTAGGGGTTTGACTGTATTATCTCTTAAATTAAATTATTTAAAAATTAAACATTTATTATTTTAATTTATTACTTTGTTTTTAGTTCCTAAAACAAACAAAGATACCGATTAAAATAAAACCACTTCGCTTTTTATTATGGCGCCTGAAATCTTGTTCTCTCACTACACATTTAAATATCTGTTTATGTTAATTTTATGCAAATTAATTCGTCTTTTTTTGTTTTTGTAAAATATTTGTTAATACTTACTCTAAAAACAAACAAAAAAAAATCTGGTTTAATTAACATCAGCCAAAAAAAACACATCAATTATGAATTAACAATTTGTTTACAGTTTATCAAAAGTTCACCAAAAAAATATTATTTTTAAATAAAGTTTTAGTATATTTTGCGTTAAATTTTTTATAACCTAAAAATGCGGGATTTTTTTTTTCCTAATTTTGGGCGTTTATTGTGAAACATTGTTACAGTATAAATTTATTCAAAGTATTGGCCATCATTAGCTATAACCTTTTCCCATCTTTCTGGCAACATATAGATTCCGCGCCAAAAGAACTGCTCAGGTTTTGAGGCCTAGAACGAATCAAGCCAATTTCGGATATTCTGTTCTGAAGTGAAGCGTATTCTAGTGAAGCGTATTCTGTTCTGAAGTGAAGCGTATTCTAGTGAGATCAAAACAAATGGTTGTCGGACGGAGCAAGGTCTGGACTATAAGGCCGGTGAGGCACAACTGCCCAACCACTATTGTCTAAATAGTTTTTAACCGCACTCACAATACTTTATCGTTAATAACAGCCTATAATACATATTAAATTTATTGAAAACACAATTAAAAAAAGGACTACTGATTTTTCATTATATTCAATTTTCAAAAAAATAAATTTATATAAAAAAAAAATATTTCTTATTGTATTTTTTTTTCTTAAATAAAATTTCCTGGTGCGGGAATCGAACCTGGGTCTACAGATTGCCAGCAATGGCTCTACCATCTGAGCTATATCGACATGTAATATTTAATAGATAAAAACATAATTGACCTGCTGCACACAAGTAAGTTTACTCGCTAACATACAAAAAATCAAAAAATATGTGGTTATATATATCCTTACCAGTGTTTAAAAAATATTGAGTCTAAAAATAGATTTAAAAAAATTGTCAAAAAAATCTAGAAAATTATTTTCTATTTGAAATAATGATAAAAATAAGTCATTATCAGTAACTCGTTATTATATGTTTTAAAATAATGCAGAAGGTAAGTTCGTGCCATTACTGGTAGTCCATAAAATAATGATATGTCATTACCGTTTCTACACTGGGAATCCATAAAAGAAATTAAAATAATTGAAGTCTTTTAAAACAATCTTCAATTTTTAACTGACAAAACGTTCGAAAAAAAAACGATTTGTGGTTTGTTTTTTCATATTTGCAAGTTTTTTTTTGTTTGAATTTTCAAAACACTGCACACACCAACACACACGTTCATATTTTTATGGCTATGTTTGTGTGTATGAGTAAAGAATTTCTTGTAATTTGAATTGAAATAATTTTGTATATAAACAAACTATAAAAGAAAACCGAAAATATTTGAATTTTTTATTTTAAAACAGAAAACACTGAAATTATTTAAATTATTTTTTCTAAAAATAGAAAACAAAAAATACATTTGACTGAAAATATCAACTCCTGCAGATGATACGTATTTTTTTGTAGTTTGTTTTTTATTGACTTCAATTGAAAAAAAATCTTTGAATTGATTCTTCGGGTATGGAAAATATATTGTGAGTGCGGTCTTGCAACATGTGGCCGACCGTTGTCATGATGAAATATTACGGTTTCATGTCTGGTCGCATATTCAGGGCGTTTTTCGGTTAATGCTCGCTTCAAACAAATCACTTTTGTTCGGTTCAGGTCCCCTTGTGAATAGCTGGGACCCTTCCAATTCATCATCTTCAAACTTTTTTGGCTGATCTGTGCGCTCTTTGTGTTCCGTATCAAAATCACCACTTTTGAACCGCACGAACCATCTCTCGCACGTTGAAATCGGTGGAACATATTCAGGATAAGCTTCGATGAGCAATCTATGTGCTTCAGCTAAGTTTTTTTTTTCAAAGTGATGAAGTAAAGCAAAATTCCCGCAAATAAAATTCGGCATTTTCGAAGCAAAAAAAACTTAAAAAATTAGAAATTTATCAATTCTAGTTCGAAGCCGATTTTCTTATTCTGAATTTACATAATAAGTACTTTTTTACAAAAAACTGCTATTTTTCTTCACCAGGATATTCTACTGACAAATACTTCACAGAGTTTTTGCTTTCAAAAACCTCTACACTTTCAGGAATGAAAAGACTTTGTTGTTCACACTATTTCATTCAATGACTAGTTGAGAATAAATAACAGATGTTTACCCTCCAAAATATTGTGAATCCCACATTTTTAAATTATACACCCTAAACTGACACGAGCCGGCCTACAAATGCCAGGAGTAAATAAATTACGAGTATAATCTTTTGGTTTCTTAAAAAATATTTTTGTTTTAAATGTTTTATTCAAATTTTAATTATTCACACATCAACATAGAACTATGTTTATAACAACTGAAATATTTTTTGATTTTTATACATAAATTGAAAGCAATAAAAAATTATAAACTTCCGCATATTTTTATCTTAAAGATTCATATTAATGGTTAGTTGCCAAAAATATCCCATCATTAATATGTTGAATGCCTGGTTAAGAGTGTCAATCATAATCATTATTGGGGAAAAATTTGAAAATTTTAAACTTTTTAAAAAACTAATGATGCTTAAATTAATTATGCATGCAAAATTTTTTTACGGATAATAATCTCTATAATTAATTTTGTATCTATTTATATCCCTAAAAATTTTTTGTCATATTCTCAAAATTAAAAGTAGTACTTACAATTAATTTTTAATTAGCTCTACTTCTGACTGCTACTACTCACCTACATAAAAAAAAATTCTTCGTACGTTGTATTTTGCATTAATCTTGGCATAAAAACCTTTAAACAAAATATATGTAACCAGCAAACCCCTTTCACAACTTATATGTATTATAACACCATGCAACAAAATTTAACTTTTAGATTGCACACATAATAAAGTCCAAAAATCAATGTCGGGGTTGCTATTTTTGTCCAGAGAATTTATTTCAGAAGTGATTTTGGAAGTAGGATGATTCCTTTTTTAAAATATATCAGATTTTGAGACCATTTTTCAAAATCACTTTGAGTCGATTTATCGATGACCATTAGACCACCCATGAAATGTATGAGATTTTCAAAACTGCTTTTTTTTGTTCGCTCCACCGGCAGTTATCGATAGATTGGGCATAAAAATAATATGTATGTGTTGGATCTCTCGGGGGCGTACAGGTCAGTCAGTTTGAACTTCTGACCCTAAAAATTACCTAAAAACACTTCAAAGTTTTTTTGCACCATAACTTCTAAATTTGACTTTTTTTGAAAATATACTATATAGGCATTTTTATGTAGAATAAAGAAGACAAACACTTCTTTCATACTATAATTCTACCTAAGTACGGTCAATATCGTAAAATTGTATTTTTATTTTTTTATTTCAAATGTCAAAATGTAAAACTAATTTATAAGTTTGAACTCAAATTTGAAAATAAAGATATACTACTACTACTACTACTTCTACCTAAGTATGATGTATAGTAGACCGTATATCAAAAAAAAAGTTCCCCGTGCACCCTCTAAAATGAAGTATTTTTGAAAGGCGATTTCAAAAAAAAAAATTTTTTTTTTTTTGTCGAACGTAGGGGTCGCCTTTTTTTAATTTTTTGTTATAGCTTTGGCATTTAAAATCGGATTTTAAAGTGTGATATATCGATTTTTTTGTCTCGAGGAGATCAGTGTTTAGCTATATAGTAAAAATCCAATTAAAAAAAATTTAAAAAGGCGACCCCTACGTTCGGCAACCAATATATGAAAAAAATTTCTACTGGGTTTAGCGAAAAACATCCTTAGCAAAAGTTTAATAATTTTTTGCGAGCTTTAATTTTCTGACATTAGGGTCGTAGCAACTGAGATCTGGTGGGTAACTACTAGAAGGGGATACTTGAGCATAAAATGCCCTTAGAGCATAACACTGGTCTTCTCGATGTATCATACTTTAAGATCCCACTGTAAATGCCAAAGATATAGCGAAAAATGTAAAATGGCGACCCCTACGTTCGGCAAAAAAAATAAAAAAAATTTTTTTGAAACCTTGCAAAAATACTTCATATTGGAGGGTGTACGGCGCACTTTTTTTTTTGCCTGTAAGGTGGTACGCTCTAATGTATAGTGAAGTTTTAAGGGGAAAAAGTAAAAATTTGTGTGAAGACTTCATTTTAAATTACCCTCGTTAAAATTTCGAAAGAGACAATTAAGATTGGTTTTCATTATTTTGTGTAGTAATATATCTAGTTTTCATAAAGTAATTACATTTTTAACAAATATCGGTTATTCCGTGACAAATTGACCAAAATTTGATTTTAAAGTATCTGTTTATTATACATATATAATAACAAGATTTGGATACGCTAGACCCTAATTTTGTGAGATTTGAAAAAATGCATAAGCAAAAAATGGGGGAGGTGGGGTGGGGTCAAATGGCTCCTCATCGAATTCAAAGGTGGTGGTGAAGGGTTAAAAATCCACAAAAAGCCCCACAACTTCCCCGGAGTCGCCCCTAGAGCGGTAAAATGTAAGACCGACCCCCATTGATTTGTCTTTCAGAATTTTTTCCGAACATACCTATCCCCTATCTCCACTCTGTAAGAGGGCTCCCATACAAATGACATTTTTATAAAATCTACTCTCACCGCGTTAACTGTCCTAAGGGTGCCCCTAGAGAAGTCAAATATATGACTGACCCCCAATATTTTTTTAGTCTAAACATTTTCTGGGAACACATCTACCCTCTACAAAAAAATGATAACCGAACCTCACTGTCTCTGTCCAAATTTTAACGATGGCCGTCTAAAATGAGGTCTTAACACAAATTTTGATTTTATCCGCTTAAAACGCCACGAGAAGTAATACTTAGACCAAAGATTAGTGGCCATAATTTGCGTTAACAATTCAAAATAATTTTTCTCATATTTGCAAAGTTATTGTTGCACGGTGTAATATGTATCAACGTCATGTCATTTGTCTATATACTACTTTCAAAATAAGTACGCAATTTGTGTGAGAATATGTAGTGCGGTATATTGTTAGTTTGAACGACAAAAAATATATACATTGCGCGCCAAACTACACATTATACCAACACACGGGTAACATATCTCAACAAGTGACAGGGTGACTAACAATTATAAAAATATATATGTTTGTGTGCGAGAATGTTTGTTTTAGCATAAACATGGCAATACTGTTACCACCATGGCAAATTCATAATAGACTTTGTATTACCACTATATGTTTTTTTTTGTTATTACAAGGACATCATAATTAGGGTATTCAATTAATCGGCTTTTTATTTTAATCGTGCAAATAATTATTCGGGTTTTTTTCTTAACCGGTTAATCGAACAAAATTTTAAAATTAATCGATTAACCGAAAAAATTTTATGTAAAATAATATACATACACTTGTTGTGTTTTTAATAATTTTATTTAAAAAAGGGAACAAAAATAAATTAAGTAACTCTTCTGAAATTCATAAAAATAAAAAAAAAAAAATAACAATTGAGATCAGATTTTGTCATTATTAATATTTTTTTGTCCCCTCTTTCACATATTAAAATTTTATCCAAATCGGGGAGAACCACACCGCAATGAGTTAAAGAGTTAAAGAAGAATATTTGAGAGGAATTCTGTTGAGAATTGATTTTACCTCTACGTTTCCGTACCTCCATCCCTTTATTTTATTAATTCAGAGTGCTCACTAAACAAGCTTTATTACATTGACTCGAGTAAAAAAGTTCATATATAACAATATATTTTTTAATACAAAAATACTAGGGTTTTTCTTTTCCCGGACTTTTTCATTTCTCGGGACAGCGGGATTTTTTTGTGAATTTCCCGGGATCCCGGGAATTCCCGCTCGATAGAAAATGAATATATCCGGCGTATGTTTACTTGAAAAACTCGATATCTATTAAAATAACTTACGACAAAGTTCATCTTTTGGTTGCAGTCTCTGAGAAAATCTACTTAATATATTATGAAATAAGGGCTTAATATAAAATATCCATATCTTCCACTTTTTCGAGATCAATTCGTTTAACAGTTTAAATAGCGAACTAATATGCAGGTAATATATTTGTATGGAAGGCCGTCTTAATTTTAAAACAACTCTTAGAAATACATTAATTAAATATTAGTTCGCGGTTTAAATGGTTAAACAAATTGAATCATAAATTCTTTCAGGATATAATGGAATTGTTAATGGGTGCAAATTTGTATCGGACCAGCTTTAGAATCAGAACTAAGATCGATTTTTTGATTAAATATGGAATCCAAAAATTTCTATTTCTAGATATTTTGTGTCTATGCAGATTTTCAGAAGTATTCGTCTATTTTTATTAAAAAGTTTAAAAGTGAGTATTTTTCACACAAATTTTTAGGTAAACCGTCTAAATCTTTTTATAAAAATAGACACTAAAATATTATTAAATAGTTTTATAACTTTAATTGATATTTTGTGAATAGAAATTTTTTATGGCACAACTAAAAAAAAATTATTTAATTTTCATTGTTGCATTTTTTTTGAAATTAACATATAAAAAATCCAAAATAATTTGAAAAAGCATCTGATACATTATTTTAAAAATAATAGTAAGCTTTAAGTGCAGCGAGAAGTTTTCAACTCAGTCCCGTTCAAAAATATATTTTTTAATATATTGTATTTTTTAAATATCCCAGAGGACGATTTGCGATGCAAATCGGAATATCGGATGAAAATTAAAAAATAAAATATTGAAAAATAAAATACAAATTTTTGGATTTTTATATAACAAAACAAAATGTCAATAATATTTAATCTAACATAAACATAACGCTACCATAAAAATCAATAACCTTTTGTTTATTACTTTTTTTTAATATTTTAGGCAAAAAATATTTTTTTCTTCATACATTTATTTTTACCGGCAAAACTGTTAACAAAACGTTATATGAACAGATTAAAGGAATTGTAATTTTTAATTTTTTTAAAATTGTTTGAGCAAAATCGGACTAGTGGTTCTCGAGTTATGTCAAAAAAAAGACCACCAAAGGTCAAATCGATATATCTCGATTCCTAGGGGTGACCCAGCGAAACGCCGGGACACGTATAACTTCTTTTTTACCGATATAACTTTCCACGGTAGTTTGAACCCATCCCGATCACTGACCCCTACCATTTGTCTCACAGTGTTATTAATGCTTTCGTTTAATATCAAGTCGTAAAAATAATTCAAAATTTTTTATACGTAAATAAGCGCCCTATGCTCCAGTGGGAGTTAGATATAAATATATACAACTACTTTACTAGATAAGTCACAAAAACAGAGTAGTAATTTGAAAGATGACAAAGCAAATTGTGATAATTTTATGTTTTTTTTTTGTTTTTTCTTTGGGATTTAAGATGTTTATTAACGCTCCTACTTGAAAACATGAAATTCTCATTGAGTTGAAGATAACAAATATTTCTAGATATTCTAAAAGGTCTTCCCTTAATTATTTTCTTAGGCCAGAATGAAATCCGGATAGGTAGAAGCTTACTGCAAATTATTTATCACAATTTTTCAAAAAAGTTTTGAGACATTTACTTTAATAAAAAATTTATATTTTTTAAACATTTTTGTAATTTTTTAACAATTTCGATTAATCGATTAATCGTATGAAATTATTCGATTTATTCGTTATTCGAAATTTGGACATTTTAAATTATTCGAACAATTTTTGAGAAAAATTAATCGATTAATCGAATAACGATTAATCGATTGAATACCCTAATCATAATACACATAGTTTTTTAATGGCTTTATTCTAAAGCAGATTGTAAGGTAAATTTAAGTAAGATTTTAGTTATGTAATGCAATAAATTGAGTGTTTTTTGCAAAAAAAAATTTTTTATTGTTAAAGTGGACTTTAAAATCTGTATAGTTTAAGAATAAAACTTATTTACACATATTTTTTAACAGTTTTTTTCCAATTTTGATTATTTTAGTTTTATTTGAAAGAAAACTTGAATGGAAATATGTTTCAAAATTTAGTTCAATTTTATTCTTTCAGTCGAAAGTGTAAATTAGTAAATAAAACAACTCAAACATTCTACCATATCCGAGATTATATTTAAAGATCAACTTGAGCTACTTTGGCCGACGTTTTATGATTTTTTTTAATGTAATATTTTGCTTCAGAGGTGCGTTTTTCGAGGTTAACTGAAACATAGCCCTGTTGTTCTTTTTGTTGAGCAGTAGCGTTGGGTGCCATTTTTTTGGTACATATTCTACATTGAGACAATTATCTAAATTTTTACATGAAGTTTACTGGCACTTATCTACTGAAACTTTTCATTAAATTAATGCAGTTTTTTTTATTGAAGGAGCTTGAGTCAAAGTAACAACTATAACATAGAGAAAAAAAATAGCTTTGTTAAAAACATGTAATTTTCGTTGTAAAATGAAATAAATAAGTAAAAAGGTTTGAGTTTACTTACTCCATTTGTTTTTACTTTGAAAGTTTACATAAAGACAATCTGATGATAGTGTTTTGGTTACACTTGAAAATGCATTAATTGTCAAACATTGTTTCTAGGAAAGTTTTTTCATAAGTTTTTTCTCTATTTGTTATAAAATAAATTGTAAATTCTATTTGGAATTTGTCATATATGATCTTTAAAACCGAACAAAAATAACACTCATTGATACAGTTTTTCATAAATTTATATGAAAAATTTCATTTCATTTATTCAACATTTCATACAATCAAAAATAGTTTCATAAAAATTATGAAGCTTTATCGTAAAAACGAAAAAAATTTTCGCATCAAAGGAATTAAATATGCTAAAAATCCCAAACGTATTTAACAAATTGTAAAAAATAATCCGCTGCAGGCATGTCCCTATCCGGATTTCATGCCTAAGGAAATCGTCAGGGGACGACGTTTTTAGAATTTCTGGAAATATTTGTTGAGTTAAATTACAAACTCAATGAGAATTTTTTTGTTCTCGTATAGGAGCGTTATTAAACATTTAAAATATTAAAGAAAAAACAAAAACAACAATAGAAAATTTTCCACAATTTCCTTTGTCATCTTCCAATGTACTACTCTGACTTTGACAGATCTAGCAATGTAGTGACATCCATTCATGTAGAAACAACAATAGAGAACAATGTTTTCTAAAGTGTCAGTAACATTTAAACTTGCACAAGCACTTGCATATTAGTTTTTTTAATTTTATTTTATCGAGATATACATTAATTGCATCAAAGGAATTAAATATGCTAAAGTTCTCATTGAGTTTGTAATTTAACTTAACAAATATTTCCAGAAATTCTAAAAACGTCGTCCCCTGACGATTTCCTTAGGCAAGAATGAAATCCGGATAGGGACATGCCTGCAGCGGATTATTTTTCACAATTTGTTAAATACGTTTGGGATTTTTAGCATATTTAATTCCTTTGATGCAATTAATGTATATCCCGATAAAATAAAATTAAAAAAAAAGAAAAAAATTTTCATTCACATTTTGAACACTAAAAAATTCATTCAATTTTCATAATCTTATTTTACAGTATCATAATTTTTGGTGGTAATATGTTAGCCGCTAATCTATTTGAAATTGTTATCTACAACAAAGTCTTTATTGAAAAAAGTGTTTACGTCTTACACAAAATATCATAATAAGGCTATCAAACATATTTTACAAAAATCTGTAACACCACTAGAGGGCCTTTTTGTGAAATGATAGTTTCAAGTATCACTATGATAGACCTCTGTAATCAAACTAAATAGATTTAGCTTTAAGATTACAATAGATTAGATAAAAAAATATGCAGAAAAATACCTAAAACCCAATAGTATACCAAGTACAAAATATTTGTTTTAACCACAACCTTCTGGCACACTTACCTCGATAATAAAATGTCATAAGAGTTTAAATTAGATAATAAACAATGTAGCAAAGAAAACTAAAACCATAAAATACTAAAATACAATGTTTTTATTTTTTTTAAACCAGTATTCAAACCTTAAAATTGTATAAAAAACGTGATACTACAAAAGTTTTAAAGGTAAGTTACCTTTAATTAATCTTTTTAATTAAAGATTAATTAATTTGAAGATTAATTTTTAATAAATGTAAAGCTTATACAAAAATTTTGAAAAACTGCTAAATTGAAAAAGTAATAAAAATAAAATGGTGTTTAGTTTCTTACTGAAATTTTCAATATTCATAACATTTCCAATTGCCACAAACTGTTAGCAGGTTTGGATATTTTAACATGAGTAATTACCTTGTCGTCATTTAAATATTACTAAATCAGGCCCTTAGGTTGCCAGTAAGTCTTATTATCTGTTAATTCAATGTTAGACAATACCAAAAATGTACGATGCGAGTAAATCTGGTTGGTATATTTGGTAACTTATTATGGCATGTTGAAATTATATTAATTATCGCTTGTGTATATAAATTAAAAATTTTTGTAGAAAATTATAAAAAGTATTATTTATTACCTACACTAAAAGAAAAACGTCTGTAAAAATTTTACTTAAAATTACTAAAAATTAGTTAAAAATTACCCTGCATAAAAACTGCTGAGACTAGCATATTATTTCTGCTAAAGTTTAGTAATAGACTAAAAAAAATTTAAATAAAAAATAACAAAAATATTGGTACCGCCGGGAATCGATCCCGCGACCCTCTCTTTGGAAATGCCAAATGATACCAAAATCACTTTTTACGATCACTTTTAGAGCAATTACTCTTTAGAAGCAATACTTAAGTGTTTTTTTGAATGGTGTTCAGAAGTAATTCTAAAAAAGCTGTAAAAATATACTAACGTATACTTTGGAAGCAATGAAAGAAGTGATTTTTTAAAGTTGTTCAGAATAACTTCTAAAAAAGCAGTAAAAATATACTAACGGATACTTGTGGAAGCAGTGAAAGAAGTAGTTTGTAAATCATTACTTCCAATTTTTTTTGCTAGGTAAATAACAAAATATCGCTTTTATATCACTAAACCCCTTTTTCTTTCTTTTTCGTGTTTATCAGCACAATTTTGGTAGGAAAATAAATTAGTAAAACCGGTATGTTGCCAAAAGGATACACCATGCATTTAAGGGTTAACATTCATAATTTAATTTTAACAGATATTTGGCAACGTTGCTAAGGGTTTATGTTTATGCTAATAAACGCAAGAAGTATTAAATTAAACTAACTTAAAATTTCGCTTCAATATTAATTTAATATACATAACTATATTTGTACTGAAGTTGTGCAACGATGTAAAGGGTTTATGTCCCTACTAATTTCTGTTCAATATATCTTTATATAAACTGCAATTTAACAACTTCAATTTCAAGAATTGTATTAATTTATAAAACTTTTTATTTGTTTTATATTTAAGTTCATTGCTTTCGCTTCTGCATATAAAAATGTCACTTTTTACAATAAAAACTGAACAGAATAGTAATAAAACTATCAATTTTTTACAAATGTAATCGTAATAAAATTTGAATAAGCCACAAAAATGCAAATAAAAGATAAATAAAAAGATGCAATAAACACAGCAATGATATGCCATACAAAATGACATGAGAGGCACGTGTCTTATAAACAAATAGCAGAACAAAAAAAATGTAAAATTCTGACCATACAGAAAAACTTTTAGTAATTTAAACATACTCGTACTATCGTGTGTGTTTGTAACAACACCCCTATGGGATATGGGATATTTAAAACAATTTTGTATCTCTTTCATTAATTAATAACTATTCACAAAGAATAGAATATTGCATTTGTAAAATCTGTTTTATTTTTTTAATTATTAATTTTTCTGTTTTGACAACGCTGCCATACTCGTACAATACATGTTGTTGAAGTTTGTTTAGATATTTATAATAGTTTTTTAGATTAATACTTTTTTCTTTTTGCCCAGCCTTCATATATAATTTTGTATTGTATATGAGTCTATGCAAAAACTAGAAAAAGGCCTACGAAAAATATCGTTGTTTTCAGAACTATCGAAGTAGGTCACTAGAATGCTGATTGTTTGTTTTTTAGTTGTATTTTTTGTGTTTTACTGCATAAGATATTAATTTGTTGTCTTGACTAGTATTGCAGATATTATTTTGTTTGCATAATGTACATAGAAACACAAGTTTATTTGCATTGAAATGAACAAACAAAATTACAGTTACTAAGAGCAATTTTTCATATTGAGTTAATTAGATATAAATAATATCGTTAATTAGATAATGTTAATAATAACAGCTTAATAATTAAACTGAACATCTCAGATTTCGTTAAACTAAATCGATTTGTTGTCATTATTATAGCAACAAAATAAATTTGGTCTATCCTAGTGAAAACAAAAATATGAATTTTCATAGTTGTATATGTACACACAGAGAAAAAATATACCATTTTCCAACTGAAATTCGGTTACATCTACTAAAATAGGTTGGGTGCAACTGAATATTGGTTATCACAACAAAATTCAGTTTATACAACTGAATTTTAGTTGCAATACCCAAAATAATTAGGAACCGTTGCACTATATAAAGTACTACACCCTGTGGGCGCTGTGGTGTAATGGTTAGCGCGTTGGACTGTTACACGTGAGGTCGCGGGTTCGAGCCCCAACCAAGGCAACATCAATTTATGAAAAATAGTAATATGTATGAGTTTTTTCTATCCCTCATACATATCGCAGCGTCCTCCTACGGTGTTCCCATAGCAATTAACCCCACCGAAGTAAAATAATATAACAGGGCTATGAACTAAAAAGCTTCAACAAAGTTCGCCAACTCATCATCAGATGGCGCGCAACAACTGTTCTAAAAAATTTAACATCTCGCGCAATTACAGTGTTGCCATATTTGAAGCCCTTCATCTTTCACTACCTTTCACTTCTTCTCTATCCCCTTTCCAAAGGAAGCAACACGTTAATTAATAGGAAGAATTTCCTGAGTGTTGCTTCTCTTTAAAAAAAAAAAAAAAAAAAAAAATACGTGTATTGGCTTAACAGAAAAATTTGTTACTTCAACAAAATGTATTCCTGTTTTTTTGGCTAAAAATAATTTTTTTTTGATTTTAACACACGTTTTGTTAAATTTAACAAATGTAAGTGTAAATAAAAAATTAGTAAAACTACTGTTTTATTTATAATTATACTGAGTCATAAAATCTATTCATATTTAGAGTATTTGGCCCTCCCCGGACCTAGTCCATATCATGTAACGGCATGTAATGATAATCGCTGGGAGCAAACATTTTGTCCGATTTCCCCTATCTTGCATAGTTTTCGAGATATCGCTCTTGACAATTTACAGAATAACATCTTTCCAAATAGAAAACAATAAATGCATAATAAACAAAGCTTTTGATTATAATCAAGGTTGGCAACCGAATCGAATAACGGTATAGGTATCGGTATTGGTATCGATTTTTTATTTGTTTCGGTATCGGTATCGGTAATGGTATTTTAATCATTTCGGTATCGGTATAACCGGTATATACCGGTATTATTGAAAAAATTTACAAAAATATAAAAAAAACGTTCTTAATAATAAAAAAACTCAATGTTATTAAATTTTTATAAAGGATAAGTATTTAACTTAGTAAAAATTTCTAACAACGGAAGTACTTCAGCCTAAACACTCCGATTTTGATGAAATTTGGATATGTGATTGAGAAAAAAATCTAAGATCGACCTGTCTCAGCTTATCGGCCACCTCGGAATTTTAAGGGTCCAAAAAGGGGTTCAAAAATGGGTCCTTTTTAAGTTTTTTTTGCTTTTTAAGATATTTCGACCAAAGGAACCATATGCAAGTGTGGTATTGTTGGAAAGCAATTTTTGAGGGCTTTTCACTGGTAGCTTTTATTGGTACTTTTTTGCTCTTTCGAATTTGCTGTTTTAAAATTTTCAAAAATTTTGGGTACTTTATATGGAGAACTATATTGCTATGTCTGCTGAATTCATATATATTATTCCTTATTAAATTTAAGCGGAACGTGTTTTTGCGTTTTTCGATATTCGCACTACATCAGGTTTGCCAAAATTTTCCCCGAAACACCTTTTTTGGTACATTTTTAAAGAATTTAGGCCTCTTTCTGTGCTAAACATAGGAAATATGTACATCAAACTTCATATTTTGATGGATATATTAATCCTGTGATATACTCTTTTTTAATTTCGTAAATTTGAAATATGCTCCCATACAAAAAGTTTAAAAAACATGCTTTTTTTACATACTCCGACTTTTTATACCCTACACCACTATGTGGTCAGGGTATTATAAGTTTGTGCTGATGTTTGTAACACCAAAAAATATTGGTCGTAGACCCACCTTATAGTATACCGATCGGTTCAGAATTTTTTTTTTATTTCGATTTAACGATGTCCGTCTGTCCGTCCGTCCGTCCGTCCGTCCGTCTGTCTGTCTGTCCATGCAATCTTGTACGCACTCTACAGGTCGCACCTATTAAGATATTTCGATGAAATTTGGTACATAGACCTATGTTGGCCCAAGGACGAACAAGTTTGATTTTTTTGAACATCGGTCCATGTTTAGACCTAGTGCCCATATAAGGGTCCTACCAAAATTATATTGTTTATACGCTGCAGGTCGTAAATATTAAGATATTTTGATGAAATTTGGTACACAGACCTATATTGGCCCAATAACGCAGCCTATTGATTTTGGTGAACATCGGTCCATGTTTAGACCTAGTGCCCATATAAGGGTCCTACCAAAATTATACTGTTTATACGCTGCAGGTCGTAAATATTAAGATATTTTGATAAAATTTGGTATACGGTCCTACATTGGCCCAATAACGCAGCCTATTGATTTTGGTGAACATCGGTCCATGTTTAGACCTAGTGCCCATATAAGGGTCCTACCAAAATTATATTGTTTATACGCTGCAGGTCGCAAATATTAAGATATTTTGATGAAATTTGGTACACCGACTTATGGCAGCCGAAGGACGAAGCCTATTGATTTTGGTGAACATCGGTCTATGTTTAGACCTAGTGCCCATATAAGGGTCCCCCCAAAATTATATTGTTTATACGATGCACGTCGTAAATATTAAGATATTTTGACGAAATTTGGTACACAGACCTATTTTGGCCCACGGACGAAACCTATTGATTTTGATGAACATCGGTCCATGTTTAGACCTAGTGCCCATATAAGGGTCCTACCAAAATTATACTGTTTATACGCTGCAGGTCGCAAATATTAAGATATTTTGATGAAATTTGGTACACAGACCTATATTGGCCCAATAACGCAGCCTATTGATTTTGGTGACATTAGTTGGCTTTTACCCAGACTGGTGTAGGGTATTCTATAGTCGGCATGCCCGACTTTAACCTTTTTACTCGTTTATATAAAATGTTATACTTATTTCCACATTAGATCATTTATTTTTTTATAAGCTTTCCAGTGATGTATAACATGATATATATATATATATATATAACCGTCGTTAAATAAAATAAGGGAATAAAGGCATTTAAGTTACAAAAAAGTACCAATGGTTATTTTGCAGAATATAGGCCCTATATTAGAGTGTTTTTTTTTTGTTTTTGATTTTCGGAACACAAGTTGATTCACTACAAATATTTTATATTTGTATTGAGATCATATAATAAAATAAAAAAAAATAAGTTTATAAAATTAATAAAAGTATTCTCTAAAAGAAACTGTAAATTCAATTAAAGGTTTAAGAAACCAGTTTATATATTAAATTATATTTACTAAATTTGTCACAAGTTAGAGAATATTTATGAAGTTAAATAAATTAAAAACAATGTTGCCAATGCAAACTAAAGGCTGATAACCGCACTTTGAATTTATAACACGATTTTCTATTAACAATGGATATATATTTAATCCTTTAATTCCCAGTGGAACATAGGGCATATAAATGGATAATTAAACAATGGATAATAAAGTTTAATTGTTTAACAATTTTATATTACAAAAATTAGTATTTTTGCTAAAAACGTGAAAAAAAAACAATTTTTTTCAAACCGATTCCACACCGGTACGACACCGGTATTAAGGGAAAAGGTTTTTGAATACCGGTATTTTTTGAAATCAAGAATTTCGGTATTGGTATCGGTATCGGTATCGGTTGTCAATTTGAAAGGGTTTTGAAACGGATAACGGTATTATAACGGTATCGGTTGCCAACCTTGATTATAATCTAATACGATTACAAAACTAAAATTGCTATTAACATACGGACAGTTTTGACCCCACCTTTTTAACCCTTAAAAATTAGATTGGGACTATAGAGAATTGCGCTTGTTCGTTAGTTTTGTACCCTCTATTGCATATCCCAATTTAATAAAATTCTGATAATTTCCTAGTGGGTATTTTTTTGTGAAAAGTGAGAACATTAACCCTATATGGATCAAGTTACTCAAAATAATAATTTTTATCAAGTGGACATAGTTTTTTGTTTTATTCCTTTAAAGTGATATTTTTCCGAAAATTATAAAAGGTGTTATTCTGTAAATTTCCTAGTGGGTCGGTTTTAGACAAAAGTATTAAAATTAACCCCATATGGATCATGTTACATAAAATATTTATTTTTATCCACTTGAGATTTTTTTTATCAATTAGATGGCTTTATAATCTCGTCATAATTAATATTAAGTTTCATGGATCTTTTCTGACCCAGGTCACTAGGGGTTAAAGATTTTTTAGACAGATGTAAAGATAATAATAGTCTAACTAAATTGGAGTGATATTTTTCGGAAAACTATGTAAAGTTTGATGAAAACATTCAAATTCTTTAAAATTTTTGACAAAATAAGCAATTTTTGTAAAATTTCCTGGAAAGCACTCGCTCCAAACTAGGGTTTGGGATTTCCCGGACTTTTTTATTTCCCGGGAAACGGGAATGAAAAAATTTGATTCCCGGGATTCCCGGGAATCCCGGGAAATATTTTTAAACAAAATTGTTAATGAAAACCACCTATATAAGTAATTTTTGTTAAAAAAAAACACTATTTCAGTACAAAAGCAGTCTGTGTAGTGAGAATTCAAAGTAAAAAATATCAGAATGTTGAACGTTTGATTTCACATAAATTACTCGCAGCACTGCCAAATGAACCTACTACTGGACTGTCGGAAACAAACCGTTTCATCACACTTGGCCCATTAGATATGGTGTCGACAATGTTATTTTCCAAAGACAAATAAATCTCTTCTAGTCTTATTTCTACAATTCTTCTTATTTCATCAGCATTACATCTTCCTGGTATATAAACCAACCCCAGGTTATAAAATGAATTATTTCCGTTTATACATATGTTCAAATATCTCTTTTGTAATATTCTTGTCCATTCATTTAAGATTATAGTAAATCTCCTATCGATAGAAATATTGTTCGATATTTCTTTTATCATATCTTTTACATGATTGTAGTAATTTAATATAATGTTCTTTACATCGGTTTCACTTTTTTGCAATGCCAGGTTTTTATTATAAAAACTTTCTCGAATAAACGAAGATCTAGTTATGGTGCGGATTGACTGCGGCTAATTTGGATACCATTTCAGGAAATGTTTGCCCTACCATAAAACCTTTAATGCCTATTCAGCTTACACTTTTTTCCTCGGGTACTTTGCTAATTTAAGCTATTCAGCTTACACTTTTTTCCTCGGGTACTTTGCTAATTTAAGCTGAAACGTTATACTTGTTTTTTTTCAAGAGAAGTTGCATGACCATCAATTTTTTTTTTTTTTTTTTTGGGAACCAAATTTAGATGTCCGATAACCAAATTTAGATACCACCGTTAACCATTAGTCTTTTCTTTTCACGTTTATTAATGAAAACGTTACTTATAAAATTATTGACCCTTAATTTTATAAAGAAGAATTTTAAATTTAAAGTCGACTTTATTTTTAATCAAACGGTTTTGTTAATTTTGTGTATGAAAACCTTACAAAAATATTTATATTTTCAAATATTTTGATTGGTTGAAAATAAATTAACCAATCAGAATGCTCCAAAAATAAACCAAGTCAAGGTATACTGCCACCCAATATTTTAACTAAAGTCGACTTTACCTAAATTATACATTTGAAAAATTTAGATAGTAAGGGCGATTATTTGTAAGGAACAAAGCTTTTTTTCATATTTCTTTTAAACATTTTTCCAATTTTTTAGGTTTTACTACTTAAATTTTGAATAAGTTATGCGAAAAATCTTTATTAGTTGAAATGCTCCTAATTACTTGGCAAAGATTTTATTTGTGTGTCAAATAAATGTATTCCCTTTTAAAAGATTTTAACAATGACATTTTTGTTTTGGCATTTAAAATGTTTTTTATGACTAAAATGAAAAACTCCAATTCGAAACAAAAACAATTTAAAAAAAATTAATATTTTTAAAATTTCCCGTTTTCCCGGGAAAAATATATTATTTTCCCGGGAATTCCCGGCAAACTTTTCCCGGGATTTCCCGGGAATTCCCGCCCGGGAATTCCCGAACCCCAAACCCTACTCCAAACACAAACTCGAATTATCATTTTTCCAATTATTTTTTTTTTTTCTTTAATATCAACTTTTATACAGTACAAATAGCAATCGACATCTGCAAATAGGACATTTTAGAAAATCTTTAAAATTAATTTAAAAAAAACACGTTTTGCATTTTATCAAATTTGTGGGTCATTTTGGATTCCTGGCTAAAGTGGGTTAATGCTATCCGTTGAAGTCAAAATTCCATATCTGAGAAAATTTAGGGGACACGTTTTTTTAGCTGCCCAAACTCATATTTAAGGGTTAAAAAATGGGGTCAATAAATGCCCAATTTTTGATTTTTTCGCATTTTTTGTAAATTGTTATTGTAGCAAAAACAATTTGTATGGAAAACAACGCAAGGCTTTGCGTTTTACAAAATCACCCCCTTGGTTTCCAATGAAAGGTATTTGAGAGGCCTTTTTATCGGTGTGTAAAACGTGCTTAAGCACGCTTATTTGTTTATGCCATAACACAAAACACAAAATTTTAGGTTTTTTTTGTATGGGGATGTATACATGGTAAAGGTTCAATTTTTTCGATATTCGGCTTAGGTACTTCGGTTTTGAGACGAAATTTCTCGAAGGTTTATATTTTTAAAAATTTGGTGATCTCTTAACTACTTAACATATCTCAGGAAAATTTTCTGTTCCAAAGAATCGGTTGTAGAATAGCTACTTCTCATTCACAACCCCTTCTACTTACGATTCTAACACCGATTCTTTTTTTTTGAAATTGTCCCAAAAGCAACCCCTTCTATAGCTCCAAAGTGGAACTGGTTGCTCTAGAATCAGTTCTGAAACTAGTTCTGGAACTGATTCTACGTCACCCACACCTTCCATATAGGATCCCAGGAACTGGTTCCGGAGCCAGTTCCATGGAATCGGTTGCAGTGGAACCAGTTGTAGAATGGGTGTGGTTGGCTACCGATTGTAAAAAATTTTTATGGGGAGTATCAAACTTTTTCTTTTTGAGAGTACGTTCCTGTAATGTAAAAATAATTTTGAATTTCATAAATTTCAGACATATCGCCATACAAAAAGTATGAAAAAAGGAGTTTTTCCCAAATATCTTTTTTGGTTGTTATGCAACTTCCCATGAAAAATTTCTGTTCCAAAGAATCGGTTGTAGTATAGCTACTTTTCATTTACAACCCCTTCTACTGTCGATTCTAACACCGATTCTTTTTGTTTGAAATTGTCCCAAAAGCAACCACTTCTATAGCTCTAAAGTGGAACCGGTTGCCCTAGAATAAGTTCTGGAACTAGTTCTAGAACTGATTCTACTTCACTCATACCTTCCATATGGTTGACACTAGAGAGTTGTAGCTTGGTAAAGATATCCATAATATGTAGCCATAGATAGTCTCAGAGCAGTTCGAAAATTAAAATTTTAAAAATTCAATTTGAAATACACAGAGAATTATTTATTATTTTTGGATTGGCCATATTTTACAGAAAAATAAAAAAATAAAATATTTTAAAAATGTTAACCCATTCAGGAGCGATAGTCCAATAGCTTTAGTTCAATTTTTCTCCGATACGGGGCACAGTAAAGCGCCAAAAATAGCATAACAGTAATTCTCAGCCCTAGGGTCATTCGTTAGAAAATTTACAGCGGTTGAAGTTTGGTCGTGAAAGAGTAAACTGTCAGAAAATGCGTGTGTAAACAATGAAGATTAAAAAGTTGGATTAACTTTAATCAAGTAGATTAATTTATCTGTCCAAACGCACTATAAGACGCAATATCTCGAAATAACAGTGTGGTGTTTTTATGCCAGTCACCATGCGTTTTAATATTGTATTTTGAAAATCTTTAATTTGTTTTCAATTGGTGAAATCGAATTTCCTTTGCACTCATTCAAAAAGTACTGAAAAAATGTTAAAGTGGGAGTACTCACCTCCTTTGACAACTCAATGTTAAAATCATTAGTGGTTTTGCTAAAAATAAGTACATCTGGATCATTAATTGTAGTGGTTTTTCTTCTGCTTTAGAGCAATAATGCATTAGAAGCAATAATTAAGTGATTTTTTTAGATAATATTGAAAAATTACTTGGTATTTTTCCCCGTAATCATCTCATAAATACCCAGGAAAAACAGAAATTACCAAGTAATTAAGCTAGTAAGTAGCACACAAAGGGTTTCATTAGTTACCAGGCTATTTACTCGCTTAATTTCTTTGTTCTCGATGTACCAAAATGCATTTGTTGTCATTATCTTCTCGCTTTCAAAAAAGTGAGAATAATGAGTTACCGGTTTGGTTACTCATAGCGAAAAAATAAATCGTTACTCACAAGAATAGAATGAGTGGTTACCATACATTGTGAAATAATTGGTCATATGGGCAGAATAACTACCTCGAACAATTTTCTTTTTTGTTGTAAAAATGTTAAAAACGAATTGGTAGATAAAATACTAATATAAAAAATACTAAAGCAGTACATATTCAATCAGTTACCAGTAACTGATTACTTGCAAATACATATAAGTACTTCTATAATTATTTTGTATTTTAAAGCGATGCAAAAGGTAATGACGTATCATTACATGGTAATCTATATGGTAATGACCTGTCATTATCAAGTTTTAGCTGGGTAGGCATGATACAAGATAAATATTTAAAAAAAAACATAATTGGAACATAATTTTTGAACTAACATAAATGAATTAGAGTGTCCCAAAGTTGGGAAATAATAATGTTAGTTCAAAAATTATGTTCTAATTATTTTTTTTTTTCATATTTATCTTCTTGCGATTAATTACCCGCTAAACTAATAATAAAAAAACATAAGGAAGTTATTTATTTTAGAAAATTATATATTTGTCTAATAATTTTAATTCGAATCTCTATATTTTTTACAATTAAATAACCTTGTAGTTGAATTTATTTTTTGTTGCAAATACTTTGATATAAAATTTTCTAAAAGGTCAATGATTTCCAAAATGTTTTTAAACATTTTGTCTATACTGTTATCAAGGCAAAAATACTACATGAACAAAATCTAAAGATAAAAATATATATTGTTTTTTTTTTTTGCAAATTTGCCAAACTGAAATTATACTCATAGAAATAACGCGTAACATATTTCGAAAAAAAATTTCGAATTTGTAGATCTTGCAAATATTATTTTAAAATATAATTCTGTATAAAAATTCTTTATTCTTTAACAAAATTTTGCCGAACGTAGGGATCGCCTTTTTTAATTTTTCGTTATATCTTCGGCATTTACAGTCGGATCTTAAAGTGTGATACCGATTTTTTTGTCGCGGGGAGACCAATATTTTGCTATAAAGAAAAAATCCAATTAAGGAAAATTTAAAAAGGCGACCCCTACGTTCGGCAGCAGAATAATTTATTCTTTGCAATTAACTATAATATTGCAAAAATTTTATAAATTTAACGATGTTTAGCCAACACATTCTGCTGATTTCAGCAATTTTTTTTCTACAGGTTCCTTTTGAATTAACTTTTTGTAGCTTTAGCAAAAATTTTTACAAACATTTT
This sequence comes from Leucophora obtusa, assembly GCA_949987735.1. Classification (NCBI taxonomy): domain Eukaryota; kingdom Metazoa; phylum Arthropoda; class Insecta; order Diptera; family Anthomyiidae; genus Leucophora; species Leucophora obtusa. The sequence continues at coordinate 138,111,228 of OX465298.1, forward strand.
TCTTTTAGTGTACTTTGAGAAATATGGGGGATTTTGTATAAAGTGTTTTATAAGTATATTTAGATATTATGATTGTTAAGCTTTTAATTATAGTGTTGAACATTATTTACAAACCTCTTTAATAACACTAAAAATGTCAATCACTTGCCATTTATAAAAAAAAAATTAATTTAATCTTTGTAACTAAATCGAAAAACAAAACAAAATCACAATAAACTTTTAAAATATAAAAAATTTACATATAAACGGGTGGGCCTTGCTAAACACGGTGCATGTTATACGCCATTTAAAGATATTCGTTTAAAAAATTCCAAAATTAAGAAAAAAAAATTATTTTGATTTACTAATACACTCACAATATTTTATCGTTAAAAACAACCTAAAATACATATTAAATTAATTTAAAACACAATTAAAAAAAGGACTATTGATTTTTCATTATATTCAAACCATTTTGCTATTTATTTTCAAAAATTGTTTAAACAATCCATAAAAGAAATAAAAATAATTGATAAGTCTTTTAAAACAATCATCAATTTTTAACTGACAAAACGTAGAAAAAACTATTTTGTGGTTTGTTTTTTCATATTTGAAAGTTTTTTTTGGTTTAATTTTCAAAACACTACACACACGTGCATATTTTTATTGGCTATGTTTGTGTGTATGAGTAAAGAATTTCTTGTAATTTGAATTGAAATAATTTTGTATATAAAGAAACTATTTTAACACAAAAGAAACCCGAAAATATTTTAATTTTTTGTTTTAAAACAGAAAACAATGAAATTATTTAAATTGTATTTTCTAAAAATAGAAAACTAAAAACAGAACATTTGACTGAAAATATCAACTCCTACAGACGAGACATCTTTTTGTGATTTGTTTTTTATTGACTGATAAATAAAGTTAAACAATATTTTTCAATGTATTTTTAATTGATTCTTCAATTGAAAACAAACTTTACCTATTACTTTTCAAATAAATCTCAATCGGTTATGGAAAATACATATATTGTGAGTGTATTTTTTCGGTCGCATTCAACGTCGTAAATCGAGGGTTATCGACTTGTAGCATTGTCTGCCTTATAATTTGCTCTGTAAATATACAAAATGTAAAACAAACAAAAATTAAAAAAATAAAAATAAATTCATGGCAAAAGTAAATAAATATGATAAATATACACAAACATGGTGACCTAATTATCAACCATATACTGAAAGAAAATATATACAGATTTAGAAAAGATGAAGACAAATAAACTAAATATGTTTAGATATGACAAGTAAAAGAAACTGAAAACTTCAACATAAACTGAAATCCAAAAATAATATGAAAAAACTATACCAACAATATTTAGAAAACCCACAAATTTTCTTTTAAATTGCTCTAATTTTTTTTTTAGGTCTATCAAAATTTTAAAAACAAAATTTCTTTTTCTTAAAGCTCTTCAATCTGTCTCATTATTTTGTTAAAAAAAATTATTTTAAATTGTGATTTTCTAAATTTATTTATTATGTTGTATCATATCGAAAAAAAACAAACTGGTTTATTTGGTTTTTGTTGTAAAAAACATTAAGTTTTCAAACCAATTTAAAAAAAAATAGTCTGAAAGAAAAAAAAAACACTGTCGCGTTTAGCTGTTTGGCAACGCACACGCAATTGAATTCATTTGTCATTTGGCCAAGGTAAAATTGAAATAAAAACTATATATATTTTTAGTTGATTTGTGTTTCATATTTGATTTTTTAGCCTGTTTATTTGTTTGTTTTTAAAAATTAATCATTTAAATTAGTTAAAAATATTCATATTAATTATTTATGGTTGTCTTATCGAAAAAAACATAAAACTGGTTGAGTATAAAAAATAAAACAAACTTGAAAAGAGATAAATGATTTCCTTAACAAATACAGAATACTTTTATAAATATATGTAGGCATATAAATTTAAAATATTTTCTTTAAATAAAACCAAAAAATTTAGAAAAAATAACTTCGGGCTATTTATGGTCAATCATCTGTTTGGAAATAAACTGTATCAAAATCACTTTTAGAGCAATTATGCTTTAGAAGCCATACTTATATGATTTTATAGATGTTGTTCAGAACTGCTGTAAAAATATACTAACGGATACTTCTTTGTAAGCAATGAAAGAAGAGATTTTTTTGGAGTTGTTCAGAATCACTTCTAAAAAGGCAGTAAATATGTATACACTAACGGATACTTTTAAAGTAGTGAAAAAAGTTATTTGTTAAGCATGACTTCCGATTTTTTTTTTTTTTTTGTGGGTATCGTTTGGTTTATTGGGTATATTCAAATTTTCTATTCAACAAGACATTCTGCTGCCGGTGTAACAAAGATCAAATGTGACGAGATCTCAGTAGATCTGATGGAAACTAGTCATTTTGACTTTAAACTAAAATGAAAAAACTTATACCTATAATTTGATCTTCTTACTGAGTAATTCTTCAAACAAAATTTGTTTGAACATTTTTATTTAGCTGTGGTACCAAATCTGGCCAAATGTGCTCATATCTCGCCATGAAAATCAACCAGCTTTCCAGATTACTTAGATATGAACAGATGTGGCACTAGATCTAATCAGATCTAGCCATAAAGTGTATCACATATACCTAGATATGGTATGTGTGATCAGATCTCACACCTATTTAGATATAAACAGATCTGAGCAGATCTAAACTTTTTTGCACGGGTCTACACATATATCGTCATCTTAAAATATATTATTTAAGTAATTATAATAGAGTGTAATTTTAAATCGATGCCATTTTGTAGCAAATTCTGTGATTCGGAAAAGTATGTAGTCAAAACTGTTTTTGGGCATATAGGCGATAGGTCCAAATAGGAACTGGTGTTATTTAAAATCAATAGGCTCTGTCCTTGGTACCATATGGGTCAGCGTGCAAAATTTCATTGAAATATATTTACATTTGCGACCTTTACCATGCGAACAAGCTAGAGAGCCAATTTTTGGGGTAACTTTATATGGGCACTGGTTTTGAAACCAATCGATATACTAAAAGGTTGGTCGAAGTCCAGTATAAAAAGCTATCACTTATTCAAGTATTTCGGTTGGTAACAGGACGAGTATAAGTTATTTGTCTCACTCAGTTGAGTGGTTAAATAGTTATGTATTGAAATAAAAACCACATCATATTTGTGTTTATTTTTATGATTGTAAGAAATTTGTTTTTAAACAAAACATCAAACAAATCCTACTTCCTACATGAGGTTCTCAAAATATTTACTTGGGCACTTATTAAACAACGCAGAATTTGAAAATCACATTAAAACTTAAATAAATATAAACATTAAAAAGTTTACAAAAAACAAAATTAATTCCGCGTAATTATGGACACACTCGTATTTCAATAATTTTTCTGAAATAACTGAGAAAACTGATTTTTAATATCTATACACTCTCAGAACAATTCCGTTGTGGCAACGGAATTTTTTGCCAACCGATTTGATTCGGTTGCTGAAACCTCGTAATTCGGTTGCAGCAACCGAATTCAGTTGTAACAACCGAATTCGATTTCAATTCGGTTGCGACAACCGAATTATCGGTTGCCACAACTGAATTCGGTTGAGGCAACCGAATCACAAGGTTGCAGCAACCGAGCCAATTCGGTTAGAAAAAAATTCGGTTGTCACAACGGAATTGTTTTGAGAGTGTAGTTTATAATAATATTTTCGCCTTTTTTTTTTTTGCTCAAAAGTTTTATAGTTTTTAGAAAATTTTATTAATTTTACATTTTTTTCTTCTCGTTACAGGTAAGCGTTTTGTTTAATATAAATATTATTTTATATTTTCTTAAAGGTTTGAGTAAGTTGTATTTATTTTATATTTTCTACGTAAAACTTTGAAGGATAATTTTTTATAATTAAATTTTTGTTTATTTAATTAATATGAATTGTTTTGTTAGGAAAACTTGCTTTTCATTTTATATTCAAATGCATTAAATTTTAATTGCAAATGGAAAATTTTGTCGTTACGGATATTTTAAAGAAAGATATGCAATAGACGAGTGTTGTTAAAAAAGTTATATAAACAGTGAAATTTAAAAATTTGAGCAAAAGTTTTTTTCTCCTAAACCAAGATTTTAGAAATTTTAAAATCTTAAAGCGATTAAATTGAAATTAAACAGAATGCCGGTTTTTAATAATTTAAATTTAAAAAAAATACTGGTTTTCGTTTATCACAGTATTTAATAGTTTCGGTATTAAGATTTACATTTTGTCGAAAATAATTTTTCATATCGTATAAAAAATTGTTGACTTTAAATATCTTATTTATGTGCCTATTCCTACTTGTGACTCATTGTGACCGTCTTAAGACTATTTCTAAGACTGAGAGTCATAACTTTTCATACAAAGCAACAATAAAATTCAAAAAATTCAAATTTTATTTGTCAATGTTATGATTGTATCGATACCAGGTCTTCATTTTTTTTTTGAAGTTTTCAAACAAAAATTTGAATAAATATAAATTAAAACTTTGCAACAACAAATACATGGGAAATACAGTCTTAACATATGTATATTAAAAATAAAAATTGGTTTTAAACAAATATTTAATTGATTCAATTATTTACAAAGTCAATTCTAGGCTCAATTTTAATTAAAATCTTAATTGTATTAAAAAAAAGTTTAATTGTATTTACAAACTATTTTTATGTGTTTATTGATACACAAACAAACAAATAAATTTATTTTAAACAATTATTTGATCCAAAAACTTTAGGCAATACTTTAAAAAGAAAAAAAGAAACAGTAGCAGAAGCAGTAAATAAGCAGTAATTAATTTTACTGCTTTATGCTGTGATAGTGCTTGCATTGCAAAAATATTTTTAAATTTGAATTTGTTTACAAAAAAGCTAAACCCTCCCTCGTATAAAGTACAGGAATTTTTCTTACAAAAATAAGAAGTACATATTGTTTTTCTTATTCAAAATTTATTATATTTGTTTATATTATTAATTAGCCTTGAATTTAAAACGTATTTATTTGAAAATGTTTATTTCATTAGCAAAAGCTAATTCAAATAAATACAATGCGATTCATTTTATTGTATTTCTTTTTAATTTGCAAAAAAGAACATTGTTTATTCTCCGAAAAATTCAAATTTCCTATAAAAACATATGTTTTATGCTAATGCTTAAAAGTTCTTGTTAAAAACCAAACAAATTACTTCTTTCAAACTACTTACAACTACACTAATAGAAAAAAGTCTGTAAAAATGTTTGCAAAAACTGCTAAAAATTAGTTAAAAATGATGTTGCAGAAAAAACTTGTGAAATTAGCAGTTTTTTTTCCTATATATTAGTAAGATAGGAACAGCAAGAATAAAACTTAAATATACAGACTTTTGCTATAAGTATTTGAGTTAAATTTTTGTTAATAGATAATAACAAATTAACCCGCTAAAATCATAACAAAAATTTTCTCAATAATTAGTAGCCTAAAAAATAAAAAAAAATTTTTAATTTCCCAAGCTTTTTTCGATTTTTTTTTTAATGCTAAAAATAATTGAGCGGTTTGAAAACAACAGTTTACAATTCTTTTTTTTAGCAATTTGCATTCAACTAAATTTATCTTAAAAATAATAAAAATTTTGTAGATATAACAGTTTGTTTTTGCTATTTTTAATGTACTTATATTTAGCTAAATTTTCTGCAGATTTTACAGTACAGTTGGTCATTTTCAATTAACTAAAAGTTAACTTGAATATAACTAAATACAATTCTGTAAATTTAACAGTTTTATTTTGGCTGTTCTGATTTTACTACACTTAAAAAAAATAGGTTAGTAGAAAAATTAATAAAACGTGTTGTGTATCAGATCTACTACTTTCCAGCATTTTTTTTTCCTGAAATTGTACTTTCAGCAAAAGTTTTAGTTATATTTTTTTAGCACTAAACTAATTTTCAACTAGTGTTTTACTAATTTATTGTGCTACCAAAATTGTGCTCCTAAACACATTTATAGTGCGGACAACAACCAGACAGACAAGATGTAGATGTCGCATGTTAGACGTTAGATATAGTGCGGAGAAAAAAATATGACATTTAAATACAACTCTCCTAAGGTATAATAAATACATTTGTATCTGTGTTTCATACTTAAAACAAAAGGACGCCAAAAGATTGCATATATGTATGTATATAAAAATATAACATATGATTTATATTATAGACAAAATAAAATATTTAAATTTAGTGAAGATAAAGATAAAAAGTGAATCTATAAACAAAATATTTATTAATATTGATTATCTAAAATAAAAGGACAGACATTTTTTTTCAGTAGTTTGGGTAATTTTTTTGTGTTCCCTTTCGCTTTTTTAATAAAAAATTTTTATAATATAAAGGCTATAGTTTATTTCCTCTGGTATTTAGAATTAGTAGACAATGTGGAAGTCTGGACATTTTTATATTTTACGAAGTTTCCTAAATAAAGTTCGAAAGAATAACAAAAACACAATTTTTAGACTTTTTCTTTTTGTTTTTGACAAATTTCTTGAGTTTTTTTCAGTTTACTAACATTCAGCAAAAAGTTTTATTTTTTTTATTTTTATCGGGACATAGAGGAAATAAATATGCTAAAATCCCAAACGTATTTCATTCTTGCCTAAGGAACTCGTCAGGGGACGATGTTTTTAGAACTTCTGGAAATATTTGTTAAGTTAAATTACAAACTCAATGAGAATTTCTTGTTCTCGTCCAGGAGCGTTATTAAACATTCAAAATATCAAAGAAAAAAAAAACAACAAAGAATTTACCACAATTTGCTTTGTCATCTTCTAATATACTACACTGTTGTTATTTGTTTATTGATTTTAGCAAGGATTTTTCTCATTTGCAATCGACTAAATGTTGGTATATATATACTATTTTTTTTATTGGTAAAAATCAGCAAACTACTTTTGCTGAAATTACCAACTTTTTTGCAAGCACGCTCCTGTCTAAAAATTTGCTGACACAGCAACATTTCTTTGCTGACTTTAAAGACTTTTTTTCGAGTGTAGATATTTTCACTGGCAAAAATTTTCATTACAATCAATGACGTGGAAAGTTTCGTAATTGGAATTAAATATCTGTAGAATTAATAGATTTTTTCTTGTTGTTTTTATTGAACATCCAATACTTGATAAAATTTGATAAAATAGCGAATATAAAGTGTTGAAATTGCACATCCATGTCTTAGTACCTCTTTCTTTACAAAATAATTATTTATACAGTGATGTGCAATAAAATAGAGCCATTCAAGTTTTTTTCTAATTTTATTCTCGTTGCCTTTATTTTTAAAGATCAAAATAGTGGATAGATTCGCCCAAAAATGCGAGGAGATAGTTCAGAAAATTATGTAGAATTTTAACGTGACGTCTGTTTTTTTATTTTGTTACTTGTTTTAAGTAGGCGTGGCTTTTAATGAAAAATAAGCTATATCGACCTTCTATCAAATTACATAGTAAAATTTTGCGAGTACTGATCAGTTCTGAAAAAACGGTATATTTTTAGAATTCCTATAAAATTTCCTTAAGTCTTGCATTATTTTCTTCTAGAAATGGTCGCCAGACTTTAAATGGCAGTGCCTTAAACATGACCAGATTTTTCATTGCTGCTTTTAGCGATTTTAGAATAAAGTTAATAACACTGTAACTTTAAAGTGAATGGGCTTATTTTATACTTACCGATATAACAAATCATTCAGGCCTTTTTTTACGTTATAGTATAAAACATTCCCTGTTTAAATTTCAGTGTTGTTAACTTTATTTTAAAATCGGTAAAAATAAAGAAAAATTTGGTCATGTTTAAGGCACTGTCATTTTAAGACTAGCGACCATTTGTAGAAAAGAATAATACAAGACTTAAGGAAATTTTATAGGAATTCCAAAAATATACAGTTTTTTCAGAATTGATCAGTATCGCAAAATTTTACTATGTAACTTGATAGAAGGTCGATATCGCTTATTTTTCATTAAAAGCCACGCCTACTTAAAACAGGTAACAAAATAAAAAACAAACGTCTCGTTAAAATTCTACATAATTTTCTGAACTATCTCCTCGCATTTTTGGGCGAATCTATCCACTATTTTGATCTTTAAAAATAAAGGCAACGAGAATAAAATTATAAAAAAACTTGAATGGCTCTATTTTATTGAACATCACTGTATATTGAAAGCTTTTTTCATTAATTATAATAATTGGTTTCTTTGTGTCTCTGGTATGCACTTCATTGCTGTTGTTTTAATTAATGTCGACTGAAAAAATTGCATTGCCATTGAATTGTAATGAAAATTTTTGGCATTGACATCAAGTAATGCCATTTAATATTTTGTTCTGTGATCATTAATGAAGTAGATAACCTGCTAAATATAAATACTGAAAGTTTATACAATATTTATTTAATTTCTAGTACATTTGACAACAATCTATAGAAAGAAACGTTGACTCGAAAAACCAAAACACAGCTTTTGTTTTTAAAATGCTGCTTTCAAAAATTAACAATTATTGTCCCTGCTTGGGCGCCTAATGTTGAATATCCCTTATATAGTTTTTAATCAAATCAACAAATATTATTAACATTCGCTATTATACAGTTTTTTATTAACAATTAAATGAAGAAAAATTGATCGATTTAATAAAAACTTATAAAATTTTAATTAAAATTCTTTTTCACAAATCCAATCATACATTTTTTGTTCATGGAATAATTTCAAATAAAAAGGTAATGGATTGATAATGATAAACTACATATTGAAATGAAAACAAAAATTCTTTGAATTTACATATGAATAACAATTAAATGTTTTGATTTGAAATATTGAAGAACAAAACAGAAATGAAATTCATAATACTAGCAGTAAGAAAAAGAATAACAACAAATTGAAACCATAGAAAACAATAGTAGAGTGTATTTGTCCAAGGGTCAATTGAGGGCAAATTTGAAAAGCATTCAAATTGGTATTTGAATGCTTTTCCCCTTTGGTAAGGTAAGGGAGTGGTTGTTTGAATTGATAACAGGGCAAGCTAAAGATTGGAGTGAAAAAATAAAAAAATATTTAAACAAAAAAACAGAAACTAGAAATGTGAATAATATGTTTTTTTTTTTTAATTGTAATGTGGTTTATATAGTTTTTTTTTTATTTTTTCTATTCAGAAAAAAAATACATAAACAAATATTTTAGAACAAGTTTGATACTTTCGAATATACTAAATCAAATAGAATACGTTAAAAACAAATTTGAATTGATAATTGAATATACTGAAACACTAACAGACAGAAAGACTGAAAGCCAGCACTCAACAAACACGAAAAATCTGATTATTAGTGATAATGACATGTTTAAAGTACAATATGAGTGAAGAATTTTAAATTAGTTTTAAATGCATATTTTAAAATTTTAACATGTTTATATTTTTTTTATTTTATACATAATTTTAAGAAAAATTTTACACAACATTTTTTTGTTTTTTATTTTTTTTAGACAGGAAATCCATTAGTATCAGAAGTTTGCCAACTAATGGTGGTGAATAGTGTGCAAATTGTAGATTTCTTTGTTATTTTTGAAAAAGAAAAGAAATTTACAATAAACACATTGACAGCTGTCAATAAAATGTTTGTTGATTTGCGTACATAAAGTAAACAAATGACATAATATTAAAAAACAGTATTTAAACAAATAGGCAGATAATTAATTATATAAAGCATGGACACGATAAAATGTTTTCATTTAAATTTTATTACAACTTCTTAACTAAAAACGAGTTAAGAAGTTAAAGTCGGTCATGCCGACTTTATGATACCCTACACCAGTTTGGTTAGAAGTTACCATTATATGGGCACTAGGTCTAAACATAAACCAATTTGAACCAAAATCAATAAGCTTTGTCCAGGGAGCGACATAAGTCGGTGTACCCAATTTAAGAATACATGGACAAAGAGTCAGACGGACGGACGGATGTCATTATATCGAAACATAAAGTGATTTATATGTGGTTATTTTCAACTGTTAAAAATTAACTAAAAAATTAGTAAAAAAAAAGAAACACATTACAAATACACTTAAAACAACAAACGTGTAAAAATATCAGATCTGACCACAACTCAGTACATCTGATTTTACGAAATCTAATTAGATCGAAAAAGCGGGGGCAAGTTTTAAATCCAATTAGATCTGATCGGATCTAGGCGCACCTTATATAATCAGATTCAATTTAATTTTGACTTTAATCTAAAATTATATAAATTTTACTTATAATTTGATCTTATCGAATAATTTTTCAAACAAAATTTGTTTGTACATTTTTATTTTGTTGCCAGCCCAAAGGGTAAGATTTGGTGGAAGATCTGGCCAAATCTGTTCATATCGGGCCATGAAAATCACCCAAATTTCCAGATCTCTTTATAAATAAACATATCTAGCAATAGATCTTATCAGATCATATAAGATCAGATCTGGCACCAGATATAATTAGATTTTTTTTTTATTATTATTATTAGTGCTTTATTCAAAAAAAAAAAAATATACATATTACATATTGTGCCTCTGCGCCTTATTGACTTCTGTAGAGGCTAGTTGGCAAAGTAACATCAGTTGTTACTTAAGTTTCAAAATATTTACATATATCTATATATATATGTATATTTAATCTTAATCATATATCATATGTATTTAGATCTCAACAGATCTCATCACATCTTATCTTCTTTACACGGGACTTAATTTTAATTGCTTTTGTAATTGATTAAATTAAAAAAATTATCAATATTAGAAATGATGACAATTACGTGTGAAGGCATACTTGGGAATTTTTCATCGGCATTGAAATTTAATTGGCATTACTTGATCTCAATACAGATGCCAATAAATTTCATTTCCATTCAATGCCAATGAAATTTTTTTCAATTGGCATTGATTAAAACAACGGCGCTGTGGTGTAATGGTTAGCGCGTTGGACTGTTACACGTGAGGTTGCGGGTTCGAGCCCCAACCAAGGCAACATCAATTTATCAAAAATAGTAATATGTATGAGTTTTTTCTATCCCTCATACATACCCAGCAAAACCTTTCATTACCATGTAATGAGTTTTAGGTATTGAAATCTTAAGTGTTCACTAGTTACCTTTTAATTACTAAACTACTTATTTTAACATGGTGATGTCATTGGAGGAAAGTCATTACACTGATGTTACCTGTAAGTAGTTTATCAGCTGTTCTATAAATAGATGTTGAATATAGATTCAAAAAAGTATAAAAATTTAAAAACCAATAGGAGCTGACACGTATTGATCAGCGTACCCCACGATTGTCAGGCAAACACTCTAACCATTAGACCACGACATCACTATGATTTGTATTGCTTTAACTTATGTACACATTTATTGTGGCAACTGTTATACATGTCTATTTTTCACAAAACTTGTTGTTATTAAATACTGCTTAAAGAACATCAACATTTCTATAAATAGATGTTTAATATAAATTACAAAAAAAAAACAACAATGGAAGCTAACACGAGTTGAGCAGAGATCCTCATGTCTGTCAGGCAAAAACGATAACCACTAGGCTACGCCATAGTTATGGTTTTCAGGGTTTAAAAAAACTGCTGACAGCATCCAAAAATATCCAATATTTGATAATTTTCATGAAAGATATCTAAAAATAGTAAACACGTTGTGATATTTAACAACAGGCTAGCTAATATCAACAGAAATAAATATCTAGCATATATAAATTTTTTGATTTATAGCGGCTATTGAAAAATATCCATCGCTTGGATATTAAACAATATGCTAGATAAAAATAGCTGTCTGTGTACGATATATACGAAAATGATATTTCTGTTGTGTTGTATATTTTTAGCAGCTTTCTCAAAATATATATTTTTATAAAAATATGTTGCATTGCTAGATATATCTGTTTAAAAATATCTTGCATTGCCAGATATATCTGTTTAAAAATATCTTGCATTGCTAGATATATCTGTTTAAAAATATCTTGCATTGCCAGATATATCTGTTTAAAAATATCTTGCATTGCCAGATATATCTGTTTAAAAATATCTTGCATTGCCAGATATATCTGTTTAAAAATATCTTGCATTGCCAGATATATCTATCTAAAAATATCTTGTTGATTTTGCTGCTATTAGCTACGAAAATATTCTTGCATATTTAGCTGGTGCGTATTGTTTTTCGGTGGTTGGATTTTTTTAGGCATTTATATAAAAGTATTAATTTTTAGTCTAAATAATGCTGCTATTGAAATGAATTTTAAGTGTGCGTGAATATATCAATAAAAAAACAAGAGGACTTTAATAATTATTATTAGAAATTAGATTTCCATTTAAAAATTTATAATTTATAGAAATAATAAAAAAAATAATAAAAATTCGTTAATAATTATTATAAATTATACTTAATAAAAAAATAATTTTTTGGTAAATTTTATTTAAAATTAGTACGACTAAAGCCTAGGAGAGTTGTTAAAAATCACTTTTTTTTAACTTTGAAGCGCAATTTTTGAACGTAAGAGCAAATTAAGTTTTTGCTAAGTTCAGATTCAGTATATTTCTACACTAAGAGAATTATGTCGGTAAAATTAACTGCAATTTCATTTAATTTTAAATGCCTTTACAGTTCCCAGTAAAATAGCCCATGAATATCATCACTGCGCCTAAGAAATTAGATATTGTTAACAAAAACTATTTCTGGTGCACCTAAAGTAGGGCTATATTTTGTCTCTTGGCTAAGTTTTATGGAAGTAATTCTTTTATAAATAGAAAGTTTGGAGTTTTGTTTTCATATGTGTAAAAAAATAATTTATAAAAAGTTTCGCGAAAAGCTAAATAAAGGTGTTTTGTTGCTCTCCTCCTTAAAAATGTTACCTGTTTTCTTAGGTTTAGCGACGATATAGTCTATTTGTTGTTATCTTATAATGTCGCCGAATAGCCATATATAATTATATATGTATGCACAGCGCATAGTTCGGGGACATAGCCAAAAAAGTGCCCAAACTATGCGGTATATTAGTCAAAAATGTCTTCAAACTATTCGCAAGACCTAAACTAACCAAATGTCTCCGGACCGGAGAAAACTGTTCCCGTAGAATTTTGGCTACTGAAAATTTTGCTGTTATTATGGGAAATTTAACTGTTTTGAGTCCAGCAGTATTTTTTTGCTAATTTTAGCAACACATGTCTGCTGATCTGTAGTACAACAAAATTAGTATCAAAATTAGTAATCGCTACTAAATTTTAGGAAAATTGTTGTAAACTGCAATTTAAAATCGATTTCTTAAAATCAGTTAAAAAACTTACTAATTTTCAATAATTTAAGTACAATGAAATTGGTATAAATAATTAGTTGCAGCTACTAAATTTCAGTAAATTGTTGTAAACTGTAATTCTTTAGGAGCTCTTATTGGGGAAAACATTTTGCTCGTTTAAAAAAATACAAAAATTTCTAGATCTCTTAATTCTCCTAATTTTTAATAATTTGTTTTGTATACATACGTATTTTAATAAAAAAAGCGAAAGAATATTTTTTATGTGTTTAACTTGAGCTTTCAATAGCAGGCACCAGAAAACGTTTTTTTTTTTGTTTTTATCAAAAATAAATATCACTAAAGTTCAAAATGGTTTTATTTCTCAATCGAAAACAAAAAATTTCAAATGTACTTTAAAACAAAAATATCCCTCAAGTTGAAATTCGAAAAATATCTTTAGGTATAAATATCAAAGATAAAAAAATTGATAAAAAAATAAAATTTTTTAAAACGTTTTAAAAAACGTTTTTTTTTTGTTTTCCATCTTTGTACTAAGTACAAAAATATGAATAGAATTTTAAAATTTTTGTTTTATTTTTATGGTGGAGATACTATTATGGTTTTTGGTTTCAAATCTGTAGAAAATCATATAATACCCTGGAGTGAACTGTTGAGCGGTATATACATACAAACATATATTGCAAATATTTTTTTTTTGCTAAAATGTTTGCCAATTGACCAGGATTTTGCACTAATATTATTCATTTTCGGAATGAAATCGCTGTATTAGTTTTCTAATTAAATTTTTGCACCATGAAACCTTTTTCGCATTCCGCCATTAATTCGCAATTTTTTAAGTGCAGATTTTTAAAATTTATAACCTAGGGACCATAATCCCATATCTCATACCAAAGTTTGGTAATTAGTTCGCAAAAAAAAATTGCCAAAAAAAATTTGCAAAAAAAAATTTTTTTCCATTAATGTATTCTTTTGCAAAATATAAATTGCTGATTAGGTTTCTTAACTATTTTTTTTGTATCATAAAGGCTTTTTTCGCATTCCGCCAATATTTTGCAATTTTTTGAGTGCGGTTTTTTAAAATTTTTAACCTTAGGACAATAATTCCCATATCTTATGCCGTAGTTTGGTGGTAGTATGCAAAAAGTTTCGCGAAAAAAAATCTAGCAAAAAGGAAAATTTTTCCATCAACATATTCTTTTGAAGAATGTAAATCGCTGACTGAGTTTTTTAATTTATTTTTTGTACCATAAAGCTTTTTTTCGCGTTCCGCCATTATTTTGCAAATTTTTAAGCGCGGTTTTTTTTTAACTCACAACCTAGGGACTATAATACCTATATCCTATACCAAAATTATCTGGTTAGATTGCAAAAACAAAAAAAATTTGGAAAAAATTTTTACAAAAAGGAATAGTTTTGCATCAATATACATATGTATATGTATGTAACATATGTATAGCAGAATGTTAATCGCTGATTAAGTTTAAAAAATTTTGAGTGCGGTTTTTTAAAATTCATAAATTTGGGACTATTATACCCGTATCTTATGCCAAAGTTTGGTAGTTCGTACGCAAAAAATTTCGCGAAAAATAAATTTTGCAAAAAGGAAAATTTCTGCATCAACATATTCGTTTGCAGAATGTAAATCGCTGACTGAGTTTTTTAATTTATTTTTTGTACCAAAAAGCTTTTTTTCGCGTTCCGCGATTTTTTTGCAATTTTTTAAGTGCGGATTTTTAAAATTCATAATCTTGGGACTATAATACCAATATTCTCATATCAAAGTTTGGTGGTTAGTTTGCAAAAAAAAATTCGCGAAAAAAATTTTCCGAAAAGAAAATTTTTTGCATCAGTGTATGTTTAGGGCTTGCCTAAATAAAAACACGGTTCTTTGTTCGTTTTAATTTAAATTTAGCTTAAGTTTTATTTATTTTTAATTTTTAGTATAATTTTAATTTGTGTATGATTTTTAGTTTTTAATTTCTAATTGTTGTAATTTGTATTGTAATTGTTAATAGTAATTTTGTTTTTATTGTAATGTGCCACTGTTTTTTCACTGTTCACTATGTGTTTCTTTATTTTGTGTGTTTTTTGTTCAATTGTTAAAGTTAGAGTGATTGTCTATCAATTTGGTTTTAGTATTGATGCTTAAGAATGCATCAATACGCATTCTTTTAAGCAACAATAACAATATGTAAAAACAAATTCAGCTAAACCGTTGATTACAGTGCAGTTGATTAGTTTAGTGGCACACTAATGGGCTTTAGTTTAGGGACATCTCTAAACATTCTCCCCCCCATGATTGGTGCAATGGTGATGTCATCTTTCGGGTTTACAAGTTGAAGCATTTGATTGTTCTGAGTTTCTTGGGGCTTCTTTTGTAGACATCATTCCTTTTAGATTTGTGATGAAGGTTTCGAAGAAGTTCATCTTAGTTTGTGTATAACACAAATATTTTTGTAATAGGTCTAGTGCATATTCCATTAGCGGTTCGTATGTCAGCTACTCGACTGTTTTGATCGGGTCCTAGGTAGGTTTTAACAATACGGCCTAATTTCCATTCGTTGGTTGGAAGATTATTGTCTTTGATGACGACCAGATCATTGACTTTAACGTTTTCTCGTTGATTTTTCCATTTATATCTGCGATGAAGTTCAGTTAAATATTCAGATTTCCATCTTTGGCAAAAAGATTGATAGATGACCTTGATGCGTTTCCAGCGGTTGATTAACGTCAAATTTTCAGTGCATAATTCAGGTTCAGCTGGGGTCATTAATGGAGCGCCAATGAGAAAGTGTCCAGGGGTCAATGGAGATAGGTCATTAGGGTCATCGCTAGCAGGACTTAAAGGTCTAGAGTTTAAACAAGACTCTATTCGGGTCAAAATTGTAGACAGCTCTTCAAAGGTGAATTTCATATTGGGAATCATTTTTCTTAAATGGGTTTTGAACGATTTTACGCCTGCCTCCCAAAGTCCGCCCATGTGAGGGGCACCGGGAGGAATAAATTTCCAGTCAAGATTTTGATGGCTATAATGATGAATCACCTGGGTTTTCAGATTTTTTATAAACTCTAGGCGGTCTTTTTTGATAAGTTCTGCTGCACCAACAAAATTTGTTCCATTGTCGGAATAGACTAGAGCAGGGCATCCACGTCTTCCAATAAAACGTGCAAATGCGGCTAAAAACGCTTGAGAAGACAGATCACTTACTGCTTCGAGATGTACGGCTTTTGTAGTAAAACACACGAAAATGCAGAAGTACCCCTTTGTGATGAGACATGCTCGGCCAGTGAAATTTCGTATGTCAAAGGGGCCTGCGTAATCGACTCCCGTAGTTTCGAAAGGTCGGGAGATATTCGTTCTTTCCGGCGACAATGAAGCCATGATTTGATTTTGTGTCTGTTTTTTGTATAAGACACAAGTTTTGCAATTGTGTATCACACTTTTAACTAGGGGCCTCAATCTAAATATCCAGAATTCAGTTCTTAGAACTCGAATCATGAGTTGATTTCCACCATGTAACGTAATTTTATGGGTAAATTCGGTCATCAATCGAGTGAATTTAGAGTTATGAGGCAGCAAAATTGGATGACGTTCGTTATACGTTAGGGCTGGCGATTGAACAAGACGCCCATTTGCTCGAATGATACCTTGTCCATCTATGAACGGATTTAAGGTCAAAAGGCTGCTGCTGGGTGAAATTTTGACTTTTTGTGATAACTTTTGGTAATCATCTTGAAAACAATGCTTCTGAGTCAAAATTATAAGGCGATTTTTGACCTCTTTAATTTCATCTGATGTGATTTCTAGCGAGAAAATTCGAAGATGAGTCCGATTTGCGCCCGTATTTCGCCATAATCGTAAAATGTATGCGATTACCCTATAAGCACGGGGTAGTGATGAAAAGCGTACCAGTGGGTCTTCATAAACGGTGTTTATTAAAACTTTTGTAGGTTTTGCTTCAACTTTTGTATCTGTCGGAGAAATTGGTATGGGCCATTGATTTTTTTGTAATTTTAACCAGGGAGGTCCAAACCACCATAAGTTATGTGTTTCCAATTCTTTTGGTGTACACCCGCGGCTAGCGACATCTGCTGGATTTTCCTTGGATTCGACATGTTGCCAATTTTGAGTTCCAATTTTTTCAACAATTTCTGAAACTCGATTTCCTACAAATGTATTCCATGAGCATGGCGGTTTCCTTAACCAGGCTAGCACAATTGTAGAATCGGTCCAAAAATGGGTCCTCAAATTTCGTACCTGAAGATTTGGTAGAATTCCATAAGTAAAATTTGCTAACAAAACGGCTCCACATAGCTCTAGACGGGGCAGTGACACTTTTTTAATGGGGGCCACACGGGTCTTCGCGGCCAAAAGAAAAGTGTGAACATAATCGTTTTCATGCTGGACTCTGATGTATAGCGTCGCCGAATATGCCTTTTCTGAGGCGTCGCAAAATCCATGGATCTCCACGTCACAGGAGGGGTCATAATGAATCCAACGTGGTATCTTCAGGGTATTGATTAAAGGACAATTTTGTACGCATTTTTGCCATTTCATGTAGGTGAGAGTTTTCAAGATGTCATCCCAGTCGATTTTATATAACCAAATTTGTTGCATGATTAATTTGGCATCGACAATGATTGGGGCCAGCCATCCGCATGGGTCAAAGAATTTTGCAATTGTCGATAAAACTTCGCGTTTAGTGTACGATTGTTTTATTTCGACTTCTGGAGCTGTGAAAGTGAAAGAGTCTGAAGAAATGTACTTTATCCCAAGGGTCTTTGTTCCAGCATTTTCGGATAAGTTTAACCAATCAAGAGGTAATAGTGTCTCGTTTGGCAAATCCTGGATGACTCGTGGGTCGTTTGAAGTCCATTTCATCAGGTCAAAACCGGCAGATTTTAGAACACTAGATAGTTCTTTTCGGGATTCAATGGCATCATTTAAAGTGTGCCCTCCGGCTAAGACGTCATCTACGTACATATTTTGCTTCAAAATATGTGATGCTAAGGGGTGTGTATGTTTGAAATCTTCTGCTATTTGGAGCAGCGTTCTAATGGCCAGGAACGGGGCACAATTAACTCCAAACGTCACTGTTAGGAGTTCAAAATCTTCAATTGGATCATTTGGAGATTTTCTAAATAATATCCTTTGATATTTGGTTTGAGTGGGGTGAACTAGTATTTGCCGATACATTTTTGTGATGTCGGCATTGAAGACAAATCGGAAGAATCTCCACTTCAGTATTTGGAGCACTAGGTCCTGTTGAAGTATGGGTCCTGGATGTAAAATGTCGTTCAAACTTCTCTTATTTGAAGACGGGCTGGAGGCGTTGAAAACTACTCTAAGTTTTGTGGTTAGCCTATCAGGTTTTATTACTGCGTGATGCGGCAGGTAATAATTTGGGGTACTATTTATATCCAGGGGAGAAACTTTCCGCATATGTCCCAGCTCAAGGTATTCCAAAATTACCTGATCATACTGTTTCTTAATGTCAGGCTTTTGGCTAAGAATCCGTTCCATTCTTAAAAATTGGGCCATGGCGATATTTCTTGAATTCCCTAACTCTTTATCATTTTTAAAGGGCAGGGTAACTAGGTATCTTCCATTTTCGATTCTACGAGTTGTAGATTGGAAGTTGGTTTCACAAAATGTGTCCTCATCTGACCTCAAAATCTTTTTTGGGGTTTCCTCCACCTCCCAAAAGCGTGTAAGGATTTGGTCAAGGGACGTTGTATTGAGTAGTGAAACAGCATTTTCTGTACGATTTGGTGTATTTGATGGTCCCCCCACTACCCAGCCAAATACGGTTTTTTGCGCTAAAAACGATCCTACAAGGCGCATAGGTGTTTTGCAACAAACTATTAATGGGCCTATATCGAGGCCGATTACTAAGTCGACAGGGCGACTCTGATAAAAATGAGGGTCTGCAAGTTCTAATTCTCCAGCCTCACTTAGATTTGGTAGATACAACGTTTGGCTTGGCAAAAGTAGCGACATGTCTTTTACCACTTGTGCCCAGACCCCTAACTTGAAATTAGGGTCAACTCTGGAGCAAAGATTAAACAAACAGGCTTTGGTAGAAGTACCCGAACCGTTAGTCATACCACTGTACTGAATTAGGTTTCGTGTTGAGGGTAGCTTCAACTTGTTTTTTAATTTTTCGGATATAAACGTTGTCTGTGATCCAGGGTCGATGATAGCTCTTGCCTGGAATCGTTCGCCTTTGGTTTCGATTTCTACGATGGCAGTGAACAGTAAACTTTCCTCGTTTGTAAGGTCAAGGTTGTCGTTGAGGGAATTGCAAATTGTGAATTTGAAGTGGACTGTATGTTTGATGCAAGGGCTGTGGTGCTTGTACTCGGCCGCACCGTATTGATTTCATGAGCTGAAGCTGTAGAATGGGATTCTGTCCCCTTGTGTAACATCGTGTTATGTTTTTGGTGACAGACCCTGCAACTATATTTACTTTTGCAATCCTTGACGCTATGATTAACACCGAGGCAGTTGTAGCATGTATTTGTGACTCTAACTATTTGAATTTTATCATTTACATTTTTTTCTAAAAATTTGGGGCAATTTCTTAATGGGTGGGCCTCTTTACAATGAGGGCAATTGTACTTAGAATGATTTTGAATGCCCCTGTTTGGTTGTGAGTGATTTTTCTCTTTTGACCTATTATTGATTTGTGAGGTATTTATTTGTAATGAATGGACTTTTTTCTCCCTATTTGAGGGGTTGTTTTCGGTTTGAGGTTGAACACTTGGTAATTTTGTTGCCTTTATGTTTACGCTGGACTGTAGTTTTAAATTTTTTTGTCAAAAAATTATCAAATTGCGTCCAATTTGGTATCTCTGCACAGTCCTCAAGTGTATTTTCGAATTCCTCTACAAATATTCGGGGAAGTTTTATCTGGCATATAAAAACCATGATTGGGTCCCAACAACAATAATTGATTCCTAAGGTATTAAGTGTTTCTAAAATACCGTTAGCTGCGCATTGTAGTATTTGAACTGAGGCAGGTGAATCAATAGAAACGTTTGGGAGATCAAAAAGAATCCTAAGTTGTGCATTTACTTGTTCCCTTTTATTGTCATAACGTTTTAATAACCTATTCCAAGCAAGGTCAAATCCCTCATTGGTCATAGGTACGTTTCCAAGTACAATGTTAGCGTCGCCTCCAATTTTTTGTTTCAAATAAATCAGCTTTTCGATTTTTCGCATTTTGTCGCTTCTTACACAGATGGCCGTGAAAAGATCCCGAAATGTGGGCCATTTTGTGGGTTCCCCGTAAAATGGATCCATATCACACTGTGGCAACCTCATATAAGAAACTGAATTATTGTCTAATGTTGGAGGGCTAGAGGAAGATTGACGACCTAATTTATTTCCTGCTGACTCATTTGTTTCTGATAAAGCCAGAATTTCCGCATTTATAGAAGCAGCACAACTTTTATATGCTGTGAGGGCCTCTTTGTACCGATTCCGAAGTTTAGTTTTGTCAATTGGTTTTGCGTCTGGTCCTTGTTTTAAATCCCGGCATTCTTCATAAGTTCTTTTGACTTGGGTCCAAAGAGAGTCGAGTTCGACGCGAAGAATTTCTAGAGCGTGTATATTATCTTCGGCTCCGGTCTCAGAATGAAAACTTTCAAAATCCAGCAAGTCATTTGTGCAGTTAACGAATTTATCAAGAGGCATTTTGAATTCAATAGGACGAAAAACGTAAGGTCAAACGAAAAAGGATGTTAAACTTGGAACAAAAAGGTGAATACTTTCAATAAAATGATATTTTTTGTCAAAAAGAATGTTGATAAAAGTCGGCAAAATTTTAATTATCAGCAACTAATTAATTTATATGGGTCAAAAAAGTACCTGCTAGCGATAAAATGAGATCTTATAACAAATTGGGTCAAAATTTTAAATCCCGATTTGTTATTATAAATGTCCCCGGAAATTTTACAAAATGTCAACAAGCGGCAACTCTATTATTTCCTTTAACAATAGCAGCAGCAAAAAATAGAGTAAGTGGCTAATAACAACAAACACAGGACAGTTACAATATTGAAGTAAGTTTTTTTTGTTGTTGTTTGTCTCACTTCTGTTTGTCGATCTATTTTTTTGTATTTTAATTGTTTTGTTCTGTACTTACTCAAGTTGTTTTTTACTTATGTGGTTGCTGTGTGTGTTTGATATCGCTGCTTGTTTAATGTTGAGTTTTTTATGCTGCTACTGCACTTCAATATTGGTTTATGATGATGTTGCTGCAGATCTTGTTTTTGAAGAACTTTTTGTTGTTGTTGTTTTTTAATTTGACACCAGCTTTTTTTTTTAAATTTTTTGTTGTTCACCAAGGGCAAATTAAGGTGACCTCTTAGCAAAGGTTTAAAAGGCTTAATTTGTTACACAAATATGTAGGTCAGTTTTTTT
Source organism: Leucophora obtusa (assembly GCA_949987735.1). Lineage (NCBI taxonomy): Eukaryota > Metazoa > Arthropoda > Insecta > Diptera > Anthomyiidae > Leucophora > Leucophora obtusa. The sequence continues at coordinate 138,132,965 of OX465298.1, forward strand.
TGTTTTTGAAAATTACTCTACTTTTGTACCGAATTTAATTTTATCGTTCACAAAACAATATCACTTTTTAGTTTTTATCGATCCGGTTCGAAGGACCAAAATGTTTAGGGCTTGCCTAAATAAAAACACGGTTCTTTGTTCGTTTTAATTTAAATTTAGCTTAAGTTTTATTTATTTTTAATTTTTAGTATAATTTTAATTTGTGTATGATTTTTAGTTTTTAATTTCTAATTGTTGTAATTTGTATTGTAATTGTTAATAGTAATTTTGTTTTTATTGTAATGTGCCACTGTTTTTTCACTGTTCACTATGTGTTTCTTTATTTTGTGTGTTTTTTGTTCAATTGTTAAAGTTAGAGTGATTGTCTATCAATTTGGTTTTAGTATTGATGCTTAAGAATGCATCAATACGCATTCTTTTAAGCAACAATAACAATATGTAAAAACAAATTCAGCTAAACCGTTGATTACAGTGCAGTTGATTAGTTTAGTGGCACACTAATGGGCTTTAGTTTAGGGACATCTCTAAACAGTGTATTTGTTTGCAGAATGTAAATTTCTGATAACAATTTTTAATTCATTTTTTGTACCATAAAGTAGTTTTTCGCGTTCCGCCATTAGTTTGCAATTTTTTAAGTGGGGTTCTTTAAAATCCATAATCTAGGGACTATAATACATATATCCTATACCAAAATTAGCTAGTTAGATTGCAAAAACAAAAAATCACGACAAAAAATTTTGCAAAATGGAACAGTTTTGCATCAATATATTTGCTTGCAGAATGTTAATCGCTGATTATCATGCTTTGTAGAAGTCTTTTCGGCGGAAATTTTTAATACTTTTTAATAACGCAAAGGTATATATCATTGGATGCAGAAATGTGTCTATATGAATGTTGTTTTAAGAATTTTTACAAAATTTATATGTAATTGTAATCAGAAAAAACTAAAAAAAAAACGTTTTAAAACGTTTTATTTTGTTTTTTCCTCAATACAAAAAAAACGTTTTTTTTTGTTTTTTCCTCAGTACAAAAATAAAAATAATTCTCAACTTTCCTGAAAATATCAGTACGGATATTTTTAAAATTTTGTTTTCGAAAAGAAAACAAAAAATAAAAAAATTTATGAAAACAAAATATCCATCAAGAAAAATAAATTCATTTGTACACAAGTGATTTTTTTTATTGAGGAAAAAACAAAATAAAACGTTTTAAAAGTATTAATATCGGGTGCCTGTTCAATAGTAAGGAGTGAGATCATAAAAATCTTAACACACATTTTTGCCTATAACTTTGGTTTAAAGCTTCTCATATTGTTTTATATTTTATATTTGATATCATTGACGCAAACTTATGTATCTATATGGGCCAATTTCTCGGATAAAATTTTATAAACCCGGTGAAAAATGCTCATATACGCTCAAACATATTCATATAGGGTTTATGTATGGAGACATATGAACAAATATGGATTTTTTATGAACATATATGGAATTATATGTGATATATTTTGTTGAACAAAATTCTAAAAAACTCTAAACTAAAGTTTTGCAAATTTATAAAAAAAACAAATCCCATTTTTGGCCATACCTGGGACTAGGTTATCATGAGCCAAGAGGGACAAAAATTTATATCTGAATATTAGAAATGAAACTGGAGTATAACATTGTAAATTTTTTAAAGAAATATTTTATTTTTACGATTATCATAATTTATCTAATTTTAACCCTACAATGGTCTGAGGAAATTGCAATTACTAAAACATTTTCCAATCGATTTTGAATTTTTATACATTACAAGAAAGATAATTCGGTCTAGATTATGATTCTATTTACCTTTTCCAAAAATACGGTTACAAAATACAGAGCGAGTATTTTGAAAGAAATCATTATAAATCGTATTTCAAATTTCAGGGCCGATGCGGCACGTGTTCCCGTTATCCGATCACCTTAATTTTCTGCATGGTGTATTTTTAAACTCAAAGGCATATTTCTAGGGGGGGGGGGGGGCGGGTCACAGGTCGCCATTTTTTCTCGTCCATATAAGGTAGGTCACCCTAATATACCCTATACCCTAATTAAAGTATATATAAAAATATATGATTATAATGTATACTCAGATAAAAAAGTTAGTAAAAAAATTTGTAAATAGTTTCCAATCACACTTTACTATTTTTATACTGATTTTTAGTACAACTTTTTTAGTAATCATTTTTGCTATTCTCTTATTACAAATTACGTATTTTTTTTTTACTAATTTTCGCTGCTGATTTCAGCAAAACATTTTACTAATTTTTCAAAACCGAGTGCTGAGTAAGAAACGAAATGCTCGTGCGTGAGTAATTTGTTTTTGTTTAGGAGCATGAGTCAAAAATGGCTTACGCACCCATAACATTAACAACACTGAAGCTTTAATACGAAATTCTCTATACTATAACGTACACTTGACTGATTTCTTATATCTTGGTGGTATATCATAATCCTATTAACTTTAAAATTTCAGTGTTGTTAACTTTGTTTTATAATTACTAAATTAAAAGAAAAATTTGTTCATGTTTATTGAACTATCGTGATAAATCTGGATAAAAGTAATGGAAGATTTATCGAAATTATAAGATCTCCAGCAGACATGGGGTTAATCATTACATTTTGTAATTAATTACACATGCAATTACACAATTACATGTAATTGTAATTGAAAAAAACTTATCTACAATTACATATTCTTTGTAATTGCAATTCAAAAAAGAACAATTACAAGTTATTGAAAATTTTTTTTATTTATTTCTCATTTTTCGGATATAATTATATCTAATTACATAAAAGATTATATATAATTAAATATAACTTCATATGGCTCCATAACATTTTTTTTTACTTAGGTATTGATATATTCTTAGTCTGGAAATAACGCATAAAAACGTAATAACTGGAGAACTGTTTGCAATTTTGATTCCAAATTTCAAGTACGATGAAGTAATTATACGCTTGTTACAATCGAAAGAAAAAAAGTATTTTTTTTTTATTAATTTTTTTTTAGATTTTAGAGTTTGTTTATTTTTTAGTACACTTTTTTGGTAATTTCAACAGATTGATTTTAAATTACAGTTTACAACAATTTACTGAAATTTAGTAGCTGCAACTAATTATTTATACCAATTTCATTGTACTAAAATTATTGATAATTAGTAAGTTTTTTAACTGATTCTAGGAAATCGATTTTGAATTGCAGTTTACAACAATTTTGCTAAAATTTAGTAGCGACTACTAATTTTTTCTACTAATTTTGTTGTACTACAGATCAGCAGACATGTGTTGCTAAAATTAGCAGTAGCCATTACAGACTTTTTTGGTTGAGTGTATTCACAGCGCATGCTACGGGAACAGTTTTCTCCGGTCCGGAGACATTTGGTTAGTTTGGGGACTGTCCTCAAATTCTTCCTAGGTCTTGCGAATAGTTTGAAGACATTTTTGACTAATATACCGCATAGTTTGGGCACTTTTTTGGCTATGTCCCCGAACTATGCGCTGTGCATACATATATAATTATATATGGCTATTCGGCGACATTATAAGATAACAACAAATAGACTATATCGTCGCTAAACCTAAGAAAACAGGTAACATTTTTAAGGAGGAGAGCAACAAAACACCTTTATTTAGCTTTTCGCGAAACTTTTTATAAATTATTTTTTTACACATATGAAAACAAAACTCCAAACTTTCTATTTATAAAAGAATTACTTCCATAAAACTTAGCCAAGAGACAAAATATAGCCCTACTTTAGGTGCACCAGAAATAGTTTTTGTTAACAATATCTAATTTCTTAGGCGCAGTGATGATATTCATGGGCTATTTTACTGGGAACTGTAAAGGCATTTAAAATTAAATGAAATTGCAGTTAATTTTACCGACATAATTCTCTTAGTGTAGAAATATACTGAATCTGAACTTAGCAAAAACTTAATTTGCTCTTAAGCTGCCTACACACTAGGGAACATACTTAAAAAAAGAGAGCATTTTTTGTGAATGTGTGAGTGCGTTTGTGTGTGTGTGAGTGTTGAGAGCGTGCATTTCGTGTTTACAAAATTTTTTGATATTTTTTGTTCCCTCAACCATGTTCCCTAGTGTGTAGGCAGCTTTACGTTCAAAAATTGCGCTTCAAAGTTAAAAAAAAGTGATTTTTAACAACTCTCCTAGGCTTTAGTCGTACTAATTTTAAATAAAATTTACCAAAAAATTATTTTTTTATTAAGTATAATTTATAATAATTATTAAGGAATTTTTATTATTTTTTTTATTATTTCTATAAATTATAAATTTTTAAATGGAAATCTAATTTCTAATAATAATTATTAAAGTCCTCTTGTTTTTTTATTGATATATTCACGCACACTTAAAATTCATTTCAATAGCAGCATTATTTAGACTAAAAATTAATACTTTTATATAAATGCCTAAAAAAATCCAACCACCGAAAAACAATACGCACCAGCTAAATATGCAAGAATATTTTCGTAGCTAATAGCAGCAAAATCAACAAGATATTTTTAGATAGATATATCTGGCAATGCAAGATATTTTTAAACAGATATATCTGGCAATGCAAGATATTTTTAAACAGATATATCTGGCAATGCAAGATATTTTTAAACAGATATATCTGGCAATGCAAGATATTTTTAAACAGATATATCTAGCAATGCAAGATATTTTTAGAAAAATATATATTTTAAGAAAGCTGCTAAAAATATACAACACAACAGAAATATCATTTTCGTATATATCGTACACAGACAGCTATTTTTATCTAGCATATTGTTTAATATCCAAGCGTTGGATATTTTTCGATAGCCGCTAGAAATTAATGAAGTGATATTTGCTAGATATTTATCAATGGCTAAAAATATACAACACAACAGAAATATCTCTTTCGTATATATCGTATACAGACAGCTATTTTTATCTAGCGTGTTGTTTAATATCCAAGCTTTGGATATTTTTTCCATAGCCGCTAGAAATCAAAAAACTGATATATGATAGATATTAAACTCTGATGGTTTTCAATGATTTAGAACATATATTATCGGTTTCAGCTATTGTGAAATAGTAATGTGTGGGGTATAATTATCGGTAACTCATTACATTTAGTTTAAAAGTAATTCAACGGGTAATGAGATATGAGATCTAAGTAATGCATGTAGTAATGACTAGTCATTACCAAGGTTTTGCTGGGTATCGCAGCATCCTCCTTCTGTGTTCCCATAGCACTTAACCCCACCGAAGTAAAATAATATAACAGGGCTATGAACTAAAATAAAAAGCTTCAACAAAGTTCGCCAACTCACCGTCAGATGGCACGCAACAACTGTTCTAAAATTCAATATCTCGCGCAATTACAGTGTTGCCATATTTGAAGCCCTTCATCTTTCACCACTTTTCACTTCTTCTCTATCCCGTTTCCAAAGGAAGCAACACGTTAATTAATAGGAAGAATTTCCTGAGTGTTGCTTCTCCTTAAAAAAAAAAAAAAAATGAAATGTACACAAAATTAAAGAAAAAAGCATTGTATACAAAAAAAAAATTGTTTTATAAAAAGGGAAATTAAGGCAAGAATGTAAAATTTCAGAGATATAAACATTATCAATATTCGCTATTTTATCAACTGTACTGCTGTTCACTCTTCTTTTAACACTCGTTATTCTGTATGGATCAGCCTCTTGTAATGTAAACTCGACGAAATAGCGAATAGTATATAAGAAATACGCGAATTTTTAATTATTTTTCTTAATTTGTTGTTTTATTAAAACATGAAATGCTATTTTCATCAATTATAATTGGGTATTTAGGCATTGCACAATGCCAATTGAAAAAAATTTAATTGGCATTGATCAATGTAATGCCAATGAAATCATCAATTAATTGGTCCATTCAATTAACTAATCCCAAGTAAGGTCGTAATAATGATCATTTTCTTAATTGACTCAATTGCAGAATTGACTGTAACTTTTGAATTCAACAAATTTGTTGGTGGGAGGAATTAAGAAAATTATACGAGTATTTTTTATGTGATATCAAAGAATTCCAAAAGTTTAAAATTGTTTTTCTGGAATAAAATTAGAACAAACTTGAATCGTTTCTAATTTATTGGCCACCACTGTATATAAAAATGCAATCGTGTCCACGCTTTATTGTATGAATATGAGGAAATTATATTATTCTTTCACAATATTCTTAGAATTCAAATTAAAATAAAAATTTATACTAAAAGACATTGAAAATTACTAATTCTCACAAGCTATTTTCAAATTCAATTTTCTAAATTAGAAAAAATATATAATTTTCATTTTCTTTGTTATATCAATACAACAAATTTCACCTAATATTTTTTTAGTGATACATTTTAAGATCACATATGAAAAAATCTTTTGATGCGTCTTATTTAAAAACAAATAGTTTAATTTCAAATTATGAGATACTATCTCTGCAAACTGACCTAAACAATTTAAAAAGATGTTGGGTTGTTAAAACAAAATAATAACAACCTTCACCTAAAAACCGTGTGAATTTGTCGGTAAATTTTGACAGACAATTATACAATTGAAATTTTGTTAAACGATTCCCCAGCAAACTTTCGGTAATGAGTGTATATGCCTAATGTTTAAATAATAACTTATTATACAAAAATTAGATAAAAAATCATCTTGAAGAAAAAACTGCTAAAATTGGTATTGAAGTGGATTTCAAAGAGGAGTGGAGCAGATAGGAATTCTTAATTTTCAGTGAAAAGGCAATGGAACCTGTTTGAGACAAACACAAGATTTCCCATCACTATCTTACGGTAAGTCTTCAGGCCATTCAGAACCTTGAGAACAATTTTTCAAAAATGCTCATTAGGTCAAACCAATAATAACCCGACGAAATGTCTTTTAACGGATGATATTTTATGGAAGCAGTGTTGAATTTTAATTTGTTACGAGTGAAGTTTAAAATGTTACGGGCTTATTCATCGTATGCTTAAATTAATACGGTAAATTAGTTTTAAGATAGTTTTTGAAATAAGTGCTTTTGTCAAAACTCCAGCATGAATCAGCATGAAAAGCAAAGTCGATATAACGATATTTTTCTGTCTGTTGAGATGCGAAATACTCCTACAATATAGAAGTGAGGTTACGAATTTTTGGTCAAATTGTTTGCTCATATTAAAGGCAGTTTAGCATTGAAAATCACCAAATTCATAATTATAATTTACGCTTAGAATTTTGTTTTCATCGTTTAGGTTTTTTACCAAATTTTTTTTCCTTAAATATTTTTCATAAAAATTTTTTTTTTATCTAAAATTTTGTTAAGTGTTAGAATGGAGGGTATACAAAATTCGACACAGCCAGCTTTAATGCTTCAAATTATTTAATTTTCTTTGATCATTAGCAATCAATGTCATATTTTATTATCAGTAGTATGATGCAAACCAATTGTATAGACCTTCTTGACTTGACCAATATCACTAAATCCCACATTGTGTACAATTTATAAGACTTTAACTCAAATAAACAAATAATAAATATTAGTACAATTTTTTAAAAACAATACAATGTTTATTTATGGATTTTTCAACAACAATAGTCAACAATTAGAAGTAGTGAAATTTTATTTGCTCGATACTGTAGAAAACTGAAAATAAAAATAATCTCTACCAAAGTGTTGAACAAAACCGCAGTAAATATAGATTTTGTAGTTGCAACAACAAAAAAATAAATAAAAAAAATACTGTTTTCCAGTCATCAGTAAACAACGTGATAAGTTAGTGTTAATAGAGCAAATCAAATATGTTTTTTATAATTTTATATAATAAATTACTTTTTATAAAATAAAACTATTAAATAACTAAAAAAATATGTCTCCTTGAAGTAACATCAAATATGTTTTTTATAGTAAAGTGTTTGTAACCGTCGCATAGGACAATCATAATTAATATTAGAATTAATTACTAAGGAATTTTTTTACTAGAGCTGATTTATAGGCTATGACTCGTAGTATCACCTCTTAACAAGATACACCACGATCGGCATAGCGCTGAGTGTGGCTAATTGAAGTTTTATCAATCACAACCTATACAATGTATGTTTTTAATCAGAAGAGCCAGAATTAACTAATATTTAAGGAATTTATTTTTCAATTAGGATGTTTCCTCTCTTAATCCTATTGTTTTCAATAATTAATAACTTTTTATAAAAGAAAATTATTAATTAACTAAAAACATGTTAAACAATGAAAATTTCATAAATATAATAAGACTTCATTTCAATATTATATTATCAATATTTCATTAAATATATTAATCTTTTCAGAAATAAAATTTTGTATAAATTTGTTCCCAAATTCATTAATTTAAAGAAAAAACGAGGAAAAAAAACAATTTTTTACAATTTTCTATAATCAGTTACTTTTCATAAAAGTTTCGTTTGCCTTGACGGATTAATAATTGACACGGTGCAAAATATAATTTAAATAACATACATTTAAATTTAAATTTAACGGTTCGTTATAATTAAAAAATCTGATGTTTGTCATACACAGAGTTGAATAGAACCAGCTGAGATACTTTAAGAATTAAGGCTCAGACGATTATCAATTATTAAATAAATATCAATATAATATAACTTTAAAAAAATAGATAAATTTAAAATAAAATGGTTGAAATTGTTTTGGGAATTTATTCATGCTATAAAACAAATCATTAATATTTATTGTATGTAACATAGATAAATAATTATTTTTGTGATCATTAAAATTTTGCATAACAATTAAAAACTTAGATAGTACTTTGGTGATATATAAACGAATTCAGTTATTTTTTTATATTATTTTACTATTTTGTTTACAAGAAAATTTCACTAGACTGCTAGCCGTCTGTTTTTGTCACGTCTGAATATTTCTGAAAAGGAAAATTACCGTGTAAAGAATTTGTTTTTCGTTTAAAAAAATTGTCACCTCCCTCACTGCCCCCCCCCCCCACTCTCCTACTTTTGATTGCTATAATGCCTAAGTTCTGCTTAAAATACTAAAATTTAGTTAAAACTGTTGCTATAGAAAAACTGCTGAAATCTACAGAATCTGTTTGTTACATATTAGTGAGATAAAAACAGCCAGAAAAAATCTGATCTGTTAAATCTATAAAATTTTAGCTATATTTCAGTTAATTTCAAATGACAACTTACGCTGATGAAATCAACAAACAATTTTGTTAAATATTAGTATACTAAAACATCATATTTACATTTTTTTAATATGAAAAACAATCTACCGCACTGAAATCATCAGCAGTCTATTAATATTCAGAAAATATTTCTGTTGATTTAAGCAATATAGATTGTTATTTTCGTTTAACTAAATTTAACTAAAAAAATTTTTTTACAGATATAAAATTTTTTGCTTATCAGCTTAATAATCAGCAAATTTTTTTATCTGATTTTAAGTAAGGTAAATTGCGGTATTTGCAATTAACTTAAATATAACTCAAATATAATTAAAATTTTGTAGATTTAACAGTTTAATTTTTTCTGTTTTTATCTTAATAACATCCATCAAACATATTCTACTGATTTCAGAAGTTTTTTATGCCATTTTGTACAGATTTATTTCTATGAGTGTAGTTGTGTTTTTGTTATTATTTTTTTTTTTTTTTTTTCCTTTCTTAATAAGTTTTTCTATTATTTTACATGTAAACAACAATTAAAATCAAAAACAAAAGTATTAGCAAAATATAAGTATTTAAGACCCATCTGAATAACAACAACGACAACACACACATTCGCATTTTACCACTCACTCATCGTGCAACCACTCACTTCTGGTTTGTAGTCATCCCAGTTTCGTACGGTCTCAGCTTTACTCAACAAAAAACCTTGTAATTTTCCATTGTAAACGATTACAAAGACGTGGTCGTAATTTTGTTGATATTAAAAAGAGTTTCTGCTTTCCAACAAATTTTGTTGTTGAAATTGCATTTAAACGACCTTTAAGTCAAATTTTCAATATCAAAAATTGGTTGTTTTTGATATTTAAATTGAAAACTTCTTGTATTTATTTATTTGTCAAATTCCATAAAAAATTTTAATCAAAAATTAAAAGTTTTCCGAAACTACTAGTTTATGATTGCAGTTTGGGTTTTATACACATAGAAATAGCTACTAAAAATTAGTTAAAAGTCGCCCTTGGGGTAAAATTGCTGGAATTAGTAGAATTTGTTTGCTAAATATTAGCATCAGGAAAACAATAAAAATCTGTTGAATTTAAACATTTTTAGCTATATTTTATTTAATTTGAAATGACAATTTACGCTTCTGAAATCAGCAAAAGATATTGCTAGATATTGGTAGACAAAACATCGTAAAACAAATTGCAGATGGTATATATGAGGTTAAAACAACACTGTACTCAAATACATTATAAAAATGTCATATTGACAGTCGGTCTACAATATACACAAATAGCCTGCTCTTGAACGTAAAAACCATACGTCAGTGTGGCAACATTTGCGAAAAAGAAACACGGAGGAGACTGGAATATAAACAAAAATCTAAAAGTATAATGTTTGTATGTGTCTGTTTGATTACTTTTGAAAGTAAAAAATAATAATAGCAAGCTGAATAGGAAAGAAAACTATGAATTAGCTACACTGCATTCAAGGACCTACTTGGGTTAGATGGATAAGCTGTCGAACTTTAGTATAGTTACGTTTTACGTTCAAGAGCAGGCAATTTGTGTATTGGAGACGGACTGCCAACAGAGCATTTTTATAATGTTCTTTAGTACAGTGTTGTTTTTTCAAACGCGTCATATAGACCAACTGCATTTAATATTGTAATCAATATTCATTATTATCCATTTTAATTAGCAGGTTTGAGGTTAAGAAGAAGAAGAATAAACCTTTTTTATAAAATTTCTAAATAGATTATTTGCAAATCAGATTATAATTGTTTGTTATTTATTTCATTGTTAGTTGTTTTTGTTACCGTTTTATTCATGCTTTTTGGTAGTTTAAATTGTAAACGTTTCATGGTAGACCACAATCCCCTGCCTATTAATCACGTCTCCTACACTTAAAATATTTTGTATATAAAGACCACTGCAAATGTATTTGAAAACATATGAAATTTCACTTGAGAACAGGGCCACTAAATTTTCATTAAATTCAGCTTACATTTTCTTTAGTTTTTGACTGTTAATAAAATGAACCACAAATTAGTGAAAAGAACTAACAAAAATTAATTGCATGAATTTTTTTTAACAAAATGACTGGATAAAATTAATGTTGTAATTAATTAATGCTGGATAAAATAATTTAATTAATGTTGTGGGTGCTGTGGTGTAATGGCTAGCGCGTTGGACCGTTACACGTAAGGTTGCGGGTTCGAGCCCCAACCAAGGCAACATCAATTTATGAAAAATAATATGTATGAGTTTTTTCTATCCCTCATACGTCCTCCTTCGGTGTTCCCATAGCACTTAACCCCACCGAAGTAAAATAATATAACAGGGCTATGAACTAAACATCTTCAACAAAGTTCGCCATCTCTTCATCAGATGGGGCGCAACAACTGTTCTAACATTCAACATCTCGCGCAATTACAGTGTTGCCGTATTTGAAGCCCTTCATCTTTCACCACCTTTCACTTCTTCTCTATCCCCTTTCCAAAGGAAGCAACACGTTAATTAATAGGAAGAATTCCCTGAGTGTTGCTTCTCTATTAAAAAAAAAAAAACTGTTACGAATTCTCAGTATTTTATGTTGTTTGTTTTTTTTTATGACTTTTACGAATGTCTTTAAAATTTATATTTCTTCTACAAATGAATATTATTTTGATTTGAAACAACAAAACAGAAATACACTCACAATATTTAATCGTTAAAAACAACCTAAAATACATATTAAATTAATTAAAAACACAATTAAAAAAAGGACTACTGATTTTTCATTATATTCAAACCGTTTTGCTATTTATTTTCAAACATTGTTTAAACAATCCATAAAAAAAATAAAAATAATTGAAAAGTCTGTTAAAACAATCATCAAATTTTAACTGACAAAACGTAAAAAAAACGATTTTGTTTGTTTTTTCATATTTGAAGTTTTTTTTTTTTGTTTGAATTTTCAAAACACTCACACACAACACACACGTTCATATTTTTATTGGCTATGTTTGTGTGTATGATTAAAGAATTTCTTGTAATTTCTTTGAATTGAAATAATTTTCTATATAAACAAACCATTTTAAGAAAAAAAAATATTTGAATTTTTTCTTCTAAAACAGAAAACAACGATATTATTTAAATTATTTTTTCTAAAAACAGAAATCTAAAAATAGAATATTTGACTGAAAATATCAACTCCTACAGACGATACATATTTTTTAGTAGTTTGTTTTTTATTGACTGATAAAAAAAAGCTAAAAAATATGTTTCAATGTATTTTAATTGATTCTTCAATTGAAAACAAACTTTACCTATTACTTTTCAAATAAACCTCAATCAGCTATGGAAAATATATTGTGAGTTTACTACTAATTCTGACTGCCGAAGTTCCCTGAGTATAATACTAAGGTGCCTATTCCTACTTGTGACTATTTTTAAGACTGAGAGTCTTAACTTTACATACAAAACAACAATAAAATTCAAATTTTATTTGTCAATGTTATGATTGTGTAGATACCAGGTCTTAATTTTTTTGAAGTTTTCAAACAAAAATTTGAATGAATTTAATTTATTAAGACTTTCCAAGAACAACCACATGGGGAATACAGTCACAACTAAGAGTCACAGACTTTTCGTAGGAATAGGCATGTAATTCTGATTATTTTCGGAGTCAGAAGGAAGGTGCTTCTACTTATACATTTTAAAAAAATTTAATATAATTTGATAAAATTCAGTAAATTCACTCCTTACAAAAAATGACAAATGCAATTGCAAAATAATTCCAAGAAAAATTAATATTATTTTTAAAGTTGTTTTACCCTTATAACATCTCTTTCCCCTTTTTCTCTACGCTTCTGTAAAGTTCCTATTTGTATTCATGCTATACAAACAGGCCGCCTTAAAGGAATTTAGATATAATTTTTATTATTTTCTTGCACAATTTTTTTTTGAAAACTAAAGCTCAATAAGAAATTAAATTTTCCAAAATGATTGTAAATTGTGTAAATCTTTACATAATTTTTACACCTTATCAATTAAATTTTATTTTATAAAAAACTGTTTTTAGCCATGTGTTAACAGCGTGTAAACGTTCACATTTATGGCTGTTAAGCGATTATATGAGAATGGACTCACTATCACTATCTTAGATGTAATTTCGTTTTTACATACTGTTGTAATATTCCATTTTCAATTGAAATTTTTTACATGTATTTTAAATAATCTTTTTGTTTTTACTAGAAATATCACATTGTTTTGTATTGAATTGTTTGTTGTATAGAACAAAGAAAAAAAATTAAAAATTTTCCGCATAATAAATTTGTAACGCATAGTTTTTTATCATGCGAATCATATGTGTACAAATAAATTATTTTCCATTTTTTCTACTTTAAAAAAATTTAGTGACGCTTTTCTGGTTTAGAACAATTATTGTTTACTAATTTACAACAAAATTGTAGAATAATTAAAAAAAAATGATGCTCCCACAAATTGTTTTGTTATTTTATAAATATGATAAATACGAGTAATATGTTTTATATTACAATGTGTTTTAGTATTTATTTGTTGTTAATAATTTAACATTGTTTATTTTAAATAATACGGATGTTTTTCTTCTATTTCTTGAAATATTTTTAATTTTTCATTAATACTTTTTTATTGTTTTAATTCAGATGATATATTTATTTGTTTATTATTATTATTATTAAATGATGGTAAACATATTATTGTTGTTTTTCTTTCATTTATTGTTTTTATTTTACAAACATCTAAAAGCATTAAAGTTTGCTATGGAAGTGCAATTTCTTATGGAATTTAATTTTTTGTACCAGCAATGTTTTGTTTTTCAATATTTACTTACCTTGAGTCATCGTTTTTGTATTGAAAGTACAAAAGTACAACAAATATTTTAAATTCAAATTAAATACATTTACTTTAGCATTTTAAAGGTTACAAGTTGAATTCCCACTTAACACTAACCTAATATTTAAACGAACGCTATAAATATTAATTTTTTATTTATTTTGTAACTGAAAATGGTTTTGATTTAAAATTGATTAAAAAAAACTTAAAACTTACTACTTTGTTCCTGTACCAATCTGCAGCGTGAGTTATTCTATTCCATTAGTGCGAACCCACATTTAAAAATAAAAGTTGTTCTTTCTAAAGGCGCTGTTTGTTTTTTTTTTTTTTATATAAAAACAATTTTGGAAAAATCTAAAAACTCAGTATTTTGTTCGTAATTTTCGCGAAAAAAAGCTATTAACCTCCATAAAAAATAAAATGATTTTTTCACTTGTACTGGAATTCTTTTAGAATTGCAGCGGAAGTTTTTTCGCATCAATTTAATAGACAGGACCATTTGAAAATGCTTGAAAATGCAAGAAATCTTTGGCCTTATGAAGATTGTATTGTAGCTTTCCAATGAATGTGAAAAGTTTGTGAATTAAAATTTTTATTATAATTATAGAGTTTTAGATCGCAAAATATTTTATCACAGAAAAGCTAAAAAAATAAGAAAAACTTCTTTTATTTAATAAGGAAAATGGAAGAATGGAGCTTATATGCATTTTAGGACAACACTTTTAGATCTTTCCTACTAACTCACAAAAATTGAATTGAGGGTTAAAATGTTCCGCAAAAATATTTTTCATAAGTCTCTAAAGACATCAAAGTAGAAAATTTGACTTCAATGCCAAAAATAAGGCAAAACTTAAAATGTGTTTAAGGAGTATTATTGTATAATTTTCAGAAAGTCTTAGTTTTTTTTACCATCCCAAAGATAATTTCTGCATCTTAATATAAAAATCTGATTTAAATCAAAGTTTATGAAATAGAGAGTATGCAATCCTGTCAGTTGATGAGAAAAAATATATAAAATGTGGCTGCAAATAGCAAATGTAAATTTTTTAGAGCATTTTTAATGATGAAATCGTATTTTTTAATGTCTATACTGATGGATTTCTTCATATTTATTATAATTTAAGCATACAATTTATTAATTTATCTTTGGTTTTCCTTGAAACTAGCCCGCAAGCAGAATCTGTTAACATAGGGTGGGATGTCTAAATCAAGTTTTACTTTTTTTAATTTTGAAATCTCCAAAGTAAACTTAAATACATTGCTAACGAGTAAAAAAGTTAAAGTCGGGCATGTCGACGATATAATACCCTACACCAGCCTGATTAAAAGCCAACTCAAGTTTGGATCCGAAATTCGAATGGGTTTAAGTGGGCTTGTGTTAAAATTTTCTATAAAATGATAAAAGAAGAGAAAATTAGAAATATGGGCGATAGGTCCAAATATGAACCGATCCTATCTAGAGTCAATAGGCTTTGTCCTCGGGATCATGTGAGTCAGCAAACCAAATTTCATTCAAATATCTACGTATTTGCGACCTGCACCGTGTAACCAAGCCAATTTTGGGGGCACCCTTATATAGGCACTAGGTCTAAACATGGACCGATTTTAACCAAAATCAACAGGCTTCGTCCTTGGGCCGACGACGGTCGGTGTACCAAATTTCATCAAATATTAATATTTTATATTTGCGACCTGTAGAGTGCGCACAAGAATGCAAGGACAGACATCGTTGAATCGACACAAAAAGTGATTCTGAGCCGATCGGTATACTAAAAGGTGGGTCTAGATGCAATATTTTTTTGGTGTTACAAATATCAACACAAACTTATTATACCCTCTCCACATAGTGGTGTAGGGTATAAACAGTGGAGAAAAAATTTTTGGTCCTCAAACAAATCAGGAATCGAAGTACTTTGATATGGTAGTAAAACCCTCGCTGGGTTTTGTTACACCTCATTTTATTTTTTTTTTTAAACTAATATCTCATGTCACTAATGTTGTGTCTGACCGAATGGCGAAATCTTTAAATTATTGTAAAGGTCATGGAATGAGAATTACAACCCACTTAAATGTTTTTAAAAATCTTTTAAACATGTCGTAGTTGCAGAGAAATAATAAATTTGAATGCAATCACGTGGTTTTTATTCGACGAAAAAATTTTGAAATGTCAAAAATTCCGGGAAAATAACATTGTGATATTGATATTATCTTTTTCCTGAGATCTTTTTTTTTATAAAACATTCCTGCTATCCCTTCCGATTTACTTTTCTAAGGTCGGCTAACTTATTTAAAAGAATGCTTATTTTAACACTATTTAGAGTTGTGTTGATGAAAATTTTACTCTTGGTTAAGGTATTCGCATTAAAATGACTCTGGATCAGTGATGCGCAAAATTGATTTGCAATTGTATTAGTGAGTAAGAGAGAGAACTTCACTGGGAAAAAAAATTGGACGAATTAAAAAATATGAAAAAAATAAAAAAAAAAATATGTCTTTTTACATATTTATCAATCTCCATATTTTTATACAATCTTAACGAAATTTTCTGCCACGTATTTTTACAGATTTTAAACAAAATCTTCTATATTAATACTTTTATGGCAATTTGTTTATATTTTGGTTTTTTTTTTATTTCTATTAAAGATGTACTATGAAAGATATTACTATGGAAATAATCATAATGTCTTTTTATAACATAGTCCCTAGATTCCTTAAATGTTTTATAACGTAAAAGGCATTACATGATATCAAAAACATTTTTCACATATATTTTATGAATATCATAAATAATTGTTTTTGGTGCACTTGAAAAAAACATCAAAACACCCGCTAAGCATGTGCACTCGTCGCTGTCTCAGTGACGACTAAATTAAAGAGCATAAGAATATGTGTGAGGTAGTAAATTCACAATTGTGCTTTGAAACGCGCACCACTGCTCTGGATAGTCTTAAATTGAGCGTAATTTTAGATAATTTAGCCGACATAATATTATAATATTTCTTACATATTGTTACGAAATTGGATTAGTCTGAGATACAAAAATTTTAGTATTTAAGGGAAAAATATCCCGAGAAACGGGATTTGCTAACCCCGTTAATCTGGCAGCACCAGATTTAAGTACAATGTTAAGTGGTTGGGGGCTCTGCTATGAATAAAATAAAGTACATATTATAGTTTAGTACTCTAGCTTGTTCTAAAAGTACGGGAGTTAAACTATAAAAGTGCTGCCACTTGACGAATGCAGTCAGTTGCGCATTCACGTTTGTATAGTTCAGTTGAGCTTTAGTAAATCGTAGGCAAACTTGTGTGTGTTATACTGTTGTATGTAAAGTACTAAAATGTTAAATAAATAAGTGTATAAGAAACAAGATAGTGTGTAGTTATTTTGTTTGCAATGGAAAAGAACCCGGTTTATTAAGAGGAAAAAACTAACGTTTGTAAAAAGTAAAGTCCAAAATAAATGTACCTTTTTAACAGTTTGTATAATTTTTGAAGACCATTTATTGTAATTCAGTAATTAAAAAAAGAGTATCTTCGTTAAATAAGTTCAGTAAATTTGTTTAATCACTTCACTAGCATATATGAGATATTCTTTATTTCCCCAAATATTTGAAATTTGAATTTGAAAAAGTATTATATTAAAATTCCGGATATCATCTACTGATAAGCGTTTACAGAGATAAATATAAAATGACACTCAAGAGAATAAAATAAAAATGGTAGTAGTTCTGTTCATTATTTTTTGGCCGACACTGTATAAATGAGCAGATGTTTGAAAACATACGATTTGCTTCAATTATTTTTTAAAAATCCATATTTCACGAAATATTTGAGGAAGTTATTTTTAAAGAAATTTGCCAAAATATTTTCTAATCTTAATAACAAAATGCTAACTAATTTGTCTAATAAAGTCTATTAACCTCTAACGCTATTGCAGAACTTTAAAGAATGAAATCGTTTTGGAAACAAGTCCTTATAAAATTTAATTCAATTATTTAATTTCAGAGAGGATTCATTAATAACAGGAATTAATTTGTGTAAATGAATTAAAAGAAATAAAATTTTGTGAACATTAAATATTGTCATCAAAGAATTAATTTGCTAAAATAATCAATTCCTCTTGCATTTATCCAATTGTGAAATTAATTCCTTGAAGAATAAAATTTTTTGATTAATTCTGTGAAGGAGTTAACTTTTTATAGAATTCCCGTTATTATTTTTACTTAATGCCAAGAAGAAATTAATTCTTCAATAAAATGAAAATTAATAAATATAATTGTTGGTTTAACTAAATCGGATTTTATAATAAAGTCCATGTCCATCTCGTTTCTTAATTTTTTAGGGCTGGTTTTACAGTCAGAACTAAGAAATAATTTTCTCTAAAATTTATAACTTAAGAAATATTTAAGACAAAAATCGGTCTTAATTCTGACTATAAAACTGACCCTTGGTCTTAGGAGAAAAGTTTAGTTCTTCTGGACATACAGAAAAACTTATGAAATTTAAAGAAAAAGTCATTTCCCTCAGGTAATTGCAAAAAAATAATTCCCAATTTTTAGTTGCTTCAGGGAAGAGCACCATTGTATAAATTCAAGATGAATTCATTCAGTAGTGTAGAAGTATTCATTGACAACAAGTTGAATTAACTACATTTTAAAGAATTCTTTGGTGAACGAATTCATTGAACTTCCCAAGAAAATTTTCTGCTCCAAAGAATCGGTTGTAGAATAGCTACTTTTCCTTTACAACCCCTTCTACTGTTGATTCTAATAGCGATTATTATACCCTACACCACTATGTGGTCAGGGTATTATAAGTTTGTGCTGATGTTTGTAACACCAAAAAATATTGGTCGTAGACCCACCTTATAGTATACCGATCGGTTCAGAATTTTTTTTTATTTCGATTTAACGATGTCCGTCTGTCCGTCCGTCCGTCTGTCTGTCTGTCCATGCAATCTTGTGCGCACTCTACAGGTCGCACCTATTAAGATATTTTGATGAAATTTGGTACGCAGACCTATGTTGGCCCAAGGACGAACAAGTTTGATTTTTTTGAACATCGGTCCATGTTTAGACCTAGTGCCCATATAAGGGTCCTACCAAAATTATACTGTTTATATGCTGCAGGTCGTAAATATTAAGATATTTTGATGAAATTTGGTACACAGACCTATATTGGCCCAATAACGCAGCCTATTGATTTTGGTGAACATCGGTCCATGTTTAGACCTAGTGCCCATATAAGGGTCCTACCAAAATTATACTGTTTATATGCTGCAGGTCGTAAATATTAAGATATTTTGATGAAATTTGGTACACAGACCTATATTGGCCCAATAATGCAGCCTATTGATTTTGGTAAACATCGGTCCATGTTTAGACCTAGTGCCCATATAAGGGTCCTATCAAAATTATACTGTTTATACGCTGCAGGTCGTAAATATTAAGATATTTTGATGAAATTTGGTACACAGACCTACATTGGCCCAATAACGCAGCCTATTGATTTTGATAAACATCGGTCCATGTTTAGACCTAGTGCCCATATAAGGGTCCTACCAAAATTATAATGTTTATACGCTGCAGGTCGCAAATATTATGATAGTTTGATGAAATTTGGTACATAGACCTATGTTGGCCCAAGGACGAAGCCTATTGATTTTGGTGAACATCGGTCCATGTTTAGAACTAGTGCCCATATAAGGGTCCCCCCAAAATTATATTGTTTATACGCTGCAGGTCGCAAATATTAAGCTATTTTGATGAAATTTGGTACATAGACCTATGTTGGCCCAAGGACGAAGCCTATTGATTTTGGTGAACATCGGTCCATGTTTAGAACTAGTGCCCATATAAAGGTCCCCCCAAAATTGGCTTGGTTACAAACTGCAGGTCGCAAATATTAAGATATTTTAATGAAATTTGGTGCGCTGACTCACTTTATAGAAAATTTTGACATAAGCCCCATTTTAACCCATTCGAATTTCGGATCCAAACAATACACCAAACTGGTGTAGGGTATTGTATAGTCGGCATGCCCGACTTTAACCTTTTTACTCGTTTTTGTTTGAAATTGTCCCAAAAGCAACCACTTCTATAGCTCCAAAGTGGAACCGGTTGCCCTAGAATCAGTTCTTGAACTAGTTCTAGAACTGATTCTACATCAGTCACACCTTCCATATAGGATCCCAGGAATTGGTTCCGGAACCATTTCCATGGAATCGGTTGCAATGGAACCAGTTGTAGAATAGGTGTGGTTGGTTACCGATTGTAAAAACTTTTACTGGGTTTATAAAGGAATCAGAAGAAAATAATTCCTTCGAGATGAATGGAATGAAAAAAATCAATTCAATTTCTTAAATGTGGTCAGGGAATTAATTCCTAAAATATAAATTCAGAGGAAAAAAGGAATCAGTGAATTAATTCCTTGGAAGCACGGCAATATGCCATTCATTAAAGAACTACTTTAAATTTTCAATCTAAACAAAATTCTCAATTTCATCAAAACAAATATAATACGCAAAAGAATATCAGGAAGGCAAAAAATTGTAAACAACCACAAGCATCTTAAAAAAGAAAACACCCTAAAGAACTGCTATGAAACTTAAAAAGGTGTACACGAAAATAAATTTGCAAAACTCAAAATTCATGACATAAAATACCGGTAAAGTCATTCGCTAAAATTGGGTTTTTTATTTGACATTCATGGTACTTTTTGTATGAATATTTGACATTCTAAGGTTTTTGTTATTGTAATCGAGAGCACATGCTCTCTATTGTGTCTACCAGTTTTTGTTTTACCATGTCAAAAGTGAATCAAAAGATCAGCGATGTGTTTAATACTATCTTTTTACTTTAAAATTTGCTTGAATTCAAGTGTAGTTCAATTCCATTTCAAGTCTATGCACTGGAAATCAAAAAGAGTTTCCCAAAATTCAAAAAACCATAAAAACCATTTCTTGTCCAATCTTTACTTGATGAAAGTTCGATACATAAAAAACTCACTCAAGAAATACATATTTTATAGCAGCTCCTTCATTTTATGGTGAATCGTATGTTTTGAAATAAAGAATTTAATACCACAAATATTCCAGCAACCACCACTCTGCCACGATGAAATAAAGAGAAGTGTGAAGTGAAAAATAAATAGAAAATAGAAAAAAAAACAACAGCCCGTGAATAAAACTTTTGCGTCGCAAATAAATACGAAATAATATTTAGAACTATGTAATTAATTCAAAAGATGTTTGCTTTTTTATTATGACATTTCTTTTTTTTTTAATATCAGTTCTTTAATAGATGCCATTAGTTTTTTATTTTGATTTTGATAAAAAAAAAAACTAAACAAAATATGTGTAGTAGGGGTATAACTAAATTACACCAAAATTTTGGCGTGGCACCACGTGGTGGCTACTATTGATTGCATAAGTAATTAATAGGTTGTCAAGGTAGCTCACATAATAAAAATCGTGTTTTATGTATAAAATTCCACCTTTACGTAGGAAAGGTGTATTCCAACTTAAAAATTTTTTCAGTACTTTTTAACAAGTGCAAAGGAACCTGTTTTCATCATTTGAACGTTAAAAAAAATTTTACCAATAATAAATAATTTTTAAAAATTTTATTTATTGCTGGGTATCGAACTTGCCACCTAAGGGTTACTAGTCTAGCTCTCTACCACTGAGCTATTCTGAAATACAATTAATAATTTATGCAATACAATTGATAATTCTGAAAAACAATTGAGAAATTCTGAAATACAATTGATAAAACTGAAATTCAATTCATTATTTCTGAAATAGAATTGATAAATCTGAAAAACAATTGATAATTTCTGAAATAAAATGATAATTTCTGAAATACAATTGGAAATGGTGTACATGTACACACATACATGAAAATAAAGGAAATGTGATTGTAAAAAACAACCGTCACCGCAGCCGCAGTCATTTAATTTGTTTTTTCTCACCGGGAATGCGCGTTGGCGTTATAAGACGCCGACATCGCTCGACTGCCACGCCAACTTCATTTCCTCAAAAAGAGTTGCCATATTTGTTATATTTTTGAGGCCTATGGCTCTTCACGTCACCCCACAGATGTTTTATGGGGTCACTCCAAAACATTTAATAAATTGTCTGGAAAAAAATTGGTTATCAACTTCGCCGAGTCCTTCGGATCGTTATTCTGTTGGAAACGCCATATAACAGGCAAAGCCTCCTCAGCCCATGGCATTGTGAAATTATTTAATATTTCAACGTATCTTTCTTTATTTAAGATTCCATCAGTTTTACGGATTGGCCCAACACCATACCATAGTTGACCCTCCAACATGTTACTACATGTGAAACAGCAAGAATCAATTCTTGATTAATGGGACGACTAACTTACGAGTATGTCCGACCATCAGTACCAAAGCGATTTATCCTTGTTTTATTCCTCCAAAGCACATATTTCCTATTCGCAGTGCGACTCCAATGAGACTTGGCAAAGGGGCTTCTTGCGTGCTGATCTGCCAAATCCGGCTTCTACCAAAGGGCGTGAAGTAGTCCGCTTGGATATTGTGATATTAAATTTTTCTTTAATATTACGTTGGATGTCAGTGGATGACACTTTTGGGTCGGCTTTGGGGATTCACCTTGTCATTCAGTCAGTGTGCGCCGAGGTTTTTTGGTCCTCTTACTTCACGGAACGTGGCTGTAGTGTTATTATACCCTACACCACTACTTGGACAGGGTATAATAAGTTTGTGCTGATGTTTGTAATACCAAAAAATATTGGACCTAGATTAGTATACCGATCAACTCAGAATCACTTCTTGTTTCGATTTATCGATGTCCGTCTGTCTGTCTGTCCATGCATTCTTGTGCGTACTCTACTTGTTACACGCTGCTGGCAGCAAATATTAAGATATTTTGATGAAATTTGATACACCGACCTATGTCGGCCCAAGGATAAAGCCTATCGATGTTGGTTAACATCGGTTCATGTTTAGACCTAGTGCCCATATAAGGGTCCCCACAAATTGGCTTGGTTACACACTGCAGGTCGCAAATACGAAGATATTGCAATGAAATTTGGTTCGCTGACTCACATGGTCCCTAGGACAAAGCCTATTGATTCTTGATTCGGTCCATAGTTGGACCTATCGCCCATATGGGCCATATTTCCGATTTTCCTTTCTTTTATCATTTTATAGAAATTTTTGACACAAGTCACATTTTAACCCATTCGAATTTCGGATCCAAACATTAGTTGGCTTTTAAGCAGACTGGTGTAGGTTATTATGTAGTCGGCAGTCCCGACTTTTTTACTCGTTTTCTTTATATAATTTAAACCATGAAAAACCATTTATTCAGAACACTTGAGCTGCCTGCTATTTCTTTATAATTTTTTTCACCTTTACGAACTTCATGGAACTCCGTTGTGCGGGAGGGCAGCCTTTGCTTTTCCCATTATAAATCTTAAAAATTATAGTTATAAATTTTGTTTTATTAATTAGATTAAAAAATATTTACCAAAAACAATATAATCTTTATCAAAATAGCACTTTGCAAAGATTTCGATTTATCATTGGCCGTTTCTAATTAATTGTCGCTCTTTGTTTCAATTGCACTTGAAAAATGATAACCGTAATTGAAATGCACAACAACAAAACTGAGTGCATTTGATAACAAGAATAGGAATAAATAGAATACAAATGTTCAAGAGAGAAAATATTACGGTAAGTTTGAATGAATCCTATCAAGCTGCATGTATTTAAAACAGAGTAGGAAAATAAACTGTACACAACATGTAGGCTAGGGTACGGCTAAGGAACACATACCTTATCTATCGTTTTAGCGGTTGTGTGTTTGTACACAAACCGAATGCGGTACACTACGATTGTCTGATGAACGCAAACGCTACGATTATGTACTGCACTTTCAACACATATTCACACCCCGTAGCGTACCGAATTCGGGTTGTGTGTATAAACACAATCACTAATTGGAGAGAATAGCGTATGTGTTTTCTACGCAACCAATATGCTTGTGTACTGTGTTTGCGATGTGCGGTACTCAACCCTAAAACTACGGTTCGTTAGAGTTTATTTTCCTACTCTGATTTAAAATCGGGAAATGTGGATTTTAAATTTTGAATATTTTGAATTCAATTTAAGCAGTTTTTTTCTCTTGTTTTAAAAAGTAGTTTAAACATTGAAAATTACCTTAGTAGGTTTGAGGTTAAGAAGAAGAATAAACCTTTTTCTCTAAAAATTATAAACACATTAATTTTCAAATCAGAATAGATCTAGTTTCTGCCTTTTTCTATGGACCGGCTTCATCAGTCTTTTTTCATTAAATTGTATTGTTTTTTTTTTTTTTTTTGTTAGATTGCCTTTATATGATAAGTTTTCCACGGTTGTAGAATTCGAATATGTGCTTATTCCTACATTACAAACGTAACTATACTAAAGTGCAATCGCTTAGCCATCTCGCCCAAGGAAGGCATTGAATGCAATGTAACTAATTAATGGTTTTCTTTTCTATTCAGTCAATAGTGGACATTGGGGTCTACATGCGACTCCCAGACGATTGTACCGTTTTCCAGCCGGAGCTTTACGCAATTTTGATCACCGCATTGTAATAAAGGGTGAACACACCAAAATTGCGACACTTTGGAAAATTTACAACTTACTCAAAAAAATGTATATATTTTGAAATTCAAATACCCTGACCTAAATTTCATGCATGAGAAATTTCATTCGAATTTGACTATCAGTTTCGTCAAAAATGACCACCGAGTTAGAAACGGCAAATTATTTTGCACGAATATATAAAAAATCCGGTATCATTAACATACATTAACATTAACTCCATGCCATTGGTTGTAAATTTGTTGATTCGTAAAGATATTTAGTTTATGCAGTTCTCAAGCTAAGAACAACAAACATGTATTTGCATGAAGTGCCTTGTCCTGGTAAATATTGCTTTTTTAGATCATTTTGTAGCAAAAACATCATGTACCGAAAGCGATCTCCCAAAGACTCTAGATATTTTTATAGTCCCTTATTTAGTTTTTATTTTAGAAATATCTTGCATGTGATATATGTATGTGCAGCATCCTTCCTTAAGCCCGTATGACACTAGCATTATTTTGTATTGGATATATACTGACAACGGTGTAAATCAAATTTGATCACTGCTCCACCGACATAAATTTGACACTTACTCATTTATTCTATATAGTTTAACTCTTCACACACATTACTTTCCCATAAAAAAATTCATAAATATTTCGTCAATACGATTTCAATGCAATATCAATACAAAATAAAGCAAGTGTCATACGGGCGTTTGTTAAAATTATATTTGCACGATATTATGTTGAAGCATTATGGACAAATTTTGCTTATGCAAAAATGTTTGTTGGGCCGATTGGAATCCATTTTGGATGTAAAATTTAGGGAAAAGTCCGAAGTTAAGCAATGAATTTACTGTTCGGCCGCCGAAAGTTCGGCCAAATTGGTAAAAGTTCGGCGGCCAACAGTTAACTTTACAGATAAACTACGGGGGTTTCCTTAAATTTAACATTCAAAATAGCATTAAACCGGCTCAATAAACATTTTCCCAGTATCAGAATTTCTCAAGAATGCCTCTAAATACCGAAAAAGCGAACAAATGTCGATTTTTGGCCGAACTGTTCGATCGGACACTAGTATTTGTTACTAAATTTTCTGTATTTCTGTAAAATTGGAAAAAGTTCATTCAGAAAATTTATTGCGATTGGTGAGTGACCTTTTTTAACAACCCCGAAAAAATATCATGGTTCTTGGTATTTTTTTTATATTAACAATAAATGTGAAAAGTTATATCCCTAATATACAGTGTATAAAAAAATAGAAACAAATTAAACATTTAAGAACAAAACAAGAAAGCAAAAAAAAAATTATGGGTGTTATATAACAATAATGCATAAGGCTCTATAATATATGACTTGGGGAGAGACTTATCAGAAAAGTAATACCTACATATTTTGATTATGAGACATGGGGCCGGGAACATGTGTCCGAAAGGGTCAACTGTATTTACTGTCCCCTTTTTTGTTCTTATCTTTTAAATATGTGTGTATAAATTAATTGTATTCAGTGATTTTTTCTACAGAAAGCATTCAACATATTTTAGTTTTAAATTTGAATGCCAAAAGGTCTTAAATTTATATTTTGATTATACCAAAAAAAGCTATTTTTTAAGTTTAGAAAGATTTCTTAACCCCTTATACCTGAATTTTTGTTTGTAATAAACTCAGACCACATTTGTGTTTGGAATGGAAAATAAATACGTTTTTAAAATTTTCATGAGTGTATATTTTCATAGAAATAATTCTGTAAAAATAGCAGAAAAGCAATTAAAAATTATTTGATTTTGCAGATAAAACTGTTAAATTTGCAGTTTTTTTTTTGCTAAATACTAGTAAAATAAGAACAGCAAAAATAAAACTGTTAAGTTTACATAATTTTAGTTATATCTAAATTAACTTTTAGTTAATTGAAAATGACAAATTGTACTGTAAAATCTGCATAAAATTTTGCTAAATATGTTAATCTACAAAATTTTTGTTGTTTTTGAGATAAATTTAGTTGAATGAAAATAGTAGTCTATCCTGTTAAATTAACAGAAATATAAAAATTGTAAACTACTGTTTTCAAAAGGCTCGATTTTTATTTGAATTTAAAAAAAATCGAAACAACTTCAAAACTTTTAAATTTTTTTTGTGATTTTTTAGGCAACTAATTATTTAGCAAAATTTTTG
The DNA here is from genome assembly GCA_949987735.1 of Leucophora obtusa. Classification (NCBI taxonomy): domain Eukaryota; kingdom Metazoa; phylum Arthropoda; class Insecta; order Diptera; family Anthomyiidae; genus Leucophora; species Leucophora obtusa. The sequence continues at coordinate 138,159,811 of OX465298.1, forward strand.
CTGATTTTAGTAGGTTAATTTATTATTTTCGATTAACTAAAATTTAGCTCAAATATAACTAAAATTCTTTATATTTAACAGTTTTATTTTTGCTGTTCTTATCTTACTAATATATAGGAAAAATAATCTGCTAATTTAGAAGTTTTTCCTGCAGCATTATTTTTAACTAATTTTTTTTTACAGACTTTTTTCTTTAAGTGTAGTAAAGCATACTTGATGACAAGCGAATATTTATAGAAAAATAGTACAAATTTTTAATTTTATTACACATTCGTAAAACTTGTAATGTAAAAATTTCAAGCAAAATCGTCTATAAACAGGTCGAATTAACTAGTCCCATGTATGTATGTTCTGAGTCGATCGGTATACTATAAGATGGGGTGCGCCCAAACATCAGCACAAACACAAAGGGTATAAAACAAAAAAGTAAAATTGCAATGCAATCGAAAAATAGCATGATTGGGTTTTATTTTCGGCCCACTCTACAGTTTTAGTACATCCAGCATGCAAGCAGTTCAAAATGTTAAAGGATTATGCCGTGTGACCGGATATTATAAAATTAAAATGCGTATTTCGAAATCTGATATCATAAATGGCGAATTTTACACAGCATGGGGTCATTAAATAAATGCGAAAAATATCATAAAAATATATACTTTTTTTAATTTATGGGGCTATAAAAATTGATGACGTTATTGAATTGGCCACAGCCACGAAACAATAAATGACAAAATAACAAAACCAAATACGTTTCACATTTTTTGAAAAAAAAAACGTAAAGATCTACATAAATAACAAACATTTTAAGTGTTGATTTTTTGCCATTTTTATTTTTTATTTTATTATGAATTTTTTGTTTTTGTAATTTGTCAGGTATGTACCTATCTACCTGTCTCTTAATAAAAAAAATTCTCTAAATTTGACTCGCAAACCATAAGACGCATTTTATTAAATATGATTACACTCAACTTAAAAAGCAGGTAGTTTTCAAAGCGCATGTAAATATTTTTAAAATAAATTTTTACCATATAAAGTAACTCATAATACATACTATATCTTTAGGGTTTTACTATAAAAAAAACTCAAAATATAGCTAAAATAAACTCAATATGTTGAGAAGAGAAAACGAGAGATAGATATGGTACTCTTTGGGCTGTTTTACCATAATTTTTATTACCTTTTCAACTAATGGGAGAGAGTAGAACTTTTTTAAGTACATTTCACTAGTATCTGCAAGATTGTTTTTAAAACATATAAAAGTATCGTTAAACACTGCTAGACTTTCAGTCGCCTTTCCAAGTTGCTAATGAAAACATTATAAAGTACAATTTATAACAACATTTTTTTAATGAAATATTAAAATTTTTCATAAAAAACATGGAATAACAACTTACAAACTTATTAAAAAAAAAACATTTTTTTTGTAAAAAAAAAAACATTAGTGTTTAGAGCATTATTTATTGAAAAAATTTTCTCTAGTTTAAAAAAAAAGTTACTCAAAGATATTTAACTCAATAAAAACTTGAGTTTTAAAAAAGCTTTTTAAGTAGCACCGGTCTCTCGTAACTCTCAACAAAATCATCTATATTGTAATGTTTTCTTATACAGAAAATCAGTTATTGCTAAACTTTTGCTTAAAAAACATTACAAAATAAAACAAATACCAAAACATTAAATAATTTTTTAAATAAAAAAAAAATTAAAAAAGAAAAAAATATCATACACAATATACAGTTGGTGCCTTTGCTCACTTTTTATACTACAACCAGGAAAAAAAATTAAATAAAAACACTCATTGTGAGATACAGAAATGAATAAAAACCCAGACAAAAAATATTGAAAATTTTAACAAAAAAAAATATATATTCAATATTATATCTAACAAAAAGGCCATTGAATTTGAAAAAGAAATATATTATAAAAACTGTGATTATATGAATATAATAATTTCAAAAAGAGAGAAACTTTCTTAATTTAATAAAAACAAAAAAGTTATATAATTTTTTTTTTTTATAAAAAAAAGTGTTGAAAAAATCATAAATTCTGTACACATATCACTTTTAAAAAGTGTTTAATTTATTTAATAATTAAAAACTAAAAAGAAAAAAAAATTTCAAGACTGTTTAATTTTTTTGAATTTTAACATAAAAAAATCTATAAAAATTCAATTTAAACAATTTATTTTGACTAAACTCCAATACAACCACAAAATGTTGGGTACCATGTCGATGCGTCAACCCGAAAATTGGTTATATGAAATTTGGCAAAAGGGCCAGGACAGCCCTTGCTACGTTATGGTACCGAATGCAAAAGTATGTATATTATAATTTATAATTTAGTCATTCACAAAAAAAATATTGATTTTGCACAAATCTAAGAAAATTATAGGGAAATAATTAAAATTTTGCTTAAAAAAATAAAAATTAAATTTAACAAAATAATTTTAAAGCAATTTTCTTTTAATTAGATAAAACCATAAAACTGTTTTATTTTATTAATAAATAATGGTTTTTCAATTATTTGAAAAATATACAAAATTTACATATTGTATAATTGTAATTATATAATTGTTTGATTTTTATAAAATATTAAAGTTTGTGGAACAAGAAAAAATTGTTTGAAGCTGTGGCAAATAAAATGTCATTAAAAATATAGAAAAGTAAAAAAACTGCTTAAAGTTGTAAAAAATTGGTTTAAAAATTTAATTTAAAACATACCTTTTAAAATTCAGTGAATCGTTTTTAATTAATTTAATTTAAATAAATAAAATATAAAAATTTTTAAATTGAATTTTTCAATTCTATTAAATTTTAGTATTCGATTTCAAATTTTTTATATTATATAATTCGAAAGCTTTTATTTAAAACTACATTTTGTAAAATTTGTACAATTCTTCTTAAAAGAGAAGCTTTCAATAAGTCGCTATAAAATCAATAAAGCTTATATTGAAAGCTTTCTAAAAAGCTTTAAATTCTGATTAAGTGAATACCATACATTTTATACATATATTATATATCATTTGAAAGCTTATATAATGTGCAGCAAAAAATGTATAAAAATTTGATTAAAAATCAATAAATTTTTCGTTTAAAAGAATAAATAGAATTTTAAAATTGTAAAATTTATACTAAGATGGGTGCAGGCTGGGTAAAATAAGTCCAAACTGAATTTAGGTTTTTAAATTAGAAAAAAATACAAAAAAAAAATTTTTTTTAAACTTGCCAATTTGAATTTAGTTTAAAATCGATCACACGGCCTTAAATATATTTATTTGTATACCACTCTATGAAACTCAATATAATTTTAGTTTATACTGATTTTTGTCGCTACTAAAAGAAAGGGCGTGACCTACCTCATATTATACTGACGGAATCAGAAACACTTTGCTCAAAAAAAAAAAGAAACGAAAAAATATCACTGGGAAAATTATCTGCATGCTGTTGATGCATTTTTACATTTATCCAATGAGGTTTACTGGAATTCGTCCATCCAAACTTTTCATAAAGTTTTCAGAAAATTTTATGAAAAATATATATCATATCCCCAGCAAAAAAGTCGGCATGGCATCTCTCAATAGAAAAAGCACTACAATTGATGATGTACTTCTTTTTTAACATAAACACTATTGATTTTAACATTGAGTTGTTATAGGAGAGGAGTACCCGCGACCCTTTGTTTGGTAATGCCAAATGATACCAAAATCACTTTTTACGATCACTTTTAGAGCATATACTCTTAATTCTAAAAAAGCTGTAAAAATATACTAACAGATACTTTGGAAGCAATGAAAGAAGTGATTTTTTGAAGTTGTTCAGAATAACTTTTAAAAAAGCAGTAAAAGTGCACTAACGGATACTTGTGAAGCAGTAAAATAAGTACATAGTTTGTAAAGCACTACTTCCGATTTTTTTGCTGGGTTATTTATTAAAGTTGTCATACATTCAATGAAACAGTTTCATTAAAATTACCCATGTGAAAATCGAAATATATATGAACATGCATGATCATACATTGACTTTGTGTAATGTCATGCATGGGTATACATGGTTATATATTTTCATATATCTTCGGATCCGCAATTTGAGGGTATATGACAATACATGTTCATATATGGCCATATATGCTCACACATTAGTCATATATGCTTATATAAGATCATATATGCCCATATACATCCATATACCCTCAAACTTCGGATACAAGGATATGTGAAAATATATGAGATCGTATATGGTCATTCATTGAACTATGCATGGTCGTATATGATCATGTATATCCATGCATGATCATTTACAAATCAATGTATGTTTACGATTTTCACGAGGGTAGGAAGCTTTTTCATAAAACTTGCGTATTTTTAATGATCTTTCGTTTTAAAATCCTAAAACTATTTAAAATCTTGAATTTGAATTTTTAAACATTAATTCAGCAAAACTATTTGACTTACATTGAATAATAGAATGTGCAAAAATAAAATAATATAGAAAGTTGACGCACAAGCATAGTTTTTTACTGACATTTTTGTAACTTTACAACGGTATCTGTTCTTTTCCACGACACACTCGTGTTAAGTTCAAGTTTTGGTTTCTTTAAATCAGTTTGTAGTTCAAAATTTGGCATTTCCATTTATAAATTTAACATGTGTGGAAAGAACCGATGGCTTTCTAAATTTAACAAATCTTCAGTAGAAAACAATGCTTGTGCGTCAAATTTCTATATATTGTTGTACTTGTATTATTTTATTTTTGGATATTCTTATTTTGACTGTAGAGTGTGCAGAGAAATTCTAAAATATCCTACATCATTTGAAAGCTTCGTTTGTAAAATTTGTAATTCTATTTCAAAATAATTTTTGTATATAAAATTGATAAAAGTTCAGAAGTCATACTGATTTGCGTATTATATATCATTTAAAAGCTTAATGTTTAAGTTTAAAAAACGAAGAATACTTAAAATCTATAAATTTTAGACTTTAAATTTTCTAAAAATGATTTTTTTTTTTTTACAAAAAAGATTTATTAAAATAAAAATTTTAAAATTGCATAAAAAATTATTTCTTTAACAAAAACTTTGACTTTGGCTTTAAAAATTTATTTAAAAATAATTTTTCTATGATTTTATTCCTTTTCTCATAATTTATTATTTTCTTAAATTTCATTTTGCATCTTAATTTCAATTATTTGATTTCGAATAATGTATAACTTTCCCTTGAATTTTTTTATTGTTTATTATTATTTTTTATTATTTATCTATTAATTCTTAATTTAAAATAATTCGAATAAATTTTATTTTTATTTTGCATAATTTTATTTAAATTTAAACACTTCAATGCTAAAAATAATTTAAGAGCAATAAAAAAAAAACTTTAATGCGAATCGTACATTTTTTCAATGAAAACCACATAAAAACTGAAAACAGTTTCTTTCCTTTTTTATGTGTCTACATATTTATCAATAAAATCTTAAATAACTAGAAAAACATTGATGTAATATCATTTGTTTTTATTTTTGCATGTAAATCTAAATAAAAATTCAATATCACTTACTTATGAGAGAGACGTAGATTCTATATAAGCACCCACATATAAATGACATTTTCATCACTTTACAAAAATATTTGTATGTAGGCTAGTACAATATTGAACAAAATGCAATTTATTTTCAACAAAAAAACTGAAATCAATAAATATAATGCACTTGAAATTTGTACGTATATAATACATAAATTATTTTACATACATATTTTTACAGAGTTTTATGACAAGAAATATGATATTTTTAGTAAAATGGTGATTAGGACGCAATTTTTTGTTCAAACATTTGAATTTGGTTTTAAAATCTACCTGCTTGTTTTTAATTTGTTTGTCAAAATCTAAAACCTACCCTTGGTTTTAGATTTTCTGTTAAAGATTATTTGACTTTATGTGGAAAATTTTTAATAAATATTTTAAATTCTTTCTTTTGTCTATGTTTGAAAAGATAATTGAGGAATCTTGACGCCTTGTGTAATTTTATTTTAATGATCTTTTCTATTGCAATCGTTAAGATGACGCGAATGATTTTCTATTTCAGATTTTAAAATTATTTTTTCATGGCTGTTTTTGATGTATATTTATCGTGTATTTTCAAATGAATCATAATAATATTTATTGTTTAACATTAAAAATAATACACACTAAAGATTAAATATTGCATATAGATTCTGTTAAATATGGGAAAATTAAAATGTCAAAATAGCGAGTGTGAACGTTATTGCAATGTACAGTGTGAATGCCCTACTACATACTTAATAATATTAAGGATCGTAATGTTTTTGCATATTATAACAATTAGTATAGTATGTTTAAGATTTTGCTTGCTCCAAAGTCGGAAAATTTTTATATTTTAGCAAAAAAAATTTTTTTGGCCAAATTCCAAAATTAAATCAAAAACGTTTATTGTGATTATTCATAACAGTATTCACAAAGAATACAAATATTTAACAAATCTAGTAAAAACAAATTTTAATAATGGCAGATGATTATTTTTTTAAATAATATATTGTTTCTAAGTTGTTTTTTCAACAAATAAGATTTTTTTTAAATAAAAACAAAACTAAAACACGTGCGTGAAAGAAATTTTCAAAATATATATAAAAAATTACTCAATTGCAAGGTAAATTTTAAAACTAAACTATCAATAATATTAATATTTTGGGTTATACTTTTTTAATATAGTTTATATATATATATGTATTTTTATTTAATTTTTCGTGTATCAAAGAAACGTGACAAATTTATTGAAAAAGTTTTAAATTGTTAATTTAAACAAACAGAGTTGGACTTCTGTTAGATGTAAACATTTAGTACATTTTACATAAACCATTCATATGTTTTTTAAAACAAACACACCTTTTCAAGTTAATAGAAATAATTTTATTATTATGTTTTTCATAGTTTTGTGTTAAGTGTTAACAAAAACAATTAACACAAACTAAACCAACCTCTAGCTAATGGAAACTACTTAAAACTGGTAAAATAACAATGAAAACAAATAAAACAAGAAAATTTCAAAGCTTAACAAAATTTATGGATAATAATTTATGCAAAAACAGCAAAATATATAATGAAACGAAAAATATTTTGAACAAAACAAAATACCAACAAATTATGCTATCAAACCCATTTTCGCTAATGGTTTTTTTTTTTTTTTTGAGTAGGCTTATTTTTTATGATAAATGAGCTGAAAAAATTAAAAAAAAAATATTTTTCGACACTAAAAATAACATGTTTTTTGCGATATGTTGGCAAACTTTCAAATTAATATATTTTTTTTTTATAAATAGTATTTTGTTTTTATATAAAAATTATATATTTTGCTAACATTTGTCTAGATCAGTATCGAAAAATAATTGTTTTTGCCCATTCATAATTTCTGTAGATTTGTTAAATTTTGAATACATATTTAAAGAATTTTATAAGAATCATTTACATTAATATGACTTCTCTACAAAATATATATTTTACATTGATGGCAATTTTCATTTTATAAAATGTAAAAAATATAAAAATTAAAATTCAGTTAAAAGTTTTGTTTGCTTAATAAAAAATTTGATTAAGGAAATTGAAGTATCAATTAAAATAATTTTTAACCCCGTGTTAAAACCGAAATATATCGTCAGCTTATTATTGGTTTGACCCATATGCCAAAAAGTCGGTATTGAGAAAAACGATAAAGAATATTTTTATTAATTTTTCTTAAAATCTACATGATCAATATATTATTATTATTTCCACCCTTAATTTCGGCATATATTTTAAACGAAAGTATAAATTTTCATGAATTTCTATACAATAAATCAAAAGTTATTAATCTTTCGAAAAAATTAATTTTTTTGTTTTGTGCTGCATATCAAATTTGGTTTTTTAATTTGATTGTCTTTGCTGCATATCCATACTTTAATGTGCGCCTAAAAGCAGTTCTCTTTTTATTTTAATTTACTAGAACTGTAAATTCTTGATAACTTTGAGTACTCGATACTGCTCAGTACTTTTTCCTCGATACTGCTCAATAGTTTTTTATACAACCTTTTTTCCAAGGAGTTATAAGGAAGAGTTATATTGTCGTAGGTTATTTCCATGGTAAAAATTACAGAATGCTACACTGAAACTATTTATCTACTCGATAGGGTATTGAGTACTCGGAAAAGCAGGCGGTATTGAGTACTTAGTACCCAAATATTCAATACTTTTACAACTCTTTGGTTGCAGCACACCAATAATCAAGTAATTTTTTTTTATTTTTGTATGCATAATGTGCTGTGTATGCGAAAGACTGGTTTATACAGCAAAACTGCTTATTAATTGTTAAAATTGAGGATATAGAGTAAAGTCGATGCTGGATATCTCGGATACGAAACAAGATATCGAAAAACGGGTTTCGGAATCAGAAAAGGGGTATTTACGAAATATATGACCCATTCCTACAGTATATATGAACATACATGATTATACACGCCCAGCAAAATATTGGTAATGACACCTCATTACTATCAGCATTACCAAAAATGATATATCATTACCTTCTGCATTATTTTATAATATAAAATAATGACTTCCTAATAACGGCCTATTGTATTCATTGTTTCTAAATATAAAATAATGACTTACTCGTAATATTTTAAATAAATACTTTTTACACAGTTAAATTTTATACATTTTTATTTATTATATATAAATATGTTTTATGTTTAAATTTTTATGACGAGTCCTAAAATAACACATTAGAAAAAACTTAAATTTTTCTGAATTATTTTTAAGAATCAAGTAAGCAATCGGATAACCACTTATAATTCAACTTTTTGTAAGCATGTGTGTAACCACTTATTATTCAAAATCTCATAACTACTTATTTCTCATTTTTTCGTAAGCGAGCGGGTAAGCATGACTACTTATAAAAACGACCACGCCAAACAAAAATAATGAGCTTAGACGCCAAAAAATAAGTTGTGCGGAGCTATGAATTTCTATTATATAACCACTTATTTGGTAATGAAAAATTTTGCTGGGCGGACATACATATAAAATTCGTCCATTCATAGTTCAGTATATTGACCATACATAACACAGTACAACAGCCAATCTGGGGGGTGAGAAATTCCAAGTCAGGGTGATGGTACTAGGTCAGTATAGTAAAACCCTCAAAGGGTTTGGCGTTCGTATGTGTCATTTTTTTTTATGACCTTTTAAATTTTTTCCTTATCTTGATGTTTTTTCGCTTAGTTGTAACTCGAGAACCACTTGTCCGATTTTGATGAAACAAATTTAGAAAAATTTAGAATTACAATTTCTTTAATCCGTTCATATAACATTTTTCTTTATAATCAACAGTTTTGCCGGTAAAAATAAATTTGTGGAGAAAAAAAAATATTTTTTTGCCTAAAAATTAAAAATTTTTTTTTTTTAATTCATAAAAAATTTTAATTTTTAGGCAAAAAAATATTTTTTTTTCTCCACAAATTTATTTTTACCGGCAAAACTGTTGATTATAAAGAAAAATGTTATATGAACGGATTAAAGAAATTGTAATTCTAAATTTTTCTAAATTTGTGTCATCAAAATCGGACAAGTGGTTCTCGAGTTACAACTAAGCGAAAAAACATCAAGATAAGGAAAAAATTTAAAAGGTCATAAAAAAAATGACACATACGAACGCCAAACCCTTTGAGGGTTTTACTATACTGACCTAGTACCATCACCCTGACTTGGAATTTCTCACCCCCCAGACAATAATCCCAAAAATGTTCCATAGTGTAATCAAACGTGCACTTACATTATTTTTTTCTTTAAACTCTACCGAATATGTACATTAAAATAATTGAAAATAAGTTAAAAAAGCACTATCTACTTTTCGTTTAAAATTTCGGATCTGAAGATATATGGTAATTAGGGGTATAACTTTTTTTACAAAACTTTTACCTATTACCACGTGATGGGCAATACCATATTAATAATAAAAATCGTGTTTTCTGGTCTATTCTAAGAAAACATTTTTTAAATATCACTAACACGCGTGAGTGTCAGTAAAACCTTAATGCATTCGCGTGAACTTAGATGAGTGTGAATAGAGAAAATTTGTTCCTGAGTGAAATTTTTGTAATGGGTGAGTCGAATTTCACCGAAAATTTTTTTTCCGATTTTAGTAAATATAGACCTTAATATTTTTGCCGATTTAATAATATTTTTGGGTTTTTGAAATAAAAAAATAAGTGGCAAAATTACATAATAATAGCAATTTTTAGTTTAACATTCACAATTTTCCTTAATTTTTGCTTTTTTACGTTGCGTCGTTTCCCTGAATCAAGCGTGTGTGTGTAAAATCTGCATTTACTTACGTGAACGTGGATGAGTGTGAATAGAACAAAATTTTACGTGAGTGATTGTGCGTGATTGGGATTTTTCTTTCATGTGGGCCAAAATTCACTCACGTGCCCATCTCTAGTTTTTATCATGAAAGTAGCAGTAGTGACCCAAAAGGTTTTAAAATATCTTTTGCTTCGTCCTGCAGATAATTAATAATGCAATGCTTTTTAGGCGAAAATTAAAAACATTACTTTTTTATTTTACTAAAGCTCATGATTTTATAGCATCTTATCAACTTTGTGTAATCAGGCGACCCTCAAAACCACTCCCTTTTCTAGTAATTATTCATTATCAATCTTTACAAGTTTATTTCAGTTTTCTTTTTGTTCCGAATCAAACAAAATAACCCGCATGTGCTTTAGAAAAAGAGTTGTTTTTATTATTCGCCTCAACTTTTTTTTTTAATAATTTTTTGCTCTAAACAAAGAAGCAAAGAAAGATTAAAAACAAAATATCGTCATTCATAAATTTAAAACATAAATGTTGCTATAAATAGACGTCAGTGTATAAAATATTGTTATTATTTATAAAAAGAAATCATTGAACATTTTATTTTACTCTTAAAATCTTTTATTAGTAAAAAAAAATATCACATCTTGCCATGACATATATTATAACGGAAAGGGTCTTTCTTTTCAAGTAGACTTCTCTTAGCATAAACGGTAATACAATTTTGTTTAGTATTTCTATTATTTTTTCTGAAAAAAATATGTATATTCATAATGATCCTTATAATTCAAATTACCTAACTAAACCACCGTGTCACTTGAAACAATATAGTATGTGTCTTATTTTTAAATCTTTAAACAATTGACGTACATTTATTTTGAATTGACATTCTATGAATTTTAGATACGTATTAGGTTAACCTCATGCTGAGAGTTTAGGTCGTTAGTTTACTTTTAAGATTTCTTTAGAATTTATTTAAAAAATCTTTTATTGAGTAAAACCAATACTTCAATAATATTCATTATTAAATGTATAAAACTTTTCATTAATGTGATGAAATTTGTATTGCAAATTTCTATGGAACTAATTATTCATTGGGATTAAAGAAAAGTTTCATTCATTACACTTATAACAAATCTAAATGAATGTTTCCTATAACAGATTATACTTTGCTTTATGGAATAAACTATTTGCTTAACATTTGGGTTTTACCCCCGTAATTTTCAAGTACGTATAACTCATCTATAAATTTAGCAAAATTACGTTTAATTTATGTTTATTTTTGCATTATTTCTTTATAACCATTAAAACTTAGTTATACCTTCTTACCATACCTTCTTTTTTTTTAAGAATATGACTTCAGCCAATATGATTTTGTTAAAACAAATATTGCTGACTGTGATGAGCATTAAAATCCCCATGTATGTCATAATGTATATTTGCCAGGTTGGTGAAAAAAAACTATAACACACCACATGGTGTGTGCAAATATTGATAATATTCAATTATAGACTTATATGCCATTATGCCACCAATTGGATGATGTTTGGATGATTCATTCACTTCAGGTAGCATTAGACAAACTAAAAAACAACTTGCGTGTTAATATTTGCCATAAAACAACGTGTCTTATAATGTTTTTAGCCAACATTAGTTTTTTTTATATAATTTTGTTTCTTTTTTTTTAATATACCAAAATTGTACGTCATGGCAATTAAAAAAAACCAAAGCAAATATTAAATAATTCTTTAAACAATTGTTAAACATGTGGCTAAACATGAATGAATACGAAAAAAATTGAATAATATTGTTTAGTTGCATGCCACCTTTTTTATAAAACAACAAAAAAGTTTTTTTTTTTAAATATTATTGTATAATTTATAAATTGTTTTCATAGTTTTTAGATTCATTCGTAATCGTTTAGAATTAAATTATTATAGTGTGGGGAGAAAGCAACATTGACATTGAAAAGAAACTTTCTGTAAAAGCAAAAAAAAAACAGAATTATATGACTTAGGACCGATTACTGAATATTCAGTTAGCTACTAACTGGGACTTTAACTGACACATTTGTTGTTGTTTGTCATATAAAATTAAAAATTTTAACTGGACATTCAGTAATCGACCTTTAAAAGTATTATGCAATACTTTTTTCTATTGTTGAATTTCATTTCATATTTAACAGCAAAAAATTTTATAACATAAATTTTCTTCTACGTAATTTTAACTACAGCTGGTCTGGTTAACATGTGTTTCTAATTGATACTAATATGGGGTAGAATTTAAAAAGGTTTTCTTATTTGGATCGAAAAGGCTTTTAACCCTTTCACTACCCTTGCACACTACAATGTATACATCTTTCAAAAAAAAAAATATTTAAAATCTGTTAATGCAACAAAAGACCTTTATATATTTTGTATTAACAAATAAAAATCATTAAACTAACTAGCATGGCAATATACACTGAGAGAATTATCTGCATGCTATTAGTGAATTTTTAGATTAATTCAATGAGGTTTTACTGCAATTCGTCAATTGAAAATTTTCATTAAATTAATGAAGGTTTTCGTTAAATTTTATGAAAACATTTCATTAAAAAGAAGTTCATAAAAATTATGGAGCTTTTTCATAAAATTGAGGAAATTTTTAATTCAATTCGTGAATAAAACTCCGTTAGTTTAGAGAAAACTTTATTAAAACTCGTCCACGGAAATTCTCTCTATACTAATTAACGAAGTCCAATTTTTCGATATTCCGTAATCTCGGAGAAAAGGAGGTTTTGGTGTTTCTGTTAAACTAGAAATATAAAATCTGGCATTTAGCATTGTATTATAACCAGAAAAAAAATTTGGGCTATTCGAATGTTTTGGGGTAAAAAGGGTTTGAATAGTTTAAAAAAATCGATTTTTGAACGCCATTTTTCGTGGGTAGTATTTTTTTTTTTCTATATGTGAGATCCCTTAAGAAGAATCCTGCGTCAAAATAATAAAACATCCACAAACAAAGAGTGAAAGGGTTAAAGAAATTCTTAAAATTTATTTTTGAAAAAAAAAAAATTTTTTTAATTTAAAAATATTTAATTAATACTTTACTGAAATAGAGATAGCATGGTATAGAAAATATGTAAGTGCGAAAAAGAAAGGAACAAAATCCACTCTGTAGAGTCGAGTACTCCAGCATTGTGAATCTGACTTAATAGACAATAAAAGCAAAATAAAAGTTTTAGTTAACATGTTGCAATGAAATTGTTTCTTTTTCTTTTGCCTTCCCGAGCAACTCAACAATTAGAAAATACGGTGAACACTGTATGTTAGATCAACGAGCATAGAAACTCAATAGGATGCATGCGTATATTCTTATGTTAACTGGCTCTGGCCGACATTTCAATAAATTTTATTAGAAGGTGATAGGTTAAGTTTTATGGTTAACTTTTAATAAGTATTAAAAATTGTTACAATAAATATGTATAATACGAAAAAATATAATAAAAAACTAAACCCGTTAACTGCAATTTAACTTCTTGAAATCTCAGACAGAGCCAGTGAGAGTGCGCGTAACAGTACGTGAGCGACTTGCATAGAGCCTGGTTGGATTCTCTAGTAAGATTCTATACTCTTTGCTATAACCTCATTTTTTGTTAGCAACAATGTTGCTGAAACTTTTATATTAAAAGGGGAAAATTTATACATTTTAATTGTTACCTTTAATAGTTAACTATTTTATTAATACTGGTTTATATTACTCTTTTTCTTTTTAGGATCTCGTCAAATCCCATTTGATGATTGCAGTCCGTGAGGAGGTAGAGGTTTTAAAAGAAAAAATCTCCGAACTTATGGATAAAATCAACCAATTGGAAGTTGAGAATACCATTCTGAAATCGAATATGTCGCAAGAGACATTGCAACAATTGCAAATGCAAACGCAATTGCAAATAGCCGGTTCAACACCAACAAATGGCAGTAACATGTTAACGGCCGCTCCCACACCAGCAGCCATTACGGCTGCTCCAACAGCGGCAGCTCCACCTAATGCAGCCAATACAGGGGGCCAGCAACAAATTGCTACTGCTACAAACAGTAATGCGGCTACAGCCACAGGAACACCACAATCAAATGTAGGAAGTGGTACAGCCACACCTACCACCACACAACAACCAATAACAACAACTGATTCGGGAGAACAAAATGTGGAACAAAATAATGTAGCTGCACCAGGAAATGAGGAAAACCAAGGATCTGCACAGACATCTAATGGACCAATGTCTTAAATTTGTTCGTATATAAAAACAACAACCTTAAGAGTTGTCCAAACACTATTTGGGTGTTTTTTTGCATAAAAAAAACCAACACAATTTATAAAAAAAAGAAGGATGCTGTTAAACAAAAAGAATTGGTGTGTTACTTCACAGATTTTAACAAAAGGCCACAAAGTTGTGAAACTAAAGCTGGAGTTATGGAGCAAAGTTTTCAAAAGCAAATGTTTTTTTTTTGTAATTAAATAGGTTTTAAACCTATTTAAATATTTTTTTCCCTTACAAAGAAAGTGGATGGCTTTTTGGTCTCTTTTCCCATATAAAACCAGTATTTTTATAATTTTTGCTTTCTTTGTTATAGATTTTTCTAAAAAAAATAAAAACATTTGCTTTTAAACAACTTCTTAGCTTCAAAAAATTACATCCTTTCTTACAACACCAAGCAGTTTAAATTAATTTTTTTAAAGCCACAAATTTCGTATCCAAAAACTTACATATATTTGATTTTACACTTTAGTTTTCTTTAATTAAAAAATTTGGAAAAAAAAGTAACGACTGCTTGGAGTTAGCTTTCTTTTAAAAGAAAAAAATTATAAGAAACTCTTAGAGTTTACTTTGCTGCTATTGTTAAACTAACAAATTAAATCATGTTGCTAAAGGCACTAAGCAACATTTTGCTGCAACATTTTATGTTTTGTATTGTGATATAAATAAATAACCCCTTTTTCCATAAAGTAATCAAAAAAATATATATATTATAGACCAAGCTGCTGCAAAAAAAACTAAAGCAACAAAATTCTTACAAATAATTGAGAAATTTAAAAAATTACACAGAGAAAAAATCATAGATAAATCAGTTATATTTCACTAACATCTTTTTTTACGAAAATTTTTCAATTAACTATGAATCTTATTAAAGTAAATATGATTCTAGTTAAAATAAAATTTATCGTATTTAAATTAGTATTTCAAGATTTTAGAAGTTGTTTTCACATTTTAAAATGAAGTAGAAACATATTTAAATAAAAAAGAAACTTGAGTTCAAAGTTGATTCTCTTTTAATTTAGTGTTTCTGCTGGATTTCACAATTTTTTTCTGTGTGTATATTAACTTATTGCTGCTCATAGAAACAAGTCAGTTTAGGAATGATTTAAAAATAAAACAACCATTTTAACCACAATTATTACTAAACATTTTTTTTTTATTATTATTATTAAACTTTTCTATTGTTTTGTTTCAAAATTTTTATTAATTTATTACAGTTTTTTATTAAAGTTGTGTATATTTTTAGTTAAAATTTTTTTATCAATATAACTGTAAATTTTTTTTATTATTTATATAAAATCCAAATTGTTTAAAATTAAAAAAATACTTTTATGTTTATTATGAAAAAATTAATCTTAAATTTGATACATTTCTTATAAAACAAAAACAAACAAAAAAAAAATGCATGCAAACAAAAACTTTATGCTAAAATTTAAATTAAAAATTAAACAAAAACACTTTAAAACCATACTTTTAATAAAAAAGTAGAATTTTGAGTTAAATTATAATATGATAAACATAAATTGTAATGAAAACAAATTGTAAAATAATTAATTTCTTTTGAGTATAATTTTAAAATTTAATAGAAAAAAATAAATTAAAATATAAAAATTGTGATAATTTGCATTGCATTGACTTTTTAAATAAAACAAATCAATAAATAAAAATCATTAAACAAAATTTAATTTATAAAAAAAAAACTTTAAACCATAAAAATAAAATATCAAGCAAAAAGATGTAAAATAAATTTATAAAAATTGTATTGAAAATTCAAAAAAAATTTTGTCCAGATTAAAAAAAACACATCTGAGAACTATATAAAAAATTAAAAACACTTTAAATTATTAAGTTTATTAGTTTTTATAATTTTTTTTCTAAACTGCTATATTTTTGTAAAAAAAAACACAAATTCAAAATAATCGTAATCCAATCAAATTATTGTAAATATTTATTAAAACGTTTAGAAAAAAATAACAAATTACTCAATTTACAAAAAGTCAGCTAAATATGCTAAAAAAAAAATAATAAAACAAAATTCTTTATTTTTTTTTTAATGATAAAAATCCTCATGCTGTTTTTGTAATATATTATAAATTATGATTTACAAATCCCTTTTTTTTTTACTTTTATTATTTTTGTAATATCTATTAATTTAATTTTGTTTTGAGTTTTTTTTATTATTTTTTATGTATTATCCTATTATATACAATAACTCCTAAAAAATCTGTTGTAAGATTTTTTCAAAGACTCTTTATTTCTTTAATGCTATTTTTAAGATTTTTTTTTCGTTTTTAATGTTAAATTTTTATTGTTTTTATATTTTCGCTTAGTTTGTATTATAATTTTTAGTAGCTCTTAAGTTTAATCTTAGCTAAAAAAACCAGAAATATTTAACAAAAAGAAATAAAATAAAAAATACTATTTAAAAAAATAATAAAACAAAATATTTGTATATGTCTTTGAGTATTAATAGACATGGAAATCTAACAAATAAAAATCCTGCGGAGACTCTAATTGTCTAGGGATTGAAAAGATCCATTAAAGTCGACAAAGTTGAGAAATGAAAGTATTTATAAATTCATATTTTTCTATTTACATTTGCCTCTTATTTTAGCCCTTTATTTTAAAACATATAAACTCAATTATAATTAGTATTTCAGTATAAATTTTTTTATTAAAATATTTTAATTTTTCTTGTATTTTTAATTTGTGTGCAGAATTTTTGTTTAAAAATTATGTGTACATTTAAAAAATTATTTATAATTTTGCTATACTTTTAAAATAACGTATTCTCCAGCGTTCTATTTACATTCTACTTTCATTTTAAATTTAAAGTTGTATACGATTTACAAGAAAATCATATCTGTAATTGAAAAATAATGTTTTTTCTACAACAAATGCTGTGTCGCCTATTCTGTGTAATGCTATCAACATGTTTACATTCTAACCAGTTTAAAATTCACTTGTACCGGTGTTCTGTAAGTTAGTCTTGATTAGCCATAAATCTGTGCGAACATGTAACGAATTACATGCAAAACAATAACAACAAATAAAATTTGTCGTTTCACGTGTGATTTGCTTCATGTTCGCACATTTCCATGGCGCTAGTCAAGACTGTAAGTAACTATGTAAGCCGTTTCTCACATAAGAATTGCAACTCTACCATATTTAAAACAGGGTGAGTAACATAATGGCAAATTTAGCTAGAGGTATGTAAATTTACTTTACTTATATTCAGTTTGAAATTATGTGACTCACTCTGTTTTAATATGGTAGAGTTGGAATTTTTATTTGAGAAACTTTCCACATAGTTACAGAACACCGGTCTAATCACAAATAGAAATAAAATATATGAAAATTAACTGAAAATGTTCTGAAATACATTCTAAAATTAATAATTGTAATTTTTGATTCAGCTGGTTCTGTCAAAAAAATTCTATAAAGTTTAAACAATTCTCGTATTATTTCCCCTTTATGTTGCTAGCAATATGTTTACAAAGTTGATATTTGGCAGCTGCAACACTGCAACTGTCAGATGTTCGAAAATGGATATGCAGAGACTATTAATTATAGATAGGAAATCAGAACTTACACTACTTACCGCTAGGTGGCGCTGAAATTTAGTATTACCTGAGCAACTACTTAGTATCAATTTAGTATTTCCTATATTTGAAAACTCAAAAATTGCTGAAATCTGCGCACAATAAGAAAAAACCAAGCGGGAAATATATTAAAAAAATAAAATTTGAGATACATATCCGTTTGTTTTTGTGCTTTTTTGTTTTCTTATTATTTAGATTTAAATAAAAAAATTAAATTGTAAATTTTTTTAACAAAGTGCCACCTAGTGATAACGGTGTTATTATAACTTTTGCTTTTGGTGATGCCATACCCCTGTGCATATGAAACCAGATGATGCGCAAACTTGTCAAACACTTAATACAAAAATATATGATGCAAGAGCATCAGCTGATTATAATCATCGTCCCAAACTTATCACAGATGCGACTAAGATGCAAAACAGTGACGCATTTCCGAACAGGCTTTGTTACTAATGAAAACAATTTAGCGATTTTTTTTTTTCAAAATCGCTTAGTCACTCCAGATTAAGCGTTTTTTCATTTTCCATGTCAGAAAACATCGGAAAAATTATTGCCAACGTTGAAAACTATCCGATTAATTTTAGTTTGAATGGTTAATCTGGCAAATTTTGCAAAAATATTGCCATAATCAGCAATAATCTTGTTTAAACAAGACTATCGGGCTTATTGCAGTTGACAGTGAGGCGTTTTCACTATAAAGTTATTATAAAAACAGTTTTGCTAATTTTTACAAGCGAATTCTGCTTATATATCCTTTAAATTGCAATAGGTTTGCAATTTATTTGTAAATTTCGAAATAAAAAATATCGTTTTGTATGGAGGTGTATTTTCGACATCGACAACGCCAACTGCAATCAGGCCCTATGTCTACAATAAATAGTCTATTATTCGATTATTTTTATGATCCCAGCAACATGTTGGTTAGCATTCCTCCTGATTATGTAAGGTGTATGCGTAGGAGTTTTTAGGCGTTTTTACAGCAAAGTTGTTAGAAAAAATATTTTTGCAATTTTTAACATTCGAGTAACACTTAAACTTTATCAAAATTGTAAAAGATTCACCAGAAAAATTTCACTTTTTGTTAATTTCTATTTCGAAACATTCGATTTGTATGGAGGCGTTTTCAATAAATACGCCAACGCCTTACGAGCACATAATCAGGGGGATTATCAATCACTATCGTTTTATAAATTTTTGCAACATAATTATAAGACAACTCTTAACAAACTCTCCCTCGCAATATGTTTGCATTAAGAATTTTGAGGAATTGAGAGGATATATAAATCGAACTTGCTTGTAAACTTTAGCGAACAATTGTTTTTATATCGACTTTGTAGAAAACGCCTAACTGTCGATATCGACAATGCCAACTTTGCGACATTTTACACTAAGCTAACGATATATCGTCAGCTTATTATTGGTTTGACCTATATGCCAAAAAGTCGTTATCAAGAAAAATGATAAATGTTTACATTTCTTCATTTTTGTATGCGAACTTCACAGATACATCAAAGTCGATACTGGATATCTCATCATCAGGGCAAGTTTAAAATGACACAAAAAAAGCTGAAATTGGCAGGCAAAATGGCACGAAAAAATAGTGAAATTGGCACAATAAACTAAAAAATGGCACGCTTATTCCAAAAATTTTAAAGTATAATAGTTGATTTAAGTGTTTTTCTGAATGTTTTTAACAAAAATACAATAATGCAGCAATTTACCGTTGAACTAGTTTAAAGTGCATGCGCCGTATATTAGTATGATTTAAAATAAAATTTGGAATTTTATTAAATATTAAAAAAATGGTTTTTTTGTAAATTTTTTCCAGAAGTTATTTGCAAAGATTGAGTTTTTACTGAATTTTATAGCATTTTTTTAATGAAAAGTCTAAAAAAATAGACAAAATTGCTTCTTTTGGCAAGGATTTGTAAACATGGCATTTTTATAAAATAAGTGAAAAAATGGCATAAATGGCATTTAATGGCAAATGCGAAAAAAAAAACTTGCCCTGCTCATCATATATGAGATATCGGGAAATGGGTTTTGCAATCAGAAAGAAGATATTTTTAACTCAATGTTTTTCAAAAATGGTTAGTAGGTTAAACCAATAATAAGCTGACGATATATTTATTGTGGAATTGGGTGATTAAAGTTTTGATATTGCAACCAAGGTTGGCAACCGAAATGAATAACGGTATTGGTATCGATTTTTTGTTTGTTTCGGTATTGGTATCGGTAACGGTATTTCCTTTGTATCGGTATTGGTATTACCGATACCGAAACATCAATACCGGTACGTATCGGTATTATTGAAGAATTTTTGTTTTCATAATAAATTATGTGTTGTTGTAAAAAAGCACAATGTTGCTAAACCAAATTAAAAAAATAATAGCAATACGCCTGCTACCAATACGATTTTTTTTTTATCAAAAACACAGACTTCAAATAATTTTAAATTTTGTATAAAAAAAACTTATATTTTCTTGTGAAAAACGTAAAATTATTATTTTATTAGAAACCGATTCAATACCGATAAGATACCGGTATTAAGGGAAAATGTTTTGGAACAGGGAGACCACAGGAAGTAAAATTTACCTACTGGTTACCTACAGTAAGAAAAATGCAAATGGGCACTTTAACAGGTGGTACAAGTACTGGCAGAAAGCGCTTTCCCATTCCCAAAATGATAATATCATAAGACAAAAGAGCCGGAAAAGCACTTGGGAAACTAAATTTTCAACCTCGACAAAAGCAATAAATATGTTAGGTGGTCTGGGAATAGATTTTCTAAAATA
The DNA here is from genome assembly GCA_949987735.1 of Leucophora obtusa. Taxonomy (NCBI): domain Eukaryota; kingdom Metazoa; phylum Arthropoda; class Insecta; order Diptera; family Anthomyiidae; genus Leucophora; species Leucophora obtusa. The sequence goes on from OX465298.1 coordinate 138,180,853, forward strand.
AGATTTAGATAAGTTCATATGTATTTTTTTCTATTCTGTCGTGATTTGAACTCACACCGTCAGATTGGCGGACTAAAACACCATTAGTGATTTAAAAAATAAATTAGTGACAGCAGCTCCGTAAATGGCAAAAAGTTTGTTGGAACTAACATGCCAACGATGGCAAAACAAAAATAAAAGTTGGTCTTAAAGGAGCTTTATAAAACAAAACATTTTTTTTTGAATTAAAAAAATTAAAAAAAAAAATTTTGTCTGCGACCGGATTTGAACCTGGAATCTTATGACTATAAACTTTTTTTAAGAAAGCGTCATAATTTTTGTAAAATCGTTGATCTACCAGTATATTGATTTTGTAACGTTGGCAATTTCTGACTGGATAACCACTTTTATCTAACGCTGGCATAGCATTCTTAGGTAATTTTTTGTCAGCGTTTTTTTATGAGCCACTGAAATTATTGTAAGAGAAATTTTGAGGGAAAACGCTTTTTGCAAACGCTGCCAAAGCAACCCAAATAAGTGCTCTGCCAGCTATTTGCTTTGTACTACCGGCAATTCTTGACTGGGTATGTAAAAAATTTACCATTTGTGATTAATTTGCGATGCTGATGCAAATCAACTTATTCTGATGCCTTTATTGCATCAGCCATTATTGTGATAAGTGTTTGACATTTGTCTTACTGCATCTGCTTTGATGATGCATTTTAGAACATCCGGCAATGGCAGTGTTGCCAGCTGATGCTTTTACGAAGGCGCTGCATACAAAGCAGTGATGCATTTTTGTTGCAAATATCGCTAAATCAATATTTTGAAGAATTTCATTTTTAAAAATCTAAAACCCTACCTTTTCTTCAGAATTAGACTATTTTTAAAATCTGTCAAGTAATTTATTGTTTGTTATTGTACAAATATTGTTAAATCAACATTTTGTAGAATTTCATTTTTAAAAATCTTCCATATACCAAATAAACTCCTAATTTTGAGAGGGCTTATTAACTGCTTCTGCAGCAAGGTATTAACAGGAACATTCACTATAAACTGATAGCAGTCTTGTAAAAGAGGTTGAGCATCAACATTTTAGGCCCAAACTGATCAAAATTATTTAATTTTTGTAAAATAAGCGCGAATGGTCACTTTCCAAAATTGTATTGAAAAATCGTCAAAATTAAAATAATTAGATCTGGCAGTGTTGGCCATGTGAGTTTTGTATGCACATTATTTAGCAAAATTTAAGTTGACCCATACATAATGAGGTTGGGATGTTATCTTTTTGAAGTAATTTTTCAAGAATATTATTTTAAGGCCCAATTACAAGTGTTTAGTTAGCTACTAACTGGGACTTTAACTGACACTTTTGTTGTTGTTTCTCATATAAAATTTGAATTTAACTGTTGGCTTAGTTTTGACTGCACATTCAGTAATTGAGCCTAAAAAATTCAATTTTCAAATAATAAATCTATAAAAAGTTCTGAAAATAGCCAAGATCAGAATAACTTACTTCAATTTTGTTTAGAAACTTTGCTGTTAAAAATTATTGTTGTAATAAAAAACTGAACTATTTCTTACCAACATAAATAAATTTTAAAACCAAATCAGCTAAGGGTCGGATCATAATAAGAACATACCGTATAGTTATTGCCACTGTGTGAGAAAGAAAATACACCCAAAATAAGGGCGTGCGAAGGTGACTGCAAAAGCTGTCATATTTATATTCGAAAATGCATCTCTGCGTCTGATGCGTTTCTGGATTAGTTTGCGATGCTGATGAAAATCTGCTGAAGCTATTGTATCAGTCATTTTTGTGATGATGTCACACATCATTTGTTTGTGAATCATTTGCTTTAGTGGTGCATTTTAGTGTAGAGATCGCCGTACGGATTATTTTCTCCCCAGTTAATTCTTATATAAAACAATAAAGAAATTAATTATTTTAATAAAATTTAAGAACCCAACATTTTAAGTTGCACATTCTCTAGTACACTAAGAGCACATGAGAAACATATAATAATAGGCCTTTTTTTTAATCACTGGATTTATTTTTGGATTTATTTTATTTTGTTAAAAAATCCATATTTTGGTTTTTAATTTTCAAAATTTATAATTTTTATTAAAATCTAATACTTATTCGAAATAAGCTAAATCCAAAATGGATTTAAAAAATAAATAAGTCCGTTTTGGATTTAGCTTAATTTTGTTCCAGAAATTGCACTTTCGCAAAATTTAAATTTTTTCCTTCGCATTATATTAGGGAATAAGTGTTAGATTTGGATAAAAATATAAAATTTAAAAAATTAAAAAACAAAATGTGGATTTTTTAACAAAATAAAATAAATCCAGTGATTAAAAAAAAGGCCAAATATCTATGTTATCATAACTTATCATAGGTATTTTGTTCATAATTATTGTGAAATTGCGGCAACACTGTTGGCAAAATAAGAAAAAATGTCGTAAAAATAAAATATCTCTCATTCTTATTCTGTTTTGAAAAGAGCCCGAAATACCTTTGAAAACATATCATAATAAAGCAGGGTAGACACAATACGACCGAGTATCGTTGTCGGATCTAAGTCCAATTTTTATTGTGTCTGGGGCTCCCATATGGTCTGACGAACATGTCGAAAAAAATCAATTTTTTCTGTCAATCCTTCTTTGTACTTTGTAGTTTATTAATAGTCCATCAGCCAGTTTTAAAAAACTTTCAATTTCTTTATTTGGAAGAGTATTGTCAACAAAGCGATTTCGGGCTACCCTAAAAAAAAATTATTATTTGTGTTAGCGTATTTTTCAAAAATATTCAACATTTTTATAAATTGATGGTCTTTCAGAAAAAATAAGACTGTTGAAATACAATTTTTATAAGTCTACATGAGTAATGTTCGCAAAAAATGGATCTTTTTGGAAATTTGTATAGAAAAAAATTTTTTTTAAACTTTAAATTTTAATTGTTAACGAAAATCTAAATTTAGTTTCATAAGACGCTTTTTACAGCTTTGACATCACGTTTTTTATTTCTTTTTTAATTTTTTTTAAATGTCATGTCGTAGGAACTTGCCTGACCGTGTATTTCAAAATTATTTTTCGATCCGACAACAAATTGTACTACAAATCGTGTCGTTGTTAACCTGGTGGATGCCCAATTTTATCTTAACGTTTCTTTTTTATTAGGAGAATTAAAAAAAGAGTTATATCCAATTATATCGAACATATGTATTTTGCATTTTAAAGTGGTTTAAAATCGAAGAACATTAAATTGATCTTATTATTTCGTTCTGACTTAATAATTTCCTCGATTTTATTTTAACTTTTTCCATTTGAAAGTTTTATGCTACTTTATATTAACTTTTTATCAACGAGACTATAAGTTTAGATCCGACTAGAATTTGAATTGCTAAAGTTATAGTCTTCTTATTTTGTTATATTTTCACACCCCGAAAACTATTATTTGGGAATCATATTTAACTTTCGTTGTCTGACAATTGTTTTATTGAGTGCGTTTGTCAGACGCTCAACTGTTGCTAATCCGCTACTCAACAATCTGGTGAACGATTTGATTAGCTACCGCTAAGTCAACATGTTGTGGTAGCGATACCTTGTTTTGGTAGCGTAAAAATTTTACGCTGCTTGTGAGCAATTAATGATACATCAGCTGTCGTTTGTTTTTTTGTATATTTTTTTTAAGAATTATAAACATTTCCAAATATAATTATAAAGGAATAAAAAATTTCGAAAAAATCAATGAAACATCTACAAATATTTTTATTTTAAAACAAAAACAAAAGTAGCATCGTTCACCAGATTAAGGTAATCATAAAGCGCTACATATCAATTGTAGCGGGTTTCTCTGGTAAACCTGCCCATTGTTTATTCAACATGGATGGTAACCGAAACGATGCGGTTATCGGTAAGGGTAATGCTATTTTAGATTATTTCCGTAACGGCATTTTAAGAGTAACACTGTTTAATTTATTTCGGTATCGGTAGTTTAAGGTTAGCGGTATTTTAGTTATTTCGGTAATGGTATTTTAAGGGTATCAAATTGATCATTTATTTCGGTAACATTTTGAGGTTAACAGTTTTCAGTTATTTCAGTAACGGGATTTTAAGGTTAACCGTAGTCAGTTATTTCGGTGTATATCGCAAACCTTTTTACAAAAAGCAAACTAGAATAAAAGCAAAACCAATTTATCAACTTAATGTACGAAAAATACTCAATAATCACGTCCAATTACCAAAAGCAGAAAATTAAAAATAACGGTAACGGTATTTTAGGGATAACGATATTTTCATACAGTACAATTTTTTGCTAATTTCAGCATATTGATTTTAAATTACAGTTTACAACAATTTACGGAAATTTAGTAGCTGCAACTAATTATTTATACTAATTTCATTGTACTAAAATTATGATATTTAATAAGTTTTTTAACTGATTTTAGCAAATCGATTTTGAATTGCAGTTAACATAAATTTTACTAAAATTTATTAGCGGCTACTAATTTTATTGTACTACAGATCAGCAGACATGTGTTGCTAAAATTAGCAAAAAATACCGCTGGCCTCAAAACAGTTAAATTTCCCGTAATAACAGCAAAATTTTCAGTAGCCATTACAGACTTTTTTGGTTGATTGTAGTTTATAATTTTTCTAAACCAACACAACTTTAGAAAATTACAATTCGAATTTTTCAAAATCAATATTAACAAAAATTAAATTTTCTTAACGAATGTAATACGTAATCTAGGGGATTTTTAAAAAACGCGAAAAAACTTCACAAACAAATAAAAAGTGAGGAGGTTGAGAATAAGTGAGATGAATAGACATGATCTTTTGCTAAAGTACATGAGTCAACTACCTACAAAGAGCTTGGTTAAACCCGCTACACTCTTTGTATCTCAACATGTCACCAGCAACATGTTTACATTGAATTATGAAAAGTTATTGGAAGATAAGCTACAGTATTTTTGTGCAGATTATTTTTTTTTAATTTATCAAATATATACTTTAATCAAAAGAGTAAGACCCTATTCAAAATTTATTTTAAATTTTCAAAAAAAAATCTTTAATTAAATCGTTAGAAGATTATAAAAACTTTCATAAATAATAAATCAAAACGATAGCAAAATTTTCAACATTAAAATATACCAAAATATATCTTAATAAATTTTTTAAAATTTACAATAAAAATTTTCGCGAAAATTATTCCTTAATTAAAAAAGAGTCTTTGAAAAAATTAAAACTAAAGGTATTCAACATTAATATACATTTACAAATTTATTTTTGAAAGTAATTTTTTATTTTATTTTACTCAAAAACAGCATGATTGAGTAGATTTGTTTCTAATAAATTATAACATAAAAAATATTTGCACATTATTTTCCATAACCATTAAACAAGAACAGAATTTAAACAAAAAAAAAATAATCTAAAAAAACTACTGTTAGTCTAATAAAATAAAAAATGGCTGTTATTTTTGAAAGTAAATACGTTAAAATTCAAAAATAATTCGCTTTGTCAAACAAGTTCCATTATTAGTTTTATAAGTTTAGTTGAAGTAAATTTAATTTAAATTATTTAATATAATAAAACAAGAAAAAACACTGTTAAATTTAATTTCTAATTTAAATTTTTTTCTGTATTTATTAAGTCCTTATTATTTTCTTATAAGTAGTTGTAAAACAATCAAATTTAAACCGAATAACGAAAATTGTATATAAATTGTATGAATAACATTGAATAACAAAAACTACAACGTGTTTTGATTATGAACAAAAATACTGTCCTTTTTTGAATAAGAGACAAAAATTCAAAAAACTCCTTGTAATTTCTATAAATACTATTCAATGTGTAAAATTATTAAAACAAAATTATAAAATTACACTTTAATTAATTGTAACAATAAAAAGTATTTAACAGACTAATAAAGAGTAAAGAAAGCTAAAAAAAAACTAAATCCTCTCATGTTTTATTGCAAAATTGTATTTCGAATTACAACTCTGCTTTCTATTAAAATTTTTTCAGAATTTAAATTTACTAGTCTTGCATGTTAGAATTCTTTTTTGTAATTTTGATTTTTAAGTGATTTTGTTTTGTTTTTATATACATTTTTTGATCATGTTTATTATTATTTTATATTTTTAATATAAATTATAAGATTTATTTTGTAGAATGTTTACTTTAAATTTTAGTTTATATTGTAGATTTTTATTTATAAACTTGTTTATTATAATAATTTTTTTATAAATAAAGACACAACCGTAAATTATGTTTAACATAATTTATAACTATTGTATCATTTGAAAGCAAAAGAAATAATAAAAACTCATCATTGTCAAATTAAATTTATATATTTTTCATAACTGGTTTTAATGTTTTATGTTACGTTTGTGCCTTAATTTTTGCTGGGAATGAATTCCCTTAGATTTGGGATTATAAACAGGGTAAGTATTAACATATCCGAATTACTCGGCTAGGTTGATCAAGTAAAATTTTAGAAAAATATAGTAAGTGCGGGTAATGTGAAAAAGCCCCTTATATTGGAAACTAGTGAATGTTTGGCCTATGATCGCTAAGTTGTCCATTAAATTATGGATTGTCGAATTTCCTCGCTAACATTCTATAGTTTTGTTCTATTTTGCCTCAAATGTACGAATTTGAAGAACACCATTTTTTTAAAAACGTTAACCCGAGCCGAATTGCGTCCAAAGTTACCGAGTTTTTGAAAAGTTGAAATAATTACCTAGGTAGAAATAGTGGATGGTAAAAAAACAAAGGACTGGTAAAGCGTTGGTACAAAGAAAACAAAAAGCATTGTAAAATCATTTATTTGGAGCACTTTGCCAGCGTTTAAAATGATTGTCTCCGTTAGGTAGGGTGGAGGGGGATCCATCATCACTTTTTTCCAAAACACAGTAATTTCTTAACCAGTAATTATTTTCGAAAGTTACTTTTATATTGAAGATAATAGAGTTGTTAAACCCGGTTTCCAAATTATTCGATAAATCGGTTTTTTCTAAATTTCCGGGTTTTTTAAACCGGTTTTTGAAAAAGGGCGGTTTAATAATTGGACATTTTCGAATATTTATAAGATGAAAATTTCTAATAAATTTTCCTCATTTGTTCAATAATTATGCAAAATATATAAGTGTATAATCAACAAAGCCGTAAGTTACAAAAATTCAAAATTGACTTTTTGATCGATTATGATGCACCGTGTCAAAATACATATTCCTCCAAAATTTTACACTCCTACGACTAAACACGACGATTTTATTAACAAAATCCTAAACGGCCCCAAGTGTAAGCGCAAGCAATTTTAAAATGTTTTTTGCTTCTCCTGTAAAATTTTTTAAATGTAACTTACGGCTTTTTTGATTTCATATGACGATATGTATAATAATTTGAAAACCTTATAACATATTTGTAAAATGAATTTTGTATGGAAAATTTGTTTTATATGTAAGTCACTTAAAATTTTTCAAAGTGATTATGCATATGACCCTTAATGTTTGATTCCCTCCTTTAGGTAGGGTTTATTGACTTTGTCGTTGCTATGACGTACATTAATGGACTACTAAAAAAAATTTAGTTTTTCGAAACAAAAATGTTGAAATTCTTTCAAGAGACTGTTTTTTTGCAGAATTCTACATTTTCTCTCTATCTTAAAAAAGTCATAATTTTTTGACAATAAGTTTAGTAGGAAAGTTTTAAAAATTTGTCCTAAAATGCATATAAGATCATGTTTTCCATTTCCTTAATAAATAAAAGGAGTTTTTTTCTTATTTTTTAGCTTTTCTCCACCCCGTTATAAAACATTTTGCGATTTGAAACCGTAAAATTTTAATAAAAATTTTAAAAGTCACAAATTGTTTCACATTAATTGGAAAACTACAATCTTAATAAGGCCAAAGTTATTTTTTGGGACATTTTTAAATCGTCCTGCCTATTAATTTAATGCGAAAAAACTTCCACCGCAATTTTGAAACAATTCCAGAGCAAGTGAAAAATCATTTCTGTTTTTATGGTGGTTAATAGTTTTTTTTCGCAAAAATTACGAACGAAATACTGGGCTTTTAGATATGGCCGAAAGTGTTTTTATTTAGAAACAAAAAAAAAACAAAAAGCGCCTTTAGAAATAATAACTTTTAGTTTAAAAGGTGGATTCGCACTAATGGAATAATTTACGCTGCGAATTGCTTTCAAGAAAGTTTTATAAAAAAATTTGCATATATAGCAATACAAAATGATTATTTAGAAAAACCCGAAAAAACCGGTTATCGAACAGGTGTTTAATTAAAAAAAAACCGAAAATCAATTTTTCAAAAAGACAGTTTTTAGAAGTATTCGAAAACCGGTTTTTCAAATAGGTCGAATACTTGACAACTCTAATTGAATATCTTGCATATCTGAGCTTTAATTTTTATGATTTTTTTTTTCTAATGTGCATTTTTTCTATTATTTTTGTAATGATTTTCAAAGTAACCCAAATCGGCGTAACTGCCCCAACTCTTTGTAGCTCCATCTGGTGAATGTGCCCCAGAGCCAACCACTACCATAAAAATAATTTTTTTCACGCTTTTTAAGTATTTTTTTAAATGAAATGATTACACTCAAAATAATAAGTCTGTGGGCTGACCAAAAAAATTTGTTACTTTAACAAATTTTACTCCTGCTTTTCGGCTTAAAATAAAATTTGTTGATTTTAAAACATTTTTTGTTAAATTTAACAAATATAAATTTAAGTAAAAAGTTAGTAAAACTACAGTTTTATTTGTAATTATACATGTCGTAAAATTTGTTCAAATTTATGGTCTCTGGCCATTTTTGGATAGATATAACCTTTCTCTCTTAGCCATTTTAAAAAATCGTGAGGGAAAGAAATAGCGCCATCTTAAACCCTTTGACGACAAATGGTTGATATATACCATTTTTACTTTTTGCTATTTTAGGAAATCTTGTAAGACTATTTTAACTAAACTATTATGGTTGACACTAGAGAGGTGTATCTTTGTAAGGATATCCACAACTGGATAGTCTCAACGCAGTACAAGGTCAGCTCAAAATCGAAAATTAAAATTTTTGTTTTTTTAAGATTTTTTTTTTGTTTTTTTTTTAGTTTTTTTAATTTTAAAAATGAAGTTTGAAATACACAGAGAATTATTGTTTATTTTTGGATTGGCCATAGTTTAGAGAAAAAGAGAAAATTAAAATTTTTTAAAAATGTTAACTCTTTCAGGAGCGATAGTCCGACATGGGGCATAGTAAAGCGCGAAAAATAGCATAACAATAATTCTCAGCCATAGGTAAATGTCCTAAAAAAGCTTCGTTAGAAAATCTACAGCGGTTGAAGTTTGGTCGTGAAAGGGTTAAAAATGCGGATAGACTGGTGGCGTCATCTACCGGGTAACAGTACAGAAACATGAAAATAAATTTTAACAATAAATTGTGTAAACTATAACTAATGGGTTCTTAAAAATTAGTTATAAATAATATTGAAAAATAACACAAAATTAGTTAAATTAATGAGGATTTTTAGTATTGTGTCAAATCAAGATAGTAAAATCTTTGTTTAAATCAGTGTTTGAACTAAAAATTTTTTAAAATTAATCAAATCGATCGAATGGGTTTCACGTTTGCCAGATTTTTCTACTGACGTATTATTGGAAAGCTTAGAGTTGTAGGTGTAATAAAGTAAAAAACTATTCTTGTATCACACGATTTGGGCAAATTATTGCAAAATGTAGTGGGTTCCTATTACTTTTTTTGGCAATCGCGCCTGTCTGAACCATATCTAATACTGAATTTAGACTGAGCAAAAACTACCTAGTTTTTGCTTGTTTTTTATATATGCGTTTTGACAATTAACGAGTAAAAAGGTTAAGGGCATGCCGACTATACAATACCCTACACCAGTCTGGTTAAAAGCCAACTAATGTTTGGATCCGAAATTCGAATGGGTTAAAATGGGGCTTGTGTCAAAATTTTCTATAATGTGAGTCAGCGCATCAAATTTCATTAAAATATCTTAATATTTGCGACCTGCAGTTTGTAACCAAGCCAATTTTGGGGGGACCCTAAACATGGACCGATGTTCACCAAAATCAATAGGCTTCGTCCTTGGGCAAACATAGGTCTGTGTACCAAATTTCATCAAAATATCTTAATATTTGCGACCTGCAGCGTATAAACAATATAATTTTGGGGGGACCCTTATATGGGCACTAGGTCTAAACATGGACCGGTGTAAACCAAAATCAATAGGCTTCATCCTTGGGCTGACACAGGTCGGTGTACCAAATTTCATCAAAATATCTTAATATTTGCGACCTGCAGCGTATAAACAATATAATTTTGGGGGGACCCTTATATGGGCACTAGGTCTAAACATGGACCGATGTTCACCAAAATCAATAGGCTGCGTTATTGGGCCAACATAGGTCTGTGTACCAAATTTCATCAAAATATTTTAATATTTGCGACCTAAAGCGTATAAACAATATAATTTTGGGGGGACCCTAATATGGGCACTAGGTCTAAACATGGACCGGTGTCAACCAAAATCAATAGGCTTCATCCTTGGGCTGACATAGGTCGGTGTACCAAATTTCATCAAAATATCTTAATATTTGCGACCTGTAGAGTGCGCACAAGAATGCATGGACAGAAAGACAGACGGACATCGTTAAATCGAAATAACCGCTACGCCGCCGAACTTTTTCAAATTCGGCGAACAGTGAATTCGTTACTTAACTTAGGTTTCTTCCTTAAATTTGACACTAGCTTCTTCGCTGAAAATAGAGTATATTTTTGTTTTTTCTCATAGAAACGGTCATTTTATAAAAATACATATCGAGGGCTTATATTCAAATAGTGCTATCTCGCATTTTCGACAAAATGAGTTTTTGATGGCAATGTATTCAACGATTTAATTGTCATCTTTCATATTTAATTTAAACCGAAAAATTATTTCGAAATACATTTTTTTTTTCATTATTTTGTGAATAAAAAAAGTGCTATCACATAAAAAATATTTTTTTTATTATATAATACTGAAAATTGCGAACATAAGACTATGGAATGTAATTCACTAAAACGTATTGGAAGTGATTATGCTTCATCAAAGGACGGATATATTGGGGACGATCGCATAACAGGTTTGTTGTTTGCAATTCGCAGTAGGTAATTTGCTCATAACTCTTTTTCAGAAGTTCGAAATAATGGCAAATAAGAAAAATCGCATAAATGGGCAAGAGTATTTGTAATTTTCGACGGTGGATAAAGTTGTTCAACAAAAAGTACCAAACTGTAGGGGTCGCCATTTTACATTTTTCGTTATATCTTTGGCATTTACAGCCGGATCTTAAAGTATGATACATCGACGTTTTTCTCTCGAGGAGACCAGTGTTTTGCTCTAAGGGCCATTGACCTCAAGTAACCCGTTCTAGTAGTTACCCACCAGATATCAGTTGCAACCACCCTAATGTACCACCCTTATGTCAGAAAATTAAAGCTCGCAAAAAATCATTAAACTTTTGCTAAGGAAGTTTTTCGATAAACCCAGTAGAAATTTTTTTTATATATTGGTTGCCGAACGTAGGGGTCGCCTTTTTAAATTTTTTCATTGGATTTTTCCTTTATAGCAACACACTGGTCTCCTCGAGGCAAAAAAATCGATAATCACACTTTAAAATCCGACTTTAAGTGCCGAAGCTATAACGAAAAATTAAAAAAGGCGACCCCTACGTTCGGCAAAAAAATTTTTTTTTTAAATTGCCTTGCAAAAATACTTCTTTTTTTGAGGTACGGTCTAATGTACATGAAATATATACATAATGCTTATATTTTAGTACAGGGTTATCTAGTTTTTCCAAAAAAAGGAGGGGACTGCAGAAAAAATATTACGAATATCAAAAACATAAGAAAAAAACGTTTAAGTGAACACCTAAATAGGAAATAAAATATGAGAATTCAGAAGTCAGAGTAGAACATACATACATACATATTCATACATATAAATACCTAAATGCTTATATTTATTTACGACATGTTAAAAAATTACAAAAATAGGTACCAAAAACGGTACCAGTAGTGCTATTTTCTAACTTCTCAATGACGAAATTTGCTAATTAAATTGTAAAACTTTTATAAAAAAAAACTGACAATTTAAGTACCTAATTTCGTTGTTAAAAATGTGGGCATTACCCCTCAGCAATAACCTTTAAAAATACTTTTACAAGGATTTATTTTTATTTGTATTTGATTCCTTCAGCTGAAATGCCATAAAAAGGAATAATCGAAAAAGGACTTATTTGTTAGCACTATTTTCACCACTTAAATTTGCCGCTTAAAAGCCAATACATATCAATCTTAGATTTTTTCTGCAACATACACAAGTTTGTTTTCAAAATCGGAGTGTTTATCTTGGAATACCTTCCATGATAGAATAATTTTTAAATTAGAAAATTTAAAGCTGTATAAATAAAAAGATAATATTCTAAAAATCCGTTTCAGGACTTTGTGGTCTTATGGCGTCTATATCCGTTTCTATGGCACTTGATGTTGAAGGCTTAGTGTTTTTTGTTATGGCCAATGGTGTGGCAACAGTATTATTACTTTGGTCTCCATTCTGAGTTTGCTCTGGTGGCTTAAATGATTTTAAACTTCCCAATTTAGCTCTAACATCTTCAGTTGATAAATGATGTAGAGGAACATCTGCACGGGGAATTAAACGTTTAGGACTGGTGCTACCATCATTGGGTTTACGTTTGTCGGGTGGAAAAACACCCTGTGCATATGTAACACCTGAGGAAGATGGTTCCACTACACTACTAGCACCAGCTGAAGAATTAGTCAATGTACTTGGTTGACGGAATACTGTTATTTCATTATTAGGAATTGGTGCTGTTCTGCTCGGTCGAGCTGCTGTAGTATCACGTGATGCTGTTGTCATGGTTGTAACAGGACTACCACCTATAGGTGTATGTGTACGTTCACCTTGTGGTATAGGAGCATACAAGGACGGTGTATAATTCATATCGGTCACTTTACAATTGTATATATTTAATCCTTTGATAAATATAAAGACCAATACATCAAAAATAATACCGACTAGAATTAAACAGGCGGTTAATATATTTAAAATATTTCCATGTTTTGGATTTTCACGCAACAAACATCGAGCATACTGAGGAGCCCAATATAAACAGGTAGTACCTTAAAAAGAAAATGTAGGTAAAAATCAAATCATAATAATAATAATAATAATAATAATTGTTCATTTGTTTTCTTAAATTACTTACGTGTTACCACATCATAAGACAAATGTACTGGTACATAGGCAAAGAAACCCAATAACATAACCTCCATGCCTAAGGCTATACCTTTATCCTGTGGTAGTACACTTCTTAAAGAAATAATAATTTTTCCAATTGTAGTCATGCCATAAATACCAGCCGTCGTTGTGCTTAGAATTTGATAAAGCAATAATTTACTTGAACAAGTTTCAGCGCTGCATGCTCCCTCTGTGGCTTTTATATTTAGATCGGAATTCTCATCATAGTTATTAGTACCACCGCAGCTGCAGCCTTCATATAACTAAAACAAGTAATTATAAAAGCTTATAACTGCACTTTACTTTCGCATAAAAAAAATACGTTAGGTACAATTTCAATAATTTTGGATTTTTTTTATTCTACACATCCAATGGAACAAAAGTTGATGGTGTTGGCATTGAAGTTCGACAATTCCTAATTTAAGGGACTTCTTATAGTCTTCTTTTATTTTTATTCTAGCCCTTATCCAACAATTTCAATAGATCACAACCAATAATAATCAAGAATGCGTATTTTTCATATTAAAGGCACAAATTTTGTTCGCTTAGTTCTATCCAATTTATTGCCGTATGAGTGATATTTGGAAAAATAATAACACTCATACGCCACAGAGAAAAACAAATGTACACTACATTTATACTTGAGCAAAAACCACCTAGTTTTTGTAGAAAAATAGTTTTTGCTTGTTTTTTTGTATGCGTTTTGACAAGTTAAAAACTAAAAGAGACAAAAACCAGGTAGTTTTTGCTCAGGTATAAATGTAGTATTAGATGGATTGTATAATTGCACCACAATTGGTACAAAAAGATGCATTTCACCTTTATTAAAAACCCATTAGATTTCTTAATTAATACTGCATTTAGACTGAGCAAAAACTACCTCTTTTTTTGGCTGTTGCTAGTTTTTACTTGTCAAAACGCATGCATAAAAAACAAACAAAAACTAGTTTTGTACAAAAACCAGGTAGTTTTTGCTCAGTCTAAATTCAGTATAACGGATTAAAAAAAAATTGATATGGGGCTTTAATAGAGTTGAATCCCGGGAATTTTATGCGGGATTTCCCGGGATTTTTTTATTCTTTTACAGTAGTTTTAGTTAGTTTTATTGCAATTTTAGAAGCTTTATTTAAATTTAAAGCATTGATTTTTTTAAATTAATTTAAATGCTTCCCAATTTAAAACTTCCCAATTTAGCTCTAACATCTTCAGTTGATAAATGATGTAGAGGAACATCTGCACGGGAAATTAAACGTTTAGGATTAAATTTTTTTAAATTAATTTAATATTTAAAATTAAAAAATACGATTTAAAATTTAATAAACTGAAGTAAGCCAAATTGTTTTTGGATGCCAGTTGAATTTGATTTAGTTAAACCGAAAAATATTATATTAGCCACCCTGCAAAAAGAGAACATCCACTTTTTTATGCATGACTTTTTTCTCTACATTCAAAATAAGATAATGCAAAAATAAAATAAAACAAATACAACAACACATAGCGACATGACGCACAACCATAGATTTCTACTGAAAAATTGTTAAATTTACAGCAGTATCTGTTCTTTCCTATGACAATTTGAACTACTTTTATTTTTGAGTTGTGTTTTTTCTGGAGCTGGCAGTAGTTTAAAATTTGGCATTTCCATCAATGAATTTAACACATTCGTCATGTCATAGGAAAGAACCGATACTGCTGTAAATTTAACAATTTTTCAGTAGAAAACTATGCTTGTGCGTCATATCGCTATGTGTTGTTGTATTTATTTTATTTTTGTATATTATTTTGTTGGATGTAGATAAAATGGTCATTCTTTTTGAAGTAGTTCTTAATATTTTTGCTGTGCATTACCAAATTTACAAACTAAAATACTTGTTCTTCGATAAATTTTTTTCTTTAAGATGATGATCTTTGTTCAAATAAAGCAATATTTATATAGGCTATTTTAAACTATAAGATTCTCGGAAAGATTTTGCAATCTTGCCTATATGTTTTGCATGTGTACTGAAGTAAAATCGTACCAAAAATCTTATAGTGTAAACCAGGCTTATACAACATCATTATTGCAGTTCCAAATACCTCCAATAAACTAGGCATTAAAGTTAAAAATAGTAATTTTTCGTATTTTTAATTAGCATAAGTACTCTGAGTTTCTTTTACTTCAAATAATTTCATTTAAAGTTCAGTTGCTATTCCTTTATTTTAAATATATTTTTTAAATATTAATTACTTTTAAAATAATAAATACATCAGATGCTTTTTCAAATTATTTTAAATTTTTTATATGCTAATTTAAAATGCAACTAAATATGGAAATTAAATAATTTCTTTTTAAGGAGTTGTGGCATAAAAAATTTGTGGCTTGCCCAAAGCGCCAATAGGAATGAGACAATATGTATACCAAATTAAAGCATTAACGATGCTTTATTCAAAAACCGGTGGCACATACAAAACTTTTAAGGTTTGACGATATTGTAGTACTTTTAGCATTTAGTCATCAAATATGACATCGCTTTCATAATAATAGTAACCGATATTAAAATAAATATTATGGGTAAACCCAGAGACTATTAATTATAGAGATAGGAAATCAAAACTTGCTGTAATTTAGTATTACCTGAGCTACTATTTAGTATCAGTTTAGTATCAGCTGAGCCTATATTTGAAAACTCAAAAACTGCTGAAAACTGCTCAAATCTGCTCAAAACAAGGAAAAAACAAGCGCGGAATATATTGAAATAATAAAATTTTAAATATCCGTTTGTTTTTTTGCTCTATTACTCCTGCAAGGAGCATAGAGCGGCATTTAAATTTAAATAAAAAAATAACATTGTCAGTTTTTTGAACAAAGTGCCATCTAGTGACAACAATGTTTTTATAACTTATTTTGTTGGTGATGCCATACCCCTGGGTAAACCAATTATGATATTAACTTCGAATAAATTGCAAAAAAATTATTTAAAGGAAGAAGAAAACATTTTTATTGAAAACTTTAACAGACACAAGGGAATCACCAGACTGCCTCAGTTTGGTATCACCCAAAGACTCGTCTGTGGTTAGTTTGTGTGTCAACTGATCAAAGTAATTTTTAATTGTTAATTTGTCTCTAAATGAAAAACTTTTTGTGTATTTCCATGACTGGGGATTGAACCGGCTGCCCTCTGCACAGGCTATGACTCGTAGTATCACCTCTTAACAAGATACACCACAGTCGGCATAGCGGCGAGTGTGGCTAATTGAAGTTTTTTCAATCACAGCCTATACAATGTATGTTTTGTAATCAGAGGAGTCAGAATTAAAAAAAATTTTGTTCAGAAAAAATTTTAAGTTTTTTCCGAAGCTAATTAGGCCAAATGCAATTTTTTTTTCATGAGTCTAGTTATGAGCAGCCATATCTCAACCATTATACCGCATGTGAACGGTCGAAGCCTTATTTTATTCATAAGAATATCTTCTGTGGAATACTGTCTAAAAAGTTTACATATTTTAATGAAAAAACAATTTCTGATACAAGTCCTTTAGAATCAGGGTTGGCAGGCAATACCGCTAGAATACCGTTATCGATTCAAAACCCTTTCAACTGACTACCGTTACCCCTAAAATACCGTTACCGAAATAACCAAAATATCGTTATCTTTAAAAGACCGTTACCGAAATAACCAAAATATCGTTATCTTTAAAATACCGTTACCGAAATAACTCAAATACCGTTATCCTTAAAATACCGTTACCGAAATAACCTAACATATCGTTACCCTAACGATAATCGCATTCGTTTCGGTTACCATCCATGTTTAGAATGTATTTGGCAAATTTGAATTTCAGTTGAAATGAAATTGTTAAATAAATTGAAAAGGAATTATGATACCAGAAGTCACAACTAGAATTTGATGTCGATGATTAGCGTATGAGTGATATTTAAACATATAAAGAAATAACACTCATACGCCAAATATTGACATATAAATAAGATGCAGTAATAGTCAACTAGGGATGCCAAACGGGAAATTCCGAATCCCGAAATCCCGGGATTTTCGGGATTGGTAAAATCCCCAATCCCGGGATTATTTTTCAAAAATCCCAGGATTTTCTTATTTATTAATATTAATATGAACTCAAATAAACAAAGTGGGCAATTTTAGATTACCGAGGTTTTTTCTTGAATTTTCTCATATTTACAAGAAATTGATGCCAAAATTTTGGTAAAAATAAAGATTCAGTAGATTACTTAAGTAAACTATGCACAGACTCTGCAGAAAAATTTGAAAATTTGGTAAACATTATTAAGTTTTTGAGTAATTCATGCGAAAAATCGAGTTTGTTATTTTACCGGTTTATTCTTCCAATCGAAATTCGGCTCCTGAAACCTAATTTTGGCTGGGACTGTAAGTTTGAATTCTTCCATGTAAACATTTGATAACGATAACTAAATAAATTTGTTGCTGTAATTACACGAATCAGTGGGCAAGGTTGTCGCAACGAATCTGTTTAAAAACCTGCTTAAAAAATTCTGGGCGCAAGTGTACTTAAGTCCAGGCCTTCAAATATTATCCCATTCAAAAAAATACAAACGGGGGAGCGATGGCAAGGTACTTTAGCAGGTGGTACAAGTACTGGCAAAAATTGCTTTCCCATTTCCAAAATGATAACGTCATTAAACAAAAGGACCAGCTGTTCAAAAAACGCCGGAAAAGTACTGGAGAAACAAAATTTTTACCGTTGGCAAAACACTGGCAAAACCAATAAATAGGTGGTCTGGAATTATATTTTCCAAAATAAAATTTTAAAAAAGTTCATATGTATCTGTTTTTGGTCCTGCCGTGATATGAATATTGGCAAACGACAGCTCTACCCACTGAGCTAACTAGACATATAATACTTGGTGGCTAAAAACGTAATTGAATGATAACAGCTGATTTTTGTACCGCTACATTTTTTGACTGGATAGTAGCACTGGATAACCACTTGTTGCTAACGTTGGCATAGCCCATTTATTGCCAGTTGTTTTTTTATATACCACCGAAATTTTTGTAAAAAAAATACTAGCAAAACACTTTTTGCAAACGCTGACAAAGCGTCCCAAATGAGTGTCCTGCCAATCATTTATTTTTAACACCGCTGGTATGCATGTACTTGATTTTTTGTACCACTGACAATTTGTGACTGGGATGTTTCAATATTCATAAAATGTACCACATTATTAATTAACAACTATTAAATAATAGTAAAACGCTTTATTCTATTAAAAAAATTAGTTACATAACATAAAATTTTTATAAATAAAGGAAAATTTAAATCCCGGAATCCCAAAATATCCCGAAATCCCGTAGTCCCGAAAATCCCGGGATCGGGATTTTCATAATCCCGAAGTCCGGGATTTTTAAATATTAATCCCGATTGGCATCACTATAGTCAACACTAAGAAGGACCCAGCAAAATATTGGTAATGGCACCTCATTGCTGTCTGCATTACCAATAATGATATATCATTACCTTTTGTATTATTTTGTAATATAAAATAATGACTTCCTAATAACGGCCCATTGTAGTCATTGCTTTTAAATATCAAATAATGACTTACTCGCAATATTTTAAATAAGTACTTTTTACAAAGTTAAATTTTATACATTTTTATTTATTATACGCAAATATGTTTTGTGTTAAAATTTTTATGACGAGTTCTAAAATTACACACTAGCAAAAACTTTAATTCCTCTGAATGTATTTCCTGAAGCTAATAGTATTTGTGTAACTCCTTATTTTTAAGAATCAAGTAAGCAATCGGATAACCACTTATAATTCAACTTTTTGTAAGCATGTGTGTAACCATTTATTATTCAAAATCTCGTAACTACTTATTTCTCATTTTTTCGTAAGCGAGCAGGTAAGCGTGACTACTTATAAAAACGACCACGCCAAACAAAAATAATGAGTTTAGACGCCAAAAAATAAGTTGTGCGGAGTTATGAATTTCTATTATATAACCTTATTTGGTAATGAAAGATTTTGCTGGGGAGAGTCTGTGGGTTCAATCAGATTTCTACAGTGTTGTCAGAAACTTTCATTCCAAATATGCTAAATCACCAAAAAAATATGCTAAATCGCGAAAAAAAGAAAAATATGCTAAAAATATGGCAAACAAAAAATTACAAAAATATTAAAGTATGCATTATGCTAAAAATCTGTTAATTACCACATACAAACATATGTTAAAACGAGTAAAAAGGTTAAAGTCGGGCATGCCGACTATACAATACCCTACACCAGTCTGGTTAAAAGCCAACTAATGTTTGGATCCGAAATTCGAATGGGCTAAAATGGGACTTGTGCCAAAATTTTCTATAATGTGAGTCAGCGAACCAAATTTCATTAAAATATCTTAATATTTGCGACCTGCAGTTTGTAACCAAGCCAATTTTGGGGGGCACCTTATATGGGCACTAAGTCTAAACATGGACCGGTGTTAACCAAAATCAATAGGCTTCGTCCTTGGGTTGATATAGGTCGGTGTACCAAATTTCATCAAAATATCTTAATACTTGCGACCTGCGGCGTATCAACAATATAATTTTGGGGGGACCCTTATATGGACACTAGGTCTAAACATGTACCGATGTTCACCAAAATCAATAGGCTTCGTCCTTGGGCCGACATAGGTCTGTTTACCAAATTTCATCAAAATATCTTAATATTTGCGACCTGCAGCTTATAAACAATATAATTTTGGGCGGACCCTTATATGGGCACTAGGTCTAAACATGGACCGGTGTTAACCAAAATCAATAAGCTTCGTCCTTGGGCTGACATAGGTCTGTGTACCAAGTTTCATCAAAATATCTTAATATTTGCAACCTGCAGCGTATAAACAATATAATTTTGGTAGGACCCTTATATGGACTAGGGCTAACCATGTACCGATGTTCACCAAAATCAATAGGCTTCGTCCTTGGGCCAACATAGGTGTGTGTACCAAATTTCATCAAAATATCTTAATATTTGCGACCTGCAGCGTTTAAACAATATAATTTTGGGGGGACCCTTATATGGGCACTAGGTCTAAAGATGGACCGGTGTTAACCAAAATCAATAAGTTTCGTCCTTGGGCTGATATAGGTCGCTGTACCAAATTTCATCAAAATATCTCAATATTTGCGACCTGCAGCGTATAAACAGTATAATTTTGGTAGGACCCTTATATGGGCACTAGGTCTAAACATGGACCGATATTCACCAAAATCAATAGGCTTCGTCCTTGGGCCAACATAGGTCTGTGTACCAATTTCCGACCTGCAGCGTATAAAGAATATAATTTTAGTGGGACCCTTATATGGGCACTAGGTCTAAACATGGACCGATTTTAACCAAAATCAATAGGCTTCGTCCTTGGGCCGACATAAGTCGGTGTACCAAGTTTCATCAGAATATCTGAATATTTGCGACCTGTAGAGTGCGCACAAGAATGCATGGACAGACAGACAGACGGACATCGTTAAATCGAAATAAAAAAAATTCTGAGCCGATCGGTATACTATAAGGTGGGTCTAGGGCCAATATTTTTTGGTGTTACAAACATCAGCACAAACTTACAATACCCTGACCACGTAGCGGTGTAGGGTAAAAATATGCTGCGTAAAAAATATTGCAATTTTTATTTTACTAGCCGCGTTTTTGTTAAGTTTGCGTTTTAGATAAACATTTGTGGCGGTTTTTTTTAACGTATACGCGTTTAATAATTTAAAAAAGTAGTGTATTCATTGTTGAAAAAAATAATAAAAACTGAATCTTGTGTGGACAAAAATATGCTTAAAATCTAGGGTTTAGGGAATCCCGCCCTTTTTCGGATCCCGCAATCCCGGGAATTTTGTGCGGGATTTCCCGGGATTTTTTTTATTCTTTTACAGAAGTTTTAGCTAGTATTAATGCAATTTTGGAAGCTTTATTTAAATTTAAAGCATTGATTTTTTAAACTAATTTAAACAAAAAATATTTAAAATTAAAAAAATACAATTTAAAATTTAATAAACTAAATTAGGCCAAATTGTTTTCGGATTGCAGTTGAATTTGGTTTATAGTGTATTTCGACTGGGCAAAACTAGAAGTTTTTGATGATTTTTAGTTTTCGAACCGAAAACTACAAAATTAATATAGTTTTTCCATACAATTTTCATACAAACTGAAAACCAGATTCCACCTGGTTTTTGCCAAAAACCAAGTAAAAATATCTGAAATGTGCATTTTTGATACACCCGGTATAATTTATAATTAATTTTCGATACAAAAAGTGTCAAAAAAATTTTTTTTTTAATTTTTTAAGAATATTTCTAGTTTAGTTTGAAATTGTATGTTGTTATTCTTTTTTAAATGTATTAACAATTTTTTTCCATTAATTTAACAATAAAAAAAGAACCATATACCTCCAAAAAACTAGGCATTAAAATTAAAAAATTGGTAATATTTTCGAATTTTTAATTGACATAAGTATTTTGAGTTTCTTAAACTTAAAATAATTGCATTTGAAGTTCAATTGCTATTCCATTATTTCAATTGTATTATTTAAATATTTGTTTCCAAAATAATCCATCAGATGCTTTTTCAAATTATTTTGGATTTTTTTATATGTTAATTTAAAATGCCACTAAATATGAAAATTCTATAATTTCTTTTTAAGTAGCTGTGGCATAAAAAATGTCTATTCAAGAAAACCAATTTAAGTTAAGAAACTATTTAATAATGTTTTAGTGTCTATTTTTATAAAACGATTTAGGCGAATTTGCCTAAAAATTTGTGTGAAAAATACTCACTTTCAAATTATTTTATAAAAATAATTCTAGACGGATACTTTTGAAAATCTGCCTAGAAAGAAACAAAATATCTATGTAGAAATAGAAATTTTTGGATTTCATATTTAAGAAATATTTAAGCAACAAATCGATCTGAGTTCTGACTATAAAACTGGTCCGACACAAGTTTGCATCCATTAACTATTCCAATATATCCTGAAAAAAGGGATGAAAATAAAATACCCGTGTCTTTAACTTTTTCTATATCAATTCGTTTAAACCGCCAATTAATATTTCTTTAATATATTTCTAAGAGTTTTTTTAAAATTAAGACGGCCTTCCATATAAAAATATTACCTAAATATTAATTCACGATTTAAATTGTTAAACGAATTGATCTAGAAAAAGTGAAAGATATGGATACTTTATATTTAGCCATCCTTTGGAACATATTACGTACATTTTCTCATGGGGACAACCAAAAGATGAACTTTGTCGGACGGTGTTTTAACAGAAATCGAGTTTTTAAAGTACAACATATGTCAAATTTATATATTTTCTAACAAGCGGGAATTCCCGGGATCCCGGGAAATTCTGAAAAAAATCCCGCTGTCCCGGGAAATGAAAAAGTCCGGGAAAAGAAAAACCCTATTAAAATCTGCTTTTGTCAAACGAAATATGCTAAATCTAGCGGAAAATATGCTAAAATGGCAACACTGGATTTCTATGAAATTTTGATAAGTTAAGGGGTTAAAACTGAAATTGTTTGAAACTATTTTGTTTAAAAACATTTTAATATATTTATTACACCATTTAATAGATCTTTAAAATGGCTTTTATTTGATACAAAATTTGTAGGTATTTACCTTAGAAGTAACATGAAAAAAATTCGAAAAACGGGAACATTTATGACCCCACTTTTTAACCCTCTAACATGAGATTGACCCACTTAAAAGAAGTACATGCTTAGTTTTTCTGTCTCCCTATCACATATCCAAATTTCATCCAAATCTTAGTGAACCACATACACGGGCCTTCCTTGAAGTGCAATTTTTTAGCTAAATTTTACTTAAAATCCCAGCAAAAATATTAAGGACTACTTCAAAAAGAATGACTATTTTAACTACATCCAACAAAATCATGTGCAAAAATAAAATAAAACAAATACAACAACACATAGCGACATGACGCACAAACATAGTTTTCTACTTAAAAATTGTTAAATTTACAGCAGTATCGGTTCTTTCCTATGACACGCACGTGTTAAATTCATTGATGAAAATGCCAAATTTGAATTTCTTTTATTTTTGAGTTGTGTTTTTTCTGGGGGTGGTAGTAGTTCAAAATTTGGCATTTCCATCAATGAATTTAACACTAGAATTTTTGACTAGTGTTAACCGCATCATTCATTCATCCGATGCGGTTATCGGTAAGGGTAACGCTATTTAAGATTATTTCGGTAACGGTATTTTAAGGGTAGCGCTATTTCATTTATTTCGTTATCGGTATTTTAAGGATAACGGTTTTTTAGTTATTTCGGTGACGGTATTTTAAGGATAACGGTATTTTAATTATTTCGGTAACGGTATTTTAAGGTTAGCGATATTTCAGTTATTTCGGTAACGGTATTTTAAGGATAACGGTAACAAAAAACAAACGAGATTAAAAACAAAACCAATTTACCAACTTAAAGTACGAAAAATACTCAATACCCACGTGCAATTACCAAAAGCAGAAAATTAAAAATAACGGTAACGGTATTTTAGGGGTAACGGTATTTCATTTATTTCGGTAACCGTATTTTAAGGATATCGATATTTCATTTATTTCGGTATCGGTATTTTAAGAATAACGGTATTTCAGTTATTTCGGTAACGGTATTTTAAGAATAACGGTATTTCGATTTTTTTCGGTAACCGTATTTTAGGGGTAACGGTAGTCAGTTGAAAGGGTTTTGAATCGATAACGGTATTTTAGCGGTATTGCCTGCCAACCCAGGAAAAAATTATTATTACAACTGATCATATTATAATCACTCATTACGATTTTATCGCCACTTAGGATCATATTATGATCCTTACGTATTTCTATCATAACATGATACTCTTAAACTATTTTTGTCTGCGTGTAGAGCTCACTAAAAATATATAGATGGAATTCAAAGTTCGGACTACGAGAGCAGATTTTTAAAATTATTTTATTTTTCAATATAATCTCCTGAAACTTCAATACACTTAGTCCAATGTTTTTCTAGCAATTGTATCCCTTGATTAAAATAATTTTCCTGAAGCTCCTCAAAATAATCGTTAACAGCTGCCATCTTCATTCGAGGTAAAACGTTTGCCAGCAAGGAATTTTTTTAGATTTGGGAACAGGTAGAAGTCAGAGGAAGCTAAATCAGAGAAATGTTGAGAAATGAGAAATTTTCATTCAAATGCGTTTTTGGTCAACTGTTAACAAATGCGGCACCCATCTTGCAGAAAGCTTTTTCATCTGTAATTCTTGATGCAAAATAAAATGTACTCGATCATTTGAGATGCCTGTGGCATTACATATTTCACGCACTTTCACTCGTCGATTCTCTAATACAATATCATGGACTTTAGCTATGATTTCTGGCGTTTTGGACGTCCACTTCGTGGTTCATCTTCAATGCTTGTACACCTAGAAAACAGATTCAGTTCTGATAACCGCATTTGTAGCCAATCGCATGGTTCGGTTGTGGTAGTCGAATTTTTCAGTTGTGACAACAGAAAACCAATTGAGACAGGACTAATTTCACTATGGCAATAGAATTTCAGTTGTATCAAGAATAATTCGGTAGCCACAACCGAAAAATTCATTTTATGCAACTGAACCATTCGATTGGCAACAATTGGGGTTGTCAGCACCGAATCTGTTTTCTGGGTGTATGACCTAAATCAGTACATCGCAGTAGAGATGAGCGATATTTTCATACCGGTGATTTAATCACAGTTATTGATAAATCACTGGTAACGGCAGTGATCAAATATTTCAAGTCGCAGTTACTCGGAATGTCGTTCTTTTAATATTTTTGTACTATTCTTTCTTGCAAACTTCATTGTGCACAGTAATACCATACATGGGAATTTTTCATTACCATTGAATTTTCATTACCATTAGTTCATACTAATGACAATGAAAAAAAATTTCATTACCATTTAATGGTAATGAAATATTTTTCATTAGAAAAATCATTACTAATGGTAATGAAATTACACTAATGTATAAAAAAAATAATTACAATTGATTAAAAACCATTTGTTTACAAAAAAATTCAGACAAATGAAAACGAACAACTGGTTTGGCCAGGGAAGTTATAAAACATAATTTATTAAGGAGGATCCATTTAATTCCGTTAAACTTTACCTGGGTACAAATAACAATGGAATGGAAAGTAATATTTAATTTCAAATGAGCATGAGCCTGAAGGAGCATATTCCATCTTCGATTTCAACGAGTTTTACTCCATTTTTACGTTTTTCTGTCAATGGCAATTATTTTTTTTAATTTATTCATTATCAATGGTAATGAAATTTAAAATCATTGTCATTAATCAATGAAATTAAATTTTAGAATCATTACCATTAATTAAAAAAATGGCAATGAAAATAATTTCATTACAATTGATATCAATGTAATGGTCATGAAATCATCAATTAATTAGTCCACCTAATTAATTAGTCCCATATATGAGTAATACATGTTTTTTTTTCAATAACAGTGACTTGCTTTCACACTCTTCTGAATAAAATGTCTCCTTCTATCATGTCTTTGTTACCGGTCGCAACTATTCTTCTTTTAAGGCCCAGTTTTAAGGAAGTGGATTATCTTTAAAATTAGTTTAAAGCAGTTTGTAGATGGAATACTGCTTTTAAAATGTGGTTTATTTTGTTTTATTTCAATAAAGAAATAAATTATACTCAAGAAAAAGTTTTTCCGGCAAATTTTGTTAATAAACTTCGAAATGGCTGACAAAATTCGTTTTCGGTTTAACTAAACCAAGTTTAACTGACATCTTAAAAACTCGCCATAAATATTGTTTCGTTTATTTATCAAAAAATCACATTCTTTTCTATAGAAAAACCGTGATTACGATCACAGTTTAAAAGTACAACGATTTGCAAATCACATTCACTGATAACAATGTTACTGAAAAATCGCCGGATCGCCCATCTCTATTACAAACCCGTGATCACGGTCACTGTTTAAAAGAACGGTGATTTGAAAATCACGATCACTAGTAGCAGCGTTATTCAAAAATCACCGGATCGCTCATCTCTACATCGCAGCACAGTGTACTGCTATCGTATACTAAGTACTAAATTAGCATTAGTCGTAAATTTGGCAATTTTCTATGTGTTAAACCTCAAAAATCATGCTATTTTATAACGATGGCATGTTAAAACTTATACTGTGAATACCCTCATTGTATTTAAATGCAAACTGTAACGGATACACGACTTTGAATTATATAAAAAATAAAAAAATGGTCAGAAATTTAAAAAATAAGTATGAACTAAAAAAAAGACCTTTTTCTATTCTCTCGAGTTATACCGATAGAATTACCTGTATGATATCAATGATTTTTTGCATAAAACTAATGGAGTTTTACTGGAACTCGTCCATTGAAACTTTTCATTGAATTAATGGAATTTTTCATAATATCTTGTAAAACATTTAATTTTATTTATTAAAAGTTCATACACTCAATGAAAAAGATTCATAAAATATATGAAGGTTTTTCATCAAATTTAAGAAATGCTTCCTTTACTATGTGAAGAAAGCTTCATTAGTTTACTGAAAAATTTCATTGAAACTCGTCTAACAAAATTCTCTCCGTTTACTCGATTAATGGACCAAAATTACTCGAGTTATTCGTTACTCGAAATTGGCCATTAAAATTACTTGAACAATTTTTGGAAAGAAATTCATCGATTAATAGAGTAACAGTTAACCGATTTAATACCCTAGTATACAACTATTCGTTTGTCAAAAATCATATGCGAAATAAGTAAAAAATAACCAAATCCCAGAATCATATGTTACTACATCACGAGAAAATAGCGAGAAAATATTGTCCATACCTGACATCCAAAAAAGTATCTATTCCCTTTTATCAAATATAAATTTCGTGGAATGCGATTTGAAACGCCTTAAGAAGCAATCAATGATGATATACGTTTCTGAGGGAAAGCAAAAAATTCTTTCATTTCTAGAGTTTTGCAAAATCTTTCGGAATGGCCCTCGAGGTAAGTAGGCATAAATAAGTAACTTACCTCTATACTATTGATGTTTGTCTTTTTCGAACATCCAGCATAACAAGGTGAAAAATAAGTAACCGTAGAATTTTCTGGACAAACAGGAAGAAAAGAAGTAGGAGCGCATATACAATTTCTGGAGCAATAGGGTTGTTCAATTTTACCCATTTGTGTGCCAGCTATTGGACCAACATCACATCTGATAAATATGAAGGCTATGTAAATTGCTAAAAGTTTTATACTCATACCAATATTTATGGCAGCTATTTTCCTAAAAAAATAATATTTAGAAAAGCTTTTATAATAACACTAATAGAAAAAAGTTTGTAAAAATTTTAGTTAAAACTACCAACAATTAGTTAAAAATGACCTTGCAGAAAAAATGTTAGTAACATGGAAACAACAAAAATAAAACTGTTAAATATACAGAATTTTAGTTATATTAGACTTAAATTTGATTTAATAGAAAATAACTTAAACAGCTAAAATAAAAAAAATCCTAAATAATTTGTAGACTATAAAAATCACAAAAAAAAATTTTAATCAATTTTTTTAATGCAAATAAAAATCTAACCTTCTTAAATCAGCAGTTTACTATTTCTTTTAGCAAATATTTCTGTTGAGTTTACCAGGATAGACTGCTATTTTCATTCAACTGAATTTAACTGAAAAATAAAAAAAATTTTAGATACAACAGTTTGTTTTTCGCTGTTTTTAGTCTACTAATATTTATGAAAAATTTCTGCAGATTGTACAGTATAATTTCACATTTTCAATTAACTAAAAATTATCCCAAATATAATTAAAATTCTGTAAATTTAACAGTTTTATTTTTGCTATTCTTATTTTGCTGTATTTTTCAGCAGTTTTTTCTGCAAAGTCATTTTTAACTAATTTTTAGTAGGATTTTCTGCTATTTTTACATATTTATTTCTATTAGTGTGCTAAAATCGGTATAAACATACCTTCCCGTTAGTTTAAGTTTTGATATGAGCAGACCTCCTATAAACATACTTATAGCTGCTGCTGGAGGTTTCAAAAAGAATGAAAGAAGGCGTGCTTTCCATTCTTGTTCTAAGCCATTTTCTTCACTATAGGGTAGCAGGAATCTAGATTGTAAATAACTTTCTTCTTGTAAAGAATAATTTATAGATGCACCTTGTATAAACATAATACTGACAATATTAAACATCAGCAATTTATTACTAAAAATACGTTTAACCGATGGACCAAAAGCTGTATCATCGATATAGGTGGAAAATTGACTACCAAACTGGCGACTACGTGATTCTTCAATAATTCTTTGAGCAGCTTGATGTATTACGGTTTTTGGCAACATTTTGGGAAAAAGACCCAATAAGATACCGCTGACTAAAATGGCCGGTGCTATAATCACCCATCCTAGCCACCAACCAATATTAATAGCTCCAACGCCTATTATTAACAGTGAACCAAATTGTAAACCAAATATTTTTGCACCAAACACCGTTGCAATTACTGCTGCACTATCAATTGATGTTGAATTATCATCGATATAAGTTATGCCAACAGTGTAGAAGGCCAACGATGCTAATCCTAGGGCAAATTGTAATACAAACATCATAATCAATATTAACAGTTTGCTGTTTTCTACAGATAGCATTTTAGCTGATGACATTAGCAAGCTAGAGCTACAAATATTATCATCTACGGTTTGAGCTGTTCCTGTAACATCATCGGAGCTGTAATGTAGTAATTTTTAATTTTGAATATTTTTCATTATTTTTACATGTCTACTCACAAATTCATTATTGATGGTATCATTGACACCACACATGTTATTGCTTGCAATATTATAACGCCACTTAACCAACTTATTGGATGCATTCGATGTGCCCAGTATGCAAAGGCTAAAGCAAAAATTGCTTGAAATATACCACTGCTTACCAAAAGCCATTCTGAAATATACAAAGGAACAAGTTGACTTCAGGGAATCTCACCTATTTTATATACATATGTAGGTAATTAAAATACTTTTAATTTGGTAAATAACACCGTCCGACACAAGCTTTCATTCATGATCAAATCTAGTAAATTCTGAGAGAAAGGCCACAAACAAAATACCCGTCCGTCCCTTTCCGGTTTTCTAAATCAATTTTTATAGCCACGTAAATCGCGAATTAATATTTTATTTAAAATGTTTGTATGGGAGAATGTCCTAATTTTAGGATATTGGAATTTACCTTTGCGCAGCAATAATGTACTCTTATAAATATGAAGTTTGTTACCCATATTCATAGATCTCTTCTTCTTTGACATTCGTTGCACGTGTCTCATAAGAATGTGTTGGACATTAGACTTATACCTATAGAAAAAATATTTGAATGTGTGTGAAAAATGTGTTTGTTAACAAAAGAAAAAGAAGAGTAAGATGCATATATCGTTGGCTTAGTCGGCAAACCTGTCAAGTCCAATTTTTATGCAAATTGAGTTTTTGAAGTAGTATGCTAGTGTAATTCAAAACACATCATTTACAACAAAAAAAATGTCATTATGTTGTTTTTTCTTGTTGTTATGCAGTGGTAAGCAATTCTGTCAAGTCCAAAAAAAAAAACAAAACATCGAAAACAACACACATTTTGTTTCAACAAATTTCTTCAATAGAATTAAATGCGACTTTTGTTTATTTAAAGATTAACTAAATAATTATTTAGTTATTTTAACTTTTTTAACAATTGGAGTCCGAAAAGACTCATAAAAGAGCCCTTAGACCTTCTGAAATCATAGATATATGAGGGTGTTTTTCTTCACCGATGAAGCCTCTTTTGAGCGCACTTATATGACTCATAAAAGACTCCAAATTATGAGCATTGCTGGAAAATTTTGAATTTTCTGAGCCATTTATGAGTCATTTGTGACAAATTTTTGAGTAATTTATGAGCATTGAAAAAATTTTGAATACGCTCATAAATAAGAGTTTATTATGTTTCATTTATGACTCTAAGATTTGAGCACTCTGAAAATGTTCGTCTTTCAGAGTCTTTTATGAGTCATAATTTCTGAGCGCTCAGAAAAATGTTGGCTGGGTAACTATTACTTATAAATTTTTTCAGGAAAAACATTGTTAATTTGTAAATTTTATTAGGCGATTGTCATGAATTCTGTTAACATAAATAAAAATAAAATAAAATAAAAATAAGAAAATCTGCTAAGTCCACAAAGTTGAAAGAAAATCTGATAAGTCCACATTTAATATAGAAAATTATAAAGAGCAAATCTGCTAAGTCCAAAAAGAGCCTATAAGTCTGCAAACTTTTATTTTGGAATTCTATGATTTTTTGTGGTTAAACAAGATGAACTAAAGAAGAAAACTGCGTTTACAGATTTAAAAAAAGTTAACCCAAAAAAATGTTAGACAGTTTTTTGTCTCTCCTGAAAAATTTTAAAAACGGACTTGACAGGTTTGCCGACTACGCCAACGATATATGTAACACAGCTCTACAAAATATGACAATATTTTTAAGTTGCACAACTTTGCAGTGGTTTTAGGATAACTAGAGGGTGCTAATTTCGAATCTGCAACCAGTTTGTTCAAACTGACTCAAGGTTACGCGCAATTCGCGATTTAAATTTTTAAAATTGTTCAGTCGATTTTGTCCATAAAAATTTTTAATTTAGTAACTATAGCTTCGGAAGGAAAACGCTTCACACAGTTTAAGCTTAATTCCGTGGCCTATTTTTAAAACTTAAATGTGTATCAATAGCTCAATAACTTTTCTAAATATAGTCGCTGAAAGTCAAAATTTAAAAATTTTTTAAGGTTTTTTTAAAAAAAAAATTTTAAATATAAGACGAAGTCCGATTTTAAATATCAAATCCAATTTGGAAAGAAAAAGGTCCAAGATTTATACATATGTCATATTGCTTTAACAAATTATGTGCAGTTTTAGAGCCTTTTGTAATTAAAATTAGACTTAAAATGAACAAAAAAATATTTTACCATACCAAAAATCTACTGCACTATTACAGAATTTTTTTTTTCCAAAAACATGTAAAGCTTTAAATTAAGGGTTTTATTGACAAAATCGACTGAAAAATTGAAAAAACTTAAATCGCACCCCCCAATTATACTAAAACCACCGCAATAACATTCACCTTTTTTTGTCCATATTGTCCATGTTTTTTTTTTGCGAAACCAATGGCCTTGCAACTCTCTCAATATTTTTTATGGGAACGAACTCCGACAGGAACGAACTCCGACTGGTTAATCAGGGATGGGAAAGGCTCACTCAATCGGGATCTTATACCAAAAAATTTTAGATCGCTCTTACATATGTAAAAATGTAAGTAACTAAAAACAAACCTTCCTCTTTGGCTCGTTAAAAAAAAATTAAAATTAAATACAGTACACGCTCGCAAATTAGAACCGCTTCGTTTTTGAGGCAATTCTAATTTCTGAATTATTCTAATTTCTGGACGTTTTTTTCCGTTTCGTTTCAAATGATAAAGTGTTTTTTTACGTTTATTTAACATTTTAAATAATACACTTTCACTATTTAATAGAGGCTGCCAAATAATATGTACACGCGTATCAAATTTCACAAATAAACTAGCCAAAAATGTACATAAATGCGACAAAAAAAAAACAAATAGAGAAAAACATATATAATTTGGTGATTCCCCTTTTTAGTTTTACTTTATTCAAACAGGATAAAAATAAATTGGGGATTTCCTGTGTATTCAAATAACCAAAAAAAAAAAACGCTCAGAAATTAGAATTTTAAATTCGAATTTCAGAGCATTTAATGTATTGCACACATTGATTCTAATTTCTGGACGTTCGAATTACTGAAAGCTCTAATTTGCGAGCGTCTACTGTATTTAGATATTAGCAAATATAGGGTTTTCCAATAGGTACTTGATCATCTAACTGTTACTTTCCTCTTTTCAGTAACCTCAACATTTTCATCATGGTAAAGTACACGAACGAACAACGTATGCTAAATGTACCTACTACCGAAATTCGGAGTCGGTGACCGCAACTTTAAGAGCGTTAACTCCAATTTTCGGTCGTTATTCTCGCCCTAATAGACAAGCAATAACAAGTTTAGTGCAAAAATTTGAGTCTACATATTCACTGTGTGATGGTGCCGTGCAAATATGTTTACTAAAGTATATATTTTTGCTGACAATTAGTATAAAAATAGTGAAAGAAAATTTAAAACCGTTTGTAAATTGTTCTACTAACATTTTTTTCTGAGTGTAGAAATCCAAAATTTTCACGTTTTTTATAGAATTATACCCCACACTTTATCGCACTGTGGTTTAGGGTTGCATATAGTCGGCATGCCGCAATTTATTATTTTATTTGTTGTTAATAGTTTAATGGTCTAATTCATAAACTTTTGCAACAGTCTTATTGCAGGATTTTAAGCTAATTTGTGAAAAACAGTATTCATATTTGCTTAATAATGAAGAAAATCATAAAGGTTTATAGTTGGTACTCACTAACTTTAAACCTTTTATAAGGTTTGGAGTGAGGAAGCTACCATTTAATTGTTAATTATTTCATTTTCGGGCATGAAATGATTTATTAAAGTCATCCCATCCCTAGAATGTGTGGCTTCCAACAACTTGCATCCATCAAACTGAAAAAAACTACAACAATTGCGTAGCCAATGACCATTTTCGAAAAAATTTCCAAAAAAATGTAAAAATTAAATTAAAAAGAAAAACAAAACAATAGTGATGTACAGACTGTCAAAACATTATTCGAAATTCGATTACTTTTGTATGCTTAAAATAATATGTTCTAAAAAATTACTTTTTTACACACATTTCCATTGATTTGCTTTATAAATAAGGAAAAATATTTTTAATGGCTTTTAAATTTATCTTAGCACATCATTAGTTCTATAATTTAAGGCAATACATTTTCACTTCCGATTATCGAGTCAATCGTTTACTAAATTTGTAAATCACTTACGACTTATTTGGGAGAAGAGAGAAAATAAACAATAGTGTTGCCAGTATCAAATCGAAAAATTAATTTATAGTTAAAATACGATTATGAATCAAGATTTCTAATAACTCTTTATTAAGCGAAATATCTACTTTAACTATAGCAGGCTTCAAATACCAAATAAATTTTTTTTATGAATTAGCACATAAACTTTCAAATATACATATACAACATTATTCATACTTTAACTAATGACTATGACTATTTTTAAATAAAACAGATATCGATAAGAAACAAATAAGTGGGATACTTAATCGTATTGATAGCATGGACATATAAATGGTAATATAATATTGATAATAATTGTGATATCACAATTTACACAATAATTTAACAACAGTAACAACAACAAGAAAACTCACCTACAAGAAATGGATTCCAACCATTTTCAAAAGCAGCTTGTTTCGCTGATATGCGAAAATATGTTTCACAAATACCCTGTAATAAACCAGCACAAGCTAAAACTATAACAAAAGTTCGTAGGCGAGCATATTTTAAACATGAAGGACCACGACACCAGCCCAAAGCACGTATGCCACAATCAACACTATCTAAAAATTAAGGAATTATTTAATTCATAAATCACTTTTGGTGTTGTTTCTTTAGAAATTTATTAACAAACCGTTGGGTATATTTGTATTTGATGAAAGTGTTGGCAAATCAGAACTACGATCACCAACTACCATGTTTGTTACTTTCTGTTATTTATTTCAGGGAATTCACTTTAGCAATTTTTTATTTATTTTATTAATTTTGTATTATTTATTCCATAAAATGAAAAAGTTCTTTGTATATTAATGAATTCATGAATTTTCGTTTCGTTTTTTTATATTTTCGTTTCGAATTAAGGCCAATGACTAATTTGAGGTAAGCACAATATTTTGATATCTTACCACTTTTTTAACTCTACTATGCGATCGTAGTGCTTTTGCTTTAAATATTTCAAAGATAAAAACTCGGTTTATCAATATTGATAACAGGTGTACTGTTTATAGTTAATGATAAGACTTTTTCAAAAAAAACATGTTTTTGTAAACATTTAAGTAATCTTTAGCAACATGTTTCTTTTACTGATATTTTAAGCTTTTTATAACCAGTGTTGCAAATTCTTGAAGGCAGGAAAGCACCGTGAGTGAGCATTGTGAAAACGGGTAAAAAGGGTAAAAATTTACCAATAATGGGGTAAAAAAGCACGATATTAATTTTTTGAAAAATTTAAGTCAAGAATTTAAAAACACATTTTAGCTTTGTAAAATTGTGTAAAAAGGGTTCAAAAAATAACCAAATAGGGGTAAAAATGCACCAAATTAATATTTCAAAATTTTCAAGTTTAAATATAACGAAGTTGCTATTTGAAATTGTACTACAAACATTGTGACAAAATGTATTTTTTGTATAGTTCGTATAATTTTTTCAACTTTGACAGAAAATTGAATAAAAATTGAAAAAAAAACAAGAACAAATACCAAAATATAAACTGTACAAAAAGCACTAAAAGCACTGCCAGAAATCTGAAAAACAACTGTAAATACCGCTTTTTTTAAAAGGGTATTTGTAAAAAATTACCTGGTATGGGAAGGAATAAAGCACCAAAAAATACCCGAAAAGCACTGAAATGGCAACATTGTTTATAACGTATTCGCTTAAAAGCTTGATACTTCGTTGCCCGTAGTTTTAAATACCTGAATTTATTTTTAAGAAAATTAAATTTTATTTTCTAACATCGTTATTCACAAAAAACTTTTTGTCTTATTAGAGGCTAATTGAACGATTTTTGTTGTTGTTTTGCATGTCGATTAGTTTTATTAAACTTTAATAAAATTCAAAACATTTTTCTGAATACAAGCCTAAGAATTTTCCTCTTTAAAAAATGTTTTTCACATTTCTGTAGTGGATGTCTCAATTTCACATCCAGCAAAAAATTTTGTTGTCCCAACCGAATTATGTAGATTCCAAACGAGTTTACAAGGTTGCCGCAACCCTATTAATGGAGTTGTCACAACTGAATTTTGAGGTTGTTACAACCGAATTCGGTTGTGGCAGCCGAATTTTAGAGGTTATGACAACCGAATTCGGTTGTGGCAACCGAGTTGTGGGGTTGTGACAATCGAATTCGGTTGTGGCAACCGAATTGTGGGGTTGTGACAACCGATTTTATTAGAACGATGTTGCCTCATCGATGTTTTCTATTAATTTAGTTAAAATCCTATAAATTTTTTTTCCAATAAAATACGCACTCTTTATTTTTTATACATATATTATTATAACATTTTATACAATACAATTTGCATTAGGACTAAAGGGCGGATTATGGGACTGTAAACGTAAATGTGATGTAACTGTACCGTGCCGTAGCTAAAAAGTACACTTATAGAAAACCGTAAACGACATTACTATTTAGCATCTATTTCGTATGTTTTTTTTATGTTATTCTAAATTTTTCCGTTTATTTGTTAATTTTTATTCTTTATTTGTTGTTTGAATCAATTTTCTTTATTCATTTCATATTTTTTCCGACTAAAATCATTCAGCTGTTTAGATGCCGGATAGAAAATTCTGATTTCAACAGAATGATCCGGCAAGTTCGTTTACATTTACGTGTTAGTAACCATTCGTATACATTTCTTCTTGTGGTATCGAAACAGCTGATTCGTTACAGATACGTTTACGGTTGGGTAACTCAGCCTTAAGAGTTAACTAGGAAATTTGCATACATGAATATAAACAGAAATTATAAATTATTAAAAGACAAATACCCGTTCTTTAAGCTCGAGTGCTTCTGTAAATATTGTATTTTTAAAGAAGTAGTGGAATATATAAGTATAAGAGTATTAAAAATCCGACTTTCTTTCTTTGAAAGGAGTATTTAGTAAAAAAAGTGAGATTTCTTCGAAGAACATAGGCGTACCTAGACCATTTTCTGGGGTGGGCAAGGGCCCCATTTATGTTTGGCTATTTATTTGCCCATTCTCAGACCCTTAATCTTAAAAAAACACTTTCGATTTTTTCATACAAAAAAAGACTTAAAAATAACTCCCTCCCTTTTGATAAAATTTTAAAATTTTTAAATGTTTTTTATAAAAAACTCTGAAAAATGCATCCTTTTTTCTGAAGAAAACCTCGTGCAGGGAATGCTATATGCTCAGAATAGTATAAAATATTGATATTTGATGGAGAAAAGAAATCTAAGATCAACCTATCTCATATTTTCTTCCAACTCTGACGAACCTATTCTTACCCCATATTTTGACCACTTAAATTTCCGAGGTGATCAAAAACTGACATTTTCTTCGTAGAATTTTTGCTTCTACAATATATTGAAATTTCCTCAAAATAGTACATTCATAGAAATAAATCTGTAAAAATAGCAGAAAAAGTAACTAAAAATTAGTTAAAAATGATGCTGCACAAGAAACTGTTAAATTAGCAGATTTTTTTTTGCTAAATACAAGTAAAATAAGAACAGCAAAAATAAACCTGTTAAACTTACAGTTTTACAATTTTTTTAGTAAATATTTCTGCTAATTTTACATTATAGACTGCTATTTGCATTCAACTAAATTTAGCTTATAAATAACCAAAAATTATAGATATAACAGTTTATTTTTGCTATTTTTAGTCTATTAATATTTAGCAAAAATCTTCTGTAAATTTCACAATACAATTTGTCATTTTAAATTAACTAAAATTTAACTTAAATATAACTAAAATTCTGCAAATTTAACAGCTTTATTTTTGCTGTTCTTATTTTACTAGTATTTAGCAAAAAAAAACAGTTCTTTCTGAAGTTCTTATTTGTAACTAATTTTTAGTTGCTTTTTCAGCTATTTTTAAAGATTTATTTCTATGAGTGCAATACTAACTAATTATTCGTTTAAAAAACTATTAAATCCAAGAAATTTTTCTCTTATAGCCAGAACTAAGATCGAATTTTTAAACAACTTTCTTATTTAAGAAATATTCAAGATAAAAATCGATATTAGTTCTGGCTGTAAAACTGACCCTTAGATTCCAACAAATTATCTTCCTAGGAAACTAAAAGACATTTTCCCAATCAAAAACACAGTATTAACTCATATAAAAAAAAAAATAATCATAGAACAAGAATAAGACAGATTTTTTTAAAATTCTGGGGTGGGCAAAAAGCAGTCTAGGGTGGGCTTTGCTGGAATCTCCATATAAACTCTGAACATTACGAGATTCGAATATTTAGCACTTATAACCAGGTCATTTACTGATGCAAATTTAAGACATACACTATAAGAATTTAACAACAACGAAAATAATATATGGACCACAATTTTACAAAATATTGTTCAATTAATATTTACCTTAATAACTGTTAGCTCAATTAAGT
Organism: Leucophora obtusa; assembly: GCA_949987735.1. Lineage (NCBI taxonomy): Eukaryota > Metazoa > Arthropoda > Insecta > Diptera > Anthomyiidae > Leucophora > Leucophora obtusa. The sequence goes on from OX465298.1 coordinate 138,218,594, forward strand.
ACAAGAAAATGGATATGATGGTATAATACTTGCTGTTCATCGTATTATTGACATGGAGCTATGAATTACTATAGGAATTCCTTTTCGAGGAACATATTTGTTGATCTTACGCGTTTATTCTGGTTAACACATACAGTCTCAAATACTCATTACTTGCTAATCGCAAAATTGGAATCTGTTGAAGAAAAAAAATCTTAAATGACTCAATGTAAGCTTTACACAGAAAGAATTTACAAAATTCTAATTAAATTTTTAAACACCTTTCTTTTACCAAATTTGTAAATACAAAAAAAAAACTTTTTAAAAAGGCACCAACAAAAAAATTTGTAAACCCAAAAAAAAAATTCTTTTCTTTTTGTAACTTTGAATTTTTATTTTTAAACAATTTTTATATGAAAGATAACAGTTTACAAACGAGTTACAAATATTTGAAACAAAAAAATAAATAAAAATTCAATTTAAAAGAAAATGTGATTGCTTCTACAAATTCCCATTGCTGGTGCCTACTGTTTTTTCTGTGTAGGATGATATAAAAATCTGTTAAACCACGAACCGACGCTACACAAATGTTGAGTGTAATAGAACACTTTTTAACATTTGTGGATATAATCAAAATCGGCATGGAGGTACAGTTTCAAAATCCTTGCTTTGTTGGCCGTCATACATACATATATGAATGTTATTATCCAAATGTGTACCTTATAGTGATGATTAATATCAAAGCCATTAATTATAGAAACCTAAAACAGCCTTTAAATCACTTCAAAAAAATCTGCAAAAAGATTGCTTACAATTATATTTATCACGGGCAATGATTATAAAATTGCAATACTCACGTCTTATTTCGAAATTATGTGTATTCTGGGATGTTTCTTCTTTATCCTAATGAATTTCGTTATTTATTTTTTCAGTTTTATTCCAGAAATCTCATTTCGGTGGCAACAACCTCAATTCTGTTGGGACAACCTAGTTCCAACGAAATTTGTATGAGGGTGCAAGATTTAGATTTTAGCTTAAACGATTTTAAATCTCGTTAAAGGAGCCACTTCTCCCCTTTAATAAAAAAAATCACAAATTTATATTTTAAGTGAGTGACAAAATAAAACTTTCCTTCTTTTTGCTCTAACCGTAAAAATTTTCAACAATCTCATTTTAGAAGGACTCTACTCCGAAGGAGATACCTACATGCCAAATTTAAAATTCCTACCTCTAGCGCTTGGATGCGGGTGATTAATGGGTTCTTTTTATATCCTACACCACTACGTGGACCGGTAAAAATAAGTTTGTGCTGATGTTTGTAATACTAAAAAACATTGAAGCTAGACTCACGGCTCCATAAGTATATGCGTTCCGTAACGTTTCTGTAACGTGCAGTTCCAGATGGCTGTTTTGTGTAGTTAGTCTCTTCCGTAGCAACGTATCAGCTATTCAATATTAGGTCTGTTCGACGTCGTTACCGAGGGTACCCGCGGGAACCCAATTTACCCGAAACAACAACAATTTAAACACAATTTTTACCACGGGTACCCAATTTGTCGGTAAAATTGGGTATCCGTGGTAACGTACGTGGAACAGAGCTATTGTTCCTTTACTTGTTTTTAAACGGACATCTGCGCCGACCAGATTAATCGGCTGCGGTGGCTGAAGGAAAATTTTTCAGCAGCGGCTTAAACCTGATCGGCTAACTAACTTTTATTCGACACATGCAAAACATCAGCTTAACGGTAAAAAAAGAGAATTTAAAAACGAATTATAAAAAATTATTATTTTAAGATCTTTTTTTGTAAAAAAATTTTTTCGACGGCAGCGGTTATCAAAATTGAACGGCGGCTCCGCCCAGCAGGTTTAAGTCATTCGGCGCAGATCTCTGAATCTTAGCTGTCACTTAACGTAGTACAAAAATTCTGTTTTTAACAGGTTCATCCGGAACGGAACGTTACTTTACAGAAAACTAACGACTCAAACGGTTTTTCATACAACAAAAATAAATCAGTTGATTCGTCATGGAACGTTATGTACAAATAATTCTACCTTCACCTTTTAGTATACCGATTGACATGGAGTCACTTTTGATTCTATTTAGCGATATCCGTCTGTCCGTCCCATTGTATCAAGACTTTTTGATGATATTTGATAGATTGACTTATATGGGCCCAAGGACGAATCCTATTGATATTTGTTAAGATCGATTTATGTTTAGACCTAGAGCCCATTAAGTGTGAGGCTGAGTGAGTTAAGTGACAGACTATAACTACAGCAATCTAAAGCCCAAACCAGATAAACGCAGTGTCGACAGTATTTTACCACAGTGCGACGTTTTGTCGATAAAGCAGGTTTTATTTTCTTTATTTGTCACTGCCGAGAAATCAGAAAATTTTCTAAATAAACAAGAGCTGCCTTCAAAAAAAGTGCAATCGAAAATTTTAAAAGTATTAAATAGTTTTCGCGAAATTCAAGAACAAAGTTTGACAGCACTGCCACTGTTCACTGGCACTTTCATTATATGGTTTCGGCTTGAGTTCGAATCCTGCCAACGGTGTTTTTTTTTATATACAGTAGACGCTCGCAAATTATAACCGCTTTGTTTTTGAGGCAATTCTAATTTCTGAATTATTCTAATTTCTGGACGTTTTTTTTCGTTTCGTTTCCAATGATAAAGTGTTTTTTTTACGTTTATTTAACATTTTAAATGATACACTTTCACTATTTAATAGAGACTGCCAAATAATATGTACACGCGTATCAAATTTCACAAATAAACTAGCCAAAAATGTACATAAATGCGAAAAAAAAATAGGGAAAACATATATAATTTGGTGATTCCCCTTTTTAGTTTTACTTTATTCAAACAGAATAAAAATAAATTGGGGATTTCCTGTGTATTCAAATAACCAAAAAAAAAAAACGCTCAGAAATTAGAATTTTAAATTCGAATTTCAGAGCGTTTAATGTATTGCAAACATTGATTCTAATTTCTGGACGTTCGAATTACTGAAAGCTCTAATTTGCGAGCGTCTACTGTATTGAAAGAATTTAAAGGTTAAGTGCTAACGTTAGCACGCTGTAAAATAGCATGATCTTTTAAGTTAAGCCCATAGAAAGTTGTCAAATTTACGATAAATGCTAATTTACTACTTAAAATAGCATGAATTGTGAATTTCGGATCTATCAGGATCTTAATTTGATATTATAGTATATTTTGGATGCCCCATTCTTGAGATATATTTGGACCTAATTTAATCTTGTAATATATTTGAGGGATCTTATTGGATATTACTGGGTATCCCACTTTTGAGATGAACTTGGATAAGATTAAATGTCGATTTATATCAAATGAGATATGACTACATATGATAGATCTAATGTTTTTTTAATTCGGTAGTTTAAAATAAAATGAGCTTAAAAGTTTTGAAATTATTAAGCTTAAAATTAGCAACAACTTTCCATATAATAGTGTCCAAATCCCAAGGGAATAATTTCGCACTTCGCTTAATATAGCACCAAATCCCTAAAAAAGAGTTTCATTTTATACCAAAAATTTATTAAAAAATTTAATTTTTCAAAATTTGTTTAAGAGAAAAAATATTCAAAATGCATTGAAAATATTTTTAAATGTTTGGAATGGTTTACTTGAGAAAATAAGACACTTCAAACTTCACTACTTTTAGCCTTTTTTTATACCTTGCACCACTTTATGGAACGCATTAATACTATAAAATGCGAAGAATGTTGTTGTTGAGCTGACCAGAAAATGCATTCCATTAGGCTAGTGTCTAATAACTTTTTCTGTATATTCTCCATAATTACAGATAAAAAATATAACTTTTCTAATAATTTAGAAAAATTTGCCATAATATTGAACGGAATGAATTTATACAGATCAACAATAAACTTTAAAAATAACATTTTTTATTAACCCAGAAAACAGGCTCAATTATGGTCACTGAACCCAATAAGCAATTTTGCTGGAATTCAAGTTGAAATCAAGTGTAATTCCAGTCGCATTTTCCATTTTCAAGCCTTGAATTATACTTGAATTACATTGTTATTCAATAGCATATTCCAGCAAAAGGGATGCTTGAATTCAAGTCGAATATAACAGTGTTAATTTACTTGAATTCATGCCTTGAATTGAAGTGTAATTCAAGCTTCAAACATAGTGAAAAAATACTTGAATTCAAAGCTTACAGTAAAGCACAATTCAATTCGGAAGTACTAAATACCGCTCATAATATAATTAATCTGCCAAAATGTTTCCATGCTAAAAATTATGTTTATTGATTTGCAAAATAATAACATTTAAATCCAGAATATAAACATGCATTTAAAATATTATCACTAAAAGACTGGAACCGTCGGAAGATGTAACAGATCAGGATTAAAATTTCTAAAAATGGTCATATGTATATGATAAAAACTGGCATTCATATTGTTTGTGTTCCAGCACGTGTATATTAAAAAACGGTCAGGTATTTTGTTTGAAGATGACGATGGTAGGTAGATTTGCCCGTAAATAAACTAAGTTGATTCTCCCAGAATTATGTATGTCCATTTTCAGATACTGTTTTTGAAGTCTACGCTGTTCTACAAATGTTCAAAATGACAATTTTTCCAAATATCAAACATGTTAGAACTTGAATTTGACTTGAGAAATGGGCACAATTTCAAGTCTAATTCCAGCAATATTTAAAGCAATTGAATTTTTTAATTTTGTGTGCATATTGGGTATTTTTAGAATAATTCTATTCAAATTGATTATTTTGTTTTCAAAGAAAACAAAACTTGTTTGTGCGAACTTTAGTGAGAGAGGATATTACACTAACTTTATAAGTTAGTAAAAAAAAACGTAAAATGTATGTATGTATTGGATGGCATTGCTGGCCTACTTACACATCGTATTAGTTTTTTATAATTTTGTTTTAGAGTTTTTGTAAAAACTTTAAACTTTGGAGAATACAGAATTCTCACAGGCAGGAAAAAACTTGCCAACTGAATTGCTAAGCCTATTTTGGTTGCTACAACTAATAAATTCAGTTGGTGAAACCATATTGGAATGTGATTCCTAAATATTTTGGATATTGCAACTGAAATTCAATTGTATAAACCGAATTTTGTTGTCATAACCAATATTCAGTTGCATCAACCTATTTTAGTAGATGTAACCGAATTTCAGTTGGAAAATGGCATATTTTTTCTCTGTGTGCATTTATTTGTTTTATAAATGGGGATCAGTAGAAACTCTGATGTTTTGCACATAAGTAATCAAACTGTTTGATCACTTCTGAAAGTATTCATATAGAGACAATATGACAATAAAAATATAAACAATAATACAATTTAATGGAAAATCACTGATGAAGCCTGTCCATAAAAAAGGCAGAAACTGGATCTAGTCTGATTTGCAAATTTAATGTGTTTATAACTTTTGAAGAAAATGTTTATTCTTCTTCTTAACCTCAAACCTACTAAAGTAATACTGTCTGTACTGGCTTTATTTTTTCTCCAGGCAAAATTGGGATGAAAACATTAAAGAGCTGAAAGAAAAAAATACAATAGTGGTATTCATCTTAATGGCATTTATGTCCTCGTAAACCGTGTATTTTTGTAATCGCGTATATTTGTAACTTTACCTGTTTATTTGAATGAACGCACCTTTTAAAACTTTTCACATTTCAATTTTGCATTTAGCCACTTATTTGATCTTTTCATAAATTAAATACAGAATTTTTTAAATTTGTAGCATTTAAAAACAAATAAAACAGAAAATAAAAAACAACAAACAAAACAATACAAAATAATTTTATTTTTGACAATATTCAAATCTGTGTATATTTAGTTAGAATATTGTTCTACCTCAAGTCCAAATTCTAATATGATATTAGCTGTATTTTCGCTCATACCTATCAATGTTAAGTGTTTAAAGCAAATCTACGTTTAACCGCTTTAAGTAGAAAAAAATTATATACAGCTAATGTTTGTAGTAGTTGCGGTATAATCGAACATATGCCACCTAAACATTTTAAGAAGTAACGAAGTTATGAAGAAGTTATGTTATATACGAAAATCTATAAACGTTCAATTTTCAACGATGATAATTATGCATGTTGCAAGTTAACGTGCATACGAAAAGTATGTTGGTTTTCATCTCAAACACATTTACGTGTACTTTGAGTTTTTTCTGAGTTAACGGATATAGTTAAGTCGAAAACACAGGTATGGTCACAAAACAATTGTTTCATCAGTTGTCCGCAATAAGAAAATTATTGGAATACACAAACCGATACATTACATAAGGTACAAAAATTCAACGGGACGAGAGTTTTGTACTTTTGTATATGAACTGTCTGATTTGGTAAAACCAGTCACTAAAAAAGATATTTTGGAAAAACTCCATTTTTCATACTTCTTTGTATGGCGAAATTTAAAAATATTTTTACATAACCGGAATGTACCCAGTCAGAAATCGCCAGTGGTACAAAAAATCAAGCACTGGCATACCACTGGGTAACCATGGTATTAAAAATAAATGACTGGCAGAACACTCATTTGGGACGCTTTGCCAGCGTTTGCGAAAAGCGTTTTACCAGTATTTTTTTTACAAAAATTTCGGTGGTTTATAAAAAAAAACCACTGGCAAAGAATTGGCTTAGAGTGATATGCCAAGGTTTGCAACCAGTGGTTATCCAGTGCTACCTAGCCAATGCTACCAGGCGTACAAAAATCAATTCACTGGAAAACCAATGATTTTATAAAAATGCTGACGCTTCGTTAAAAGATGTTTGTAGTCGGAAGGTTCCGAGTTCAAATCCGGTTGCAAGCAAAAAAAATTTTTTGGGATTTTTTTTAATTTAAAATTATTTTTGTTTTATAAAATCAATTTTTTTGTTTGTGGGAAAGCTACTTCAAGACCAATTTTTTTTTGCCCTCCAAAAACTGGCATACTAGTTACTAGAAATTGTTTGCCAGTACTAGCATTTTGGCACAGCCAGTAGTTGTCCAGCTATTATCACTCATTTATGTGTTTAGCCATTAAATATTATATGTCTCGTTAGCTCAGTGGGTAGAGCAATCGTCTGCCAATCTGACGGCCTGGGTTCAAATCACGGCAGGGTCAAAAAAATACATATGAACTTTTTTTTAATTTTATTTTGGAAAATATATTTCCAGACCACCTATTTATTGGTTTTGCCAACGTTTAAAAATTTTGTTCCTCCAGTGCTTTTCCGGCGCTTTTTGAACAGCCGGTCCTTTTGTCTAATGATGTTATCATTTTGGGAATGGGAAAGCACTTTTTGCCAATACTTGTACCACCTGTTAAAGTGCTTTGCCACCGCTTTCCCGTTTGTATTTTTCTGACTGGGTACTCTCAAAAAGATGATACCCATATTGCTTATATTAAATAGTCAGAAGTGTCCAAATCTTTAAAAGTAGGCCGAATATCGAAAGATCCCTTCACTTAAATATGATAAGGAGTAATATATGTAAATTATACCCTTAAACCTTTATACATCCCCATACAAAACCACCCAAAATTTTGATGTTTTGTGTTAGGCATAAACAAATACGCATGCTTAAGTATGTTTTATACGCTGAAATACCTTTCGTTTGACCCCAAATTTTCCTATAGTTACTTAGGAAGAAATAAGAAATAAAACGAAAACACCAAAAATTGGGCCTTTTTTGATCCCATTTTTTAACCCTTAAATATGAGTTTGGGCAGCTAAAAAAAAAAAATATGTGTCCTTTAAGTTGTTCTCCTTTATAACATATCCGAAGTATGGAAAATGCTTTAAAAAATTGACAGTTTTTTTAATACTATACCAGGAAGCCGGTTGGAAATTATGTGGATCTATAAAAACATTTGTCATCTTTAATATTTGTCATTGATAAATTTAAGAGATTTCTTATAATTTCGTACTCTTAATAAAAACACTCTTGGAAAACTACTCAGAACGTAAGTCTATCACAATTATCGATATGACTTTGTGATAGTACCTCATATATTATTTTTGTATGTTATGGTCACTATCACTAACTATAACTGCTCTTGGATATGTAATTTATCTACGAGTACATAAAGTAAACCTAATTTTGAGATTTGCACAGTTAGTATGAGCAGTCGTACGCAAATGGTTATAATATACGGTAGTAGTACTACAAAAAATTAAAAAATTTAACTGATTAATTAAGCCATTTAAATTAATTATAAAAAGTAAAAAGTGGTACGTAAAAATTATTGTAATAAATTAATAAGAATAAATCAAAAATAAATAAAAATTCCTAAATTGGACAGACAATTAAAAAAGACTTGAAAATGAATAAATATATGCCTTATGATAAGATTACTTCAAAAGCGATAAAATTAATAAATAATTGATAATAATGGACTTTATGGGCTGCTCTTTAATATTTTTTTTTTTTTTGTAACTCGATTTTAATTTTAATTATTATATTTTTAATTCAGTGAGCAACAGGTGGCCGTTTTGAATAAACGTTTGCATGAAAAATTTTAAAAATAATTTGAAAGGTTAAAAATAATAATAATAATATAAAAAAATTAAATTTCATTAAAATAAAATCTATTATTTGCATAGTGAAAATACTTTTGAAGAGCTAAAAAAAGTGTAGTTACAAAAAAATGTAAATATGTATATACAAACATAAGAAAAATTAAAACTCGCGATTTCAAAAACAAAATAATTTGAAAATAACATTTCACAATCCCTTCAGTTTGTTCAAGGTAAAAATGGAAACATGTGAAATTACACAGTGTATATGGAAAAAAAATTACTTAAAATCATTTTATGAAATAAACCTAAAAAAATACGTTAAGAAACATAAAGGTTAAATTTGATTTAAAATGAAATTATTGATTTCATTTTAAAATACAGTGGAATTCGTTTATAACGAATAGCGGTTATAATGAACTTTTTTAAAAACGAACAATATTTGTGGTCCAAACGCATTTACCTACATATTTCATACAAATGAATACGGTTATAAAGGAAACATCGGTTATAGCGAATTTTTTACATAACGAACTTTTTTTTGGTCCCTCTAATAAATATTCATACAAATTATTTTATTTATAACGAACACATAAAAATCTTTTTTTTTAACTGTATTGCAAATCTGCAAGATATTAGATTTAAAAAATTTTGTAATTTTTATAAAATGTTTACTATAATTTAATTTGATTTGAAAATAATTTAAACAGAAAGTGATATTAATTTATGATCTTGAGTCAAACTAAAATAACATTCATGTTTACTATATTTATAACGAACTTCGCCTATAACGATCTAAATTGTCCGTTCCCTACAAGTTCGTTACAACCGAAATATACTGTAAATAAAATTGTTCATCGATTAGATATCGGCTAGGGTCTTTGTTTTAATAAATAAATATATATTTACTAAACAATAAAAAATTCCAGAGAAGTAATTTTTAAACTAACCATTTCGTCTTTTCATTTTATAGCCACGCTATATTAGGTTTGTTTTTTAAGAATTTTATATCTATATCTATAACTACTTGTAAAAAAACGACTATCCATACTTACATGAATTTTCTTTTATTTTTTTTAAACAAATAAAATTTAAACCTTTGTGCCGCCTTTGTTCGAAAGCTGTTTTCGTATATGGACTTCTCCGGAACGCGAAAGAGAGCAATTATATATAAGTGTTCCTTTACTACTAAACACATAATTCATTTGTTGGCATTTATTGTTTTTGATATTTTATAAAATTTAAAACACCAAAATTTCAAATATTTTTATGACAAATATTTTTGTTTACATTTAAAAGAGAAAAGGCAAGAATTTTCAAGAGTTGGTAGCATTTTTAAAACTACTTCATTTTTAAGAAGCTAAATTTATACCTACCTAAAAATTTTATAAATTCTTAAATTCGAAAAAAACAAACCTATTATATACCGATTTAAAAGAAATAATAATTTTACTACAATTATGCATAAAACCTTTTTACGATACTTGAAAATTTATCTAATCTTTATTATTTTAAAGTTGGCCATTCATTTCTTTTCAATGGAATTAATTTTAATAATGATATTTCTTTTTTGATTATTTATTTATACCTATGTAGTTTATGCATATATTCGTTTGATTAATTCTAATTGATTAATTAATATCCGAAAATGTTTATTAAATATAAATAAAATTGAAATTTAACTCATTAGGGAAACGTCATAGGTCCGCTGGACATTTTTATTGATTCTTTGTTTAAATTATAATGATTTTTGTTTAACGAGTAAAAAGGTTAAAGTCGTGCTGCCGACTATACAATACCCTACACCAGTCTGGTTAAAAGCCAACTAATGTTTGGATCCGAAATTCGAATGGGTTAAAATGGGGCTTGTGTCAAAATTTTCTATAATGTGAGTCAGCGCACCAAATTTCATTAAAATATCTTAATATTTGCGACCTGCAGTTTGTAACCAAGCCAATTTTGGGGGGACCCTTATATGGGCACCAGGTCTAAACATGGACCGATGTTCACCAAAATCAATAGGCTTTGTCCTTGGGCCAACATAGGTCTGTGTACCAAATTTCATTAAAATATCTTAATATTTGCGACCTGCAGCGTATAAACAATATCATTTTGGGGGACCCTTATATGGGCACTAGGTCTAAACATGGACCGATGTTCACCAAAATCAATAAGCTTTGTCCTTGGGCCAACATAGGTCGGTGTACCAAATGTCATCAAAATATCTTAATATTTGCGACCTGGAGCGTATAAACATGGACCGATGTTCACCAAAATCAATAGACTGCGTTATTTGGCCAATATAGGTCTGTGTACCAAATTTCATCAAAATATCTTAATATTTGCGACCTGCAGCGTATAAACAGTATAATTTTGGTAGGACCCTTATATGTGCACTACGTCTAAACATGGATCGATGTTCACCAAAATCAATAGGCTGCGTTATTGGGCCAATATAGGTCTGTGTACCAAATTTCATCAAAATATCTTAATATTTGCAACCTGCAGCGTATAAACAATATAATTTTGGGAGGACCCTTATATGGGCACTAGGTCTAAACATGGACCGATGTTCACCAAAATCAATAGGCTGCGTTATTGGGCCAATATAGGTCTGTGTACCAAATTTCATCAAAATATCTTAATATTTGCGACCTGCAGCGTATAAAGAGTATAATTTTGGTAGGACCCTTATATGGGCACTAGGTCTAAACATGGCCCGATGTTCACCAAAATCAATAGGCTGCGTTATTGGGCTAATATAGGTCTGTGTACCAAATTTCATCAAAATATCTTAATATTTGCGACCTGCAGCGTATAAAGAGTATAATTTTGGTAGGACCCTTATATGGGCACTAGGTCTAAACATGGCCCGATGTTCACCAAAATCAATAGGCTGCGTTATTGGGCTAATATAGGTCTGTGTACCAAATTTCATCAAAATATCTTAATATTTGCGACCTGCAGCGTATAAACAGTATAATTTTGGTAGGACCCTTATATGGGCACTAGGTCTAAACATGGACCGATGTTTACCAAAATCAATAGACGTCGTCCTTGGGCCGACATAAGTCGGTGTACCAAGTTTCATAAAAATATCTTAATATTTGCGACCTGTAGAGTGCGCACAAGAATGCATGGACAGACAGACAGACGGACGGACGGACGGACAGAAGGACATCGTTAAATCGAAATAAAAAAAATTCTGAGCCGATCGGTATACTATAAGGTGGGTCTAGGACCAATATTTTTGGTGTTACAAACATCAGCACAAACTTATAACACCCTGACCACATAGTGGTGTAGGGTATAATAAGTTCAATTGAAGCAGAACGCGTTTAAAAGGTTTTCGTACTAACTTGTTTTATAAGTGTACAAATAAAATAAAAAATTAATTAAACAAAATAGTGATGTTGATGTAACCAAAACATATTCGTCATTCGAATACTTTCAGTATTCGTAGTATTAAACTGTCTTTAAAATATTATTTAACACTATTACATAACCAAGATATGTATAAAAGTTGTTTTTATCATGTTTTGATTTATTATAAATTATTTTTATTGATAAAATCTTCAAAACAACATTATACATCTATGATTAATGAGTCAATCGTTTACTAACTTTATGAATCACTAACAATTTATTTGAAAGTGGAAACACATTATATAAGAGTGTTGCCTTGGTCTGCTTAATTTAGGTGAGCTAAATCTTAGCTAAAAAGTTTAGTTCAAATACAATAATTTGGAAGTAAATGCTGTTGAATTGAAATGATATTTACTCAGTTGAAATCAGCACATGTTTTCTGCTAAATGTTAGTTGATTAAAAATAGGTAAAAATTCAGTAAGCATTCAAAAATTTAGAATAGAAATGAAACTGCGTCAGTTTTTGACGTCAAATTTGTTAACTTTCTTAGTAATTTTTCCGCACTTTCTAAGTTTACTATTTTTTACTAGAAATATAAAAAAACATACCTAATATTTAATAGTATTTACGTAAATATTTATTTATATTATATAACAAAGCTCATTATTTGATTTCTTTAATAAAATTTTTAACTGCGAAATGTTAATGTGCGAGTATTTCTCCGTTTTCTTTAGTGTTCCTTTGTTGACTAAAGAAACAAGAGAAAACATGTTCTTATCATATTATTTTATTTACCAGAAATTTTTTAATAAGCGCCATGTTGTTTTTATTTGTATTGGTCGACAAACACACCAACACATACTAAAATGGATCAAGCATCATCAATCACACACCTTAATATCCACTAACTCCCCCATCGTTTTCTTTTGAAAACACAAACATTAAAAAAGTTGCCAACAAATTTATCTAGATTAGCTGATATATTGTCAAAATCATTTAAACAATCTAACTAAATATCAGGAGGAAAAATTAGTTCAAGTACAGTAGAAATATGGTTTTGTGGTAAAGTGGAATAACTAACAACTTTAGCTAAACAACGGATTTAAACGAAAACAACAGGGAAAATTAGTTCAACTGAATTAGACCGCGTTTAACAGACTTTGTACAGTAAAACTTGCTTAAGACGAACTCCGAGGAACCAGACAAATTAGTTCGTTATAGGCGAGGTTCACATTAACCTGGGTAAAATTTGTTTAAAATTTTTTATTATCCACAAAATATATAAAATTCCTACAGACAATTTCAAAAATTGTGTAATTCTTTCATCTGATTTCTTAAATAAATAGCTTGCCAAATATTATAAAAATTTGTCTTCGCTTTCGGTTTGAAATTTGACAAAACACAAAAGAAATTATAAAAAAATTGAGAAGTTTTGGAAAAGTTTGTATTAAAAATAGAAAATTATATGAAAATTTGCTTGTGGGACCATCAGAAACAGTTCGCTTTAACCGAGAATTCGTCTTAAACGAGTTCGTATTAATAAATATTTTTATATTGAAATTGTTGCCAAAACGTCGGGTCTTACAAGTTAGTTCGTATTAACCGAGAATTCGTCTTATTAACTTTTTTTATGAAAGTAAAAGTGTTGTACTAAAATGCATATAAGTTCCATTTTTCCATTTTCCTCAATAAATTAAAGGAATTCTTTCTTATTTTTTAGCTTGTCACTCACAACCTAGAATTATAATAAAAATTTTAAAAATCACAAATTTTTCACATTAATTGGAAAGCTTTAATCTTAATAAGACTAAAGTTATTTTTTGCGACATTTTCAAATGGTGCTGTCTGTTAAATTGATGCAAAATAACTTCCACCGAAATTTTGAAACAATTCCAGAGCAAGTGAAAAATCATTTTTGTTTTTATGAAAGTTAACAGCTTTTTTTCGCAAAAATCACTAACAAAATACTACCAATTCATTGTAAGTTTTATAAAGAAAATTTCCATATATAGCAATACAAAATGATCATTTACAAAAACTGGAAAACCAGGTTGTGAATTAAAAGGAGGTTTTGAAGCATTCGAAAACCGATTTTTCAAATAGTTCGAATACTTGACAACTCTAATCACCAATCTGTAATGAAAATTAAATCAGCAACTTATATACAAAACTACACACTAAGGCGTATGAGTAATATTTTAAAACAATATGTCAATCATACGTAAGGAGTGTAATAAAATATCTATCTCTCAGAAATGTTAATCAACATTATGTATGTATGTATGTATAATACACAATGAATATGTTTCCAAAATGTAAACAAAAGATAAATTCATGTACAATTCTCTAATAAATCATTTAAGTATGTACTTATTGAAAAACCATCTCTTCCTATTTGTTAGCAATGAAATAACCGATAACATTATAATGGCATATTATTGTAAATAATTTTCGAAAAGATTAATACACCCAGAAAACAGAATCTAATCGAATGGTCAGTTGCATCAAATGAACTTTTCGTTTGCGGCTACCGAATTATTCTTAATACAATTGAAATTTAGTCTTGTCTGAATTGGTTTTCTGTTTCCACAACTGAAAAATTCGACTACCACAACCGAACCATGCGATTAACTACAAATGGGGTTATCAGAACTGAATCTGTTTTTTGGGTGTAATATGTATAAAAGACTATCCCTTAAAATAGCCATTTGTCGATTTTCGTTCATTACACCCAGCAGTTTTATTGGAAATGGTCCTAAATAGAAGAAATTGTTTTTTTTTTTGGAAAACTTTAACCCGTGCCGAAAGGTGGACGAAAATGGACCAATTTGAAAAAAAGGCTATTACTATTAAAAATTCCCAAAATTCGAAATTTCGAAAAAAAATATTTTTTATTCCATTTATTCCTTTAATATAGTCAAAATGATTCAGACATGGAATTTTGACTTCATCGGATATCATTAACCCACTTAAGCCTGGAATCCAAAATGACCCACGACTTTGATAAATATGCAAAAACGTGTTTTTTTTTTAAATTAATTTTAAAGATTTTTTAAAATGCCAAATTTGGAGATGTCGATTGCTATTTGTACCACATAATAGTTGATATTAAAGAAAAAAAAATAAATTGGAAAAATGATAATTCGAGTTTGTGTTTGGAGCGACTGCTTTCTAGGACATTTTACAAAAATTGCTCATTTTGTCAAAAATTAAACAAAATTTTAATGTTTTCATCAAATTTTACACAGTTTTCGGAAAACAACACTTAAATTTGGTTAGAATATAATTATCTTTACATTTGTTTAAAAAATCTTTAACCCTTAGTGGCCTGGGGTCAGAAAAGACCCATGAACCTTCATATTAATTACGACTACGAGATTGTAAAGCCAATAAATTGATATAAAAAAAAGATATCAACTGCATAAAAATAATTATTTTATGTAACGTGATCCAGATGGGGTTAATTTTTATAATTTTGGCCAAAAACGCAGCTCTAGAAAATTTACAGAATAATATCTTTTATAATTTTCGGAAAAATATCACTTCAAATGGATCAAAATAATCTTTTTTTCCATTAAGTAGGTTTGAGGTTAAGAAGAAGAATAAACATTTTTTCAAAGTTATAGACACATTATTAATTTGCAAATCAGACTATAACCTAGTTTCTGCTTTTTTTATGGACAGGCCTCATCAGTGATTTTCCATTAAATTGTATTATTGTTTATATTTTATTGTCAGATTGCCTCTATATGATAATTTACTCTCAGAAGTCATCAAACATACATACAAACATTCTACTTTAGATTTTTTTGTTTATCTTCTTATCTCCTCTTTGTCACCTTTTTCACAAATGTTGCCACACTGACGTATGGTTTTTACGTACAGGTGCAGGCAATTTGTGTATATCGGAGACGGACTGCCAGCAGGGCATTTTTATATATAAAGTGTTGTTTTTCAAACGCGTCATATAGACCAAATGCAATTAGTATTGTAATTAATGTGCATTTTTATTAATTTTAATTATCCATTTGATAAAAATTATCAAAATTCAGAATAATGTCTTTCCTAATAGAAAGCAATAAATGCATAATAAACAAAACCTTTTAATTAGAATCTAATACGATTACAAAACTAAAATTGCTATTAACATACGGACACGTTTGACCCCACCTTTTGAACCCTTAAAAATAAGATTGGGGCTAAAGAGGATTACGCTTGTTCGCATATCCCAATTTAATAAAAATCTTATAAATGTTATTCTGTAAATTTCCTAGTGGGTCTTTTTTGTGAAAAGTGAGAAAATTAACCCTATATGGATCAAGTTACTCAAAATAATAATTTTTATCAAGTGGAAAAAAATTTTTTTTTATTTATTCAAATGCCACTAAGCGTTAAAGATTTTTTAAACAAATGTAAAGATAATTATAGTCTAACCAAATTTAAGTGATGTTTTTCCGAAAACTGTCTAAAATTTGATGAAAACATTCACATTTTGTTTAATTTTTGACAAAATGAGCAATTTTTGTAAAATGTCCTAGAAAGCAGTCGCTCCAAACACAAACTCGAATTATCATTTTTCCAATTTATTTTTTTTCTTTAATACCAACTACTATGTGGTACAAATAGTAATCGACATCTCCAAATTAGGCATTTTAAAAAATCTTTAAAATTAATTTAAAAATAACACGTTTTTGCATTTTTATCAAATTCGTGGGTCATTTTGGATTCCAGGCTAAAGTGGGTTAATGATATCCGATGGAGTCAAAATTCCATGTCTAAATCGTTTTGACTATATTAAATGAATAAATGGAATAAAAAATAATTTTTCTCGAAATTCCGAATTTTGGGAATTTTAATAGTAATACACTTTTTTTCAAAATGGGCCATTTTCGTCCAACTTTCGTTTTCCAAAAAATAAAATCGATTTCTTCCATTTGGGACCATTTCCAATAAAATTGGGGGTGTAATGACAAATCTATTTTTAAGGGACACTCTAATGTGTAACTACAGATTTTCAGACAAAATCCTAAAGTTTTGAAATTAGTCCTTGTGTTTTTTATTGTGGAGATTTTAAATCTTAATTAGAACTCGATATTGAAAAATTGTGTTGCTAAAACCATAATTTAAATTTTATTTAGCTGACGATACACATATAAACTTAATTATTTCCATATTTACTTTCAGATTAAATGTCCTGACTTTAAATTAATTTCATTAACATCTTTAATAAAAAAAATTTATTAAGGACAAAATGCCCGCCACAAAATTACGTCAACGCCCTGGCAACTATTTGTGTGGTTTAGCCAATTGGCATCCAGCTTGGATGCAACGTTATGCCAACACTAAAATGTTTATGGCTGTATATGGTTTGTTAGGAACAATACAAGCCATGTCTTATATGTACTTTATAGTAACGTTAACAACCATTGAGAAAAGATTTAAAATACCCAGTCAAACAACAGGTTGGTATCCATATAATATATCTACTATGCAATGAATGAATGTTTTACAAAACACAAAAATTGACAATTTTGCTTATTTATACTTATTTACAAGATATTAAAATTTAGATCTTTACAAAAAAAAAACAAGGAAAGGGGAAAGATCTTGGGGTTGTATAAGAGAACGTTTTGCGAATGTTTTGCAAGACATTCATGCTAATGTTTAATATCTACCATATTTATCTTTAATAATAGATAACATATTAAATTCCTATTTTTAGGTATTATTCTCAGTGGCAATGAAATATCACAAATTCTTTTATCCCTAATATTGTCATATATTGGTGGTCAAAGAAATCGTCCACGTTGGATTGCTTGGGGTATTGTTTTTTGTGGTTTATCCTGTTATATATTAGCTTTGCCACATTTTATCTATGGTGCTGGTCAAGATGCTTTAGAATTAACTAAAGAATATTATGATGATGTAGCTGGATATAATGGCACAATAACATTGGTTGTAGGTTAACACTAACACATTTATAAATGTCTTTTTTTATTTTAAACATAAATTCCCATACGCTTTTTCTTTAATATTTGAACTTGCCTTATATAGACAAAATTCATGATTACAATACAATCTAATTTAATTTATTGTTATTATGAATATTTTTAGACTTGCTAGATTCACATTGTACACATTTAAATTGTTATAGTGACATTGTTTAATAATATCATTTATAATTTACTATCATTTATTACACTCACAAAAAATGTTGGTACACCCTTAAAATTACATAGTAGCTGATCACTAATTTTCCAACTATTTCATAGGGGAAATAACCATCACTATGGCATAGTTGATGGGCAGTAGTAGAAGACAAGTACGATTATTTAAAACCTACAAATCGGAAGTCAATGGCAACAATTTTCTAGTTGATATTGGGGAAATTTTAAAAATAGTAGATATTTACCACTCCTATATGAAAAACTTTAATGGGAGCCTCAAATCTCGCAATTTTCAATTTATTTAAAAATAAAGATCCTATTGTTTTTTAAATACTTTTTATTTGCATGCACAAAATTTACAATTTTAAAAACTTTTCGCTATGTTGTTTTGTTGCTTTCTGCATCTAATGATATTCTTGAATTTGTTGATGGCAGTTTTCCTGATGAAAATGTTTTTGATGTTATTCCATAATATGCAATTAAATAGTGTAATTTAGCACTATTATTATAATTTTGAAAGATACCCAGCAAAAACTTTCATTACCATGTAATGAGTTTTAGGTATTGAAATCTTAAGTGTTCACTAGTTACCTTTTAATTACTAAACTACTTATTTTAACATGGTGATGTCATTGGAGGAAAGTCATTACACTGATGTTACCTGTAAGTAGTTTATCAACTGTTCTATAAATAGATGTTGAATATAAATTTAAAAAAGTATAAAAATTTAAAAACTAATAGGAGCTGACACGAATTGATCAGCGTACCTCACGGTTGTCAGGCAAACACTCTAACCATTACACTACGACATCGCTATGATTTTTAATGCTTAACGTATGTACACATTTATTTTTGCAGCTGTTATACATGCCCATTTTTCACAAAACTTGTTGTTATTAAATACTGCTTAATGAACATCAACATTTCTGTAAATAGATGTTTAATATAAATTACAAAAAAAAAAAACAAAACAATGGAAGCAGACACGAATTGATCAGCGAATCTTATGTCTGTCAGGCAAAAACGCTAATCCCTAGGCTACGCCATAGTTATGGTTTTTAATGATTTATAACATATATTATTTGTTTCAGCTATTGTGAATTAGTAATGTGTGGGGTATAATTATGGGTAACTCATTACATTCAGTTTAAAAGTAATTCAAAGGGTAAGGAGATATGAGATCTAAGTAATGCATGAGTAATGACCAGTCATTACCAAGTTTTTGCTGGGTACTTATTTGCTTAACTTCCCAGCAAAACCTTTCATTACCATGTAATGAGTTTTAGGTATTGAAATCTTAAGTGTTCACTAGTTACCTTTTAATTACTAAACTACTTATTTTAACATGGTGATGTCATTGGAGGAAAGTCATTACACTGATGTTACCTGTAAGTAGTTTATCAGCTGTTCTATAAATAGATGTTGAATATAGATTTAAAAAAATATAAAAATTTAAAAACCAATACGAGCTGACACGTATTGATCAGCGTACCCCACGATTGTCAGGCAAACACTCTAACCATTAGACCACGACATCACTATGATTTTTATTGCTTTAACTTATGTACACATTTATTGTGGCAACTGTTATACATGTCTATTTTTCACAAAACTTGTTGTTATTAAATACTGCTTAATGAACATCAACATTTCTATAAATAGATGTTTAATATAAATTACAAAAAAAAAAACAACAATGGAAGCTAACACGAGTTGAGCAGCGATCCTCATGTCTGTCAGGCAAAAACGATAACCACTAGGCTACGCCATAGTTATGGTTTTTAATGATTTAGAACATATATTATTGGTTTCAGCTATTGTGAAATAGTAATGTGTGGGGTATAATTATCGGTAACTCATTACATTCAGTTTAAAAGTAATTCAACGGGTAATGAGATATGAGATCTAAGTAATGCATGTAGTAATGACCAGTCATTACCAAGGTTTTGCTGGGTATGTTACTATGTAATATTTTGGGTTCAGGACAAAACTAGTGATATTGATAAAAGCCAGAAGATTTACAAAGAAAATAAAGTATATTTCAAGAAAGTCTATGGTTATTTTGCTACTTATGTGGTGTTTTCATCTTTACAAAGATTGCAGTGTATTTTTATGAAAATCCATTTATAAAGTCTGAAGTCAAGGCCAGTTATGGGCCATAAATGGGACTCAATACTAATTTACTGCTGATTTTATTAGTATTGCATTAATATTAATTGTATTTATACGTTTTCCTTATCAATTTCTTTAATTAATGATTATGATTTTAAGGATCTGATTTCATTGACAAATGGCAATGATTTTAAATAACATTGGAATTAATAATTTATAAACTAAAAAAAAATAATTACAATTGACTGATCGTCAACATGTTATTATATGCCAAAAGTTGTTCTCGAGAAAGACGAAAAGGAAGTTTTTTAAATTTTTATAGCAAAATTAAAATTTATGTTAAAGTCGATACTTGATATCTCAGATGTGATACGAGATATCGAGAAACAGGTTTCAGAATTAGAAAATTCCCTTTTTAATAGCCAGTGAATCAAACCAATAATAAGCTGACGAGTTATACTTTCTAAAAAAACGTTAAACTAGAGGAAAATCGCTGAAAGTAGTTTTAAGTACAGAAATGTATAAATTTCCATTCCGATCTGGTTTGTAGCTACCCAACAAACAATTCGTTCCGTTTACGCACCGTTTTCGGTCCGTCATAAACGGAATCCAACTCCGTATACGTAGCGTTTTCTGGATCCGTATACGGACCAGAAAACGGAACATAAGGAACATCGAAACTGATTCGAATCCGTTGAAAATCCGACAATTACGGACCGTTTACGGACCGGTATGTCGTGTTAAAAACGGACAAGTCCGTTTAAAGTCCGTCAATGACGCACCGTTTACGGACCGTTATGTCATGTAAAAAACGGACTAGTCCGCTGAAAGTCCGTCAATGCCGGACCGTTTCCGGACCGATATGTCGTGTAATAACGGAGTATTTCCTTGTCCATATCCTACCGATTTTTTCAAAAAAATAGACCATATGTTTATTATTTTCAATACAAAGTGCTTTTTTTTCTTTTTTATAAATTCATTAATAATTATTATTTATAATTACAATATTTAGCACATCTAGCTCGGTTTACCTATCTATCCAGCGCTTAGGGACCCGGAGTAAAATCCAACATCTATATGGAAAAGAGACAATAAATTAGTTATGGTTTAATTGACTGTGTTTCATAAATCTTACCTTGTTACTTGATGTTGTTTGATTAATGGTGTGATAGAAAGAATTCCCTCTGTTACATATTCTCCATATATTCCCATTATAATAATATTTTCACCGACTTTACAAAAATTTTTTATTTTGTAAACAAACCGTTGAAATCCGTATTTAAAGGTACGGAAACGGATACACCAATACGGAGTTAAAACGTATTGTGTTCGAAAATCCATTTATACGGTCCGTTAATGTTCCGTATACGTACAAGCATTGACGGATACGTACCTTACGGACAGTTAACGTGCCTAAAAGCCGGATTCATGAATCCGTACCTGCCGGAGAGTCCGTTAAAATGTTTCTTGGGTAGGTAAAGTAGAACGAAATGGTATGGAACGGAGGACGAGTCAAATTGGAACACTAAGCCATTACGAAAACTAAGCGAAATAAGGCAAAAACGGACACAATTGTTCTTTCATAAGCGAAATACAAACAGGCAAGGTCCGGGAAAGATCCCTAGGGATCCAGTCACAGGGTGATTTATGTTCTTTTTAACAATTTACATAATTATACAAATTAATGCACTCAGATAATGGAATTGAACATTGGTCCAAATCGGAAAAGAACGGGGAGCTATGGAATGAAACGGAGAAAGAAATTTGTATTGTCAGAGATGGTTAATTTCTATTATTAAATACGTTTTTTTATAAGTAATATTTAATTCGAAAGAATCCCTTCTAGAATTTTTCCAAATATTTTCATTTTTGTATTAACACACTTCGGGAAAGATCCAGAGGAATCAAGTTTTATAACAAAACCACAGAATGACTTATTGGATTTTTTTGCCATTTATATTATAGGGTAGAGGGGGATGCTATGTTAAGGAAGATAAAAAATTGGAAAAATATATTTTGTGCATTTTTCAATTACCATTCCTTGACATTCAGAAAACTAACATATTACTTTTCGTATGCACGTTAACTTTCAACACGAATAATTATCACCGTTGAAAACTCAACGTTTATACATTTTCACATCTAACGTAACTTATTCGCTTTACTTCCTAAAAAATTTTGCAGACGCACGTTCGATTATAACGGAACAATTATAAATATAACCTGTTTACATTTTTTTTATACTACAATACTACAATACCATGGGACAAAATACAGCTAAAATATATAGAAATATCAATTAAATTATCCAAACTGCCTTACTCATACTTATTTTGTATTTGCATGCAGATTTTGCACAATATTGGCCATTATTTGGACTACATCGAAGAATTTTCTTAAAATAATCTGGGCGCCATTTATTTTAATAATTACTAATATTTTTTATGAGTGTACTTACATACAAAATAATATAGCACATGTATCATATTTAACGTAAATTTCTCTTCTCTTTTTCATTTTTCTAGAATTCCACCATTAAAAATTCTCAAAAATTGTGCGGTGTTTTAAACCTTACTCAGGAATGTGAATCATTATTATCAGTTGTACCACTAATATTAATATTTCTTTCGCAATTCGTACTTGGTGTGGGCAATACATTGTATTATTCATTGGGCCAAACATACCTCGATGATAATACAAAGAAAACCAATACACCTCTTATGTTGGCCATGGCCATGTCTTTAAGAATGATTGGTCCCATTGTTGGATTTCTTATAGGTATAGTGCATTAGTTTAACCTAAATGAATTTTTAAGCTGTACTAAAGTTGTTTTTCTTCAATTCCTCTTCAGGTTACATTTCTTTAAATATTTTTATTGATCCCAGCAAGACACCTTTAATTGATAACAAGGATCCTAGATGGCTGGGAGCTTGGTGGCTTGGTTGGATGATTTTGGGCACACTAATGGTTTTGTTTTCGGGTTTAATTGGTTTGTTTCCCAAAGAATTACCCAAAAAGACTAGACATTTGCATAATTCACATTTGCCCCAAGTTTTGAGGCATGAAGAATTGCAAATGGATGAAGGTTTACCTTTGGGTAGAGGTTTTTCATCCAATGCAACTTTAGATACCCCACCAGCAGGAACTTCAAATTTCCCAACACTTAAAGGTAAGTTTCGAAAAAAGCATTAAATACACGCATGGTAAACAATTCAAAAATATGTTTATAGGTATTCAATCAAAAAAAAATTCAAATTTAAAAACCGTTAATAGTATCGAGATTCCAAATTAAAAATATCGAGTAGTATTGGAGTATTGAAAAGTAATCGAATGCAAATACAAGCGGCCAAATATAGGATTTTATATGAGCTTGATTTCATAAACTTTAGGAGATACATTCAAAAAATAAGTTAGTTAAATACTAATTTTCAGCAAATATTTTTCTAAAATTCTGTTTTTAGTTTTGGTTATATGTTTTTCGTAAAAAACGAATTTTTTACTAACCAATTTGTGCTGTTAAACACATTTGTAATTTGGACAACAACCAAATAAGCAAGCTGTAGATGTTGCATCTTGTTTGGATGAAGTAGGGGATGTAAGCATAATCCCCCAAAAAAAATTTACCACTACATTCGACCTAGAGTCAAGAGTCTCTGTGATCAATCTCTACAAATACGGAGTATCCCATACCAATTAGAGTAGGGATCAAGCTTTTGCGTTTATAGGAAAGTAAGTTTTTTGTATTTGAAAATCAATTTTTCAAAATTTTGTAGATAATTTGACGAAATATTTATATTTTTCACAAAGTAAATGAAAAATGTAATAAATTTAATGAAAGTCTTCATAACTTTTATAAAAATACAGTCAAAAAAGTTTGTCGGTTGAATCTACTAAAAATAATAGTTAAAATAAAGTTATAAAATAACTAACTGTTAAAATACAACTAACAAACGTAGTAAAAATAACTAACAACGTCATAAAAATAATTTACGACTTTCTACTAAAAAAAAAAGTTTAAAACAACTGACAAAATTGGTAAAAAAAAATTTGCAATTAATTTTTTCGGTATTATAAACATTAATTTCAAAAACGGTGTTTCCTTTCGATTACAAAAATAGTGTAATTAATTTATCCTACTCAAAATTTGAAATCGAAATTCTAAACAATACTAAAATTATTACGTTTTTATATATTTGATATACGGTAAAATTTTGTGATTTTTATTTGCAAACTACGATAAATAAAAAACAAGAAATTGAAAATCTCAACAAAATTTTTCAGTTTTTAAATAGCTAACAAACTTAACAGTTTACTGCAAAAATACTGTTGTGGTAGATGTTTTTTATATATTAAAAATAACTGCTTTAAACAATTGTTACAAAATACAGTACTTTTCGTTAGTTGTTTTTTAAACTACTATTTTTCCATAGAAAAACAACTTTTATTACAGTTAAAATGCAAACTAACTTCTAATTAAACTTTCTATTTCTGGTTTTAAAATATATAAATTTTATTTTAATAATTTTTTTGATTTCATTTTAGATTTTCCCAAAGCCCTTATGCGCTTATTGCGTAATAAACTATTGATCTACAATATTATATCTGGTGTTTTCTATATATTGGGTGCAGCAGGCTATATGACATTTTTAACCAAATATATGGAAGTACAATTTCATAAAAATGCACAAAGTGCCACAATTATAGTGGGTCCAGTATCAATAATTGGTATGGTTATTGGTTTAATTGGATCCGGTTTAATTATATCGAAAAAGAAGCCTTCACCTAGTAAAGTTCTTATGTGGAATGTTATTGTGGGTTTCGTTTACATACTGGGACAAATATCATATATGTTTATGTACTGTGATGATACCGTATCACTTAATCAAAATGGAAAGTAGGTAACAACCATTAAATGGAACAAACAATATTTCAAATTATTTTTAAAATTTTCAGATTAAATCTAACCGCTACCTGTAATGCAAATTGTGTTTGTGATGATGTACCTTATTTTCCAATATGTCATGAATCTACGGCGACAACATTCTTTTCACCTTGTCATGCTGGTTGTCAGACTTGGAACTCAGATTTCAAGGTATGTTATAGACTTAAAAGACAATAAAACTTGTTTTTACTAAACATTTTTCTATGAGAATCTATTTTTTCAGTGCGGTTTAGAAAAATGTTCAGTAAAATTAAAAAACCCGCGAATTTTGAAAAATAGAAAGGGCTGTTCTGAGTTCCGAATCAAATTTAAAATGTTCTAAGGTGAAATATTAAATATAATTGTAGGCAGTAAAAAAAATACTTTTTATGAAAAAATATGCAGAGAAAAATATAGTTAAACATAATCGAGGAAACGAAATTATCATAGTATAATTCTAGCGATCATAAATATGAATGACCCTTATTGATCGTATTCTAATTACTAATGACGATATTATCACCATTAAGGATCACACTACGATTAAAAGGATGATATTCCGTGTATAAAAAGCTGGGTGGAAGTAAAAACGAATGCACTTTTTTTCTATGAAATATTTATTAAATTATTAAAAAAACATTTGTGAACAAAATTTTTAAATGTTTTCTTTGTATTTTCACTAAAATATTCTAATTTGTAGAACATTTAATACATAAAAAGATTATTTTAAAAACTGTCTATAAATTTTAACATTTTCTTTCGGAATCAAAAAAAAAGAGGAAGAAGAAGAAAAAATTATTTAATCAAAATTTCAAATTTATTTTCACAATTGTTTTTTGTTTATATTTACATCAGCTGTGTTACCTAAGTTTACCCGAAGAAAAAGTCTGGGTAAATTTTGGTAAAAAGAGAAACACTAATACACTCTCGTTAGCGCTCTCATTTACCGAATTTTTGAGTTCGGGAACGCTTTTGGGTAAATTTCGGTAACTTTGGGTAAATTTCGTTAAATTTGGGTACGTACGGGAACGCACTTAATATGTGAATACCAAAACAGCAAATTTCCGAATATTTTAATTCCATGTGCTTTTAGAAATCCATTCTAAATCAAAATCCTCTAAACTCAGAACAGCAGTGATTATGATTATTATGTGTTTTAGATATAACATGATGCTCTTAAACTATTATAGCATGCACTTTTTTTTATCATTTTAAAAATTGTCTATAATTTCCGAAAAATTGTTCGTGGGATTTAACAAGTTGACACTAATTAAAAATTTTCTGAACGAAAAACAGGGGTCATGGTTTGTTATTGAAAATTAAATATGTTTCCTTTAATTTCCAGTACTACTCTAATTGCTCCTGTTTGCAAAATGACTTTATAACACCGACTACCTTTAATACCATCATCTCAACCACTCCCAGTATTTTATCAACTCTTACAACGGAAAAGAATTCCATTGTTTCAAAATTATTACAACCCTTATTAACCACTTCGTCCTTAATACCATCAACAGTAAGACCCTCAACTACAACAGAAAGTTTAGCAGATTACACTTCTAGTATGGGAGTAGACGAAACTACTTTCTATGATATGGTCACAGAGGAAGGTCTAATTTCTAGAACACGTCGCTCTGTAGAAGAACTATCAAATATTCTCAAACCTGGTGTATGTTTAAAAGGCTGTAATACCGCATTTTGGACATTTTCTATAGCATCGATGATAGTAAATTGGTTTGGTTCCTCCGGTCGAATAGGCAATCTCTTGGTCAACTATAGGGCTGTATCACCAGAAGATAAATCTTTTGCTCAAGGATTATCACTCATGATGGTCAGTCTGTTAGCTCTTATACCGGGGCCCATTATATTTGGCCGCATCATCGATTCGACTTGTTTGAAATGGACCAAGACCTGCAATGGTAACGGTAATTGTCAAATTTATGATCAATCATCATTTCGTTATTTGGTCAATTGTGTAGCATTTTGTAAGTTTTCTGCAAATACTTGATTTTTGAATAATTGATTTTTGAAATTCTCAAATTTTTGTTTTTCAGCTTTAACCGCCATAGGTGTAGTATTTGACATACTTGTTTGGTATCATGGTCGCCATTTAGATTTGTACGGTGAAAAAGAAGCTCATCGTCTGGAAGAAATTGAACGTAAAAATAAACCAATTACACCGTTATTGGCCAAAAAGTAATTTAATTTGGCTATATTTATAAACTTACGAATTTTTTATATTTATTAGTCCTATGAACTAAAAATTTAATGTATTTTTTGTATATCTATGGTAAAAAAAAACACAAATGGCTGTTATGAGATATCAACTTATTTTAGTATAAGTACTTATAGTATGCAAGTTTTGTTATTTTTAATGTTTTTAATAAATTATCATAACAAAGTATTTCGGTCTTTAATTCGAAATTTCAAGCATTATCAAAATTAACATGATTGAGCATATTGAGAAATAGATAACCGATGTTTCGGTATTCATTGAATGGCATCCTCAGGGCTTATGTAAAAATATTGCCGCTGCACACTAAAGGGCTGCATTAATGCTTTACAAAACATTGGCATGCATGCGCTGATGCCACATTTTAGTACTAAATATGTATAACAAAAATAGACAATTTTGCATTTTTAAACTTATTTACAGGATATTACATAGAATTTAGATCATTACAAAAAAAGAACAAAGAAGGTCTTCGTGTTGTGTAAGAGAATGTTTTGCAAGACATTCATGCTGACCTCTAATGCACACCACGCATGAATAAATATCGGTGCTATAGAGTGTGAATGCTGCTTTTATTATTTTTGTGTATACTGTATTGTACCTTGAGAACTTGTTACGTTTATGTTATACAAATTTTCTAAAGAACCAAAAAATTTATTGTCGAAAAGTTTTCAAAAATTTTCATTTGAATTTAAGTTTGTAATAAGAGAAATTTTGTTTTACAATTTAAATATTGGGAAAGGAAAAGCAGAAAGACTAATTGTATTAATTTTGATCTACAAACTGGAGGATTGTTATCAATTTCTGGTGCGAACATAAATTACAAGAAGATAGTCGGAGAAGCGTAAATTTGAACAAGGACTACAATATTAATTGTGTATAACGGTCATCACACCTCTTTCAAAACAAAGCGGCATAGTTATCTCGTAAAATAGAGACAAAGTTGCCACAAAAATCGATTTAATTTTGTATCGATAACAATAATCATGAATATTCGATAAGTTTAGATTCTTGTTCATTACTAGTACGTTTTCTGTTAATTTTGTTTGTAAATTTTTATTTCTGGATTTGATTTCAATATATGAATTGATTTCAAAAAATTGATTCAATCGTTTTTATCGTATTGATTTCATGATTTCAAATTGAAATCATAAAATCAATTTACGATTTTCAATGCAATCAAAAAATTAGCAAACAACGCAAAATCATGTGATTGCAATAAAATCGATTGCAATCTTTTACAGCTCTGCTAAATACTCGTATATATAACTCATACGTATAGGTGCCCTAATATATTCCCAACAAACATGGCAATACGAATACGATTCCCAAATCGTATTGCCTGGAAGAAAAATTTTATTGCGGCAAAAATCGCTTTTGTATCGCGGAAGATGCCCCATTTGGTAGAAAACGTGTCCCGAATGCAATACTTCCAGGCAACACAAAAGCAATACTTCTGGAAGATAAAAATACGATATTGCTTTGTTATCATCCAGAAGTAATAAAAGTGTCACCAAATATCGCCGATTTATCATCTAGAAGATAAAAAGATGATATCGCCATAACGCACCAGAAGCAAAAAAAAGACGTTTTTATATATTTGTTCTATATTTTTTATTAAAAACAGACATTTGTTAATTGTGACTTACAATTCATTTTATAATAAATATTCGTTCTAATAAATTACTTCTGCCGGCCGCTAAATTCCATTCAACGGGATTTGGATTTGATCTGCAAACCATCTGAAAAGACATTTTCGATAGAATTAGCAATATTTTTAATTTTGTTTTAATGCGCTTTTACTTACTCTAATATTTGCGATTCAATTGGAAATATTTATGAATTCTTGCATATTATTGCTGCTTTTTGGCCATATTTTATCCAAAAAAAAAAAAAAAATTTAGAGATGTACAAACTTATGTCATTGTCCAAAAAATATATTTTCAAATTACACATTTTGACACTTTTATTTCAATGTCCCCAATATACATTCTACCTGATAAACAGAAGATATTTAAAAAAAAAACTACTTTATTGTCTTCTGAATGAGAAATGAAAAATATTGCCGTAATATCGGAAGGGTGATATTTCTCCCAAATGCTTATTGGGTTTTATCCCTGCAAACATTTGGAAGATATCTTCCAAGAAGATAATAAAGCGATATTATCTATTTTTCATTTGAATGAAAATAATCTAGTATTTTGAAATTGTCTTCCTTTTATTATTTGGAAGATATTTTGGAGATATTTGGAAAAACCAATTCCAAAATTGTGTTTTTTGTTATAATTTTTTTATGATAATATTGAGGCAATATCACCTTTTTATCATCTGGAAGATAAACACAATTCGTTTAAAATTTTTGAAAATGTTGGAAAAATAATACTAAATTTGTACAAAAACCAATTATAAGAAATATGGGAAACAAATTCATTGAAAAATTAGGATTTAGTGCGCTGAAAAAACCGGGTATGATGCGAAACAATATAATTAATGTTTTTGTCAATGGATTATGTATGCAGATATTCTTTTTAACAATTTAATTTAATAATGAAAAATATAAATCGTTTAGTTTGTTTCGAGGAATTAATTTAGCGATATCACCTTTTTATCGTCCAGGTGATTAATTAGCGATATCACCGATTTATAATTCAGAAGTATCGCTTTCGTATTGCTTGGGAGTATCGCTAAAGAGAGGACATTTACTCCCGAAATGGGGATCTTTTTTTTAATTCATTTATTTATTTTAATAAATGAATCGTTTACAGCTGCCATTGTATCTTCAATCGAGGTAAAACGTTAGCCAGCAACGAATTTTTGGCAAAAGGAAATTGTCTCACGATTTCTTTATTCATTTAATATAGTCAATATGATTCAGATATGAAATTTTAACTTCATCGGATATCATTAACCCACTTTAGCGTGGAATCCAAAATGACCCACAAATTTGATAATAATGATAAAAAATTTGATAAAAACGTGTTTTTTTAGTAGGTTATTTTGTAAAACACAACGCCCTGCGTTGCTTTGATTTATGTGTAAATTGTTATTGTTACAAAAACAATTTGTATGGAAAACAACGCAACGCAAGGCGTTGGGTATTACAAAATAACCCCTTTAATTAATTTTAAAGATTTTTTTAAAATGGCTAATATGGATATGTCAAATGCTATTTGTACCACATAATATTTGGTGTTAAAGAAAAAAAATAAATTGAAAAAATGATAATTCGAGTTTGTGTTTGGAGCGACTGCTTTCCAGGATATTTTAGAAAAATTGCTTATTTGGCAAAAATTTAACAAAATTTGAATATTTTCATCAAACTTTACATAGTTTTCGAAAAAGTATCACTTGAATTTGGTAAGACTATAATTATCTTTACATTTGTTTAAAAAATCGTTAACCCTTAGGGGCCTGGGGTCAGAAAAGACCCATGAAACTTAATATTAATTATGACTACGAGATTGTAAAGCCTTTAAATTTGACAAAAAAATCTCCACTTGATAAAAATTATTATTTTATGTAACTTGATCCATTCTTTAATGTCTTCACTTTTCACTTGGAAATTTACAGAATAACATTATCAGACTTTTATTAAATTTGGATATGCGATAGAGGGTACAAAACTAACGAACAAGCGCAATTCTCTATAGTCCCAATCTTATTTTTAAGGGTTAAAAAGGTGGGGTCAAAAGTGTCCGTATGTTAATAACAATTTTAAATAGTTGTGCAATCGTATTAGATTCTAATTAAAAGCTTTTTTATTATGCATTTATTGTTTTCTATTTGGAAAGACTATTCGGTAAAAGAAACTTATTGTTTTTAAGAATTAATTAAATAAAATTAAAAAGAACTTTTAAATACATATAAATATGTAAATTTATCCAATTTTGCACACTGAAATTATACGCATTTTCACATTATTCTTTGAAATAAATTTTTGGGCTAGAAAATTGTATTTTGCGTTCCCGTCAGTGTTGCCATATATTTTTTTAGAAAAACTTTAAAAAAACTGGTTTTGAGATAGAAAACTGTTTTTCGCAAAGAAATAAAAATCTGAAGAAATTGCGTGATCCAGAAATATCCTGGACGAAAAACGAATCTCAAGAGCTTAATTTCCAAACGTTTGGCATTGCTTTAGAGTTTGACACATTTTGACTCCCAGGAATCAGTTTCAGAACCTGGGGTCGAATTACGGCATTCGTGATCGAAATTTTTCGTTCAAAATGAGTTTTTTCAGGAAATGATTAAATTTGATGATATAGTTCGGCCCTAGATTGCATATAAAAGTAAAACATGGGGTTATCATTGTTAGATTTACGAATTTACTCATCATAAAAACCGTCTTCGAACAATTTCACTCGTTCACGAATCCCATAATTCGAGTACTGATCAGAGAAACAAGCCAGCCGCCGTGAGCCGTTTAAGCCGCCGCCGCCGGTCATTTTTGCTTCAGCCGCCGCCGCCGATTTTTTTCGGCTCATTTCGGCTGGAAGTATCAATTTTCAAATATAAAAAATTTAAAAATAAATATATTTTTTAAAAAGAATTTACTAATTCATTAAACTTGAACAACCAGAGCTAAAAACAATTTTTTTATATGAAAAGAAAAAAGTTAAAATCTTCTAAATATTAAATTTTTATAAATATAATTTTTTTAAGCTATAAAAGCTTATATAAATTTATACTGTGAATAAAATTTAAAAAAAAGTTCTTAATGGGTTAATATAATACTTCAGAATGCAACTCTTTGCAGATGTGTAAAAAATCAATTAATAAAAAAACATAGCTGCTTAACTTTGCATTTAAAACTCAATATATGTATTTAGTGTAGGCATTTTTATCAAAAATTATGACGAAAAATCGTTACAGAGTTGAAGTCGTGTTAGCATAAATTTACGAAAAAGTTTGTAAAATGTATTAATTTTTGTTAAAAGCGTTACTTCTCCTCTTCATATAAATTCTTACAGTTAGTGTTTAGCTTCATTGGTTATTAAAATATAAGCTATTAAAGTTAAAAAACCTTACGAGTTACTGGTTACGGAGTTTACATTTGGCCTATAAAATTGGTTAAAAATTTTATGTATTAACCAAAAATTGGTCAGATTGTTATAAATTTTGTAAAACAGGTGACAATGCGCTGATATATATCGAAATATATAACTCAAATGTAATCCATGCATTTGAAATTAGTTGGTTACATGGTTTTTATCACATTTTTTGATATCACCCATATATATTTTTTCAATTCTAAAATACATTTTTAAAAATGGTCCAGTTGAACATTTTGGATAAATGAGACATTTTGTAACAAATAAATGAAAAAGTAAAGATAAGAGATATTGTAAAATTCTATAATATTTAGAAAAGGACACTTTTACGGATAAAATGCTCAAACCAATGTTCGAATTGATCACATAATTTCATCATTTAAGGACATTATTGATTGGGCATCTAATTCAAATGGGTCCATACAAGATATGTGCATCCTGCCCAAACTTTCTAACAAAGCCTCCATTCAAAAGCCTTCAAACAAGTTTAATTTCTTAAATCAATCGATATGTATTTTTTCTATGGTCTTTATTTATTCCTTAATTTGTTAAAATTAAAAAGAATAAATAAAAAAAAATTGATTCCCAGTATGCTTTAATTTTCTGAAAATTCTATAAGAGGCAAAAATTGTTTTGAGTTCCAAGGGGGTTACATTTTCCCAATGTTGGGATTACTTTGGAGCCCTTTACATTGGCAAAAAAATGTGCTGGCAAAATTAATATTTTGCAAGTTATATTTCAACAAAAAGGACTTGGTACTAAAAGGGTATGTTTATAATTTATTAAATAAAACTTGTATGTTATATTAAATATTTAGGACCATTTGTTAGATATAGTCTTGATTAGCTATGGATCTGTGCGAACATGAAACAAATCACACGTGAACCAACAACAAATCTTATATAAATTGATTTTATATATATTTTTTTGCGAGTGATTTTCTGACCGTGATAAAGTGCAGACGTTAATTGTGATCTCTTTTCTATAATTCTATTTAAAATTAAAAGCAATAACATTTGTTATTGTTTTAAGAAAAAACTTTTTTTAATACATTGTATCAGTGTTGCTATAACGGCGATTTTCTCGCCAGATCTAGCGATTTTATTTCGCCCCTAGCGGGAAAAATTGTCCTGTAGCTATTAGCCAAAAATCTAGCGATTTTTTTATCAGCCGTAATATAATTTTTAAAACTCGGTTTTATGTTGAAAAATACATATTATAAAACTCGCACATTGATATTCCTTTATTATAAAACACAACATCTTAAACGATTTTAGTAAAAAAAACTCTAAAAATACACATTTCGATAAAATATGGGTATGCACTTTTTCATCGTACAACGCCCTCTATTGTGTATTCGCAATACTAAGATTAATTCAATGAAAATCAGGACTCATTATTTGAAGCTTAATCGTAAAATTTTTTATTATTTACAAGTTTATAACACTTCTTATTAACATATTAAAGAAATTTTTGAGTAAAAACTGCTTTAAGTACCATTTTTCAACAATCTAGCGATAAAATCGCTAAATATTTACACTGTTTATAATCTAGAGATTTTCTATAGATTTTTGGGTCTGATCTAGTCGCTTGCGTGCTTTAAGTACCATTTTTCAACAATCTAGCGATAAAATCGCTAAATATTTACACTGTTTATAATCTAGAGATTTTCTATAGATTTTTGGGTCTGATCTAGCCATTTATTTTGAAAATTTGTTGGCAACACTGCATTGTATATTGAAATCAACAACAAATTATTACTTATTATTAAGTAGTAAACAAAGGGATTAATATTCTACTATACTAATCCTCTGCTGTTACAGCAAAATGGATAGTAGCAGCGAGTCTACTGAAGCAAGCGATATTGTCTGGTAGACAGTCGCTGAAAACAAAACAACGAAACGACGACAAAATCGATCACCCAGGATTAGTTAAGCATGCAATCAAAATAAAAAAAAACTACCAACAATGATGATTAGGGCAAGGAATTCCATGCAAATGTATGTTATTTCTCGATAGTCCAAAACTAATATGGACTAAACATTTATCCGAATCATCAAATTTAGAACAAACTGGCATCGATTTGTAGTTGCATATTTTGACATAAATGCATGTTTTTGCATATTTCGACTTTAAATGCATATTTGGTAGCTTTTTAATGCATATTTTGTGCTTTTTAATGCATATTTGTTCATATTTTTCATTTTTAGTAGCATTTTTTATTTTGTAAAAAAATATAAAAAATTGATACGTTTTCATATTTTGATTCAATCAAAATAAACATTTTTAAAACTTTATTGACCTATGGGAAATCTTCGAGTTCTGTGTCTGTTTGCAAAATAACTAACTTAAATATATTTTTAAGTTTCAAAGTGCATTATTTTTGCAAAAATTATAGTTTTTAGTGCATATTTTTTATATTGTTAGTGCATATTTTTCTTTTTTAACCGCATATTTTAGGCGCATATTTTTAATTTTTAAGTGCATGAAATTCCTTGCCCTAATGATGATATACCAAGTACCTACTAGCAACAACATGTTTGCTGCACTTGATGTAGACAATAATGATGATGTTAATTATATTAACGATAATGCTAAGATAGAGCTGTGTGAAGAAAAACCGCCTCCAATAATTATTCCAAATGTTGCCGATATAAGAGCGATGATGAATAACTTTTCAAAAATAGTAAACCTTGAAGATTATTCGTACAAATCCTTGAGAGATAGTCAGGTAAGAGTAATGGCAAAAAACGTAAAGGCATATAGAGTGATAGTAAAATATCTATCTTTCGTAAAAAAACTTAAACGTTTTCAAATCACATTACAAAATGTTGTTTTCAGCCGATCAAGCCGCCGCCGCCGCCGATTATTTGGTTGCGCCGCCGCCGCCGATTTTATCCGGCTCAACCTCAATCGCCGCCGCCGCCGCCGATTTTTTGCTTGCGCCGCCGCCGCCGATTATTTTGGTCGGCTTGTTTCTCTGGTACTGATCCATGTAAAATACCTGTTTAGAATATTTATGTACAATATATATTTTAAATTATTATATGGCAACGCGGCAACAATTTTTTTTTGAAAACTATTTTTCAAGTCAACTTATCATATGTTTTGTTATCATTTTAATTTATTTGTATCTACTAGGATTTTCAATTAACCGACTTTTTATTTTAATCGATAAATTATTCGCGGTTTTTTCTTAACCGATTAATCGAATAAGATTTTGAAATAATATACAATATTTTTATATTTTTAATACCCCTATATAAAAAATTAACAAAAATAATTTCAGTATCTTTTTAAAATTTTAAAAATATAATTGAGATCATTGTGTCAACTGAGATCATATTTTGTAAACATTATTATTGTTTTTGTCCCCTCTGTCGCATATTCAAATTTTATCCAAATCGGATTGAACCACACCCGCTTCCTTATAAATTTTAAAAAGTTACATTCAAAGAGTTAAATGAGAATTGAATATACCGTAATTTGGTTTTTGTCTCTTTTATTTGCATTGAACCAGGGATGATAAAGTTAGTACTATAGTACTTTTTGTGGTACTATTGGAACCTCAAAAGTACTATGGTACTCCTCTGACTCATTTAGTACTATTTACACATTTTCCTACTTTTAAATTTTTTGTGCTTTTTTAATTTTCATACATATTATTGCGTTTATAGCGATAACATCAAATATCGGAGTTTTAAATAAAAAATCCATATATTGAAAATATTTAAAATATTAGATGTTACTATTGAAAACTCAAGTTAAACAAATACAAAATGTTATTTCGCATGTTTTATTAAAATACGTATAAAAAAAAAATAATAAAAATTAGGAGACTCAAGAAATCTAGAAATTTTTGTATTTTTTGAAACGATATGATTAAATACCTATACCCTATTTCGAAGAATCGAATGAATTCTTAATCCACCTAATTCAATCATTAAATTCATTTGATTCGATTGTCAATCAAATTGATGATTCGAAAAAATTCTTATGACATTCACAGGGTGGAATAGATCCGTAAATACCTTTAAAATAATGTTCGCTTTAAAACGAAGTTGAATACAGTTTTCACGGAATTTAAATTCTGAACCCTACACTTACAGAAATAACCTTTAAAAATATCAGAAAAAGCTACTAAAAATTAGGTATTGGCCTTACAAAAGAAACTGCTGAGATTAGCAGATATATTAAGAACAGCAAAAATAAAACTGTTAAATTTACAAAATTTTAGTTATATTTAAGTTAACTTTTAGTTTATTGAAAATAACAAATTATACTTTAAAATCTGCATAAAATATTAATATTAGTATACTAAAAATAGCAAAAATAAACTGTTGTATCTAAAAAAAATTTTGTTATTTATAAGTTAAATTTAGTTGAATGAAAATAGCAGTATATCCTGCTAAAATCAACGGAAGTGGTTGCTAAAAATAGTAAACTGCTGATTTCAGAAGACTAGATTTTTATTCGTTTTAAAAAATTGCAAAAAGCTTTCAAGATTTTAAATTCTTTCTGGTT
The DNA here is from genome assembly GCA_949987735.1 of Leucophora obtusa. Lineage (NCBI taxonomy): Eukaryota > Metazoa > Arthropoda > Insecta > Diptera > Anthomyiidae > Leucophora > Leucophora obtusa. The sequence goes on from OX465298.1 coordinate 138,255,473, forward strand.
TTTTTAGTCAAATAATTATTATTTATTGCTGATTTTAGCAGGTTAAATTGTTATTTTCTGTTTATTATTTATTCAAATATAACTAAAATTTTGTATATGTATTTGACAGTTTGCTTTTTACTGTTCTTATCATACAAATACTTTACAAAAGTAGTCTGATTGCATTTTTTATGCAAGATAATTTTTAACTAATTTTTACAAGTTTTAACTAAAAGTTTTACGTTTTTCTATTGCTGTCTGAGTTTTTTTTTTTGTCAATTTGTAATGATAAAAAAATTAAATGAAATAAATTTTTGGTACTATAGAGGTCGAAAAAGTACTATTTTTAAGCTGGTTTGTACTATTTTAAAAATCCCATTTATCATCCCTGCATTGAACACAAAAAAAAAGAAAATGTAGGTAGAAATTCTTTGCAGCATCGATTTTTCTTCTACGTTCTTCCCTCCCTTTATTTGATTTTGGTAAAAATTAGAGAATTCGGATGTTTTAATATGAAAAAAGTAAAAAAAACAGTTTGAATGAAAATAACTAGAAAACTTTATAAAGTTTCAAAAAACTGTTTTATTCATGAAAAAACTAGAAAACTGTTAAGCATTCCAAAAAACTGGTAAAAAACAGTTAAAACTGGCTATATGGCAACACTGGTTCCCGTACTATTGGGTAATTTTGTCATTTTGTGAGAGGATTATGTGCTTACTCTCATTTTACCGAATGGTACGTAAACCAGGGACGTGCGGTGAAGTTTTTAGCTGGGTGTTCACTAGGGTTCTTCAAATTCCAAGACGTTCGAATTTTCCAGCTCCTCAAGGCCCCCATCAATGTTAATACCTTTAAGAAGTTTATAGAAAGTCACAGACGAATTTGTAAAATATTTTGGCCTCAAACTATCTCCAACGAAGAATTATTGAGAAAGACAAACAACGAGCCAATAATTATAGAAACAAAACGCCGAAAGTGGCGATGGATAGGCCATACTTTGCGCAAACCCGACAACGATATTGCAAAAATGGCATTTGAATGGAACCCTCAAGGCTCAAGACGTCCATGAAGACCCTTTACAACGTGGATAAGATCTATTCATGCAGAACATCGATCTAGGGGAACATGGCAGCAGATCAAACTATTGGCGTAAGATAGGCAACGATGGACTGATTTTGTTTCCGGCCTATGCTCCGACTAGGAGCTATAAATGTCTAGCATAAGTATTATATTTAATATACTTTTTACACATAATTTCAAATGTTAAATATTTATTAAAGGAATAAAAAAAAAGAAGTTTATGCAATCAAAAAAAAACTGAAAACATCTCTAAATTTCGATCAAATGTAAAATTTTCAAATAAAAAGAATATCCAATTTAATATAATGGAACGATACATCAAATATTTTGCCGATAATTACAAATATGAAGTCTAAACTTCAAGCAGAGGAACGGTTTTCGCGATATCGCTGATTAAAAATTTGGCTAAAGTGCACCTTATGCACTGAACCAAAAAAGTCTGTAATGGCTACTGCTGTTATTACGAGAAATTTAACTGTTTTGAGCCCAGCGGTATTTTTTGCTAATTTTAGCAACACATGTCTGCTGATCTGTAGTACAATAAAATTAGTAGAAAAATTTAGTAGCCGCTACCAAATTTTAGTAAAATTTATGTAAACGGCAATTCAACATCGATTTGCTAAAATCAGTTAAAAAACTTACTAATATCAATAATTTTAGTACAATGAAATTAGTATAAATAATTAGTTGCAACTACTAAATTTCAGTAAATTTTTGTAAACTGTAATTTAAAATTAATCTGCTAAAATTAGCAAAAAAGTGTACTAAAAAAACTGTAAAATCTAAAAAAAAAAAAAAATATTGTATAAAAAAAAACTTTTTTTATTTCGATTGTAACAAGCGTATAATTACTAAATCGTACTTGAAATTTGGAGTCAAAATTGCAAACGGTTCTCCAGTTATTAACTTTTTATGCATTGGAGTGTTATTTCTGAGTGTTAATTCCAAACTAAGAGTATATCGATAGTAACAAATATAAACTAAACAAGAATTGTAAAAAATCAAAAAAAAATTTTTAATTAGTATATTTTTTTGCTAAATTTAGCACTCGGTTTTGAAAAATTAGTAAAATGTTTTGCTGAAATCAGCAGCGAAAATTAGTAAAAAATCCGTAATCTGTAATAAGAGAATAGCAAAAGTGATTACTAAAAAAAAATTGTACTAAAAATCAGTATAAAAGTAGTAAAGTGCGATTGATAACTGTTTACAAATTTTTTTACTAAGTTTTGTATCTGAGTGTAGATAAGGTTTTGTGATTGGGAGTGGTTATTGACAGCCAACTTAAATTTTATGGCCATTTAGACTTTCTAGCGAGAAGAGTGAACTTCTCTCTGCGAAAGCTTCATAACGTGAATTTATGCCGAAACGATCGTCTTTACATTCCTGAAAGTGTAGAGGTTTTTTGAAAGCAAAAACTCTGTGAAGTATTTGTCAGGAGAGTATCCTGATGAAGAAAAATAGCAGTTTTTGAAAAAAAAAGTACTTATTATATTAATTCATAATAAGGAAATTGGCCTCGATCTGAATTAATAAATTTCTAATTAGTTAATTTTTTATTTTATAAGAAAGACCAAAACTCTAACCTAGAAAAAGTTATTCCGACAAATTTTTGTAATGTTTTATTTTGTCAGCTATTTCCAAGTTTATTAGCAAAAATTGTTCTAAACATTAAGCATTAGTATTTAATATGAATGAAATAAGTGATCTCAATAATATTTACTAGAATTTTCTTTGAAAATCTTCATCAAATTATATGTATTTATATATAATTTGATGCAGTTAGATAGACCCATTTTTCGGATCAAATTGTATCAGGTGAGATAACACGCTTATCTCGCTTGATATAATTATATATTCCAATATTCGGATAAAATTAGATATGGACGTATATATGGGATTATATATGGTGATATATGATTATATAACATCTTTTTAAGTCGGGAAATATAATTTAAAAAAACATTTATTTTTAATTGCATATTTTTTGGTTTTTAGTGCATATTTCGTTATAAATGCATATTTAAGCGCATATTTTCCATTTTATAGTGCATATTTTAAGCGCATATTTTCGATTTTTTAGTGCATGAAAGTTCTTGCCCTGGTTATTAGTTTCACATCTGTGTATTAATCTGTGATCAAAACCTTGTGAGTACGTTTATGCCAGGATAGTGTGTAACTATTCATCAATTTTTAAAGGTTTATTTCTATGAGTGTATGTACTTCTAAATCCACTAGAGCTGTGTTTGTGTGGCATGCCTATCAATGCTATCTCGAACAATTTTGACAGTAGAAAGCCGGAATAAGTGAAAAAACTGTCAAAATCGTTCTAGATAACACTGATATGCAGTCACACAAACACAGCTTAGATCTAGTTAATTATAGCTTAACCCCTAAATTCATAAACGCTTTGTAAAATTATAGGAGGTTTATTGGACAAATTTTGTATGAAAATGACGTTTTGTAAACCTGCTATAACTTTACAAAGTATTTATGAATTGAGGGGTAAATTCATTCAGGTAAACGGGTTCGGGTTTCATGGAATTGGTTCTAGTGGGACATATAGAATTAATGTGATTGGAAACAGTTTGTAAAAAAAAATCTTGGGTGATGTTGTATTGAAGTATTTTTGATTTAAAGGAATTAAAATGGAAATTAAAAATTGTCTACCCAGCCAGCAAATTCGGAGCGCTCATATATAAGAATAAGAGTGTTTTCAAAAAAACAATAATCATAATAGCTCATAGAAATGATTATTGTTTTTTTGAAAACACTCTTTTTTGGCAGAAAATATGAACCCTTAAAAAACAATCCAAAAAGTTGTCTCTACAATCTAAAAAGCTGTCCCAAAATGAGGATTCATTTTTCGGACTCAAAAAATATTCCAAAATTATTTAAATTTATGAGGAAATTTTCGATGTTATACGTTCTTTTTTCTGAGTCATTTCTGATTACACAGGGGGCTCTTTTGGACGGACCACTTTCATAGGAAAAAGTGAAAAAATGTTTATGTTTTTGGAGCTCATTTCGGAGTCATTAATGATCATCTTTGTTTGCTGGGTATTGTATTTCCCTATGTATTGGGGTGTCCCGATAAAAAAAAATTTATGTAATAGTTAAAAAATTTTTGGATGAGATCTTCAATTTCTCAACCGCGTTTAAAGTTGGCGATTTTGGAAAAAAATGGTATCAAAATTGTTGTTTCATCCACTTGGCATCTAATGCATCTTTTAAGATAAAATACATGCATGAATATTATATATTTTTTTAATTTCTTTTACGAATTTTAAAGGCAAGGGTGGACTAAAAGTATACCTTTGAGCGCATAATATTATTAGACTCTGAAAGGTGCAACTTTTAAGCCAATTCTTCCAAAAAGTTTAAATTTGCATTTCAGAAATGCAATGGTGTGCTAAAGTTACTCCATGTAAAATGTTTAAGTGCTTTTTTTGGTGCCTATTTTACAAAAAAGTTCAATATTATTTTTAGCCAAAATACGCACTATTGTCATCTTTAATCGCTGGTAGGGAACAAACAGAGCTTTGAAGAATTAATTCTTTTTTGAATGAATTCCCTACCAATCGAATTCAATTTTCTTTAGAATTGAATGAATTCCTTTTCTTAAGTAATTCACTCAATTCGTTCAACTGAAAGCGTTCATCAAACAATAAATTCAAAGAATTAATTCCATTGCAATAGTTCTCTTTATCAAATCAAATGAATTAATTCACTGGTGAATGCGATCAATTTTATAAATCGAACGGAAAAAAAGTGAATTAATTCCTTACTGAATTCCTTACTGAATTAATTCACCAATGAATTCATTCAATTTCATTTTCATTCAGTGAATTAAAAAAAAATAAAATTACATTCAGTGAATTAAGAAAAATTAAATTAAGTTCAAAGACTTAAAAAAGAAAAAAATACGTTCACTGAATTGAAAAAAAAATACGTTCACTTAATTGAAAAACAAAAATTACGTATGCTGAATTAAAAGCCTGTGTTCTGCCGTTCACTAGAAGAAAATATTGTATTGTAAAAACGTATAAATGAAATATGTCATAGTGAAGCATCTACATTTTACTGGGAAGCATAAGTTTGAAAAACTAATAGTTATATTTTTTCCAAATTCATCTATATCTGTAGTTTTTATTTTTAATAGTAAAAGGCTTTATTTTTTAATCATGTAGGTTGATAAAGTGCATCGGGTTTCTCTAACACTTAATATATATGTAATTTGTTTATTTTCACTAGCAAACGCTATAAAATTGCTTAGTTGCAAATTTCATTTGTAAATAAATGTTTTCTTCTACTGAACGGCAGAAAACAGGCTTTGAGTTCAATGAACGTATTTTTTTTTTTTTTTTATTTCACTGAACGTAATTTTATTTTTTTTTAATTCACTGAATGTCATTTTATTTTTTTTTAATTCACTGAATGTAATTTTATTTTTTTTAATTCACTGAATGAAAATGAAATTGAATGAATTCAGTGGTGAATTAATTCAGTAAGGTGAATTAATTCAGTAAGGAATTAATTCACTTTTTTGCCATTCGATTTATAATATTGAACGCGTTCACAAGTGAATTAATTCATTTGATTTAATAAAAACTATAGCAATTGAATTAATTCGTAACAAAATAAATCGAACGAAAACATACGAATTAATTCCATTCACTATATGGTGCTTTGTGAATTAATTCATCGAATTTTTAATTCAGAATTAAAAAATTGAATTAAGGAATTAATTCTTCAAAGCTCTGGGAACAAAGATCTCCTGCAATTTTTTTTAGTACATATTTGTTTTTTCTAAGATTTTCTTATCATTTTTCAGCCAAAGCTAAGAAGGAAGGTTTGGTAAAAAACAGTGTGAAAAATGCATATTAAAAATTTAACCGGTTTATCGACCCGTTTTAACCAATTACTCGGGTCGAACAATTATTTGAGTTTTAAATTATTTGTTTCGACATTAACCGAAATGGAGGCGATTAATCGAGGAATCGATTAACCGAGTTGGAAACACTACTGCCAACCCTGAGTATAATCAATACTTTTCTATAAACTTTATGAAATGGGAGTTAAAAATGTATATTTCAATCTCACTATAAAAAGTAAAATTTCAAGTGTAAGGCGTCTTCGGAAATACACCACTACTCTGCATTTGAAGAGCATCTGTGATTAGTTTGCGATGCTGATGCAAATCAGCTGATTCCATTACATAACCTATCTTTGTGATACATGTTTGACATTTCTTTGAGCATAATTTGATTTAATGATGCATTTTCGAATATATGATTTATACATTTCCGTACAGGTTCTAATTTTTATATATTCTCAATAAAATTATAATGCGTATTCAAACAAATTTCCTAACAATGTTAAAATTGTTTCTATTCCTAAAGTATTTAAGCCCCTATTCATGTCATTTCCTTATATGTAGGTCAATAAATAAAAAACAATATTATTTTAAAGTATTTTTCCATCATTTGTTTTACTTTTTTTTCTGATTACTTAAAAAAGCAAAGGCTTAAAAAATTAAAATAAAAATAATGAACAATAATGTTTTGTTACAGCAACAATCCTTTAGTTAAAAAAAGAAAATGATTTTCTTGTAAAAGGTAACATTACAATAAAGAAAATAAAGCAATTTATTTTTATAGGGTTTTTTAAATTTTATAAATATAGCAAATAAAAATTTGAGGCAAATATATTTTTAAAATAAAATGAAGAGAAGGGAGATGAATTTGTAATTACCATTAATATGAATTTATATAAATAAGTGTATGTCCGCGTAATCCATTTCAACATTAACTGTGAATATAGGCGTTTGCAAATTGCTTAACGGTAATTTTAGTGACTATAGTTTGGATTTCCTTTAATGAGAGTGATTTGTGTATTGGTGTTATCGTTTTAAATGTTTCGCTTTCAAATAAAACTTAAAAAGAAAATCTCTAACTTATGAGAAAGTACTAAAAAGAATCTAATTAACTACAATTTTGTTTTTATTGAAAAAAATCTGTATAACTTTTTTTCAGTTTAGTTTGTAAAATTGAGAGTAGTTATTTTTTTTTTTTTTTTTGTTAAGTTGTTGTAAATGTTGTTGTTCATCTTCACTCTTTTACCAATTTGTAAATTTTTTGATTTAACAAAAAAAAAAATAATAATAATCATATATATTTTTCTTTTTTTTTTTAATATTTAATAGTAATAATATAATATATATTTATATAAGACGATTTTCTTTACTTTTTATAATGATCCTTGTTTTTCGTTCGTTTCGTTATTAAAGTTCATTTTTTAAGAGTAGGTGTGGTTTTGTGTGAGTTGTTTAAATCTTTAATATTTATTTTTTTATATTTTAAATTTTTTTTCCTATTTGACGGCTGGGCTTAAAAGCCTGGTAAAATTTAGGTCTTTATTTTTTATTAAAAGGCGGGGCTTGAAGCACTCAAGAAAAATAAAAAATTAAGCTTGGCTCAATTTACTCAATCACCTTCAGTACTTTGCCAATTGCAATAGTTTTGTCTGTAAAGTAAGAAAAATATTATAGATTAAAACAAAATCAATATGAGAATCATAACAAAAAACTTACTTTCATCTCGCAGAGTAAATCTTCCCATCTGTGGGAAAAGTTTAAATTGTTCTAAACAAATCATTCCAGAACATTCAATTCTCATAATTGCCACTTGATCTTGTTTTACGAATCTTGGACGTGATTTTGATTTATCGCCGGTCTTTTTATCAACCAAGCAGATGAGGGCCTGAAAAAGATAAAATAAAAATATTGAAAAATCGCTCAGTTTACCAAAAGTTTTTAGGAAATGAGTTCTTTTTTAAGAGAAAATAATTCGTAAAATAACTATATTTGGACAGATTATAAACATAATTTTTCCTCGGGCTCTGTTACTTGATGTTACTTTACATCATTCTTAATATAGAAAATGTTTTAACCTGTTTTTATAGTTTTCTCCAGGCCCTTTCATGAATTTCTTTCAGTTCTATCCTAATTCTCTTAGTAAACGGTAGCGCTAAAATATAAGCACTTAAAAATTGCACTCGAAAAATAGTTAAAACAGTTTAGCATATCAGGGCTTATATTCAAAACCATCTATCTAAAATACACAATTTTATAGGAGAGCAACAGAATTCTTTAATTCGCATATTCTAAATGTTTCTAAAAATATTGATTTATAATTTGTTTTTAAAATTTTGTGTTATTGGCTATTTTATGGAAAATATAGGGGTTTTTATTAAAAAAATTTAAATGGTAATATAAAAATGATTAGATAGAGGGTTTTCCATTGTAATAACAATTTATTATGATTTCATTTATGACTTCGGTAAACTGTTAACATGTTTTATTCAAGTTAACCGCTATAATACAGCATAAGATATAAAAATATTAATAAACATAAATTCGGAATTTGTCTGGCATAACGTAGAAAAAAATGATAATCTGGCAGCATTATTACCCTCTGTAAGTATTGTTAATTCTTCTTTTTTTTAGCAGTATCGTAAGTGAGCAAGAATATAAAGGTTTTGTTCGTTATGTCATCTGCAAGATAATAAAGTGATCTTAAATACCGCAGGTCTTTACACGACCTGGTTATAATGGAATAAAACGTATAAGCACATGCCGACTTTAACTCCATTAACAATGTGTTTTTTATAAGAAACAAAACTGATGAAACCCAGCAAAAACATAGTAATGACAGTTCATTACCGTATAGCTTACAAAGTAATTACCTTTTGGTTTATAAAAAATAGTGACTTACTGATAATACACTCAGAAAAGTTCTGCAGTTACTAAATGACAGTTATTTGTGTAGTAATGCGGTTGTAGTTATTTTAACTACAATTGCAGTTAATTTACTTAGAGCCAAATTTTTCAATGTTTTTGACAGTTATTTTTTTTTTTTAACTACAAAAAGCACTACATTGTAGTAACATTTATTTTATGCAGTTGTTTTGAATTTTGTTACAAATACTTCAATTTTCAAGTATGTGTGTTCGAAGCACACAAAAATAATATGGCGCTTGTTTAGAAATTTCTAGTAAAAGAATATGAGAAGAACGTGTTTTCTCTTGTATCTTTAGTTATAAAACAACGCTAAAGAGTGAAGACAAGTGATAAGGAAAAGATGTCACAGACGGACATCTAGAACAATGGGTCATATGAATAAAACATAGCAATTATGTACTTCGAAGTAATTACTCTGGGCTTAGGAATGGCTTTTAACTCCAAAATTACCAATTGGCTGGTAGAATAGCATGAAATGTGAACGAAAATTAAAAAATTAAATTTCTAGTCTACTCCCAAGCAGACTAGATTTGTGAAGTAATTGCTTAAAAACCCCTGTATTTCCCCCTATTAGTAATACCCAGCCAGCAATTTCGGAGCGCTCATAAATAAGATTCTTAAATAGATCATAGAAATGATTATTGTTTTATTGAAAACACTCTTTTTTTGGTACAAAATATGAACCCTCAGAAAACACTCCAAAAAGTTGTCTTTACAATCTAAAAAGCTGTCTCAAAATGATGGTTCATTTTTCGGACTCAAAGAAGATTCCAAAATTATTTAAATTTATGAGGAAAATTTCGATTTTATATGTTCTTTTTTCTGAGTCATTTCTGAGTACACGGGGGGCTCTTTTGGACGGACCACTTTCATAGGAAAAAGTTGAAAAATGTTTATGTTTTTGGAGCTTATTTCTGAGTCATTAATGATCATTTTTGTTTGCTGGGTATCTATTTTTTATTCATATGAGCCAATATCTTAATAGTGAACAATAAAAGTGATGTGTAAATTTTGTTTTCTCAATTTTAAATTTATTTGAAAATAAAATTAAGAGTATTTACATAAATTTGTTTTTATTAAATTAATAAATTTTACAATAATTTTTGTTTATGTTATTTTAACTACATTTGCAGTTGTTTATACAGTTTTACATTAATTTGCATGTATGTATGTTGTTTTAATTGCATTTGTAGTTGTTTTTACTACAATTGTCATTTGATTTTTAACAGTTAAAAATAACTTCATATTGCAGTTGACTTAAATGCAAATGTAGTCTACACCTTTTTAACTTCAAATGCAGTTATTTTAACTGTCATTTGCAGTTGATTTTAACTACATAATTCCCTGAGTGTAGATTATAGAAGTGCTCATATATACAGGGTGGCGCAAAAGTAATGTCATAATGGGATGTTTACCATTTTGTTTGAAATGATAAAATGAGTTCTGTTTTCACGAAAGGTTTATTTGAAGTTTGTAAAATTTATTAGGTACATTAAGTTCAAAAAACTATATCGGTCAAATGACCACCTCCCGAGTTGATACACATTTGTGCTCATTTTACGCCATTTTGCATTGTTGCTCGCAAAATATCACCAAACAGACACTTTGAGGGGATGCAGTGGCTCTTCGTGCATTTCATGTGGGTTCTGTGCAGGGCAAGGAATGGCCCACACATGTGGGCACATTCGACACATTTACATGTGCCATGTGCCGGTAGTATTGGCACTAGAGATGAGCGATCCGGTGATTTTTGAATAACGCTGCTACCAGTGATCGTGATTTTCAAATCACCGTTCTTTTAAACAGTGACCGTGATCACGGGTTTGTAATAGAGATGGGCGATCCGGCGATTTTTCAGTAACATCCCTACGGGAAATTTTAACAAACTGTCACCGAACTGGCCCCTTTATATGAAATAGACTGGTCACTTTTACATGTCGTTGTCATAGGAGGGGGAAATTGACCCCTTGTGACATGTCACAAGACAAATCCTAGGGCAGGTTACTGAACTCTCATAAAAAACAAAGTTCAGGGACCTGTCCTGGGATTTGTCTTGTGACATGTCACAAGGGGTCAATTTCCCCCTCCTATGACAACGCCATGTAGATCTGGCAACATCACCATGCAAGGATAAAGCAAAAATTTGTTATTGAGAAAATTATTTTGGAAAATAATTAAAATTAAAGTAAATTGTGTGTTTTTTTTAGTCAAATTGAAATAAATAATGCAAAACTTATGTGGTATAATTAAATATTGAAATTATTTAATTTTTCTGTTGGAGTTATTAAGACTTAAAAAGTCGTGATCGTTTGTGTGGCGGCAAGAAAAAAACAAAAAAAAGGAAAACAGAAAACGTAAACAAAAGAGAACAAAAATAAATACACCATTTTTTGCTGCTGTTAATAATTAAATTTCAATTTTTTTCTGCTCCTGGACGTTTATACAAATTATTAAAACTGATTCCTGCTTGGACACATTTGATATTGTTTACTTTTTTTTTATATACGTGCCAGTATTTGGGTTCTTTAATTATTATTAAATGGCGCCGCAATATGAAGTCTTTAAATGCCCTACATGCAAAAAAAATGTAACAAAAACTCAGAAATCTGTTGGATGTGCTTGTTGTGGCTTATTTTTTCATACAACTTGTGCCAATGTCACTTCGGAAGAATTTAATTTCATGGCAAGACACAAAGTGTTAAAGTTTGTATGTAAAAGTTGTCCAAAATCACTTCAATCTTCTAATATTCATGAAGAATTGAGAAAAGGCTTCTCTGCACTTACAGCGTCTTTTGAAAAAGAATTTGAGTTGAAAGTTCAGGAAAATAAACGTCAACTCCAGGAGAAATTAGATGCTGCAGTTAACTCTATCAAAGTGCAGATTGATGAACTTTCTAAAGAATTTTTTCAGAACAATTCTAAAATTAATGATTTAAAATCGGATATTAATAACTGCTGCGATGTTATTAAACATGTTGATGTTGTAACTGGTGGTAAAATACAGCATCTTGAGATACAATCCAACATTGACCAAAGGCGTTTTAATAGGTCAAATATAATTATTAGAGGTTTACCTAAGTCAATTTTAAATTTGCGTGAACCTGTCTTAAAAATTGCAGCAAAGTGTAATGTTAATATTACCAGTTCGGACATTCATCATTGCACATATTTCAGAGGAAGTAAGGCGATTCTAGTGAAGTTTAATTCCGTCCATATTCGCGACCAAATTATGATTATCATAAGAATTGTTCCATTTTATTAAAAGATGTGATCGGTGGTAACGCTGAGTCAAATGTATATCTAAATGATCATTTGACGCCTGCTGCAAAGAAATTAGTTGCTGTTTGTAAACAACTTAAATGCAAGCAGAAAATAAAAAAGTATACGCACTTGAATTATGACGTCCCTAAAGTTAGTATTTTAATGTTGGATGGTGCCGAGAATATATTTAATTATGATCAGTGTATTAATCTTTTAAATGAAACAAATGGTGCAGCTGATTCTTCAGATACACTGGATGTCAGCTGAGGAGTACTTTTCCGGTTTTACATTTGCGCTGGATTTCATACTGAATATTTTTGAGTTTACTAATAGTTATTCCGAAAATGTATTGTTTAAAAAAAAAACAAAAAAATATTCTCTATGAAATCCGGGGTAAATATTTTTATTTTAAAACTTTTGATTTATTTATTTTTATTTCATTTTAATTATTTAGTGTTGCCAAACTGAGATTATATTTTTATATCATATTTTTTTTCTTTTCTCTTAGTATGTATATATGTATGTGTATGTATGTATATATATGTATATATATATATATAGATTTCAGATTTTACCGAACTTGCGGTGTTTTAGTAGTGGGTTTGCTTTTATTAACAGCAATATTAAAAGACGAGAATTGATCATTTAAGGGTGGTGTTCTTCATGATGAATGTTTTATGCGGCTAGATCATTAATGGTTTAAAACTTGCGAAGCACATACATAAATTTCGGGGCTTTTGTAGATTTTTTTTCTTTTTTATTCTACACTCAAAAAAGTTTGTCAGTTACTACGTTACAGTTGTTTGTATAATGATCGGTAGTTATTGTATTTAACAGTAATTACAGTTATTTTTCTATAGAAAACGGCAAATCAACTCTTATGACGGCTATTTAAGAAAAGTACTGTAATTTCGTAACAGTTGTTAAAATCAGTTATTTTTGATATTATAATAACTACCAAAACAGTATTTTTTACAGCAAACAGTAGTTTTTGTTAGTCATTTAAAAAGGATTGACTGTAGAAAACAGTAGATTTTACCGATTTTGTCAGTTTTTAAATTTATGTAGTAAAAATTCAGTTAATTTTACGGCATTGGTAGTTATTTCTAATGCATTTGTTAGTTATTTTTCAACAGTTAAAATTACAGAAGTTTTAGTTATTTTAAAGGTAAATACCTTTGTCGCCTTTTTGACTGCATATACCTTTGTTTTTACTGTCATTTTCAGTAGATTCTACCGACAAACTTTTGTGAGTGTACTTATAATTTTGTTGGTCATTTATGGGCTTTACGTAGAGCTTACTCCTTTATGGTTTTCGTGTGCATAGTAGTTTTTTTAGTCGGATATCTCTATTTATATTTTTTGTATGGCTTTTATAGAGCTTTTTTTATTTTAATTTCATAACGAATTAACTGATTTGTTAGATAAGTAGTTGTATTATCCGTTTTTTTTTTTTTTGGAGGAAAATTTTACATTTTGATTGATTCCTTAATACCACAAATGTATCAATTATGTCTACGGTTTTCAAAGTGTGAAGTAAGAAAAAGAACAGATGTTTTAATCATGGTTTCAGTTTGGTAACTTGCTGCTTAAATTAAGAAGTTTGCTTTTTTTTTTTTTTTTTTTAATTCCTTTAAATTTTCTTAATAATGATTTTGATTTTCTTTCTTAATAATGATTTTGATTTTTTTATTCTTTGTTCTCAATAATTATTTATTTTTTATTTTTGCTTTTAAAATTAAATATCAATTATTATTATTTTTTATTTATATTTATTACACAATGAATGCTGTAAATTTAGGTCCTGTCTACAGTGATAATTCTTTCATCGCCAATAGATTAAATGGCTTCCAACGTTTTTTAAGGGTCGGACATTGGAATATAACAAGTTTTTGTGCGTCCACTACATCTTGTAAAATTGATGAGATAAGGCATATTCTAGATGGTAATCATTTGGATATTGTTGGTTTCAGTGAAACTTGGTTAAAGCCTTACATTTTGTCTCAGGCTATAAATATTCCAGGCTATAGTATATGCAGAAATGATAGACCTGGTGAAAGAAGAGGTGGAGGTGTTGCGTTGTTTATATCGGACAGTATGAAATACAGAACCGTTTTTATGTCCGATGGCAATGACGCTTGTGAGTATTTGTTTGTTGAGGTTACTGTCAGGGATATTAACTTGCTTGTTGGTGTTTGTTATTTGCCTGATGGTGATTTAAGTGCTTTTGAGGATTCTGTGGGCGATTTGTTAGTAAGGTACTCAAATGTTATTCTGATGGGAGATTTTAATACAGATATTTTTTGTCCAATTGATTCTGTTGTTTTACGCTCTGTGTGTCAGCGACTTGATTTAACTTACCACCACAATTGTATACCAACGAATTACCATGTGGGGTGTGATACGACTTCTCTAATTGATTATTTTCTTTTGAGTAATACTCTTTCCTTGGGCACATCTGGTCAGATGCAGTGTCCTGGTGTGACTCGACATTCTCTCATTTTTATAGCTGTCGATGTTCCAAATTCGTCATCTCAACGTTTTATATCGTACCCGAATTATAAAGCGTTGAGAATGGAGGATTTGGAGGCTGCAGTTGATAATTGTGATTTCAATGCCATATACCTGACTGATGATGTGGATTTACAACTTGAAGTTCTCATGTCGAATATTAATGTTTTACATGATTTGGTGCCATTCGCTCGTCGAAAGGTTGGTTTGAGTTTGGATAATTGGTTTGATGACAGGGAAATTTCCTTTCAAGTTTCATTGAGAGATTTGGCATATAATCATTACCTCCAACATAGGACTCCACATAATTGGTCGATTTATTGTGTAAACAGGAATAAGGTGAAAAGGGTTATAAGGAAGGTAAGGATGCGAGCTCACACACACTTTTTTCATGATATTAGTTCGAAAAAAATGTGGGGATTCTTAAGGAACAATGGTTGTCTTGAGTCTGAGGAACATTTAACTTCATCTGATCCTGATGAGATAAATGATTATTTTGCTGCTTGTCAGTTACGAGACTCGGGTGATTTTTCCAATAATATGAACAACTCTGTTGATGGAGGTTTCTCCTTTTCATGTGTTGATTCTGACACGTTATATCGAGCATTGCTCAGAATCAAATCTAATGCGGTTGGTCATGATTCCTTGCCATTGATATTTTTGAAAATTATTTTCCCATTTGTTTCCTCACATTTACTTTACCTTGTGAACACAATTATTGCCTCGTCATGTTTCCCTAGGAATTGGAAAATAGCTAGGGTTGTCCCTATAAAGAAGGACGGTCAATCTAGTGATTTTGATAATTTACGTCCTATATCAGTACTACCGGTCCTTTCTAAGGTGGTTGAATATATTTTGAAAGACCAAATTATCGAGTACCTTGATTGCAACTCTCTTATTCATCCATCCCAATCAGGCTTTCGAAAGGGTTATAGTACTACTTCTCTACTGCTAGCGCTAACGGATTCTATTAGACAGTTTTTGGATGGCCGTAAGAATGTTGTATTGCTTTCGATAGACTTTTCTAAGGCATTTGATAGAGTAATGCACTCTAGATTACTATATAAATTGCTGTACGAGTTCCGGTTTTCTACCCGTGCATGCGAATTGATTAAGTCGTACCTATATGATAGATTCCAGTATGTATCTATTGGTAACTCTTTCTCACGAACTCGACGGATCACTAGTGGTGTCCCGCAGGGATCTGTTATTGGCCCACTTTTGTTTATGGTGTATATGAATGATCTTTTGCGTTCTTTTAATGGTGTTTCCTGCTTGCCTTATGTTTATGCTGATGATGTGCAATTTGTTTGCTATTCTGATACTGAGTTTGTCGATGTGTTGGAGGAGGGCGTCAATTTTATATTGCGGGAAGTTGTGTCATGGTCGTCCGATAATGGTTTCTGTGTCAATCCAGTCAAGACGAAGTTAATGGGGTTTGGATTCGCTACAAATGACATGAGTATTACTATTGGTGGTATTCCTGTTGAGTTTGTTAATAAGATGAAATGTTTAGGTCTTGTCTTGGATAACCAACTGAATTTTTCTCCACACATAAATTACTTGTCCTCTCGCATATCCTTTCTTTTAAAAAGGTTGTATTCATTGAATATTTATCTGCCTTGTTCAATAAAAAGGCGTGTAGCCACGGCTATCTTAATGCCGCATATATTGTACGGCGTGGAGGTTTTTTCGGGTACTAGAAGTTTCGCGCTGAGGAAATATAAGCTTGTTTTTAACAGGATTATTCGTTACGTTTTTAATTTGAAAAGAAGAGATCATGTATCTCAACATACATTTAATTTTATAGGATCGTCTTTTAAAAATTTCATAAGCATAAGGCTATTATTATTTTTTTATAAATCTATCGTTAATGGATACCCGGTATACATTGTTGATAAATTTCATTTTACTCGTTCAATTCGAAACCCCCAAATTATTCCACCCATTAGACATCTAAGTATTTTTGAAAAATCATTTCAAACTCGTGTGTCGAGTTTATGGAATGATTTGCCTAGGGAACTGAGAAATTTTACTTATTCGCTGATTGTGTTTAAATCTAAATTAGTAGAATTTGCACAATTGCATGTATTGGAGTCTTAAGTGGAGATTATATGTTCCATCTCTTTAGTCTGGCCATATACTTGCAATATTGTTGTACAGCTTCTCGTTTTAGTTCTTTATTCTAATACCATGTGTGTTAGTAGATTGGGGACTTAAATGGAGAGGTTGCGCAATGGTATTGCTGATGTATGGATAGCTTTAGTATGTACGCCTTTTTAATGAAACTTTGAAAGCTTATCTTGTGAGAGTTCAGCTGTTTCTGGAATTTATTCTTGCAGCATTCATTTATTATTTATTTTTTTTTAGATCTAATTAATTTTTAAATATATTATTGTATTAATTGATCTCGTGTAAATGTTAATTTTTTGAATTTTGCGTTTATATATTATTATTGTATACATTAGCCTTAACATATATTTATATAGAAGTCTGTTATATATTTTTTAGTAGCTTTAATTAGCCATATAAGGCCCTAAGGGCTCGGTTAATGTAAATGAAGATTTAATAAAAAAAAAAAAAAAAAAAAAAAAAGTGACCAGTCTATTTCTTATAAAGGGGCAAGTTCGGTGACAGTTTGTTAAAATTTCCCGTGGGGATTGTTCTCAGTGAATGTGATTTGCAAATCGTTGTTCTTTTAAACTGTAATCATGATCACGGTTTTTCTATGGAAAAGACTGCGATTTACTGATAAATAAACGAAATAATATTTATGGCGAGTTTTTAAGATGTCAGTTAAACTGGGTTTAGTTAAACCGAAAACATATTTTGTCAGCCATTTCAAAGTTTATTAACAAAACTTTGCCGGAAAAACTTTTTTTCGAGTATAATCTTTCTTTATTGAAATAAAACAAAATAAACCACATTTTAAAAGCATTATTCCAGTTACAAACTGCGTTAAACTAAGTTTAAAGATAATCCACTTCCTAAAAACTGGGCCTTAAAAGAAGAATAGTTGCGACCGGTAACAAAGACATGATAGAAGGAGACATTTTACTCAGAAGAGTGTGAAAGCAAGTCACTGTTATTGAAAAAAACATTTATTACTGTGCTCTGAGACGAGCAAAAGTCAGTGCATTCGTTTTTGCGTCTCATGTATATATATAAAATTAATTTTATTATTGGTTCCTTATCAGTGTTCTAATTTATTTAAATTATATTTGAATTTAACAGTATTTTATTCAAAATGCCATCTAGATGTCAAACATAACATTGAACATTAGAAAATACTATAAAATGTATCATTGTACTACTAATTGTAACACTCATGTAATTGTTGTCAACTGTGTAATACATATGTGTGAATGTTTATGTGTCATCGATCAACATGTATAAAAGCTGCTGCATTGATCGATTTTGGGGGAATTAGCCAGTGGACGGCAGCGAGGTAAGACCTTCTATAAGTGCGTGAAATATCTTTCTGCATTTAAAGAAGATTTTAACTAAGTAACTTTCCAAAAAAGTACCTTTTTCAAAAAGTACTTTTTTAAAAAAAATAATTTTTTCGAAAAAAAGTACCTTTTTCTAAAAAAATTTACCTTTTTCAAAAAAAAGTACTTTTTTGCAAAAAACAAATTTTTCTAAAAAATACATTCTTCACAAAAAGTACCTTTTTCCAAAAAAAAATACACTTTTCCAAAAAAAATACCTTTTTCAAAAAAAGTACAAATGAAGTACTTTGTAAAAACAACCCAGCAAACAAAGATGATCATTAATGACTCAGAAATGAGCTCCAAAAACATAAACATTTTTTCACTTTTTCCTATGAAAGTGGTCCGTCTAAAAGAGCCCCCTGTGTAATCAGAAATGACTCAGAAAAAAGAACGTATAAAATCGAAATTTTCCTCATAAATTTAAATAATTTTGGAATCTTCTTTGAGTCCGAAAAATGAACCCTCATTTTGAGACAGCTTTTTAGATTGTAGAGACAACTTTTTGGATTGTTTTTTGAGGGTTCATATATTCTTCCAAAAAAAGAGTGTTTTCAAAAAAACAATAATCATTTCTACGAGCCATTTAAGAATCTTATTTATGAGCGCTCCGAACTTGCTGGCTGGGAAAGTATCTTTTTCTAAAAAATGTCGCTTTTTCCAAAAAGTACCATTTAAAAAAATACCATTTAAAAAATATAATTTAAAAAAAAGTACTTTTTTTCCTCCCCCACGGATATCACCACTAAAACAAGGTTTCTTGATATTCGGCATAGACGTGCGCTAAGACGAGATTTTTGGAAATTCCTACCGGAGCGTGCAAAAAGGGGAAAAGTCTCCCCCATAAACAGTCTTACAAATTGGAAAAGTGCCTGCCCAAACCACTGAAGGTAAGAAGTTGAAATTTGGTATAAAGGCTCCTCCACTGTAGTAGACATCGACTGAGTTTGTATTTTTGGAATTCCCTACAGGATATCCCAAAAGCAAATTCGGTATGTGAGTTCCTCCTTCTGTGTAGGCGTCCGCTTAGACGGTATTTTTGAAATTCCTATCGGGAGGGGAAATAAAGTCTCCTCATTGACGGCATCCTTTTGGCCAATCTAAAATTTTATATATTTATTCCTTGGAGTAGGACTAACTCACCGGCAACGTAATTTTTCTATTTTGGAACAGGAATATAGTAAAAATGGTCGTTGAAAGGGAAAAATAACCCCAATAACGGCCTGCCCAAACCGCTGAGGCAATGAAGTTGAAATTTGGTATGAATGTTCCTCATTCATCGCAGATAGCCGCGAAGATGGAATTTTTGTAAATTCCTAAAGGGAGGGGCAAAAAGAAGAAAAGCCTCCCCGTGGTGGCCTGTAAAAACCCCTTCGGCTAGAAACCTGAAATTTAAAATGTGGGTCTCTGGAGTAAGGGCTAACTTATTAGAAAGATACTTTTTTTGAATTTTGGACAGCGTCGTTATAAAATGGGGGCTCAAAAAGGGAAAGTGGCCCCTTAACGACCTGTCCAAACTGCTGGAACTAGGAAGCTGCAATTCGGTACTTAGGTTCCTCTTCCAGCCTAATTCCAACCGGGAGGGACAAAAAAAGAAAAAGTGTCCCCCATCCTGCTCAAACTGCTGGAACTAGGAAGCTGAAATTCCCTGTCGATGGATTTTCGGAAATTCCTACCGAGAGGGGCACAAATAGTAAAAGTTGGCTAGAAAGCTGAAATGTAAAACATATGTTCCTTGGAGTATGGGCTAACTTATCGGGAAGGTGCTTTTTGGAATTTTGTACAGGGACATTGCAAAAATGGGGATTAATGGAGCGATAAGTGCCGCTTAAAAGCCTGCCCAAACCGCTGGAGGTAGGAAGTTGAAATTTGGTATTAAAGTTCCTTCCCTATTGTAGACATCCGCTAAAATGAGATTTTTGGAAATTTCCACAGGTAGGGTCAAAAACAGCGAAAGTCTCCCCCTTAACGGCCTGGCCAAACTGCTGGAAATAGGAAGCTGAAATTTGGTATTTGGGTTCCTTCTCCAACGTAGACGTCCCCTAAGACGGTATTTTTGGAAATTCATACCGGGAGGGGTAAAAATCGATATAGAGACCTAAAATTATGTATGTAGTAGGTTCCTCCTCCAACGCAGACTTCCTTTAAGACGGAATTTTTGGAAATTCCTAACGGGAGGGGTAAAAACGGAATATTGTGGTGGCTGGGTGAAGGCTTTTATTATTTACTTGAATTGCCAGGTCTACCTTTACATAAACTGGAATTAAAAAAACTTTAAGGCACGTTAACAACGTAGCGGGCTTTGCCCGATGTAAATGTGCTGATAGCTCCAGCCCATTCACATTCGAAATGTGCTATCAGCACATTTACATCTGAAATGTGAATGTTGGAGCTATCAGCACATTTATATGTGCTGGTGGATTTGGCACATTTTACATGGAAATGTGTATTTGCCATGGTATTTCCACATTCATACGAAAAAAGTGTAATTTTTCATAAAAAAGTACCTAAAATTTTTTTTACAAAAAATCATGTTTTTTTTCAAAAAAAATTACATTTTTCAAAAAAAGTTAGATTTTTCAAAAAGAAAAATTTTATTTTTCAAAAAAAAAAGTACAATTTAAAAAAAGTGCAATTTTTCAAAAAAGTACTATTTTAAAAAAAAAAAAAGTACTATTTTTCGACGTGTTTTCAAAAAATTACTATTCGAAAAAAGTACCATTTTTTAAAAAAGGACCATTTAAAAAAAACCATTTTCAAAAAGTACTATTTTTCAAAAAAAGTGCTATTTTTCAAAAAACGTTAAATTTCAAAAAAAATAGAAATTTTCAAAATAGTATTTTAGGTATTTTACAAAAAAATTACCATTTTTAAAAAAGGAAATAAAAAAAGTAAAAAAGTGCAATATTTCAATGAAGTACTCTATGCTCTATCTAGTTTTTTTTAAGATATATCCAAAGCACCAAATTAACGTCCATTTGTTTCTATCTAGCTTAGTTTAGAATATATTCAAAATTTTAAAATCTAGCTAAGTTATGCCTGATCTGGTCATTGTATACAATTTTTAGCGGTATATTAATACCCAAAGGGCCAAAATTTTTTCCATTTTGCCCTATTTTGCTTTATTTTTAAGATATAGCCAAAGTACCAATTAACGTCCTTTTGTTGCTATCTAGCTTAGTTTAGAAGACATTCGCAATTTTCAATTGTAGCTAAGGTAGGCCTAATCTGGTCATGTGCTGAAAGTATATAAGTTTTAGGGGTATATTAATACCCAAAGGGTCAAAATTTTTATCTTCTAAACTAACTAGATAGCAATAAAAGGACGTTAATTCGGTACTTTGGCTATATCTTAAAAAGTAAGCGAGATAGAGCAAAATGTCCCTTTGGTCAATGGATTATGTATGCAGATATTCTTCTTCAGGCTTAACTTTAATAACGAAAAAATAGATCGTTTATTTTTAACCAGAGAGTTTATTTGGCGATATCACCTTTTTATCTTCCAAGTGATAAATTAGCGATATAGCCGATTTGTATTCCTGGGGTATTGCTTTCGTATTGCCTGGAAGTATTGCTTTCGGGTAACAGTTGTTCCCGACGGAGGAAACCTCTGCAATACGAAATTGATATTGCCGGCAATAATGTTTTCTTCCTGGCAATATGATCGGGAAATCTTCGTGGTATTGCCATGATTGCTGGGTTATGTTTGATATAATTATTTGGTTTTTATTAGTATTGGTTTGAGTATGTTTGTATGTGTCTGTTGATCACTTATGAGTAAAAAAAAAGAATAACAACAGAATGCTGAATAGGAAATAAAAATTCGAATTACTTACATTGCTTTCAAGGCCTTAGTTGGGTGAGCAATTTTCCCCACTCGGAAATATAGTCCATATGGGGGCTAGTTTAAAATATAGATGATTCTATCTAAAATCAATAGGCTTTATCCTTTTGTCCATATGAGTGCGAAATTTTAATAAAATATCTTTATATTTGAGACCCGTAGGGTGCAAACAAGCAAAGGGATTAGCCCAATCAAAAATTGACAGGGGTACAAAAATTAAGCACTGGCAACCGGATAACCGTGGCATACCACGTAGTGTTAAAAATAAATGACTTGCAGACGGCTTTATTTGGGACGCTTTACCAGCGTTTGCAAAAAGCATTTTGCCAGTATTTGTTTTACAAAAGTTTCAGTGGTTCACAAAAAAACGCAAAAAATTGGCTTAGAGTGATATGACAACGTTTGAAAAAAGTGGTTATCCAGTACTATCTATTCAGAAATTGCCAACCCTACAAAAACAATGCACTGGTAGAGCAATGATTTTAAAGAAATTATGACGCTTTGTGTAAAAGGGTTTGTAGTCGGAAGGTTCCGAGTTCAAATCCGGTCGCAAGTTAAATTCTTGTTTTGATTTTTAATTAAAAAAATTTGTTTGTTTCACAAAACTTTTTTTTTTGTTTGTGGAATAGCTCTTTTACAAAATTTTTGCCAGTGCTAGTATTTTTGCTCAACCAGCCGTTATCCAGCTGTTATCATTCATTTGTTTTTAGCCACCAAGTATTATATTTCTCGTCAGCTGTGGGTAGAGCTGTCATCTGCCAATCTGACGGCCAGGGTTCAAATCACGGCAGGACTAAAAAAAATATTTGTGAACTTTTTATAAATTTAATTTTTGAAATTTTATTTCCAGACTACCTATTTATTGGTTTTGCCAGCGTTTTTCCAAAGTTGAAAATTTTGTTTACCCAGACTAATAAAGTTATCATTTCGGGAATGGGAAAAACTTTTTGCCAGTACCTAGTTGTACCGCCTTTTAAAATACCTTGCCATCGCTTTCCCGTTTATATTTTTCTGGGTGGGAGAGTAAATAATCTCATTAAAACATGCGAACTTCCTTTGGAGCCATATATTGGGGCCTTTGGGGGCTAGGTGTAAAAATAAGCCGATGTTAACCAAAATAGGCATCGTCCTTGGGCCGATGTAAGTCAATATACCAAATTTCATGAAAATATCTTGATACTTGCGACTTCTAGCGTGCGTACAAGAATGCTTGGACAGACAGACAGACAGACAGACAGACAGACAGACAGACGGACGGATGGACAGACGGACACTGCTAAATTTAATCAAAAAGTGATTCTGAGTCAATCGGTATACTAAAAGGTGGGACAAATAATATTTTCCAGGAAAATTTTTGGAACCCGTTCTGAAATTACTAGTTCCTGAACTACTTCTCAAGCAGTAAATACATATTCTTTAATAGCATCCTTGGAAGGGAGCCATATTTAGTATTTTAACTAAGTATATATTTAGTGTGTTGTGGGAACTAGTGATTTAGAACTAGTTATACATGACTCCTACAACGGTTCCCAAAATCTAATACTAGTTCCAACACAACTTCACAGAGCTATTTAAAAACTTAAAATATTTTAAATAATTATTGCTCATTAATTTTTTTTTTTTTTTAATTAGATGTTTTCTGATACAATATATATTTTTAAGGTATTAAAAATTATTTGTTTAAGGAAAAAATACACAGAAAAGTGGGTAATATAAATTAAATGTGGAACTACTTTAAATTTATTTCGTTCCAATTTCCAATGTTAAAACTGCTTCGTCTATTTTGGCATATTTTCCCTTGAAATGCTATTAAATAACAAATCAATTTATGCGAATCTCTACATGTACCTTTTCCTCATATCATTACCAAGAACTAGTTCTAAGGGGGACAATTTCAAATAAAACTCATGGGTAACAACTTCAATGTAAAACTAGTACTGGCTCTAAATAACTAGTTGTATAACTAGTTTTGGAACTGGTACATGTTATGCGGGGACGCTAATTACATAATAAATATTTCAAAAACACTATATGTACTTACTTTAACGGTTACTTCTTCAGCTGCACAATGTATATGCATAACAGCCGAATAGCCAGCACATATAATTGATTTGTGCTCTAAAATAACCACTTGAGCATCAAAAACTTTTCCTGTTTTAATAGGATTAGAAGCGTCGCACAATACGAAACCAGGAGAAACATCTTCTTCTTCAATACCCTGATAAAAAAAAATACGAAATTAATAATAGCAAAGAGTATATGTTATCAGACAAACCTTCAGTTTGATTTTAACATTTTCACCAGGACCCACAGATGTTACTTCATCATCATCAGACCAAAGTTGATCAACCGCAACTTGTGTCTATAACAATGTATAAAATGTTTTTTAATAACAACAAACCAAGTAGTTAGACTTTTAGTTTACTTACTCTGTTTGGCATCACCAATAAATTTTGACCCTTACGTGCATTACCTGATTCAACTTTACCCATTACAACTGTCCCCATATCCTTGTATTTATCAACAATGGGCATAATGAAGGGACCATCTGCTTTACGATTAAGTGAAGGCAACATATCAATAAAGGAAATGAAAGCAGGCCCACTGTACCATGGACAAATTGAATCTGGTATAGTATCACGTAAACCGGCTCCACTTAATCCTGAGCAGGGCATAAAGGTTAAATCCTTGGCTGGATTAAAACCAAGTTTTTTGAGGTAAGGAAGGATCTTGTCTCTGCATTCGTTGTAACGAGCCTCATCCCATCTAACAGTAGGATCGTCCATTTTATTGACAAGTACTACTAAATGTTTAACACCCGCCGTTTTAGCCAACATAGCATGTTCACGCGTCTGCCCACCACGATCGAAACCTGTTTCGAATTCGCCTTTTCGAGCCGAAATAACCAAAACTGCTAAATCTGCTTGAGCGGCACCACCAATCATATTAGGTACGAAACTCTTGTGACCAGGAGCATCCAAAATGGTAAAATGTTTACGTTCTGTTTCAAAGTATGCACGACCAACTTCGACAGTTTTACCTTTGTCACGTTCTTCTTGATTTGTGTCTAAGGCCCAAGAAAGATACCAACTTTCACGAGATTTTTCACGAGCTTCTCGTTCATATTTTTCTAGAGTACGTTTATCTACCATACCAGTTAACGACATAATTTGGCCACCAATTGTTGATTTACCAGCATCTATTTATAGAACAAATACAAAAAGTTAAAAATATTTTTTTTTTTTAACAATTTCAATTACATACCAACATGACCAATAAAAACTACATTAACGTGTTCTTTTTTGCTACGTGACTCTTCAACTTTGGGTAACTTTTTCTTTATAACTTTGGGAGTAGCGTCACCTTCAGTATCATCATTATCATCGAGATCATCGTCATCTGGTGTTATGACTGGATCATCTTCTACATCCCAACTATCAGCTGGATCATTTTCTGCAATTTTATCGTAATTATTACTTATGTTTTGACGAATATTATCTTTCATTCATTTTATTTTATTCTCAACATCAAATGTTTCAATTCTATTCTACTTCAGTTTTTAACACTTTTTTTTTCTTACAAATACTTTTTGTTTTAATTCAGTTGTTAAAAAATCAGGTCATTACTTAGAAAAATAATTTGCTAACCAGTAACAACAAACTAAACAAGTTAAAAGCAGTTTGAACATGAAATACGTTAATACATAATTATATCTGTGTTATTTTGACAAAATGGCTTATGTCGAAAATAATAGTTTTGGGATATATATTTAGATTTTTTCATAAAGTTGCTATAAAAAAATTCGTTTAGTTTCTAACATATTTTGATTTGAAATAAAATAAATACTACCATTTGCGTCGTAATAAGGTGGTCAGAAAATCTTACCACTAAGGGCAAATGGAATGAAAACCGAAAAAATCTCCAGCAAGCTTTAAGAAATAAATATTACGGACAAAAATTGATAAGCAAAATGCAAACAAACAGAATTTATAAACATTTGGACCCAATGATAGGTCAAACGTACTTATCTGAAGTCAGCAGTACAGATGATATAATGTGGATTTTTAAGATGAGGTGTGATCTAATAAAACTAAATGCCACCAGATATCAGAATAATCAATTTTATGCTCAATTTGCAATATGTTCGAGGAAGAGAATTTAGTACATATTTTGGGTCGTTGTTCAGCTTTTAGGGAATTTCCGAAAAGGTTTACTTGAAGAAGAATAAGAAGTTTTAAAAACACTTGATGGTAAAACAATAGAATGGAAGGCGTTAGCTAATTTTATAAAACATTGTATAAATTATAGAAATATGCTTGTACATGAATTTAATTACTAAAAATTTGTAATATTTTTGCACAGCACGTAATTTATTTAAGATTTGCCGACCGACGACATCAAGTCATGGTCGAATGTTTACCAATTATTGATTTTTGTAATAATTGCTGAAATATTAAAATAAAGAATACTACTACTATAATAAGGTGAATGAATAACTACAACTTTATACATTACCTCCAAATTTAGGATTATTTGTTGTTTGGCCTTTAAGGGAGGAATCGGCACACAATAAATTCACTACGTACATTTAATGAAAACAATCGTATGCTTCCCCATAATGTACGCGCAAGCTGCCTACTCTTGGACGTACAAACTATACGTACATTTTTGGAGACATAGGACAAGGAGGAAATTGGAAGATCGAAATCGAAATGTCTGTATGTGGCTATGTTGATCACTACTGAGTGAAAACAATACAGAAAGCTGAATGGGAAAGAAAACTACTGATTAGGAACATTGCATCCACGGCCTTACTTGGGTGCGATCTTTAAACAGTCTCACCTTGGTATAGTAACTTTTGTAATGTAGGAATAGACACGCGTTTGAATCATACATCCAACGATTTGTTTGAAAATTATCATACAGAGACAATATGACAATTATTTTTTTTTATTTAATTTAGTAGTATTTAAAATACTTTAAAGGCAAACATACACGTTCAATATTATTGATCAATGTTTTTAAAATCAAAATTTTGTTAACAAAGTTTTTTTTTATCATCAAAAGCTGTGCTGAATAATATTAATTTTTATAAAATATACAATTTTTATTTTAAACATATTAGTATTCCTCTCAGATCTGATATTAATAGGAAGCATAGGGTACGTTCGTAAATGTAAACGTTTTACTTTTATTATGCCGCAGTGATGCCTAACTACTGCATTTACGAACGTAGCCATATTTTAGCGGTGTACTTTGTAAAAAAGTGATTGTTGCATTGCGGTTGTTGTTGCCTTTAAAAGTCTAAAATTATCTGCATTTTTAAGTTGATAGGGCCGTACTTCTCCAACATAGTTTAGTTGTTTTATAAGATATTCTTGTTCGTTTCCCATTTCAATTTTTATAAAGTATAAAGTAAAGTGTATTCATTCAAAGTCTTTGTTTTATGTTTAGCCATTTCAGCGCATCAAGCATACTTTCTATTGGTGCATAAATGTTACATTTTAAAATTGATCGCATTGACTTATTTTGAAGTTTCTGAAGTCTTTATATTTGTGTTATCGTACATGTTTATAAAATTGTTGAACCAAATTCAAAATGTTGTTATATCATTGTATTATAAATATTTATAGCCTTTAGCACAGATATTTTGTTATGTATTCTTTAAAAAAAATGATTTTTTACCAATTTTTTGCATATACAGCTATGGACATATAAATGGCACATTTTACCATGAATTCTTTCTTATGCTACTATATTGCAAATACTATTAACAAGTTTTTGTTTTTTCCAAATGTTTATGATGCACATTTAATATTGCTATAAACTTTTATTGAAATTAATTAATGTAAATAAAAACTTATCATTATGAAAAAAAAACCCATTGAAATGAGCTGGACACATAAATGGCACAATCTTAAAAAAACAGAAGAAATGGTTTTAATATTGCATTTGTTAAATTTTTTGGTATGTATAAATATTTTACCGTTAATATTTAGTGCTGTGGACTTTGTTTCTGATGACAGCTTCACACCTGCGACCCATACTTTCCACTATTTTTTGGCATTTTGTTTTGGGGATGGCGTACCAAGCTTCCTGTGCGGCCGACCACAGTTCGTCCATATTTTTGTAATTTTTCTTGGCGATTTCAACCTTGACTTCATTCCACAGGTTCTCTATTGGATTTAAGTCAGGGCTCTGGGCTGGCCAATCCAAAACATCAATCTTCTCCGCACAAAACCATTTTTTTACTAGTTTGGAGGAGTGTTTGGGGTCATTATCTTGCATGAATTTCCATTTTATTGGCATGGAATTGAAGGCATACGGCTCCATATGGTTTTTTAAAATATCTAAATACTGAAACTTATCCATTTTTTCATTGATTTTTATAAGAGGACCTACGCCATGCCAAGAAAATGCACCCCAAACCATAATACTGCCACCTCCATGTTTTACCGTCTTCTGAGTGAACCGAGGATTAAACTCTTGGCCTTTAGGACGACGAGCAAAGATTTTGCCATCTGGTCCTATCCTGTTAATTTTTGTTTCGTCACTCCATAACACGTTTTTCCCAAAACTAATGGGATTTTCCTTATGGGTTCTGGCGAAGGTTAGTCGTTTTGAAATATTTTTTTTTTGAGAGTAGGGGCTTTTTTCTGGAAATGCGCTCAAACAAATTTGCCTCGTTTAGTCTTCTTCTGACAAGTCTGCTTGATATTTCCATGTTAAAATTTTCATTAATATCCGATGCTATATGCCTTGATGACTTGAATGGATCAATTTTCACCAGAGTAGGAAAATAAACTGTACACAACATGTAGGGTAGGGTACGGCTAAGGAACACATACCGTATCTATCGTTTTAGCGTTTGTGTGTTTGTACACAAACCGAATGCGGTACACTACGATTGTCTGATGAACGCAAACGCAACGATTATGTACTTTACTTTCAACACATATTCACACCCCGTAGCGTACCGAATTCGGTTTGTGTGCATAAACACAAACACTAATGGGATATAATATCGTATGTGTTTTCTACGCAACCAATATGCTTTTGTACTGTGTTCGCGATGTGCGGTACGCAACCCTAAAAGAACGGTTCGTTAGAGTTTATTTTCCTACTCTGATTTTCAGCATTCGTACACCGATAATTTTTCTCAGTTGTTCAGTTAAATAATTTCTCAGTTAAAAGAGATTATTTTTAAATTAACTGAAATAATTGTTATCAACTAATATTTCAGGTGAAACAAACTTCTGTTGTGTTACCCTGTAAATTTAAATTAAGAAGTTTGAAATTGCCAAATAATTTTTAAAAATACGTTTAAAAATAAAACCGAAAACCACCCAAAAACGAAGTTGAAGTTTATTTCGTGTATCTAATCATGGAGAAGAACTTCTGATTCACCACGGGCAACCATTTATTGAAAGTTTAATAAAATGCGTATAAAAGGAAATATTTCGAGATAAGTTTTTAAATTTTTCCATAAATTTTTTTGAGAAAATTAAAATCTTTTTTAAGGGAAAAATCTTAAATAAGAGAAGGAAATTAGCGGAACTATACGTAAAGTCGGGAGAACAAAAGCATAAGAAGAATATAAAAATTTTATTTGTGTTCATGTAACAGTTACGTCAAATTGTTAAATCGCTGGAATAAAAAAATGTTAATGTTGTGATTCGGCGCATAATTTTGCTAAAATATTCAAGAAAAATTAAAACAAATTTATGTTAAATTTTTATTTGTGTTATAATCCCTGTAAAATAAAAAAGGCATACATTTTCTAAAAATATCGTTCTTGGTTGATTGTTACTCTGAATTTATTCTTAAAATTTAACTAAACAATCGTTTTTAATAACGGATTTTTCAGTTAAATATTTTGAAACTGTTTTCAACTAACAGTTCAGTTATACACAATTAATTTTATTAACGGAAGCTCAGTAAGGGGTATTTCACCTGAATTTCAGTTGAAAATTTAGTTGCCAGTAACTGAGCAATTTTGTCGGTGTACTATAGCTGCATCCGTACGCTCATCTGTTTTTCGGGGCCTTGGCTTCCGAATTTTACCCTTAGTCAATATATCGGGATCCTCAACACAAGAATTAATTGCATTGTAGACTTTTTTGCGAGAAATTTGCATTATCTCAGCAATTTCCGCTACTTTTTTTCCATCTTCATACATTTTCCATATGATCCGCCTTTCCTCACCTGTGGTATGTTTTCCTGATCCCATTTTAAAAATCTAACTTTTTATATTTATTTTTGAACTACGAAAAATATTTATTGCTTTGAATTAAATCTACACGACTACTGCCTATTTTAAGTAAATTGTGCCATTTATATGTCCACTTTTAATCAGCATTGTTAACGCAAAAATAATAACGGTAAATAATAAGCAAAACATAACGGAACATTTGAGCACTATTAACACAAATATTTTTTTCAACAATAATCAGAAGAGATAAAACTTGCATTTTAAAATATATTTAGTTGGAAAATACTTAAATTTATGCGCAATTTAAATTTGTGCCAATTATATGTCCATAGCTGTATATGTCATATATTTTCTTTAAATTTTAGTTGATATCTACATATTATAAAACCAAGATATTTAATTTCATTTACTTTTTTAATCAATTCATTATTAATTTCAAATGCCGATTAATTGTCTATATTTATTTCCATTACTTTTGTTTGTCATTTAATTTTAGCTTATTGATTTGTAACTATTTGTTTACATTATTTATATCATGCATCAAGGTATCATGGCAATGTTTATCTATATATTCTTCCGTAAAGATCAGTGTGTCATCTGCATATAAAACTATTTCACAATTTTGTAAAAAGTTCGGTATATCGTTTAAACATATCATGGAAAGTAGTGCACCCAAAATTGAACCCTGTGGAGTACCATACTCATTATCTATATACGCATTATCTATAGAATTTAACCCTGTGGAGTACCATACTCATTATCTATAAAATTAAACCCTGTGGCATGTCACAGGTTTTTTTCGGAATTGATTTGATCTCGCAATTTTTTTCCTAAAATGATACAAAACAATTTTTTTCCTTCTAAATTTGGAGTTTAGGGTGCTACGGATAATTTTGTATTGAAAATAAAGCGTTTTGGTAAGTATCGAGTATGCTACAGACTTTATAGTTGAAACGTTAAAAGCTTTTCCAGAAATCGTAAAACGAAAAAAAAATTTGTTTTCATTCCACTTTCAAAAACCAAAGTGGAATTGATATTTAGAGCACCTTAAACTCATAGAAGCTTTTCAATAGTGCGTCGTATTTATACCCTAAAGTAGCGGTTCCCACTAAGTTTTGCTTCACGGAACCATTGAGACATTTCTAGTAGCTCACGGACCCCCAAACAAGGGGGGCAGGCTTAGGGGGTTTTCCTCTCTGGGGTATATTCAAAGCCGGCTTCGCTGAACAACCTCTTTCTGTGCAGCGGCGCCTTCTGCCGGGCATAGAAGGAAATTATATAGGATTTACAATAGTATGTATACCTTTTTTTCAAATCGGAAGAGTACTTTTTAAGATAATTATAAAAAAACCTTTGCAACTTTAAAGCCCGCCCACTGTTAAGGAGGCGTGACCGAAAAAAATTGCACCATTCAACTCAGTGTGCGTGCGTATTTTAGTCGATGGACAAACTTTTATCAATTTCTGAGCCATTTCATTAAACTTTATTTAAGCCATGTTCAGTTACAGAATATACAAAATCGATTGTAAAATGTTTCCTAATAACATTTTTGAATACGGATTTCAAAATATTACATTTGTAAATCTAAGGGATTAAAAGGAAGAGTATAAAAATATTCGTATATAAATTAGAATAAACATATACTAAATCTATTTTGCCTGCAGTGTAGATTGCCTACTTTTTATACAATTTACTATTTTATTATGAAAGTATAACAAATATTAAATATATTTTAGATGAGATAAAAATAGTGAGTATGATATCATATAATAGACCTACATATTCAATTTCATTCAACCCACAAAGGGTTAAACACTAAAATATTTTTGTTAATAAGTCACATACAGTGAAAAAGTTAACGTGTCAACAAAAATTGTAAAATAATAACGTTCAATGAAAAAAAATTGTAAAACAAAAAGAGAGAATTCGAAATACCCATTTTAAAGGAAGTGAAATAAATATTACAAAACACACTACGTTGCAGTTTTAACATTTTTAATACAATAAATAATGTCGATTTTATATAAATTAAACTATAAATTTAACCCCAAATTAAATTTGAGGTTAGGTTGAATACCAAATTATCAATAAAATAAAATTTTTACACTCCTTGAAATAAGCATACAACTAGTGGTTAATGACCACAACAACGACAAAGGTAGTAGTAACTATTTGCTGTAGCCATGACGTCAGTAAAGTGCATTTTGCACCCCAACAGTGGGTGACTTAATTATAATTACAAATAAATAAGACTTACCATTATTTGGTGCAACTTTATCGGCTGTATTAATATTTTCTATAGGTGCAGCTGCAGCCGCAGACTTTATGGGTGATGTTTGCATAGGTGAGTCCGCTGGGGGTACATCGGCCAGATTAAGAGCATTTGTGGAACCTGAACCGGATGCCTCTGAATTAGGTGTGGTGGCAGGAGTGCCGCTTGCAGAAGCTGGCATACTGGCTGTATCCATGGGTGCAATTGTAGCTGCGGGTGTGTTGTCGGTACTTATAGCGGTACTAGCGGCAGCACTGAAACTGGGTACAAAACTGGGTACAAATTCAGCAGCGTTTACATTTAATGTCGAGAATTTTGTGGACATTTCCGCATTATCCTGAGCCATTGTGAAATTTATAATTTATTTTTTGTCGACTTACTTTTAAAAACACGCACACACACGCTCAGCTCTCTCCGGTTAGATAGGTAACCTTCGAAGAATTTTCTATGCGATTTTTTCGCCCACCACTCCGTTTTCTGAGATAAATTTTGTAACAGACGGACCCGGTTCTTAAATTCCACTTGGTCACACAATCTTTTTATTTTATACTTTGACTCTTTCTTTATTCACATTCACGCTTTATTCATAAATTTTTACGCTTTCTTTTTCTTGTCTCGTTTCATGAAAATCACGTTTTTTCACAATCAAATTGACGACAAATGAATTTCAACCGTACATACGTATTTTTTGACAAATTTAGCACAACTACCACGAAATTTATTGAAATTTTTAATCAGACGAGTGCTTAATGTGGTTACCTTTAGGACCACTTTTAGGAATTATAAAAATTATTGAACACAATTTAAAAAAGTTAACCACGATTCGTCCCCCAATATCACCTAAAATGGCCACGCAGATAGTACAAGATTCAGTCATACCACTGCTACCAACTCGGCACTTTTCCCGCATAACTAGCGTTTTTTATTGCTCATAGCGGGGGAAATATGTTTTAGCGGTTATCGATAATTCTAGCGCTTTTTAAATTTCGGAAAATTTTTAAATAAATGGATTAATTCATATTAATTCACAAACGATTGATTTTCAGTCACAATAGCTGTGTTTGTGCGGCATTCCTATCAATGATATCTCGAACAATTTTGACAGTAGAAAGCCGAAATACGTTGAAAAACTGTCAAAATCGTTTTTGATAACACTGATAGAGAGTCACACAAATACAGCTAATAAAGCAAATGTTGTGTTAAAACAAATTGTGTTGAATAGTAAAACTATTATATAATCGAAATAAAATAGTTAATAACATCTATTGTTATTTGCATTGCAGTTTACATTTTTTAACCATTTGGAAATGGTTGGTCGATTATCCAGAATGTGCTGATTATTATTTTTCATGGTTGCAGTCACAAGCTAGGGGTGGTCAACATGTTTTAGGCTTGAAGGCTATTATTTATATGGCCCAACGATTGAGACTGGAAAAGAAATTAGTATTAAAAATAGGACAGGCTGACAATGCTTTGTGTGGATTGGTAACAAATTAAAAAATTACCCCTCAATTCATAAATGCTTTGTAAAGTTATAGCAGGTTTACAAAACGTCATTTTCATACAAAATTTGTTCAATAAACCTCCTATAATTTCACAAAGCGTTTATGAATTTAGGGGTTAGTTTTTATGTTGTAATTAAATAGTTTTCCAAATTTAATATATTAAAGCAACAATGAAGATTATAATGCTTTAATTTGTATCCAACTATTAATACCAATAATAATTATAAAATAAATAATTAAATAAATTAATCAAATTAAAAAATAAATAAAAATAAAAAGGGGAAATCACATAAAATAAGGGTATAACTTACATGCAAAAAACTA
Organism: Leucophora obtusa; assembly: GCA_949987735.1. Lineage (NCBI taxonomy): Eukaryota > Metazoa > Arthropoda > Insecta > Diptera > Anthomyiidae > Leucophora > Leucophora obtusa. The sequence continues at coordinate 138,289,750 of OX465298.1, forward strand.
GAGTACGTTATATTATACAAACATGCTTGTAAAAACGAATTCCTACAGAAAAAAATAGTTTTCATTAGCTTAGTTTAAATCAAGCCCTTCAATTTTGATATAAATTACCTAAAAATATAATTTTTTATTCGTACATTATAAATTCTTTTGTACATTATGTTAAATCACTTTCTTTTCTTATCCATTTAAAAAATTGTCAATATTTAGTTACATTATATGAAAATGATAAAAAAAAATTCATGTACGAGACCCAAAATAAACTTAGGAAGTTTTACAATTCATTTATTTGTTTCCAGTACCGGTGTTCTGTAACTATATGAGAAGTTTCTCACATAAAAATTGCAACTCTGCCATATTTAAAACAGAGTGAGTATCATAATGTTAAATTTAGCCAGATGTATGTAAAAAAAATTTACTTATATTCAGTTTGATATTTTGTGACTCACCCTGTTTTAAATATCGTAAACACATCGTAGAGTTGCAATTTTTATGTGAGTAACTTCTCGCATAGTTACAGAACACCGGTACTGATGTTATATTCGGAACACTAGTAGAAATCGAGCGACGTGTTGGTCATTGCTGGGAAATTAGCCGATTAGCGGCAATCCCCCCAAACTTCGAACTCGCAAAAAAATACATATAAATTAAGCAATTATATAGGTTTGGTCTTTTATTCAGCAACACTTACGTATTGCCTGTGTACAAAATATTTTTTCAGAAATATATTCGGAACACTAGTAGAAACCGAGCGCCGTGTTGTTCATTGCTGGGAAATTTCAAGAGTAATTTTCCACTACATTTCTATAAATTTGGATATATAACACCCCAACAAACAAATCGTTCCGTTTACGTACCGTTTTCGGTCCATCATAAACGGAATCCAACTCCGTTTACGTACCGTTTTCAGGATCCGTGTACGGACCAGAAAACGGATTTTAAGGAACATCGAAACTGATTCGAATCCGTTGAAAGTCCGTCAATGACGGACCGTTTACGGACCGATATGTCGTGTAAAAAACTGACATGTCCGTTGTAAGTCCGTCATTGATGGACCGTTGTGTCGTGTAAAAAACGGACAAGTCCGTTGAAAGTCCGTCAATGACGGACCATTTACGGACCGTTATGTAGTGTATAAACGGAGTGACTTCGGACCAAAAACGGACTTGTACATCTATCTAAATAGACTAATTTTGAGTAAATTAAATTTACTAATTTTTTTTTATTTTTAATAGATTTATTAATAACGATATTACTTACATTTACACTATATTTAGTACATCACTAAATTTTATTATTCTTACCATCTAATATATGTATGCGACTTGAATTTAGTTAATTGATGTGTTGAACCCATTCCAGCTACCGCCACCAATTTCTCGTCACAAAAAGTTTTTAAAATAATTTAATTGTTTTCATTTTGAACACAAATTAAAATCAATTAAGTCCGTATTTTACGGTACGGAAACGGAGTTAAAACGTATTGTGTTCGAAAATCCGATTACACGGTCCGTTAATGTTCCGTATACGTACAAGCTTTGACGGATACGTGTATTACGGACCGTTAATGTGCCGTAAAAGCCGGATTCATGATTCCGTACGTGCCGGAGAGTCCGTAAAAATGTTTCTTGGGACATGCCTGAAATAATCCGGCGGACGATACAACAAACCAACAAAATTTGGTCGACTGGGTTATTATGCACAAAAATAAAAGGAAAAAAATCATGTTTTTCAAAAAATTGTCACAAATAGCGGGGAGATGTAGAGCTCTGAAATTTTCAAGAATAATTTTCCACTATATTTCTATAAATCTGGATATTTAACACATGCCTGAAATAATTCGGCGGACGATACTACAAACCAACAAGATTTGGTCCACTGGGTTCATGAAAAAAATAAAAAGTGTATAATTATCGAAGTACTTAGGTAAAATACAACTTCAAAAGTATATTTTGTAAGTTAGGTTGCGTAGGTTGCGTTTACACTTGCATCGAAATCCCGAGATTTCGCTATTCACCACTCTGAAAAAACAATGAAGAAAACCATATATATGTGCAATTTTTAATAAAGCACACATAGTTGGCTCTAATAAATACATTTTCTAAAAATTTAACGTTTATATGCTTTGCTTCATTGTTTTTTGAGAGTGGTAAATAGCGAAATCTCGGGATTTCGATGTAAGTGTAAACGCAACCTTAGTAAAAAAATACATGTAGATTTATCAATTTTTAGTTTTTGTCAACTTGCCTTAGTTTATGACCTGTTCCATTTTCACGCACTTCAAAATATGTTAAGTTACCTAAGTTTTTTCTTTTATAAATTGTCTTAGAAAATATTATATTTTAATTAAAGAATTGTGTAACTTAGCAGAAAACTTTTGAAGTTGTATTTTACCGAATTACTTCGGCAATTATCCACTTTTTATTTTTTGCATGTTATTATGCACCAAATAAAAGGCAAAAAATCATGTTTTTCAAAAATTCGTCAAAAATAGCACGAGAGATGTAGAGCTCTGAAATTTTCAGGAGTAATTTTCCACTACATTTCTATAAATGTGGATATATAACACATGCCTGAAATAATCCGGCGGACGATAATACAAACCAACAAGATTTGGTCGACTGGGTTATTATGCACCAAAATAAAAGGAAAAAAATCATGTTTTTTTGCAATTATTGTTGTTTTTGTTTTTTCTTTGATATTTTAGACAATATCTTCAAATGCAATGAAATGTGTAAAGAAATTTGAAAATAACACTCAAAGCAACAACAAAATTATTTTCGTTGTTGTTGTTTTATGTGTTATTTTCAAATTTCTTTGCACATTTCATTGCATTTGAGGACACGACGTCACCTAGTGTCTTCAAATGCAATGAAATGTGCAAAGAAATTTGAAAATAACACACAAAGCAACAACAAAATTATTTTCGTTGTTGTTGTTTTGTGTGTTAATTTCAAATTTCTTTGCACATTTCATTGCATTTGAAGACACTAGGTCAAATGCAATGAAATGTGCAAAGAAATTTGAAAAATAAAAAATGCATTAAAAATAACTACCAATGTCTTAAAATTAACTGATAAATGAATGGGGGAAATGTTTTTTAGTTGATCTGTTATTTTAAGTAAATTGACCCCTTGTGATATGTCATATGTCACAAGGGGTCAATTTCCCCCTCCTATGACAACGCCATGTAAAGGTCACCAGTCTATTTCATATAAAGGGGCCAGTTCGGTGACAGTTTGTTAAAATTTCCCGTAGGGTAATAATAACAAAAGGATAAAAATAGCATTGTTTAATTTCGTTGATGTTAGTCTAAGTTGAGTTGTTGATAACAAACCCGATTTGCTTTCAACAGCCACATAAGTAGACGATTATCAAAATATTAACCCACTCAAGGGCGAAAGGCACTGATGATGGCTTTGTAGCGAAAGCCGAAAATGCGCATTCTGCATTGCTGGTCTTATCGAATTTTTTCAATAATTTTTATTCTTTGTAATTTACATTTAAAAATTGTATCATCTTTCTTTGATTTGAAAATAATTTAAACAGAAAGTGATATTAATTTATGATCTTGAGTCAAACTAAAATAACATTCATTTAATTAACTGATAAATGTTTACTACATAAATTTTTAAACAACTGACAAAAGGGGTAAAAACTACTAAGTTTTTCAAATAGCTCTACGGAGCTGTTTTGGATCTTGGGAATCGATGTAGAAGTAATGTATAACTAGTTCTAAAGCACTAGTTCCCAAAACATTCTAAAGGGGTTAAAGACGATCAAGCATGCTGTATAGCTTGGCTTGATGGTTCCGTATATTTGTTTTTGTAACAAAATTATTTTCGTTGTTGTTTTGTGTGTTATTTTCAAATTTCTTTGCACATTTCATTGCACTTGACCTAGTGTCCTCATCGAAAATAATTTTGTTGTTGCTTTGTGTGTTATTTTTAAATTTCTTTACACATTTCATTGCATTTGAAGACACTAGGTAATAGAAGGTTTTGCCGGGATTTAGCGAATATTTATTTATTTTTTAGCGCTGCGTAACCGAATATTTTTCTCAGCCAGCTGAAACCTCGGCGCAAAGCCGATGAGTTGCCGCCGCCAAAAATCGACTTGCTTCTCTGGTGAGGACTTCCGAGCAGAGATACAAGCCGGTCCATTCTGTCGACAGGCGGCGGCTAATGGCTAAAATGATCGGCGGCAAAAGATTTTTAGAGTTGAGCAGCCAGAGCTTTGAAGAATTAATTCCTTAATTCAATTTTTGAATTCTGAATTAAAAATTCGATGAACTAATTCACTAAGCACCATATATTGAATGGAATTAATTCATATTTGCTTTCGTTCGATTTATTTTGTTACGAATTAATTCAATTGCAATAGTTCCTTTGATTAAATCAAATGAATTAATTTTACTGGTGAACACGTTCAATTTTATAAGTCGAACGGAAAAAAGTGAATTAATTCCTTACTGAATTAATTTACTACTGAATTCGTTCAGTGAATTAAAAAAAATAAAATTACGTTCAGTGAATTAGAAAAAAATAAAATTACGTTCAGTGAATTAAAAAAAAAATAATAAGTTCACTGAATTGAAAAAAAAATATAATAAAGTTCACTGAATTCAAAGCCTGTTTTCTGCCGTTCAGTAGAAGAAAACAATAATGTACAAATAAAATTTTTAAATAAGCAATTTTACAGCGTCTGCTAGTAACAAATTAGAAACCGGATGCTGTTTATCAACCTACATGATTCAAAAATAAAGCCTTTTACTATTAAAAATAAAAACTTTACAGATATAGATAAATTTGGAAAAAAAAATATAACTATTCATTTTTCAAACTAGTTATATAGTTATATTTTTTTCAAATTTATCTATATCTGTAAAGTTTTTATTTTTAATAGTTTTTTTTAATTCACTGAATGAAAATGAAATTGAATGAATTCAGTGGTGAATTAATTCAGTAAGGAATTAATTCACTTTTTTTCCGTTCGATTTATAAAATTGAACGCGTTCACCGGTGAATTAATTCATTTGATTTAATAAAAAGAACTATTGCAATTGAATTAATTCTTTGAATTTGTTGTTTGATGAACGCATTCAGTTGAATGAATTCAGTGAATTACTTAAGAAAAGGAATTCATTCAATTCTAGAGAAAATTGAATTCGATTGGTAGTGAATTCATTCAAAAAGGAATTAATTCTTCAAAGCTCTGTGAGCAGCAAACGCATGGGCGGCGGCTGGCTTAAATAAATAGTGTCGAATGGCGGCGGCTACCCGGCTTACGTCGGCTAAAAGGTACATATTCCAAGAATTTCAATAGATATAGATAGAAAAATAAGTTAGTAGAAAAATTAGTAAAACGTCTTGTATATCAAGTGTACTAGTTTTTAGCAATTTTTTTGCTGAAATTCCGTTTTCAGCTAAAATTTTACTTATATTTTTTTTAGCACTAAACTAATTTTGAACTAATGATTTACTAATTTATTTTGCTACAAAAATTGTGCTGATAACCGCATTCATAGCGTGGACGACAACCAGATAGACAAGATGTAGATGTCGCAGCTTGTCTGGAAACGGAAATGACAAAAAAGAAAAACAACTCTACGCATATTCTATATTTAAATTTTCAGCAAATAAATTAACTAAAGTAAAATTTTGCTACAAGTTTTTTGAGTTTTTTTTCAGTCTACTAATATTAAGCAAAAAGTTTAGTGATTTTAGAAAGGATTTTTTTCATTTGCAGTCGACTAAGTGTTAGCAAAATTTTTGCTGAAGATTACTATTTTTTTGCTGAAAATCAGCTCGGTGATTTTCAGCAAACCTTTTGCTGAAATTACCAACTTTTTTGCAAGTACGCTCCTGACTAAAAATTTGCTGACACAGCAACATTTTTTGCTGACTTTACTAAGTTTTTTTTTGAGTGTACCCGCAATCTGGAAAAATATCGAAGTCAACTTTGTAATTTTTTTATAGGTACACTTAAAATAATACGTCAGTAGAAAAATTTGTGAAACCGGTTTCAAATCGATTTGACTAATTTTTAACAAATTTTTAGTTGAAACACTGATTTAAGCAAAAATTTTAGTTATCTTCATTTAACACTGTACTAAAAATCCACAGTACTTTAACTAATTTTGAGTGTTAATTATCAAATATTTTTAAAACTAATTCGTTAAATTTTACAAAATTTATTGTTAAAATATAATATTTTCATGTTAATTACCCGGTAGATGACGCCACCAATGTATCCGAAGTTTTAAAGATGGCGCCATTTCTTTCCCTCCTGATTTTTTAAAATGGCCCATATCTCAAAAACTAAGAGAGATAGAGCAAAATTGATGAAAATTTCGACTGCCTCTAACCGTGTAATACCCCGTAGAAAGGGGCTATCTCTATCCAAAAATGGACCTTGGCGGGGCCTTCGACCCTCGGACCACTTCATAAAATGGCCCATATCACGAAAACTAAGTGAGATAGAGCAAAGCGGACAAAATTTTTGCTCCATTGGAGTGACCTTATATGCCCTTACATTATATGGATTAGGCCCGGGGAGGGTCCCGAGACCTTAAATTTGAATAATTCAGTGTGTTCGTTTACTCGATTTCTTTACTACTTTTACTACAATTGGAAAGTTTTGTTTACTTTTTGTATTGAATTTTTCCAGCTGTAGTAAATGTAGTCACTTGTAGTAAGTAAACGAACACGCCTATAATTATACGACTCAGTATAATTATAGATAAAACTGAAGTTTTACAAATTGTTTACTTAAATTGATTTGTTAAATTTAACAAAAAAAAAGTGTTAAAATCAACTAATTTTATTTTAAGCCAAAAACAGGAATAAATTTTGTTAAAGTAACAAATTTTTCTGTTTAGCCAACAGACTTATTATTTTGAGTGTAGTTTTCCGAATTTATAAAAATTGAGTTTATATTTCACAATGTCGATGAAATTATACATACATTTGTTAAGTTTTACACAATTTATTGTTAAAATATAAGATTTTTATCTCTGCCATCACCTATTTGATGGCCCATCAGTATATCCGATGTTTTAAAGATAGCCCCATTTCTTTCCCTCCCGGGTTTTTAAAATGGTACATATCTACTAAACTAAGAGAAGTAGACCAAAATGGAAATGAAATTCGACTATTCCTAGCTTTACCTCACCCAGAGCTTTGAAGAATTTATTCTTTAATTCAGTTTTTGAATTCTGAATTAAAAATTCAATAAATTAATTCACAAAGGGCTATTTATTGAATGGAATTAATTCATATTTGTTTTTGTTCGATTTCTTTTATTACGAATTAATTAACAGAGCTTTGAAGAGTTAATTCGTTAATTCTGGGCTTCGTTAAAAGAGAAACTAAGGTAACAAAAAAAAGTCGCCAATGATGTCAAAGATTTCCGAGGAAAGTAGTATTTAGCAGCTCGAAAGGTATTTAATAATACCATAAAAACGTTGATGGAAAGCCATCAGAAAAATTAAAAAAAATTGTAAAATAAAAATAATACTACCTCTGTTCCCGAAAAGGTTAAAATTTCTATTGATTTTTTTGTTCCAAAATAATATTAATCTTTTTTCGGAACAGAGGTAGTTGTGTTTGTAATGTCAAAAATACGTTTTCTAATTTATCTGAATGCTGTTAATTTTTTCACGTAAAATCAAAGAATTATTTTAATTCTAATTTTCAACTTTGACATCGAATTAAAAATAAATTAAAAAAGAAAATTGGAAAGCTATCTATAAATTCAGAATCACTGATACGTCCCAACAACTATCCAAAAAAATTTGTTTTTTTTAAAAACCTCCATAATCCCAGCAAAAATATAGAAATGTTAACCTCATTTCGGAACGGAGGTAGTAGTTTTATAATAATCTTAAAAAATACGGTTATAAAATAGCTTTTATTTTTAAACTGAATGACTGTTTCATCAGTTTTTTATGGATTTTGTGATGGAAATTTTTTTAAAACGCAGTTCTTATAATGCGGAAACCTGTAGAATTGTAGTATCAACAAAACCGCCTGGTAGTACTACCGCCAGTTTGATGCAAAACATTTTAAAAATCAACGATATCTCAAAACAAGAAAATTTAACTTTTCAAATAATTATGTATATTTAAACAAATTTTATAAATTAAAAAAAAAATGATATTTTTGCATTTTTCTATCGGCTTTAGCCGAAAATTGGCTTAGCCGATTATTGTCGGCGGCTGAATAGGCTTGGCAAAGGTGTCAGCAGTCGGCGGCTTCCCGGCTAAATTTGGCTGGCTTGTATCTCTGCTTCCGAGCTCCGTTTATCGTACAGCAAGAGTCCGCCATATTTGTTAATTTTAAAGGCTACTAGTAAAAGAGCCACGAGATAATCTATTTCTTGTGTTAAGGAAAATCCTCAAAATGAATCGAAAGATGAACCATAACAACAATAATGGTGGTCGCCCTCCGCCACGAATTGATGGGATGATATCGCTTAAGGTAAGATATATTAGAACTATTTCTCCAATAAGGTTGACGCCTGTCACCAAAAAAATGGCGACTAAAGTTTTCATATTCCTATACTTGGTATTTTTAATTTAACTTTTTTATCTGTTATTAGGTGGATAATTTAACATATCGAACTACACCAGAGGACTTACGTCGGGTTTTTGAACGTTGCGGTGACGTTGGTGATATTTACATCCCACGCGACCGTTATACCCGTGAGAGTCGTGGATTTGCTTTTGTTAGGTAAGTCCCGTATAAATTACTATGTACCAATTATTAGTTTTAAGAAAGGAAATATATTTAACTGTATCCAGCTTGTACTTCGCAATTTTTATGACTGCTTCTGCGACCGAGTTTGTATTTGCTTTAATTTGCAATAGGTCCGCAAGTAGTAATTTTTTTTTATATCTACATATGCATTAATTTCTTATGTATACAGATTTTTTTTAGCAATGAAAAATCTTCCATTAAAAGTAATGCAATATTAAAATGTTTTCTCTTTGCAACTGTTGTCTACGAAACTGTCCTAGACAATATACTATGAAAACTACATGTCTTAAATCATAGATAAAGATAGTAAAGTGCCCCTATGCCTTTATTAAAGCTTTACACTGCCAAAATTCTATGGTCGAAATAGTTTTTTTTTTTCTTTTAATGTAGACGGCGGTGTTTCCAACACAAATTACAAATCTAGATGTAGACACCAGCAAACAAAACGCATTATGTTGTAAAAACATTTTGAAAGATGGGCGAATACTTAAGAAAATGCGGAAAATGGTCCTTCAAGAATAATGGTTAAAACATATAGTCGGTTGATTACTGGAGTGAAATACAAACTAAAAACATTGTTTCGCTAAAAACTACAAAGGTTAATACCGCATTTATACCTGAGCAAAAACTACATGGTTTTTGTCTCTTGTAGTTTTTAAATTGTCAAAACGCGTACAAAAAAAACAAGCAAAAACTAGTTTTCTACAAAAACTAGGTGGTTTTGGCTCAAGTATAAATGAAGTATTACATTATTTTCCTCAAAAACACACAACCCTTTTTGTACCCCCCATTAGATGGTGCATATGTTTTAAATAAAAATGCTCACACAGTAACGCAAAATTTATCAAAACCTATATAAAACATATATATGTATATAAAGGTTTATCTAAGGTTTCCAACCGATACCTTTATAATACAGTTATGCGTTTCAAACCCCTTTAAAATTGATACTAATACATAAAAGCTCACTGTTTTAAAATACCCGTATTCCAAAATCCTTTCCCTTAATGTATGTATCGTAGCGGTATTTAATCGGTTGTTACCTATGTAAATTAGTTTTTTTTTACATTTTTATAGTGAATTTAGACTGAGCAAAAACTACCTAGTTTTCGTTCGAAACTAGTTTTTGCTAGTTTTTTATATATGCGTTTTGACATTTTTTACAAAACAATTTATTGTAAAAATATAGCACCCAACTAGAGTTGTGTCGTTCATGAACGAACTAGTTCATTTGAACGGTTCAGTTCATTGAACGATATGACATCGTTCACCATTATTCGTTCTTTTTTGTAGTCATAAAAAGTTTGTATACGGATGATATCAAAAAATGTGATAAAAACCGTGTAACCACCTAATTTCTAATGCATGGATTACATTTGAGTTACATGTTTCGATATATATCAGCGCATTGTCACCTGTTTTACAAAATTTATAACAATCTGACCAATTTTTGACTAGAACATAAAATTTGTGACCAATTTTTTTTCAACTCTGTAACGATTTTTCGTCATAATTTTTGATAAAAATTCATATACCAGAATTTTGGAGTTATCTATTATTTATATTGCGAAAAGTATAATGTTATTTATACTCAAATGATCGTTGGACTGTAAGTAATCATCCAGTATAACAGACTTGAAGCTTTTCTGCAGCATGTAACATTCTCGAGATGAAAAAGGATGTCTTTAATAAGATTTGAAAAAATGTTGTAAACCCCGTTCCTAATTTTTACACCAAACTATTTAACGAGTAAGAAAAACAATGTCATATTTGGATTCACCTTGTAGGCATCATGCGATTTTGTTTCGGAAAAGAAATTCTGACAAAGCGTTTCTGAAAGAAAACGAAAAAAGTAACCAAATGTAAACTCCGTAACCACAATTGTTTGCATCAGGTTTCATTCAAATAAATGTAGATAAATGTTTAAAATATTATAAAATAACCATAAACAGAGGTGATTCAACTAATATTTATGCGTCAAAAGACGATTCAACTAATAATTTTGCGTCAAATCAAAAAAAGTTATCAGTTTTTTCCCCTAAGCTGCTGGAGCGAAAAACGATTGATTTTGCATTTCATTGGTTTTGAATCGATATCTCGAGTCATTACTGACATTAGTTTGACAAATTAAATTTGTTTCACACAATTTAAGAATTTTTTGATCGCGAAATGTTATGTTTTTAATATATTAAAAACATAACATTCCCTATGTTCCACTGGGAATTAAAGGATTAAATATATATTATTTTGTAACTGCGCAACCGCTGTTTGGATTTTAAAAATTTTTATATTTTTGAAAAGCATTTAAAAAGACCAAAAATACAAAATTAAAAAAAAAAAAAAAAAAAATTTTTTCGCGGAATGAATTGTATTTTTATTCGCGAAACCGCCAATTTGATAAACACAAATTATATATCATTGGAAAGCAAGTTGAAAACCCAAATACGAAAAACTAATAAATTGAAGAAAATTCGTACGCAATTTTTTTTGTTATATCTTTTGCTTGCAGAAATGTAAACTCCGTTAGAACAAAAAAAAAATTAAAATTGTGCAAAAAAAGTTATTGCGACAACTTGTAGAAGAGTTTTTTTGCAATTAGGTTTATAATGACTAAATTTACTGATTCCATTAAGAAAAAACCGAAATATTAACACTTTTTGCTTCTCACAAATTTGGCCCAAAAATTTATCACATTTTTTGATTTCACCCATACTTTTCTTATTAATTTTATTACAGAATTAAATGTTTTTCTTAATAATTTCAAATTTTTAACAAAATTGTAATTTTCTGACACTATTAGTCTATGCACAATAAAATTAATATAAACATGTAACATGTAGTGCGCCAATAAATTATCGAATGAACGACGCCGTTCACGAATCACTGTTCAGACATAGCTCATGACAAAAAAGAACGATAACAAAAACGAAAGATTGAACGATTTGAACGAAATAGTTCAATGAATTTTATTGAACGATATGACCGAGTCACCAAAAAGAACGATTAAGCCCAACTCTACACCCAACCGTAAACGCAACTGAAACGAATCAGCTGTTTTGAAACCACAAGAAGAAGTGTATGGCTGAGTTCCAAAACGTCATTTGCAATGCAACTGAACAAAGTCATGCATTCGTAAACGCAATTGATGCGCATATAAAAAGCAAACTGTGCATCACAAATGTTTTGATGCTTTGTTGACATGTTTTTATTACAAAGTAAGCAACACACTTGTTTGCTTTGTATCGAAACAGTAGTAAAACCGCAAACACTGCAATGTGTTTTGACGTTTAGGAACTCACCCTATACAAATGGTTACTAACTAGAGGCTACGGTAGAGACCGGTCTACCCGGTCTGACCGGGTTTAAAAACTATTTTGGTACTTTTTAGCACAATATACTACAAAATATAAAAATTGCTAAAATTATATAATTTTATATAAAATCATATATTTAGTTAGAATCCGAAAAAAACAATTTTTGTATTTTTAATGCAAAAATTAAAATAATTATTTTATATAAAATTTATAAAAATCGAATTTTGATAATCATAGATTTTATAAATTTTTTTTCTAAGTTGATAATTTTAATGAAAATAAATTTTATAAAAATCGAAGGTTTTTAAAAAATTTGATATATTTATAAAAAAAAATCGAAAGATGTTTTAAAAATCGATAGAAAAATCAACAAATTTTTGAAAAATTGAAAATTTTTTAAAAAATTTACAAATTTTTGAAAAATTTACAAATTTTTGAAAAATTGATAAATTTTTGAAAAATCGATAAATTTTTTAAAAATTGACAACTTTAGAAAACAGCAAAATTTTGAAAAATCGCTAAATTTCTTAAAAATTGCAAAATTTTTAAAAAATCGATAAATTTTAGAAAAATCGATAAAATTTTGAAAAATCGATAAAATTTTGAAAAATCCTTAAAATTTTAAAAAATCGAACTTTTTGAAAAATCGATATATTGAAAAATTTTACAAAAACCGATAAACTTTCAAAAATACCAATAAATTTTATAAAAATTGATAAATTTGTAAAAATCGATTAAAGGCTAAAATTTTGGGAAAATAATCTACACGTAATTCTGACTTAGAGCTGTAAACTTTTTTTCAATGTGTAGAACAAAAATATTCAGAAACAGGATCTTCAATTCAAGAAGTCTTTCACATTTCATACGTTTATATGAAAATGCCACGGTATTTTTCGGTCCCATGTACGGAGTTTTTTTGTCGTGGGTCGTTATGGGTTAAAATTTTGCAAAAATAATTAGACGTAATTCTGGCTTCGTTATTTTCAAGATACGGGCGATAATCCAAATAAAAGCCCTTTTCTCTCTAGAAGGCTTAGTTTTCGAGAAAACGCGAACTTAAAATCTAGCGATGTAAGTCAAAATTTAGTTTCGGTATCGGGGTATTATAGGCGGGTTGTGACTTCTGGTGTAAATATTTTTCCTCTAGCTCTCTTAGTTTTCCAGATATGGACCATCAAAATTTTATTAAAGCAAATTTCGCATTTATTTTTCCATATATAACTCATTATGACTTCCTCGTTCCAAAACTGTTGTCCGTTTTCATTTATCTCACTTAGTTTTCAAGATATTGGCGATAATCCAAATAAAAGCCGTTTTCTCTCTATGACGTTTACTTTTCGAGAAAAACGCGATCTTAAAATCTAGCAATGTAAATCGAAAATTAGTTTCGGTATCGGGGTATTATTGGCGGGTTTTGAACTCTGGTGTAAACATTTTTCCTCTAGCTCTCTCAGTTTTCTAGATAAGGACCCAAAATTTTATCAAAGTAAATTTCGCATTTATTTTTTCATATACATATAACTCATTATGACTTCCTTGTTCCAAAACTGTTGTCCGTTTTCATTTATCTCACTTAGTTTTCAAGATATGGGCGATAATCCAAATAAAAGCCCTTTTCTCTCTAGGAGGCTTAGTTTTCGAGAAAAACGCGATCTTAAAATCTAGCAATGTAAATCGAAATTTAGTTTCGGTATCGGGGTATTATTGGCGGGTTTTGACCTCTGGTGTAAACATTTTTCCTCTCGCTCTCTTAGTTTTACGATATAAATTTAATTCTATGGCTTTTTTTTATAAAGATATGGAAAATACCTCACTTGCAAGATTAAGAAGCCCTTCTCAAAATAGTTTTGTTTTAAATCTTGAACAGATGTGTATAATTTTATATCAGAATCACGTTTATTTTATTTCCACAAAATCTTAATCCACGGCGAGCCAGGGTAAAGAATCGTCGTACATGGGACCGAAAAGAAAAAGTAATATTTTCATATAAATGTATGAAAAGTGCAGGATTTTCTGAATTGAAGAGGCTGTTTCGGAATATTTTTGTTCCACACATTGAGAAAAAATTTACAGTTCTAAGTCAGAATTACGTCTAGATTATTTCAGCAAAATGTTAACCGATAACGGCCCAGAACAAAAAGACGCCGTACATGGGACCGAAAAAGACCCTGGCATTTTCATATAAATGTATGAAAAGTGCAGGACTTTCTGAATTCAAGAGCCAGTTTCGGAATATTTTAGTTCCACACGTTGAAAAAAAGTTTACAATTCTAAGTCAGAATTACGTCTAGATTATTTCTGCAAAATTCTAACCCCTAACGACCCAGAACAAAAAAAAAACGCCGTACATGGGACCGAAAAACACCGTGGCATTTTCATATAAACGTATGAAAAGTGCAGGACTTTCTGAATTCAAGAGCCAGTTTCGGAATATTTTTGCTCCACATATTGAAAAAAAGGTTGCAGTTCTAAGTAGGAATTACGTCTAGATTATTTCTGCAAAATTTTAATTTACATGGGACCGAAAAAGACCGTGGCATTTTCATATAAATGTATGAAAAGTGCAGGACTTTCTGAATTGAAGAGCCTGTTTCTGAATATTATTCTTCCACACATTGAAAAAAAGTTTACAGCTCTAAGCTAAAATTACGTCTAGATTATTTTCCCAAAATTTTAGCCTATAGAGACCCAGGAGATAAAAAACGCCGTGGGTCTCTCATATAAATATAATACGAAATACGCATTATTTTGTTATACATTATTACAAATATCCATGAATGAATCGATTTTTACAAATTTATCGATTTTTATAAAAATTGATTTTTGTGAAGGTTTATCAATTTTTGTGAAGGTTTATCAATTTTTGTGAAGGTTTATCAATTTTTGTAAAATTATTCAATTTTGTAAATTTTTCTAAAATTTGACGATTTTTCAAAAATTTATCGATTTTTAAGAAATTTATCGATTTTTCAAAAATATATCGTTTTTTTAAAATTTTGTGGATTTTTAAAAAAATTTGTCGATTTTTCATAAATTATCAATTATTAAGAAATTTATCGATTTTTAAAAATAATTATCGATTTTTTTTAAAGGTTTGTCGATTTTTTTTAAAAATTTATCGATTTTTCAAAAATTTATTGATTTTTATAAATTTTTAAAAACATTTTTTTATTTTTTTTTCAAAATTCGATTTTTATAAATTTTTTTTATATAAAATTTACATAATTTTAGCAATTTTTATATTTTGTAGTATATTGTGCTAAAAAGTACCAAAAACCGATCTACCCGGTTGCCGGATCATTCTGTTGAAATCAGAATTTTCTATCCGTCGCACACTGGGGATTTTGCGGAAAAAAGTCAAATTATGAACGTACTATTAATGCAATTTGCAAAGATATTTTTAAATTTCGGAATAACTGTTACAATCAAATCAAAAACAGTTACGTTGTTTTGACTACTAGTTTTTTTTAGCCGTTTCAAACTCATTGTATGTTTTATTGAACTGACTGAAATTAAACCTAAGAATTTTAAGACGAATATTTTTTTATTGCTTGAGCTGACGCCGTTCTTTTTATTTTTGTTTGAAATAGGATAATTCAACATGCTAAGGTTGAAAAAATAAACACTGCAGAGACTTATTTTTTATTTAAAAATATTTTTATGAACATAAAATAAAAAAGCCATATTTCTCCAAATTCTTTGACTTTTAGTTTTAGCAACATTTGTCTACTATCTTTTTTCAAAAAACCTTTTTTCCTCACCTCCATACAAAAATCCCCAGTGTGAATGATTTTAGTCTGAAATAATATAAAATGAATAAAAAAAATACTCAGATAGAAAAATACAAACGGCACAATGCCGGCCCGGTATTGGAGACGGTAGTACATGTACTGGCAATGCGTCGGATTTTCATATCTCACTGTTATCGAAATGATAACACCAATAAACGCTTATATTTTATATATTTATTCCCGTCGTTCCAAGTTGGAGCATAGGGCCAATAAACGCTTGGCCGTAGTTATTTCCCAACGTTGGTGCAGGCTTGGATTTTTATTTTTTGGGTGTTATCCCAGTACATTTAATAACAAATTTAGTAGTTTGCTACAACTTTACTGTCCTCTTAGTGTACATCACAGATTTTTAATGTATTCTTTCGAAACTTCACAAGAAAAGATTGGCGATGTCTCTCTTACATAAATAATTGTGTAATATACGAGGGCGACCGCAAAAGTAACTGGCCTAACATAAAAAGAACCGTTTTTTTGGAATTATTATTATTTATTTTTCAACATAATCTCCTTCCAACTCAATACACTTCATCAAACGTTTTTCAAGTTTTTTAATTCCATCCGAAAAATAAGATTTTTCAAGAGCTTCAAAATATGCCTCAGTTTCAGCAATAACCTCGCTATTGGACGAACATTTTTTGCCACCGAGAAATTTTTTAAATTTGGAAACAAGAAATAATCAGAAGGAGCTAAATCTGGACTATATGGTGGATGCGGAGCAATTTCAAATCGTAATTCGGCCAGTTTTTGTTGAGTTAAAAATGCGATTTTTTGGGGCAAAGTCAACAAACGCGGCACCCAACTTACAGATATCTTTTTCATGTGGAGGTCATCATGTAAAATACTCCAAACTTGTTTTTCGGGTATTTTAACAATATCAGCAAGTTCTCTGAGCTTTATTCGTCTATCTTTAGTCACTTCATTAAATATTTTTCTAATATTTTCAATAGTAGTAGCAGTTTTCTGTCTTCCAGAGCGTTGTTCATCTTCCGTACTTGAACGACCCATTTTAAATTGTTGAACCCAGGATTTCACGGTAGAGTATGATGGTGCATTATCACCATGAACAGAATCCAATTCATCTTTGATTAATTGTGGCGTATAACCTTTCATATAAAAGTGTTTAATTACCGCACGAAACTCTTTATTTTCCATTTTTCAAAAATTACAAAACTTGTTTACTTCAATCACCTGTAACAAAGAAAATAATCGTTAAATATTTCGGAAATTTTGACAGATGGCTTATAAAAGATTGCTTTAAAAAAAAAAAGTTGCTAGCAAAACAGAAAATGTGCCAGGCCAGTTACTTTTGCGGTCGCCCTCGTATGTAAAAATACGTAAAATTTATAAAATTGTTAATTTTAATAAATTTAAAAAAGGCCCGTTAATTTTCAGGAAACAGTACTGGCAATGCACGCTTTAAGTAGTACCGGCATTTCGTAAAAAACAGTGCTCTCCCAGTACAATTTTTGTTGTAACGTAGGCAATTTCTACCTGGGTAAATTCAAACAACAAATAAAAATTAACAAATAAATGAAAAAAATTTAGAATAAAATAAAAAACCACATGAAATAAGATATTAAATAGTAATGTCGTTTAAGCCTATATGACACTTGCTAGTTTCTTGATTCTAGTTTTTTCCACCATCAATGCAAATCATATGAATGGTACTGCATTACCAACATCAATTTTTCGATATAGTTGTTCGCTTCACACACATTATTTCTCACATAAGGAAATTCGTGCTCTCTTCTATTTTTGATTATTAATACTGAAACTAGCAAGTGTCATACGGGCTTTACGACGGTATCATATAAGTGTACATTTTAGCTACGGCACGTTACAGTTACAGCATATTTACGTTTACGGTCCAGTAATCTGCACTTAATTCCCTGATTCACATTAACATAATCCTTTTCAACTGTTATTTGAAAGTTGTTATGAATCATAATTTATATTTTCTCCTGGGTTTTTGTTAGTGTTTCCAATTATTCGAGGTAGGCTGTTAATCGGTTAATGCATTATTCGAAAAATCACTAAAATTGATTAACCGATTATTCGGGTCGGTTAATCGAGAAAATTTGTGATTAATCGATTAATTAAATGCAAAATTAATGTACAGTGGGGAGCATTATTGAGTACATGTCAGTAGGTACTTGAGGAAACCAAAAAATATTTTTAATTCGATTTGTATCGACATCTGACTACATAGCACCTCCTTTTTAAAATGGTTTTTGAATTTTACTGATAACATATTTTTTTACTGATATATCGTTTTTTGAAATTTGGGCCTTTTATTTTTTTTTACAATTTTACTTTGAAATTGCGGTGAAGGCCCAAATTTTAAAAAACGATATATCCTTAAAAAAAATGTTATCAAAAAAATTCAAAAATCATTTTAAAGAGGAAGAGTAGTATATTCAGATGCCGTTACGAATCTTGTTAAAAATATTTTTCAAAAAAATATACGATTCGAAATATTTTGAAGATAAGTTAAGTTTTTCCCATTTATATAGCTCGAAAGTCTGAGGCCAGATTTAGATTAATCGAAACTTTTGCTTTCAGAAAAGTATACTTTAGTCCCCTTGTCTGATATTTTTATGCCTGCACGTGTAAGTTTCCTCAAGTACTGACATGTGCTCAATAATGCTCCCCACTGTATGTATTTTTTATTTTTTTTATTTATTCTTCAATTACATAACCGAGCCCAAAGGGCCATATATGGTTAAGAGTTTTATCAACAAAAACACAAAGAACTTCCTCTTTTTGTTAAATGTCAACGTGATATATAAACTCGATGTGTTTAAAAAAGTTTCCATATTTTAAGGTTGAAAAGTTTCGACAGCTGAGATTTTTTGCATTAAAAAATTTCTTATACTAATGAAAAAAGGTCTGTAAAAATCAGAGCTTCGAAAAACTTAATTCAATTTAAGCTTAATTCACGAAAATTTAAATTCAGATTTTAAAAATATTCATGTACCATTCCCTTAAACCATTCGTAAAGAATTCATTCATAAGCTTCATTCCCAAAGCTTTAATATGAATTGAATGAATTCCTAACTTGATTCATTCAAATCGCATGTTCATTCACCATTTTACTAATTGAATGAAGAAATTTTATTACCATTCACTTAGTGCAGTGTAGTTTGAAACTAATATATAATTAAAACCAAAGCATACAAGCTGTAACAAAGCATACGATACTATTTATTTCTGTTAGACGAATTTTAAACGTTTTTCATTGTATTATGCTAATATTTCAGCAATTACATACAAATTAAAATTTTTCATTTGATTAAGTGAATGAAAACAAATACTTTTTCATTCACTTTTTTATTAAATGAATTCAGGTAAATTGGGTTTCATTCAGTTAGAATTCAATCCAAATAGAATGAATTCATATAATTTTAAGCTATAGGGAATTAAGCTATCGAATTAATTCCATAAGAATGCTATTAGGGAATGAAATTTAACCCAAATTTCATTAATTTTTAAAAAGTGAATGAAAGAATTAAGCCTTTTAAACCTTTGGTAAAAATGTTGTTAACACTACTTAAAATTAGTTAAAAATGTCAGAAGAAACTGCTGAAACCAACAGATTTTTTTTTGCCAAATATTAGTAGGTAAGTTGATAACATCAAACCTAAAACTGTTGCATATCGATAATTTCCCAGGTAGAAATTGCCGACGTTACAAAAAAAAAATGTACTGGGAGAGCACTGTTTTTTACGAAATGCCGGTACTACTTAAAACGTGCTTCGCCAGTAGGTAATTAATTAATATAGATTTTTTTATTTCTTTAAGGCACATCTACACGAGAAAGAAAATTGCTAGAGATAGAGCAAAAAACACCTCTAAATAGCTTAAATCATTCACAATAGAGCTAATCAGAGGTGTTTTTTGCTCTAACTCTAGAAGTTTTCTCTCTCGTGTAGATGCGCCTTTAGAAAAAAAAGTTTTAAAATCTGAAAAATTTTAGATACAAAATTTCTTTGAATACAATTTTTAATTTAACTCTAACGGTGGGTCTCATACTGCAGGTTTAACTTAACTATAAACAAAAGAAAATGTCAAAAAAATGTACACAAAACAACAACAAACTTTTGGGTTAACTTTAACTAAAGTTTAAACCTGAAGTATGAGACCCACCGTAAGTCTCTTTTTGATTTTCTAAGGGCCATTAACAATAAACAAAATAACCTAAAGTTAGAGGTAACTTATGTAGAGAGAATTTTATCGGCCAAGTTTTAGTGAAAATTTTCAATAAACTAATGAAGATTTAAAAGTGAATGACAAATTTCTTAAATTTTGTGAAAAAGCTTAATAATTTTTATGAAACTCTTTACTACTTTTTCATTGGGTGTAAATAAATAATTTGAAATTTCATATTATCTATCAAATAAATTCCAGCGAAACTTCATGGAATCAATGTAAAAATTCATAAATAGCATGCACACAATTCTCTCAATGAGCAGTTTCATATGTCAAATTCTATAGAAATGATTTTTGAATTTTTTAACTTTCATTTTGTCTAGGTTATTTTTTTTTATTCGAATAAAAATTTAAATTCAGTGAAATAGATTCGGGTTCCATCGTATTCGTTGAATTGATGTGGTTTAGAACCTATTATCCACACTTTCTTGGGAGATGTAAGTAAAGGTAGAGTTGTTACAGAATTAATATGTCAGTTGACAGTTATGTTAAACAGTTTTAAAACAAATGCAACCTTGTCCTGAAGGACGTGGAAATATAATTTACATTATTTTTAATTTTTAAAAGAATTAAAACAGAAATGAAAAATTATATATCGTATTTCCTAAAGCATGCTCCAGCCAGACACATCGTTTGTTTTGAGAAGTTTTAAAAAACACTTATTTTCGTGTGTTTTTTAAAAGCCTTTTTTACAAATAGAAACTTTGATATTTTGTTAAAATATTTGCAAAAAAAAAAATTGTTACAAATTAGGAGTCTCAAAATCACATGTCTCGCTGGTGCAATGTAGACTTAATTGTGGTTGATTAAAAAAAGTATCTAAAGGCTTAAGGAAATTTTTCAGTCGATATTTAAAGAATTTGATGGTATTTAGTTAGTATTTGTTTTTCTAAGCTTTTCACACAATATTTTAGCCAATATTAAGAAAATATGAAGTTTTCGGAAAAAATAAAGGAAAAATTCATTATTAAAAATGTAACCGGTTAATCGACCTACTTTAACCTATTATTCGGGTCGAATAATTATTTGAAATTTAAATTTTTTGTTTCGACATTAACCGAAATAGAGGCGATTAATTGAGGATTAGGTTAATCGATTAACCGAATTGGAAACACTAGTTTTTGTTTAAATTAAAACAAATTGGTGGAAAAATGGAAATTTCCGGGGATTTCATCTTGAGCAACGGGGATATGCAACACTGGTTCTAAGGTACACGCACCTCATTTTAGTCCCTCCAAATTTACCTGAAACCTTGTGTATCTTAAAATGACCACTAGGTAAAATAAAAAACTTCATAGAAGACTACAAAAAAACATCAACAAATAAGGGAAAATGCAAAATTCCAAGGTACAGGACATTCCCCTACAAAATATCAAAAGTTCTTAATTTAGTTTTATATTTACAAAATAAACACTCACTACTAGAAATGAGCGATATTTTCATACCGGTGATTTAATCACAGTTATTGATAAATCACTGGTAACGGCAGTGATCATATATTTCAAGTCGCAGTTACTCGGAATGTCGTTCTTTTAATATTTTTGTACTATTCTTTCTTGCAAACTTCATTGTGCACAGTAATACATGTTTTTTTTTTCAATAAAAGTGACTTGCTTTCACACTCTTCTGAATAAAATGTCTCCTTCTATCATGTCTTTGTTACCGGTCGCAACTATTCTTCTTTTAAGGCCCAGTTTTTAGGAAGTGTATTATATTTAAACTTAGTTTAACGCAGTTTGTAACTGGAATACTGCTTTTAAAATGTGGTTTATTTTGTTTTATTTCAATAAAGAAATAAATTATACTCGAGAAAAAGTTTTTCCGGCAAATTTTTGTTAATGAACTTTGAAATGGCTGACAAAATTCGTTTTCGGTTTAACTAAACCAAGTTTAACTGACGTCTTAAAAACTCGCCATAAATATTATTTCGTTTATTTATCAGAAAATCGCAGTCTTTTCCAGAGAAAAAACCGTGATCACGATAACAGTTTAAAAGAACAACAATTTGCAAATCACATTCACTGAGAACAATGTTACTGAAAAATCGCCGGATCGCCCATCTCTATCACAAACCCGTGATCACGGTCACTGTTTAAAAGAACGGTGATTTGAAAATCACGATCACTGGTAGCAGCGGTATTCAATAATCACCGGATCGCTCATCTCTACTCACTACACGTTACATATTCTTTTTTTTTTATAAAAAAAATCAATATTTTTATTGTAGATTTTATGACAAACGTGATGCTGAAGAAGCATTAGAGGCTATGGATGGACGTAAATTAGACGGTAGGCAATTGCGTGTTCAAATGGCACGTTATGGACGTCCTACATCACCTTCACCTAATAATAGACGTAATAACAATCGTCGAGGAGGTGGTGGAGGTCGAAGACGTTCACGTTCACCAATGCGCCGTCGATCTCGCAGTCCCCGTCGTCGTTCATATTCCCGTTCACGTTCACCGCAAAGTCGCTCCCCCGTTAGGCGCACTAAATTTTCACGCAGTCCTGTAAGACGTTCCCTCAGCCGAAGTGGAAGTCGTAATGGTTTACCAGCTATTGGTAGTGGTGCAGCTGATAGAGGGCGTAGTGTGTCACGAAGCCGTAGTAGATCTTAAATTACAGTCAGCAACATTTTAAGCTTTCGTCTGATAATAAAAATGTGAAAAAGAAGGTAAGTCGTTATTTTGTACTGTCCGACCTAGTATTCGGAGTTTGGCCAAAAAGTGCTGTTCGCCCAAGTTCGGCGTTTGCCCAAGTTTTGGACTAACACTGACCATTTCAAAAAATTATGTGTATAATATTTACATGCTTATTCACAAAAAACTTTTTGTCTTATTAGAGGCTAATTTTCTTTGATATTTTGTATGTTAATTTGTTTAGTTGAAACTGTAATTAAATTCAAAAATATTTGTGTGAATACAAGCCTTACATTAAATTCTTTAATTTGTATAAAATTTAAGCATTCCCACTTTTAGCCATCTTTTAAATACAGTGGGCTCTCACAAATTAGAACTAGTTTCTCCTAGGGGTCTTTTTTTTATATATTTATATTTTTTTATCCAAGTAAAATTATAAAAAAAGAATACAACAAAAACTCTTTTGTCAACTCTTCAATTTACTACTCTCAGTAATTCGAACTATCCCGCAATTATAACCAGAGCTTCGAAGTAATTAATTTCCCAATTCCCAATTTCATTTCATTCGATTTATTGAAAAGATTTATATGAAAGAATTAATTTTTTCTAATCCCTTAACCCTTTCGGGTCCGATTTTTAATGGCTAGGGATTTTCCGACCAAAGTTCGTGGAAATATAGTTATTATATGCCAAAGAAATATTTTTTATTATTTTTGTAATATTATTTTTATTTTATTTTTATATTTAGCGTGTTTTTTAATCACCTGGATTTAGAATTTTTCATACAAAAAATGGATTTATTAAATCCAAAAAAAAGCTGGATTTAATAAATCCACAATAAAAGAACAAATATATGAAACAGCCTATTAATTTAATGTCAGAAAAAAATACGAATGAAAATTAAAAGAGAAACAAAAAAATTGAAAAACTAACAAATAAAAGGTTTTTATTAAATTTTTTTTATGAAATATGTTTAGAAAAAAAAACTACACCTCACCAAATACATATTTTTCATCTTGGACATGGAGAAATAGCTCAAATAGAAATGGCAATTTTTCACTCTACAGTAAGTAATTTAATTAAATCCAATTAGTGAATATTAAATATTGCAATGGAATTTTTCAATTGTGTAAAAATATAAATTGAAGTGTTAAAACTGAAAAGGCAGACTGTTTATCGCTGTTTTATGTAAAATATAATTATAAATTAAAAGTTAAATTAAAATCCTTCATCATCGAATTCGGTATTAAAAATTAGGGTGAAAGAAGTGTCGGACAGACAATTTTTTTAAAATAGGAAGAATCTAACTCCATCTGTTGAGCACTTTTAGAAATACTTTTGGATTTATTAAATCCAAGTGATTAGAAAAAACGGCTATTATTTCCATAACTAAACTCTACATAAAATTTTTAGAGTTTTTGAATTTTATTCATCACATAATTTTTGAGACTAATTAACCCTTTGACACGGAAATTTTAATGGCTGGGAATTTTCCGACCAAATTTCTTGGAAATTTTAATTTTATATTTTTTCTATTACTAATCTCTACATAGAATCCTTTAAGTTTTTGAATTTGATTCATCACACAATTTTTGAGACTAAAATTTAGCCTTTCTTTTAACTTCTAACTTCCAACACATTCTCTGCAGCGTTGAAGATCACAAGACAAAACGCACTCTACAGATCTCATGTTATTTTGAAATTTCACAGCCTGCATAAAATTTTAATAAGAACAAAATAACGAACCGATAACAGTAAATGAATAGCGCTTTGGGTAAAATTCAAATCAGTGACGAGTTCATAAAGTCGACGTACATTATAATGTACGCCACTCGCCAAAGGGTTAAAACATTAATTAATTTTAAATTTGTGTCTTTTATTTTTTTTATTTAGGAGGTCTCTATCCTTCCATGAGGTTATGGCTGCGGGGACATGTAATTTACACTAATTTTAACATGCGATGCTGTTGTATCAGCAGGTATATAATAATCCTTTAATTTTTAAATTTTTTACTTTTAATTTACTACGTAAATCACACTTTAGAAAACAAAGCATAATTTGTTTGAATGCATGAAAATAAGATAATCTGTAAATGTTTAGATCATACACATTTCAATTGAATTATTTGTAAGTGTCAACATATTCTTTCTTATTAATTATATAACAATATCAATATTATAACGATACTTCGCCAAAGTATGGGTGAAATTGATTTTATCATACTATAGATTCTCAAACAGTTCGATATGTCGCCACAGTTAAAAAAAAAATAAGGCCGACTTTGTATTCTTCACATAACGAGATCTATGAGTATGAGTATCCACTAAATGTGACATAAGATTGCAATGAAAATATATACATATATTAGTAGAGATTTAGTCGACTATGATATAATTAATAAAAGAGAAATAAAAAAAATATATATAATTTTTCAATAAACGAAATTAGGAGAATCAAATGCAGTGTTAGGGCTTTAAAAACTGCGGTGGTTAGGACATCATTCAAATTCAAATGCCTTTATTATTTTCTTTACTCCTATCTTTTTTATTTGCTGTTCTTTAAAAATACTTTGTAATTTCAAAAAAACAATGTAATAATTTTTAATAATTTTATATAATGCAGGCATTAAAGCGGTTTGTTGGCTGTTTTAAGCAGATTAAAGGCAGGCTGAAAAAAATGTGTGTATAAGAAATTATCAAGTATAAAAGTAGAAAAGAGTAACTGAGGAGGAAAATGTTTGCTGCTTAGGCCTGTTTTACTCATCAATGGTTAAGCTGAATATTCGAGTTTTTTTGCTGCTGCGGCTGTTGTTGCTACTTTTGTATTTTGCATTATTTAAAGCTGTTAGATCTTCTGAAGCGGTTGCTGATTTTGTCTGCTGCAATTTGTTTAACTAACCACCCTCGCACCTTATTCGGTTTAAATTTATCGTGTGCTGTTCCTCTTTATATTTTAACAAAATTTATGGCCCCAAGCAAACAGCATAGTGCAGAAGTAGTCAGCAGTTTGTTGTGCTTAATTTAAACAGACCTTAACCGAAAGCAGCAATTAGTTTTTTTTATGTTTTTGTGAAAACAACATGCCGCCTAAGTTTTGTATATCCCGATAGCTGTGCTGTGTGTACTTCTTTTGTGCGTTTCATCGTACTTGCACAACAGGTCTAGTGGTGATGTACGTTGGTGTTGATGTTGGTTGATCTTAGCTAGAGTTTGCTGTTCATCATTTATTAAAGAAAACAGTAGCAGGTTTCCAGTTTTTGTTACAGAATTATAATTTCGAGGATCATATATATAAATGTTATCTTTGTTTGCTGTATGGGTGTTAGCTGTTCGTTCTCGATCGTTTTACTTAAAAAAAAAAATGTATATATATATATATATATATAGCACAGGTTTTAGACATGGTCAACATCCAACTTGGAGGACTACAAATATATTTGAGATTTACTAAGAACGTCTTGTAGTGATATGTAAGTAATAATGATATTTTACTAATCGAATCTTTATTTACAGGATACGTGCAAATTTGGCTACATTTTAAATTTGTAATAAATTTGAATAAATAAAATTTTTTTATATATTTAAAGCTAATATTTACTTGTGTATTAATTTTCGAGTTTAACGTTTTTAATAACTACCCAATAAGCACATAGGTTTTAAAAATTCAAGTGCTTTAAATTTAGCTTGAAGTAAAGTATATTTCAAATTCAAGCACTTGTTTATTTAACAAAAATATTTCAAAATTGAATATTTGTTTCCCTTTTGCTGGAGTATGCTATTGAAATAAAATGTAATGGAAAAAAACACGAGTTGATCAGCGATCCTCATGTCTGTCAGGCAAAAACGCTAACCACTAGGGTACGCCATAATTATGGTTTTTAATGACTCATTACATTTAGTTTGAAAGTAATTCAAAGGGTAATGAAATATGAGATCTAAGTAATGCATGTATTAATGACCAGTCATTACCAAGTTTTTGCTGGGTAAAAGAAGTTAAATTAGTTTTTTTTCTTTTTTTTCTTTTTAAATTTATTTTTATCGGGATATACATGAATTACATTAAAGGAATTAAATGTGCTAAAATCCCAAACGTATTTTACAAATTGTGAAAAATAATCTGTTGGAGGCATGTCCCTATCCGGATTTCATTCTTGCCTAAGGAAATCGTCAGGGGACGATGTTTTTAGAATTTCTGGAAATATTTGTTAAGTTAAATAACAAACTTAATGAGAATTAGTTTTACTTTGCGAGCCCTCGAAATTGGTTATTTAAAATTCTTCATTTAAGGGGTAAAAAGCACAAACTTTGACAAGCGAAATGAAGGGCAAGCAAGGGGTCTATGAGGTAAATTTTTTGTAACATATCCATAATTTAGTTCTAGAGCACTAAAATAATAATAAAACTCGCTTCGTCCGGAACGGCAGGGTCGTCAAATGGCAAATATTTTTGTCAACCGAAATGTTTCTTTTTTAAAAATGTGAAATACCAATCACCGTCATATTTGACGGAATCTTAGTTTTCTGCATTCGAGACGTAATTGTTTTTTGAATATTGAGAGATTTCATTCCGTTTCCTTGAAAAGAAGTTTTTCCATTAGATTGTCTAGATTATGGAAAAGGTTACCATTATATATGAAAAACTTTTCAAAATCCTTTAGGGAATTTAAGAATGATTTGGTACACTTTTATGGTGGATAAATTAACAGTACTTTTACGGAGAATAAATAACAGTGCTATCCCAGAAACGGTGAATAGATAATAGTTCATCACTGGATTTATTTTATTTTGTTGAAGGGTCCAAGTTTTGTTTTTAATTTTGGAAGTTTAGTTTTTTTATCGGGACCAGTACGTGTTCGGGGGAAAATCATTGAATTTTGTAGAGATGTGGTCTCAGAAATTGGATTGGGCTAGGCCCAAAATGGATTTATAAAATAAATAAATCCGTTTTGGATTTGCCTTAGTTTGGTTCCAGAGATTGCATTTTAGCAGAAATCAGTTTTTTTCTTTCATATTTTAAATTATAGTAATTATTAAAATTGGTCATTATTAAAATTGTTTTAAAATATAGTCATTATTAAAATTGTTTTAAAATATAGTCCCCGACTAAAAAAGATGTTATATAATCATATATCACCATATATAAACCCATATATATGTTCATATCTAATTTGATCCGAATATTGGAATATATAATTATATCAAACGAGATAAGCATGTTATCTAAACTGATACAATTTGATCCGAAAAATGGGTCTATCTAATTGCATTAAATTATATATAAATACCCAGTCAGAAAAATACAAACGGGAAAGCGGTGGCAAAGCACTTTAACAGGTGGTACAAGTATTGGCAAAAAGTGCTTTCCCATTCCCAAAATGATAACATCATTAGACAAAAGGACCGGCTGTTCAAAAAGCGCCGGAAAAGCACTGGAGGAACAAAATTTTTAAACGTTGGCAAAACGCTGGCAAAACCAATAAATAGGTGGTCTGGAAATATATTTTCCAAAATAAAATTAAAAAAAAGTTCATATGTATTTTTTTGACCCTGCCGTGATTTGAACCCAGGCCGTCAGATTGGCAGACGATTGCTCTACCCTCTGAGCTAACGAGACATATAATATTTAATGGCTAAACACATAAATGAGTGATAATAGCTGGACAACTACTGGCTGTGCCAAAATGCTAGTACTGGCAAACAATTTTTAGTAACTAGTATGCCAGTGTTTGGAGGGCAAAAAAAAAGTTGGTCTTGAAGGAGCTTACCCACAAACAAAAAAATTGATTTTATAAAACAAAAAAAAATTTAAATTAAAAAAAATCCCAAAAAATTTTTTTGCTTGCAACCGGATTTGAACTCGGAACCTTCCGACTACAAACATTTTTTAACGAAGCGTCAGCATTTTTATAAAATCATTGGTTTTCCAGTGAATTGATTTTTGTACGCCTGGTAGCATTGGCTAGGTAGCACTGGATAACCACTGGTTGCAAACCTTGGCATATCACTCTAAGCCAATTCTTTGCCAGAACTTTTTTTTATAAACCACCGAAATTTTTGTAAAAAAAATACTGGTAAAACGCTTTTCGCAAACGCTGGAAAAGCGTCCCAAATGAGTGTTCTGCCAGTCATTTATTTTTAATACCATGGTTACCCAGTGGTATGCCAGTGCTTGATTTTTTGTACCACTGGCGATTTCTGACTGGGTCCTTATAATTTTATAAAAATTTTAAAATAAAATTTTAGTAAATATTGTTCACACAAAAAAATATTGTTCAACTTTTTTCAATTAAAACGATTTGTTAAATTATTTCAAAAGGCGTCAATTAAAAATTAATCCAATATATTAAATAATTGCTCAAAACTGAAATTCGCTTGCCATTTTTTTATTCTATCGCTCAAAAGCATTTCATAAACCAAGAGAAAAACATCTCAATATTGTTGTGTTTTTCGTTTGTTTTATTTATGTAGTTGTTTTTATAAATTTTTATGTATTAGTAACTGATATTTTAAATTATTTTTTATAAAATTTTATAAATTCTCGTTGAGTTTATTATTTTATTTAGTTTAATATTTTAATTTTGCCATATTAAATATGAATATTTATTTATTCTAGAACATTACTGTAAAATAGTAATGTAATTTTTGAAATTTTGTTTAAAAAATTAAAAATTTTTTTAAACAAAAAATCGCAAAAAGTTTTCAATAAAAACAAACTATTTTTTTAATTTTCAAAAAAATTTTGACAGAGTCCTTATGCCTCAGAAAAAAGAAGAAAACTAATTTCTGTGAGAGAATCTTTCATATAAGTATAAATAAATCCATCAAATGAATGAAAATTGCATACATGTTTTATTGAAATAAAATTCAATGTTATGAAATGCAAGCTAAAAATAAAGAAATATATTTTTTATAGTTGGCATGACAACTACCACTTTATCCAGCTGAATAGAGTCTTATTTAGAATTTATACAATATTGATCAATTTTTAATCCAATGAATTAATTTTTAATCAAATACATATAAAGAAACCAATAAAAATCCTAATCAAATGTATCACTATTTTATTGAAAATTTATTCAATTAAAGAGCTACAAATTTTTAGTTGAATGGACAATTTTTGTGATTGGAGAAATTTCAACGATAAAATTTATTGAATAGGCAGTTTTCATGATTGAATTTAGTTTTTATTTTTTTGTGTGTTGAGATCACTTATTTTCATTCATATTAAATATTAATGGCCGACAGAACAGTTTGGCTAACAAAGTGGGTATTGGTCGGTTTTTGTGTATTGATAGAAATGAGGATTGAATGCGATTTAGGACGTTTTTAGGACGCAAATTGTCCTTAAACTTAGAATAACGCAGTTTGTAATTGAATATCAATAAAAAGCAAAATTCAAAACGAGAAAAAGTTGCTTAGAAAAATTTATGCTAATAAACTTGGAAATATTTGACAAAGTAAATTTTCGGTTTAACTCAACTTTACAAAAATTTGTCAGAACAACTTTTTCTAGTTTAGAGTTTTGGTCTTATAAAATTTGTCTTTCTTGTAAAATAAAAAAAAAAACTCTTTCTAAGTTTGTCTTCTTCATTGTTATAGTGCAATTAAGCTTTATAAAATTTTGTATAATTAGATTTCATGTCATGTTATATATTTTGATATAAGATTGTTTATAGAAGCTTATACGCCATTATATATAATTATATCTAAACTATATCGCAGATCTCTTAATATATGGCTGGAGACCAAATCGCATATGATTACCCAGTCAGAAAAATACAAATGGGAAAGCGGTGGCAAAGCACTTTAACAGGTGGTACAAGTACTGGCAAAAAGTGCTTTCCCATTCCCAAAATAATAACAACATTAGACAAAAGGACCGGCTGTTCAAAAAGCGCCGGAAAAGCACTGGAGGAACAAAATTTTTAAACGTTGGCAAAACCAATGGTCTGGAAATATATTTTCCAAAATAAAATTAAAAAAAGTTCATATGTATTTTTTTTGGTCCTGCCGTGATTTGAACCCAGGCCGTCAGATCGGCAGACGATTGCTCTACCCAGTGAGCTAACGAGGCATATAATATTTAATGGCTAAACACATAAATGAGTGATAATAGCTGGACAACTACTGGCTGTGCCAAAATGCTAGTACTGGCAAACAATTTTTTGTAACTAGTATGCCAGTGTTTGGAGGGCAAAAAAAAAGTTGGTCTTGAAGGAGCTTTCCCACAAACAAAAAAATTGATTTTATAAAACAAAAAAAATTTTAAATTAAAAAAAATCCAAAAAAAATTTTTCCTTGCAACCGGATTTGAACTCGGAACCTTCCGACTACAAACATTTTTTAACGAAGTGTCAGCATTTTTATAAAATCATTGGTTTTCCAGTGAATTGATTTTTGTACGCCTGGTAGCATTGGCTAGGTAGCACTGGATAACCACTGGTTGCAACCTTGGCATATCACTCTAAGCCAATTCTTTGCCAGTGGTTTTTTTTATAAACCACCGAAATTTTTGTAAAACAAATACTGGTAAAACGCTTTTTGCAAACGCTGGCAAAGCATCCCAAATGAGTGTTCTGCCAATCATTTATTTTTAATACCGTGGTTACCCAGTGGTATGCCAGTGCTTGATTTTTTGTACCACTGGCGATTTCTGACTGGCTATATATAACGTCATATCAAAGATATTTATAAAACCAAAGTGTTAATATAAATGTATATGGTTATATAAAGCCACGCATATAAACATTTATAATATCAAATCATATAAGATTATATGAAAACTTTTTTAGTCGGGTCCTTATTAATCTATTAATCCTCGATTAATCGCCTCTCTTTCGGTTAATGTCGAAACAAATAATTTAAAACGCAAATAATTATTCGACCCGAATAATCGGTTAAAATAGATCGATTAACCGGTTAAATTTTTAATATAGAATTTTTCTTTTGTTTTTTTGCAAAACTTCATAATTTTGGCTAAAAAAAATAAATACTAACTAAAACACCACCAAACTCTTTTCAACTCGAGTGAAAGAGGTTCTTAAGTCTTCAGATGCCTCTTTTTGAGCAACTCCAATCAAGTCGACATTGCACCAGCGGGACACGTCATGTGTTTTAAGTAGTGTTTCCAATTATTCGACATAGGCGGTTAATCGGTTAATGCATTATTCGAAAAATCACTAAAATTAATTAACCGGTTATTCGGGTCGGTTAATCGAGAAAATTGGCGATTAATCGATTAATCGTTTAATGCAAAATTAATAAAAAGCTGACTTTTTTAACATTAACAACTAGAAGAGCCTTTTACATTGAGGCATCAAAATAAAAAATGTTAAGCTATATTTGAAAACACCAATTTACTAAAATCAGCAAAAAATTTTGCTGAATATTAGTAGTCTGAGAATATCATAAATAATTGTTAATTCTCAGTCTTTTTGGTTTTTAGGGGCCATTAACAATAAACATATAAATAAAAGCACTTGAATTTTTAAAACCTATGTGCTTATTGGGAAAGAGCTGATTTATTAACATTAAAAAATAGAACAGCCTTTTACATTGAGCCATCAATATAAAAAATGTTAAGCTCCATTTGAAAATACCAATTTATTCTGCAAATGAATTATAGTAGTCTGCGAATATCATAAATAATTGTTAAATTCTCAGTCTTTTCGTTTTTAAGGGCCATTAACATTAAACAAATTTTAAGGTAATTTACGCAGCCAGAATGTAATTGGACGAGTTTTAATGAAAGTTTTCACTAAACTAATGAAGTTTTCTTCACAAAGTTAATGCAAATCAAATTTTACGAAAAGCTTTTTCATTGGATGTATGTAATTTTCAATAAATAATACGAATTTTTTCATAAAACTGCATCAACTTAGTGAAAAGTTTAGTACAGTGTTGTTTTAACGTAATATAGATAGCTGCAATTAATATTTTAATTAATATGCAATTTTATCAATTTTAAATAGATTTGAGGTTAAGAAAAAGAATAAACCTTTTCCTCTAAAAATTATAAACACATTACAATTTTCGGATCAGACTAGATCTAGTTTCTGCATTTTTTTTTTTTTATGGATAGGCGTAGTCAGTGGTTTTCCATTAAATCGTAGGTATTAATTATTTATATGTTTTTATTGTCATATGATAATTTTTTTCAACAACCCGTCATCCAAGTAAGGCCTTGAATACAATATAACTAATTCGTTGTTTTCTTTCCTATTCAGTACCCCGTATCTGTATCTAATGCGAAAAGTTTTCGCATCGAGAAATGCATGGTCACCCTGCATTATACAGGCTGATTAAAGACGTGATAAAATGGACTGCAGTTTTTGTTGAAATTCGTTCAGATAATGTAACTTTAAGAACTGTTGACACATGCTGTTTTGTAAAACACCTAATTTAATTAGAAATAACTTACTATGCAACGTATTACTAGCGGATTTGGTTTCATATATATTTTATTGTCTGCGACTCACCCTATATAAAGCAGAGCAGGGTTGCATTTCACATGTTTTTTCCGCAAACTTTTTCGATGCGAGAAATACAGAAACGGGGTGCAGCTTTCTGTTATTGCTTTTAGTCAGAAGTGATCAATACAAATACGTACAAATATTCTGTTTTTAGATTTTTGTTTATCTTCCAATCTCCTCCGTGTTTCAATGGACGAATTCCAACGAAATTTCATTGAATCAGAATAAAAATTCATAAAAAAGCATGTAGAAAATTCCCTCAGTGTGCAGTAACAGATGGTAAATCTCAAACAGATTTGTTCGTTCAAATTTTATCACAGATTTTCGAAAGTTAGAGCAGTTTTTCAGCCTTTCAAAATTCTATGTTTGCAATAATAAAATTTTAAAAATTAATACGCACTGTTTTTGTTAAAATAAATATAAATAAAATCATCGACTAGAGGCTGAAAAAATGCTCTCACTTTTGAAAATTAATTTTACACTTTAAAAGAATTAAAACAGAAATGAAAAATTGTCTATTGTATTTCCTAAAGCCTGGTCCAGCCAACACATAGTGTTAAAGCATTTTTTTATAAATAGAAACTTTGTTATTTTAGCTGTATTTTGTCCCATGCCTACAACGTTAAGTATTTAAAGGAAGTCTACGTTAAACCGATTGTCGTATAAAAAAATTTTGAACAGGTTATGTTTATAATTTTTCCGTTATAATCGAAAATTTTTGAAGAAGTAACGCGAATAAGTTATGTTAGATGTGAAAATGTATAAACGTTGAGTTTTCAACGTTGATAATTATCCGTGTTGAAAGTTATCGTGCATACGAAAACTAATGTTTTGGACTTTATGCACTTTGAGTTTTGTATGAGTTAACGAAAACACAGCTTTTGTTAAAAAAAATTCAAAAACATTTTATTAAAAATTAATTGCCATAATGTAAAACAAATCCGTTTTAAGAGTCTCTTAAAACCCATGACGTGTCTCGCTGGTTCAATGTCGACTTGCTTAAAGTTGCTAAAAAAATGGTATCTAAAGGTTTCTCTTTCAATCGATTTTAAAACAATTTGATCGTATTTTAGTTAGTATTTGTTTTTCTAAGCGTTTCTTGCAATTTTTTAGCCAAAGTTAAGAAAATTATGAAGTTTTTGGAAAAAATAAAGCAAAAAATTACATATTAAAAATTTAACCGGTTAATCGACCTATTTTAATCGATTATTCGGGTCGAATAATTATTTGAGTTTTAAATTATTTGTTTCGACATTAACCGAAATAGAGGCGATTAATCGAGGAATCGGTTAATCGATTAACCGAATTGGAAACACTAGTTTTAAGAAACTCTTAAAAACGGCTTTGTTTTACCTTTCTGCAATTAATTTTTAATACATTTTTTTTGCAGATATAACAAAAAATCTAAATTTCTATAAAAAAAAAAGCTTCAAAAAACATCGCGAAAGGCTAAAATAAAGGTGTTTTTTAAACTTCTCAAAACACACGACATGTCTGGCTAGAGCAGCGTCAAAGCGCTATATAGGCTTTAGGAAATATAATAGAGTTTTCCATTTCTTTTAATAATTGAAACTAATGCAAATTATATTTCAATGTCCTTCAAGACAAAGTTTCATTTGTTTTAAATTTGTGTCACACAACTCTCAAATGACATGTTACTTCCATCTAAATTTTCTTACATCTCTCAAGAAAGTTCCAATCCATGGAGCCCGAACCAATTTCACTGAATTTAAACCAGGGTTGGCTACCGAAACGAATTAGGGTCGATTTTATAGTTCATAGTTTAATACAGTTAGCGCCATACTATCAAAATTGAAGCCGATTTGAATGGATGAAGAGTATTTATTTATTTTTTTCGGTTGTCATCCATGATTTAAATTTTTATTCGCATTGGTTTTATTAACAATAAACAAATAACGTTAACACAAAATGAAAGTTAAAAAATTCAAATTTATATGGAATTTGACATCTGTAGCTGTACTCAGAGAATTGTCTACGTGCTATTTATGTATGACTTTTCATCAAGGTTGGTTACCGTTATCGTTATAATACCGTTATCGCTAAAATACCGCTTATCGATACCTCTAAAAAAATTTCTAAATACCGTTATCGTTACCGATACCGTTATTTTTATGGGTAGTTACCGGTATTTTACCGGTATTTATTATTTTACATAAAAATTACAATTTTTTTATTTTATAATCTTGAGTGTTTTTTTTTTACAAAAAATTTATAGATAATAATTTTACTTATTAAAACTACCAGTATTGAATTTATAGCTTAAAATCTGTATTTTCAGTACTTAAAATTAAAAATATGCCATGTTTTTACTTGTTTTTATATGTTTTTAACATAATTTTTAATACCGGTACGTACCGGTATTGCTGTTTCGATAACGGTATACCGTTACCGAAACAGTCCTAAATACCGTTACCTTTACCGTTACCTAAACAAACGAAATCTGATACCGTTACCGTTATCCTTACCGTTATTAGTTTCGGTAACCAACCTTGCTTTTCATTGATTCAATGAAGAATCGCTGGAAGTCGTCCATTGAAAACTTTAATTATATTAATGCATTTTTACATAAAACTTTATGAACATTTTTATTTATTAAAAATTTCATACACCCAAAAAAATTTATTAGAAAGAGCCTCATAGAAAAAATTAAAAAGCTTTTTCATAAAATTTAAGAAATTTTTCATTAATTTAATAAAAATTTTCATTAAACCTCGACCAATAAAATTCAAACTTGAAGTTATTTTGTTTATTTTTAATGTCCCTTCAAAAACCGAAAAATACTGTGAATTTAACAATTCTTCACGATATCCTTCAGCAAAAATTTTTACAGAGTAAATTGGTATATTCAATTGAAATTTTATTCTAAAGAAATAAAAAATCTACATTAAGTTATCGATATGTAACAGTTTTAAATTTGCTGTTCTTAACTTACTCAGTTTTTGAGTATCGCCTCCCCAATTTTTATTTAATTTTTATTAGCTTTAGCAAAATTTTTAGAGATCTTTTCTATTAAATAGTACTATAACAAGGTTTTGTCGTCGGCTGAGGTAGTCCAGTCGCGTCCAGGGTCTACTTGAGGACCCGTAAACCTTAAGTAAAAACACAATCGATTTTTCCTTTTCAATGTTTATAATATTATCTTTATTAATTAATTAAATTCAAATACATTTCACAAATGGCAACACCTTGTTGATTCACTCGGGTTTATTCGGTTCGGAGAATTATCCGTCGGCAATACGAACTTCGGCTTCAGGTTCAGGTAGTCGTAATCCGACTCGGTTATGCTCGGCAGGTAGTCGTCGTTCGACTCGGTTGGGTGTCGCCAGGTAGTCGTCTTCCGACTCGGTTATGTGCTCGGCAGGTAGTCGTCTTCAGACTCGGGTATCGGTATCCTCGGGTTGGCGACCTCCTCTGCGGTGGAGTCGCATATAATCCCGATCACCTAGGCAGTGGTGATCAATAGAACAGACCGCGAAGGCTGTGATATTAGAACAGACCGCGAAGGCTGTGATATTAGAACAGACCGCGAAGGCTGTGATATTAGAACAGACCGCGAAGGCTGTGAAATTATTTATGAGACAACTAGGGTTTGGGGTTCGGGAATTTCCGGGCGGGAATTCCCGGGAAATCCCGGGAAAAGTTTGCCGGGAATTCCCGGGAAAATAATATATTTTTCCCGGGAAAACGGGAAATTTTAAAAATATTAAATTTTTTAAATTGTTTTTGTTTCGAATAGGATTTTTTAATTTTAGTCATAAAAAACATTTTAAATACCAAAACAAAAATGTCATTGTTAAAATCTTTTAAAAGGGAATACATTTATTTGACACAGAAATAAAATCTTTGCCAAGTAATTAGGAGCATTTCAACTAATAAAGATTTTTCGCATAACTTATTCAAAATTTAAGTAGTAAAATCTAAAAACTTGGTAAAATGTATAAAAGAAATATGAAAAAATAGCTTTGTTTCTTACAAATAATCGCCCTTACTATCTAAATTTTTCAAATGTATAATTTAGGTAAAGTCGACTTTAGTTAAAATATTGGGTGGCAGTATACCTTGACTTGGTTTATTTTTGGAGCATTCTGATTGGTTAATTTATTTTTAACCAATTAAAATATTTGAAAATATAAATATTTTTGTAAGATTTTTTTCGTACACAAAATGAACAAAACCGTTTGATTAAAAATAAAGTCGACTTTAAATTTAAAATACTCCTTTATATTAAGGGTCAATAATTTTATAAGTAACGTTTTCATTAATAAATATGAAAAGAAAAGACTAATGGTTAACGGTGGTACAGTTGAACCTCGATTATCCGGGCCTCCATTAACCGGGTACATCTGTTAACCGGCATGCTGGTATTTGATTTTATACCTCTGTTAACCGTGGTTTAACTCTATTATCCGTGCTTTAAGAAGTTAATAATGTCTCAACAGGTACTTTTGTGTAAATGGCTCAGTCAAATACCAAAGATTTAATAAAAATATATATGACTTTTAACCGTGTTTTTCGATTATCCGTGCTGATCCTGGTCCCGAACAACCCGGATAATCGAGGTTCGACTGTATCTAAATTTGGTTATCCGACATCTAAATTTGGTTCACAAAAAAAAAAAAAAATTGATGGTCATGCAACTTCTCTTGAAGAAAACAACAACAAGGATAACGTTTCAGCTAAAATTAGCAAAGTACCCGAAAAAAAGTGTAAGCTTAATAGTCATTAAAGGTTTTATGGTAGGGCAATCATTTCCTGAAATGGTATCCAAATTAGCCGCAGTCAATCTGCACCATAACTAGATCTTCGTTTATTCGAGAAAGTTTTTATAATAAAAATCTGGCATTGCAAAAAAATGAAACCGATGTAAAGAACACTATATTAATTACTACAATCATGTAGAAAATATCATGATAAAAGAAATATCGAGCAATATTTCTAACAATTTACTATATTCTTAGATGAATGGACAAGAATATCACAAAACAGATATTTGAACTTATGTATAAACGGAAATAATTCATTTTATAACCTGGGGTTGGTTTATATATCAGGAAGATGTAATGCTGATGAAATAAGAATTGTAGAAATAAGACTAGAAGAGTTTTATTTGTCTTTGGAAAATAACATTGTGGCCACCATATCTAATGGGCCAAGTGTGATGAAACGGTTTGTTTCCGACAGTCCAGTAGTGGGTGCTTTCTGCTGGAATCAGCAATTCGTTTGGCAGTGCTTAGAGTAATTTATGTGAAATCAAATGTTCAACATTCTGATATTTTTACTTTGAATTCTCACTACACAGACTGAATTTGTACTGAAATAGTGTTTTTTTTTAACAAAAATTACTTATATTGGTGGTTTTCATTAACAATTTTGTTCAAAAATATTTCCCGGGAATCAAATTTTTTCATTCCCGTTTCCCGGGAAATAAAAAAGTCCGGGAAATCCCAAACCCTAGAGACAACCAACCGAAGTCTATCGTCTTTCCAAAAATTAGCTCGTTACTGGCAAAGTATCGGGCTATGGCAGTTAGCTTTTTACCACCCCTTGTGTGTAGCAACTTAAACTACTTATTCGTATTAAAAAACCAACCAACTGAGAATTGTATGAGGCTAAAAAGCAATGCAAAAAACAAATATATTAAATAATAAACAATAGTGTGTACTTTGATATACACACGAACTAACATGTATGCAGTATGTAAACAACATACATACTAACCCGTATAGGCAAATATAGGCAGTACCCATATTGCATTCACACTGCGTACAAATAGATATTATTGATATAGTGTGTTCCCACTGCACTAAAATGTACGTATGTAAGTAGCCAAATTAGAGTGGTAATTTGCGACGTCACAGTACAAGAAATGTTTCAATTTAAAAAATTTCAGATTCCGAAAGTTTTCAACCAATATGAAATCTATTTTAAATACCTTGAGTTTATATGCCACGTTGATATTTAACAAAAACAGGCATCTCTTTGTGTTTTTATTGATAAAAAATTAAGGAAATACATTAATTTTGGATTATACGATTAATCGTCAATTTTCTCGATTAACCGACCCGAACAACCGGTTAATCAATTTTAGCGATTTTTCGAAAAGGGACACCATTTACTAAAGGACTAATTTGAATGATGATTACAAACTTACCCCCAAATTCATAAACGCTTTGTAAAATTATAGGAGGTTTATTGAACAAATTTTGTATGAAAATGACGTTTTGTAAACCTGCTATAACTTTACAAAGCATTTATGTATTGAGGGGTGTTAAAATGTTCGTGGTCTTTATGGAATTCGCACCGGAATTGAATTGGAAACGTATTCGATTCTGTAAACGAATTTATAAAAATTAACGGAAATGGCATTACAATGACGTCATAAAACTTTTAATATATTTAAGTTTTAAAATAATAAATAAAAACATATAATAAATATATAACGCTTAAAATTTTTTATTAAACTTAGTTAACTTAATGAAAACAATTTTAATTGGATTGGAAATTTTCTCATCAAATCCGTAGGCAGGATTTATAGAACCCAATATCGGAAATTTCCGTTTAAAATTTTCCGTACATGAAGAAAAATTGGAAAATTTCCTACATTTTTTTTATTGAAATTTCCGATTGTTGAATTCTATAAATCAACTCTACGGATTTAAAGTGGAAATTTCAGATCTGACGAAAATTTTTTTCTTAAAATAAATATTTTGACAGCCAATTTTTAGTTATTTATTTGTTACTCATATTCATCAAATTTTATGAAATACAAATACTTAAAAAGTTCTATGACGTCATTGTAATGCCATTTCCGTTAATTTTTATAAACCCGTTTACAAAATCCAATCCATTTCCAATCCGTTTCCAATCAAATTCCGGTACGGATTTCATAAATACCACGTTGGTCAGTACTTTAAGTGCTTTTGATGAATTAAAACGCTAACTTTTCACACAGTTCTAAATTTACTACAAATATTATTATAGTCGGAACTAATTACGAATTTTTTGCTAAAACTCAAGTAAACAATTTTCAAACAAAATTCCTACTTAAGAAAAAATTTGAGTATAAAGTCTTAAGTGCTTAATTCTGACTATAAAACTGGGTGCTATTTTAACTTTAAATTTAATTTGAATTTATTTTGTAAATAATTAAGAGTCACTTCAGTAGTCAGAACTAACATCGATTTGATTCTTGAATATTTCTTAAGTGAGAAATTTTTAAATCAAAATCTTACTTCTGGCTATAAAACTGGCCCTAAAATTTTAGATATAAAAAATTTTAATGAAAATTGTGAAAAAAATACTTTAAAAAAATAGAAATTTGAATTTCAGCAAGGGCCGCACTAAAATCAACAAAGGGCCGCATGCGGCCCAATGGGCCGCATTTGCCCACCGTTGTTATATGGCGATCCTGCCAGTGTCTGCTTAGCAGACTCTGGACAGGTAAAAAAAAAAATTATCACAGTAAAAGTGTGAGAGTAAAAGCAGTGAACAAAATAGTGGAAAACAAAGGAGAGTGTTTAAAAAAAATATTTAGTTAAATTCTATAAACATTGTCGGATTTAACGACGGACAAAATGTCGCAATTAAAGTTTTAAAATAAACAGAATAGCAATAATAAAACAAATTAATATTTATAAACAATCTAGACACTACAAAAATTATATGAAAAAAGAGATACATACAAAGTTTCTCCACACTCGCAATAAAAGTGAATGTACATATCGACTTAAAATTTGCCGTAACACTGAATTATTTGCTTTAAACAAAACAAGGGTAACACACCGAGTTACCCGATGGAGGATGCTGGTGTGGCCAATACACCAGTCACCAACTATCTTCAATGGCTGCTCCTGCTGATGAGAAAAAAGGCCAACAAAGCTGCTTCCACCAGGAAAAGAAAATGTAAGCTACTCCATCTCATCCACCAACTCAACAAATTCTGGCAGCATCTCCATTAAAACTTTGAAAAAACGTGATGTGTCTGTTAAAATTGTGTCTTTAAATAATACTTGTTATTATGTTAATAAGTGTGTTTGCGTACCCGTAAATTTGTACAAATTCGTACAAATTTGTACAAGTTTTTACTGGAAGGTGTTTGTTTACACAATTACTCAGTAAGGAGAGAGGAAAAATAGAGGGTAAAGTGACAGTTCAATACCAGAGAACTTAAAAGTTTTTACTGGATGAATTTTTGCTAGTAAGAATTTGTAAGAAAAAAAACATATGATTTAAAAAATATGATTGAAGAAACAAAACATTTGTCTAAATAATTTTGAAATATTTTTTTGTAAAAATAAAAAATATTTAAATATAAGCTTATTTACGATGGAAGGAGTAAGTGATCATTTTATTAGGTTTTATTTATTAATCTAATAATTTGAATAGGTTTATTTCGCAATCAGCTATTTTAATAACTGTTGCCAATTTAGTTATTTTCTCGGCAAATCTAGCGATACTTCAACTCGTTTAGGGGGATAAAATAGGTGTGTTTCTTTACTTTTTGGGTAAAGTTCGGTAAAATGAGAGTAAGCACAAAATCCTCTCACAAAATTACAAAACTACCCAATAGTACAGGAACGCAAAAAACCACTTTTCTAGCCCAAAAATTATTTCAAAGAATAATGTTAAACAGTGATGGGACTTGAAAAATTTTGTTTTGTTCCAAGTGTGTGACTAAAATGTGCCAAATGGGCCTTTATTGTGCCAAAACTCAATCTTCACTTAGAAACCGTGTTTTCAACTTTCATTTTGTAAATGCATTCTTATGGAATTATTTTGAATTCTTATGGAATTAATTATATTTGAATGAATTAAAATTTTCTTTCAATTAAAAGTTGAATGATAAATTAAATTCATTTAAAATTCTATGGATTAAGCACCGTAAGTTGTTCAGTTTTCACGTGAAAAAACTGTTATACTCCATATAAAAAAAATTATTTTTCACGACAATGAGTTTCACGTGAAAATTGTGCAAACTTAGTTTTCACGCAAATTTAATGTACAAGACTATTATTTTTCTGGTGAAAAAGTGACATTTTGTGTTAATTATCATTGTGGCTTTGTTATAAAATTAAATATTTTTAATTTTTTTAACTTAAATTGCAATTTAAAGCATTTAAAGTCGGAGAGAAATTTTTTCACGTGAAAAACAACTTACGGTGCTTTATTCGGTAATATCTTCGATGCCATTTTTTAGTTTCGCTTTATTCGAAAAGGTATTTTAATACCAGTAAATGCTTAGAAACTAAAAATTAAAGAATTGTTATTTTTTAAATTCATTTTCTATTAAATTTTGTAGATAACCAAAATGTGCCAAAATAGTATCGGTTGTGCCATTGTAACAATCAATCTTAGATTGTGCCAAAAATCCCATCACTGATGTGAAAATACGTATAATTTCAGTTTGCAAATCGGCACAAATAGACATATTTATTCGCATTTAAAAGTTGTTTTTGATTTTATTCAATTAATTTTAACAAAAAACCAAGTTTCTTTTGCTTATTTCTTTATTTAATTACAATTTTTAATTTAATTTCACAATTGTTTTTTGTTTATATTTGCATCAGCTGTTTTACCAAAGTTTACCCGAAGAAAAAGTCTGGGTAA
Organism: Leucophora obtusa; assembly: GCA_949987735.1. NCBI lineage: Eukaryota > Metazoa > Arthropoda > Insecta > Diptera > Anthomyiidae > Leucophora > Leucophora obtusa. The sequence goes on from OX465298.1 coordinate 138,332,556, forward strand.
ATTTTGGTAAAAAGAGAAGCACTAATACACTCTCATTAGCGCTCTCATTTACCCAATTCTCGAGTACGGGAACGCTTTTGGGTAAATTTCGGTAACTTTGGGTAAATTTCGGTAACATTGGGAACGTACGGGAACACACTGAATATAATTTAGCTTTTAGCGGGAAAACTATCGATTTTTCTTTTTAAGACAGTCTTCACATTTTCTTAGCATTTTTTTACATTTATTTCCTTGACAGAATTTTTGAATCATTATTATTCAGCGATTTATCGGTAAATTTTTATGGAAAACAAAAAAGTTCGAAAAATTTGGCGATGTATCAATAATTTTTTAAGAAAGTTTTAAGAAATTTGAAAAATATAGCTATTTTTGTGAAATTTTTCAACAGAACCTAAAAAGTTCGTGCAATTTAGGGATTTATCGCTATTTAATTTTTTTATAATTTAGATATTTTCTAGTGATTTTTTAGTTTGATTTAGCGATATTTTTACGGAAGAAGTTGGCAGCAGTATTTTACTAATTCTTACAATTTTTCTGTTTGCGTACATTTTTAGATATTTTTCTTTTTGAGAGTAAATTTTACCTTACTCTCTGTAAATTTGTTACTGAGTAATTTTTACTGGACTTTACTGGAAAAGTAACCAAACACACCTTATGTTTTAACAATATTTGTTTTGATTTATTAATCAAATTTTCACCAAACATGCAATACAAACTGATCAATCCAACGCTACTTAGCCCAATATACCCAAATACTTTCACAAGGAAACAACAAAAATACTTTATCAGACTTAGAATGGGTCATACCAAGCTCACCCATGAACATCTTCTGCAAAGAAATACAGCACCACCCACATGCCCAAACTGCAGCGACACTAACAATGTCCCACATATTATCCTGTTTTAACAACAACAACCAACCTACAAGACTAACCGAAGCTATAAGGACCCTCAACTATGATCAACTGAGAAGACATCTACCTCCTGATATTGTAAACAAAATATAATTTTATTTTATCATAAAAATTAAAATATACAATTCAATATCAGCATTTAAAAAAGAGGCGAAGGCCCAACAGCCAGTGCTCACTAAATTAATATTTTTTGTAAATTAATTTATATATATAGGTCTATTCGATTACTGGATAATTTGTACAAATTTGTACAAATTTTTACTGGATGGCGTTCGTTAACACAAATACTCAGTAAACAGAAAGAAAAAAGAGAGAATAAAGTGACAGTTCTATGTTGAGAGTTTCTAAGTCTTCTTCTTTTTCTTGCAAATTTTAGGTTTGTTCCACGTAATTCTGGGTAAAGTCTGGTAAAATGAGAGTAAACAAATAATTATCTCAAAAAATTTTAAAATTGCTCACAATACCTGGAACGCACAAAACCACATTTCAAGCCCAAAAATTAACGTCAAAGTTATTCATATAAACAAAAGCTATTTTTAAGAATAAAATATCGAAGGGAATAAAGAAAAAATGTTATAACGTGGTATTTGTTAACGATATTAATTATTGTTTACAAGTTTTGTTAATATTTTAATTATTTTTACAATTTTAAAACAGCTGATTTATAAAAAACTAGTGATTTGACAGTTTTACCATTTTACCCGCAAAAAAAGTACGGGTAACTTCTGGTAAAAAGAGAAACAAATTATTCTCCCATCAACGCTCTCATTTACCCAATTTTTAACAATAGAAACGCTTTTTGGTAAGATTGGGTTCCCGCGGGTACCCGCGGTAACGTACGTGGAACAGAGCTTTTTACTGGATAAATTTTTGCCAGTAAGAATTTGCAAGCAGAAAAAAACATATGTTACAAAAACATATGATTGTTTATGGTAAATAAAAAAAATTATTTTCCAATTATAATATTTTATGGAAATGCAAAGCAGTAAAACTTTCAAAATAAATTATGGAAAAGATATGAAAACCTTCTAAAAATGTTCTACTTAAGGTTTAACATAAAAAATTTTCTTCTTTCATAGCGGCCAGTTAAAATTTATTTGTATATTTGGTGTTGTAATCAGCTGTGTGTACAAACTTGCAAATTGTTGCAAATTTTCTGTTCGCGTACATTTTTGGGAAAATTTTATTTTGAGAGTAAATCTTGTCTTACTCTCTGAAAGTTTGTACTGAGTAATTCTTACTGGACTTGGCTGAGAAAAGTAATTGAATGGACCTTATATTTGTTCCTTTTACTCCTGCAAGGAGCATAGGGCCGCATACGGTTTCGGTAATCATGTTTGGTTTAAGATGAATGGCTGATTGGGCCAAAGCATCCGATCCTGGTGTTGGGGCTGCCAACATTGCCTCCAGGCCTGCAGTGGTTGAGCAGGGATTTAATCCAAGCGCCAATAGGGTTTACCGCCCATGGTCGGTTGGGATATTGGTTTTGTTGGTTGGCGCCAATTGCTCGCCACGACGTTACAAGGATCACAGGCAAACTCGGGACTTAGTGGGAGCTCGAAAGACCCTCCGAGACTCTCCCCTTCTAACCGTTGACTGTCCGCGGCTGCCATTGGCAGCTACTCCACATTTCTGCGGAATCACTATCCGCAACCTGTGACGCGTCCGGTAGCACTCAGCTGTGCTTCCCATAAGCAAATACTATATCATACATCGTCATAAAAATGACAAGGTGTGATATACCATTCGCAAGGGCGGAGTAAGGCTGAGTTCCAAAACGTCATTTGCAATGCAACTGAACAAAGTCATGCATTCGTAAACGCAATTGATGCGCATATAAAAAGCAAACTGTGCATCACAAATGTTGTTGATGCTTTGTTGACATGTTTTTATTACAAAGTAAGCAATACACTTGTTTGCTTTGTATCGAAACAGTAGTAAAACTGCAAACACTGCAATGTGTTTTGACGTTTAGGAACTCACCCTAAATTAATTTGCACTAAATAAATAATAATAATATTAAACAAATTGTATTTTAACTTTTACACTTCAATAAAAACAATAAACTCAATAGTAGCTGTATTTTCGTTCATACCTATCAACGTTAAGTATTTATAGCAAATCTACGTTAAACTGATTGGAGTATCAAATTTTTTTAAATAGTGAGTATTTGTGATAGTTTCGTTATAATTGAACGTTCGTCAGCAAAACTTTTTAGGTAGTAACGCGAAGAAGTTACGCTAGGTGTGAAAATGTATAAACGTTGAGTTTTCAACGTTGATAATTATCCATGTTGTAAGTTAACGTGCATACGAAAAGTAATATGTTAGTTTTCATCTAAAAAACGTTTTTATGCACTTTGTGTTTTTTTGAAAGTTAACGGATATAGTTAAGTCGAAAATACAGCTAGTGTCATCTATTAAGAAAACTTACCGGTACATAAAAGGTAGGTGCCAAAAAAAAAAATTGGCACCTTTCATCAAGAAAAAAAATCCAATCAACAAAATTGTAAGTTAAAAATTAAGATTTTTTATAAAACTAATTGTATATTAAGAAAATAAATATAAAATTAAAATTTTGACAAAAAAAATTATTTCTTTTTGCAAAATTAAAAATTGCTATTATATAGATTTTTTTTTAAGAAAGAAAATATTTTTTTTTGAAAAATTTATAAATTCCTTTATTAAGAAGAAAAAAAGAAAATGGAAAAGTGAAAATCAAATTATGTAAAGTTTATGAAAATTATTCGAGCAAAAAAAAAAAGAAAAGGAAAATAATCTTTTTGCAAGAGCCCGAGTAAAAACAGTTACATATAGTCGTATAAAATGCGATGAAGTTATATCTGTATAAATATACTCTTTCATCCGAAAAATGGCCCGATGTAATTGTATCAGTTGTTTATCAGTTTTTATATAATTGTATTAGTTTAGATCTCAACTAATGAAATTATACATTATCCAGATGAAATTATATCCAATTTTTGACCTGATACAATTTTACCGGTTTATATCTAATGGTATCTGTTTAGATCGTAGTTGGTACAATTTTATATAAATAAAATATATTTATACTTTATACATTTGCCTTATATAATTGTATCAAAGTTTTAAAGCAGATATAATTGCATCAGGTCAAAATTCAGATATAACTATATAAGTTTGTATAGTAATGTATCTATTTGGATCTAAACTAATATCATGCGACATAAACCCATAAAATTGTATCAGGTCAAAAATCAGATAAAATTTCATCTGCTTAATATATAATCTAATCAGTTAAGATCTAAACTAGTACAATTAGATAAAATGTGATAACCAACTGACACAATTATATCGGGCCATTTTTCGGATGAAATGGTATATGGATCACATTATGTTATATATTACCATATAAAGCTCCATATTAATTTTTTTTAATAGGGAGTGCACATTTTTGTTATATCATTTTTTTAAGAAAAAAAAAGAAAAGGAAAGGAAAACTGAAATTTGAAAAAAATGCTTTAATATAAATAAACAAAAATTTATATAAAATTGAAAATTTTTAGTTAATGAAAATACATGTTAAGAAATTAAAAAAAAATTTACTAACAATTATTTTTTTTTAATAATTTTTTCAACTGTGGTGATTCATACGTGACACTCCCACAGTGTGATAAAATTTATACGGTTACCAAACAACCAGATGACCGATATCTGCCATTACAACCGAGATCTGTTGCCAAAAGGAAACGGATAGCGGATGTAATGACACATATACACATTTTTTTTCCATTCTCTGTACTAACATTGGCCTACATAAGGTAGTCGAAAATTTAAAGATTTTTTTTTCCTTTATTAAATACAATTTGAAATTCCACAACCAGGGGTAGAATTTTTGAATTTAGCCTCAAAGCTCCTTCCAGACTTTGATGGCAGGGCAGAAAACCTACAGAGTTTTCTAGATGCCCTTGATCTTGTTGACTCTATTAGGGAATCACACGAGACCCTGGCAGTGAAGCTTGCGAAAACCAAATTAAAAGGTTTCGCAAGGAACTTAATTACTTCGGAAACATCTCTCCGAGAAATTGCTTTGAAATTAAATTATTCCGTGAAATACGAATCAGTCGAGCTTGCCTCGGCTAAACTTTTTAATATCCGTCAAGGCAGTAGCAGTGTGAATTCATATGCTACTAAAATTGAATCCTTGACAAAATCTTTGGAAAATGCCTATATTTCAGACGGAGTGCCATTGGAGTTGGCAACTAAATACTCAACCCAAGCAGCGGTAAGGGCAATTGCCAAAAATTCTGCAAACGAAAGTGTGAAATTTATAATAGAGGCAGGCAATTTTTCAAACTTGAATGAACTACTTGCCAAAGTAGTTGTACCGAATCATACGGACAACCAAATATATTATTCAGTAATGCCAATAATATTGGTAATAGATGCGGAGAAAATCGTAGGCGCAAACGTTACTGTATCGTAGGCAAGGAAAATTTTTACAATAACTACAATACCGGTCGAAGAGGTAGTATTAAACACCCCGACCGTGAGAATTTTGATATTGGTAAAAGGAACCATAGAATTTCATATGACAATATTTCACATGATAATAATCAAATCGTAACCGACAATGTTTCGGAAAACTAATAAGCACCCCTAATATAAAGCAAACGGAAAATAAAATTTACAACTTCAATCTATCTCTTTATAGCTACCTCTTTATTAGGACTACATTAAACGGAGAGAGATCCACATTTTTAGTAGACACGGGAGCTGATATTTCTATAATTAAAATCGGTAAAGTTCTTAACGAACAAATTGATGCGAATATGACGACAACTATTAGTGGTGTAGGACAAAGTTTGATAACTACACTTGGAAAAGTCGAAACGGATTTGAAAGTTAAAAATCTCCTTATAGCACATGAATTTTATGTTGTTCAGGATGACTTCCCAATTCCATCTGACTGAATAATAGGTACACCGATAATTTTTCTCAGTTGCTCAGTTAAATAATTTCTCAGTTAAAAGAGATTATTTCTAAATTAACTGAAATAATTGTTATCAACTAATATTTCAGGTGAAACAAACTTCTGTTGTGTTACCCTGTAAATTTAAATTAAGAAGTTTGAAATTGCCAAATAATTTTTAAAAATACATTTAAAAATAAAACCGAAAACCACCCAAAAACGAAGTTGAAGTTTATTTCGTGTATCTAATCATGGAGAAGAACTTCTGATTCACCACGGGCAACCATTAATTGAAAGTTTAACAAAATGCGGATAAAAGGAAATATTTCGAGATAAGTTTTTAATTTTTTCCATAAATTTTTTTGAGAAAATTAAAATCTTTTTTATTTTTTATAGGGGATGGGAAAAATCTTAAATAAGAGAAGGAAATTAGCGGAACTATACGTAAAGTCGGGAGAACAAAAGCATAAGAATATAAAAATTTTATTTGTGTTCATGTAACAGTTACGTCAAATTGTTAAATCGCTGGAATAAAAAAATGTTAATGTTGTGATTTGGCGCATAATTTTGCTAAAATATTCAAGAAAAATTAAAACAAATTTATGTTAAATTTTTATTTGTGTTATAATCCCTGTAAAATAAAAAAGGCATACATTTTCTAAAAATATCGTTCTTGGTTGATTGTTACTCTGAATTTATTCTTAAAATTTAACTAAACAATCGTTTTTAATAACGGATTTTTCAGTTAAATATTTTGAAACTGTTTTCAACTAACAGTTCAGTTATACACAATTAATTTTATTAACTGAAGCTCAGTAAGGAGTATTTCACCTGAAACTCAGTTGAAAATTTAGTTGCCAGTAACTGAGCAATTTTGTCGGTGTATGGATTTCATACGGAAATATACATAATTGTGTATTTGATTATCAGAGCGACAAGGACTTGATTATTTTAAGATCTGAAGAATGTCCATATGATATCACTTTGGAGATGCGAACTGCACCGCAGATCAACTCCATATCTCTTTCTGCAAGATCTGAAGTGATAAGACTTATCAGTATTCAGAGTAGTGAAGATGAAGTATTGATTCCACACCAAATGTTACAAAATGGTGTTTATATTGCGAGTACGATAACTTCGAAATAAATGCTACTCGTTAAAATTGTAAACACAACAAACGAGAATATTATTATTTCAAATCCTCAAATACGAACAGAAAGTCTAAACGACTACGACATTGTCCAACAGAGCCGAGATTCTCAAAAAGATCGAGAAAAACTGGAAAGTTTATCCAGAAATTTTCAAAAATTTTTCGGGGTCAGATTCAGGAATATATGCTCTGAATTTGTTGACATATTTGCATTAGAATCTGAGAAGATAACTGTTAATAATTTTTATAAACAAAAACTCAGATTGAAAGATAATGAGTCCGTATATATGAAAAACTATCGCATACCACACTCCCATAAAGAGGAGGTTAATAAACAAGTGGATAAATTAATTAATGATGACATAGGAAACTGATGGTTCAGTTTCCGAATATAACAGTCCAATTTTATTAGTACCGAAAAAATCGTTACCAGGGACTGACCTTAAAAGATGGAGACTTGTCGTTGATTACCGAGGAATAAATAAGAAGCTTATAGCTGATAAATTCCCTCTTCCTCTCATAGATGATATTTTAGATCAATTAGGTAGATCTAAATTTTTCTCCTGTTTAGATTTAATATCTGGTTTTCATCAGATAGAACTGGAAGAAGATTCCAGGGATGCTACATCTTTTTCAACGGAAAAAGGTTCCTTTAGACTTAAAAGACTTCCATATGGTATAAAAATTGCACCGAATTCATTCCAAAGAATGATGTCTTTGGCTTTTCCGGGCTGTCGCCAGCCCAAGCATTTTTGTATATGGATGATCTGGTAGTAATCGGTTGCTCAGAGGAGCATATGTTGCAGAACTTGGCATGTGTCGAAAATATAATCTCAAATTGCATCCGGATAAGTGTTCATTTTTCTGTCGTGAAGTGACATTCTTAGGACACAAATGCACGGACAAAGGCATTCTGCCTGATGACAGCAAATTTTCGATAATTGAAAATTATCCGACACCTAAAAATGGTGATGAAGCTAAACGCTTTGTTTGCATTTTGCAATTATTATAGAAGGTTTATACCTAATTTTGCTGAGTCATCGAGACATTTGACTAGATTATCTAGGAAAAATGTTTCTTTTGATTGGACTGGGGAATGTGAAAACTCTTTCAAATACCTCAAGAGTCAATTATTAAGTCCGAAAATACTGCAATATCCTGATTTTACAAAGGAATTTTGTATAACAACAGATGCAAGTAAACATGCTTGCGGCGCTGTTTTAAGCCAGGAATATCAAGGTATTCAACTACCTGTGGCTTATTTTTTTTTATTTTTTATTTTTTTTTTTTAAGAGAAGCAACACTCAGGAAATTCTTCCTATTAATTAGCGTGTTGCTTCTTTGGAAAGGGGATAGAGAAGAAGTGAAAGATGAAGGGCTTCAAATATGGCAACACTGCAATTGCGCGAGATGTTGAATATTAGAACAGTTGTTGCGCGCCATCTGATGGTAAGTTGGCGAACTTTGTTGAAGTTTTTTTTAGTTCATAGCCCTGTTATATTATTTTACTTCGGTGGGGTTAAGTGCTATGGGAACACCGAAGGGAGGACGCTGCGATATGTATGAGGGATAGAAAAAACTCATACAAATTACTATTTTCCATAAATTGATGTTGCCTTGGTTGGGCCTCGAACCCGCAACTTCACGTGTAAAGGTGCATTTACAATGATGGAGTAGTCTAATCTGTAGCAAATTTAGTTTTCTTCTCTTTCATACTTACAGTTTTTTATATTTTGCTATCTCTTTTTATTCCACTCCCAAGTAAAACTTCTTTGACTCTGGAGTACAGATTTGCTGCACTCTAGAGCTAACATTGATCTGTTAAGTGTTTAACATGACAAATATACATAAAAAGACACATCACTAATTTGTTCACATCTCTAATTGTCAACAAATTAGAAAAAAAAATATTTAAAAACATAAAACCAACACAAAATATTTGTGTTGGGAATTTTACTATAAAATAAAAAAATATTTTAAAAATTGGGTATAAGTATAAGTATTAAAGTGTCAAATATTTTTTGAAGTAACTCTACTCTGCATTGTGAATAGTTAACATTTCAATATGTGCTGCAGAGTAGAGTCACTCTATCATTGTAAACGCGCCTTAACAGTCCAACGCGCTAACCATTACACCACAGCGCCACAAGAATCATTCACAAAGAATCATCAAGAATGCATCAAGAACATTCACAAAAGGTGAAAGTAACAAATCTACGATTGAACAGGAGCTAGCTGCCATTCATTGGGCAATTAAATATTTCAGACCATATATTTATGGTAGAAAATTTTTGGTCCTCTAACCTATTTATTTTATATGAAAAATCCGTTATCAAAACTGACGAGAATGAGATTAGATCTTGAAGAATACGACTTTACAGTCGAGTATATTAGGGGCGGAGACAATTATGCAGCAGATGCGCTGTCTCGCATAGAATTCTCAGATATAATGAATACTGAGACTAATAAAATATTGAAGGTAACCACGAGACTTCAATCAAAAAGGGAGAAAATTACCCCTAAGACTACGAAGGATAAAATTTTAGTTCAACCAAACGTCTATGAGGTTCTCAATAGTAGTGAATTAAAGAAAAGTGTAAGATTATACTCTAAAGATACCGCAATAAATATTAAAAAAGGGAAAAAGATAATTCTCAAAATGAATATACCTAACCTTGTTGCTAATGAGAAAATCGATTTAGATCAATTCTTCTCACAACTTGAAAAGATAGCTGGTAATAACGGGATAAAGTTATTCCAAATGTCACTAGATGACAAATTATTTAAATATCTAGGAATCGCGGAACTTAAAGAGAGAGGAAATGCTTCCCTCAATAATGTAAAAATAGCCCTCACACCTAAATTAAGGAAAATAACAGACGACATAAAAAAGCGCAATATACTGAGAAAATATGATGATCCAATTTTTGGAGGAAACTCAGGTATAACACGGTTGACTAATAAAATAAGAAAATATTTTCGCTGGGACAAAATGACTAAGGACATCAAAAGATATGTCAAGTCCTGCGATCAATGTAAAAGAAATAAGGCACTGAGAAACGTTAAGGAGGAAATGATAATTGCTCCAACGCCAGTGAAACCATTCGATATTGTTCTAATAGATACAATTGGTTCATTACCGGGATATAATAATCGAAACGAATACGCTGTAACTACCCAAGAAACATTTTTACGGACTTTCCGGCACGTACGGATTCATGAATCCGGCTTTTACGGCACGTTAACTGTCCGTAATGTACGAATCCGTCAATGCGTGTACGTATGCGGAACATTAACGGACCGTATAAATGGATTTTCGAACACAATACGTTTTAACTCCGTTTTGGTGTATCCGTTTCCGTACCTTTAAATACGGATTTCATCGGTTGAAGTTTGTTTACAAAATAAAAAATTTTTTGAAAAGTCGGTGAAAATATTATTATAACGGGAATATATGGAGAATATGCAATAGATGGAATTCTTTCTATCACACCATTAATCAAACAACATCAAGTAACAAGGTAAGATTTATGAAACTTAATGTTTTGTGTATAACATCGTGTTATTATGCACCAAAGTAAAAGAAAAAAAATCATCTTTTTCAAAAATTCGTCAAGAATAGCGGGAGAGATGTAGAGCTCGGAAATTTTCAAGGATAATTTGCCACCACATTTCTATAAATCCGGATATATAACACATGCCTGAAATAATCCGGCGGACGAAACTACAAGCCAACAAGATTTGGTCCGCTGGGTTATTATTCACCAAAATATAAGAAAAAAATCATGTTTTTCAAAAATTCGTCAAAAATAGCGGGAGAGATGTAGAGCTCTGAAATTTTCAACAGTCATTTTCCACTACATTTCTATAAATCCGGATATATAACACATGCCTGAAATAATCCGGCGGACGAAACTACAAGCCAACAAGATTTGGTCCGCTGGGTTATTATGCACCAAAATTTTTGAAAAAGATGATTTTTTTTATTTTGGTGCATAATAACCCAGCGGACCAAATCTTGTTGGCTTGTATTTTCGTCCGCCGGATTATTTCAGGCATGTGTTATATATGCGGATTTATAGAAATGTAGTGGAAAATGACTGTTGAAAATTTCAGAGCTCTACATCCCTCCCGCTATTTTTGACGAATTTTTGAAAAAGATGATTTTTTTCTTTTATTTTGGTGCATAATAACCCAGCGGACCAAATCTTGTTGGCTTGTAGTTTCGTCCGCAGGATTATTTCAGGCATGTGTTGTATATCCGGATTTATAGAAATGTAGTAGAAAATGACTGTTGAAAATTTCAGAGCTCTACATCTCTCCCGCTATTTTTGACGTATTTTTGAAAAACATTATTTTTTATACCCTACACCACTATGTGGTCAGGGTATTATAAGTTTGTGCTGATGTTTGTAACACCAAAAAATATTGGTCGTAGACCCACCTTATAGTATACCGATCGGCTCAGAATTTTTTTTTATTTCGATTTAACGATGTCCGTCCGTCCGTCTGTCTGTCTGTCCATGCAATCTTGTGCGCACTCTACAGGTCGCAAATATTAAGATATTTTGATGAAATTTGGTACGCAGACCTATGTTGGCCCAAGGACGAACAAGTTTGATTTTGGTGAACATCGGTCCATGTTTAGACCTAGTGCCCATATAAGGGTCCTACCAAAATTATATTGTTTATACGCTGCAGGTCGTAAATATTAAGATATTTTGACGAAATTTGGTACACAGACCTATCTTAGCCCAATAACGTAGCCTATTGATTTTGGTGAATCTCGGTCCATGTTTAGACCTAGTGCCCATATAAGGGTCCTACCAAAATTATACTGTTTATACGCTGCAGGTCGTAAATATTAAGATATTTTGATGAAATTTGGTACACAGACCTATATTGGCCCAATAACGCAGCCTATTGATTTTGGTGAACATCGGTCCATGTTTAGACCTAGTGCCCATATAAGGGTCCTACCAAAATTATACTGTTTATACGCTGCAGGTCGTAAATATTAAGATATTTTGATGAAATTTGGTACACAGACCTATATTGGCCCAATAACGCAGCCTATTGATTTTGGTGAACATCGGTCCATGTTTAGACCTAGTGCCCGTATAAGGGTCCTACCAAAATTATACTGTTTATACGCTGCAGGTCGCAAATATTAAGATATTTTGATGAAATTTTGTACACAGACCTATATTGGCCCAATAACGCAGCCTATTGATTTTGGTGAACATCGGTCCATGTTTAGACCTAGTGCCCATATAAGGGCCCCACCAAAATTATATTGTTTATACGCTGCAGGTCGCAAATATTAAGATATTTTGATGAAATTTGGTGCGCTGACTCACATTATAGAAATTTTTGACACAAGCGCCATTTTAACCCATTCGAATTTCGGATCCAAACAATACACCAGACTGGTGTAGGGTATTGTATAGTCGACATGCCCGACTTTAACCTTTTGACTCGTTTTCTTTTATTTTGGTGCATAATAACCCAGCGGACCAAATCTTGTTGGCTTGTAGTTTCGTCCGCCGGATTATTTCAGGCATGTGTTATATATCAGGATTTATAGAAATGTAGTGGAAAATGACTGTTGAAAATTTCAGAGCTCTACATCTCTCCCGCTATTTTTGACGAATTTTTGAAAAAGATGATTTTTTTTTTCTTTTATTTTGGTGCATAATAACCCAGCGGACCAAATCTTGTTGGCTTGTAGTTTCGTCCGCCGGATTATTTCAGGCATGTGATATATATCCGGATTTATAGAAATGTAGTGGAAAATGACTGTTGAAAATTTCAGAGCTCTACATCTCTCCCGCTATTTTTGACGAATTTTTGAAAAAGGTGATTTTTTTTTCTTTTATTTTGGTGCATAATAACCCAGCGGACCAAATCTTGTTGGCTTGTAGTTTCGTCCGCCGGATTATTTCAGGCATGTGTTATATATCCGGATTTATAGAAATGTAGGGGAAAATGACTGTTGAAAATTTCAGAACTCTACATCTCTCCCGCTATTTTTGACGATTTTTTGAAAAAGATGATTTTTTTTTCTTTTATTTTGGTGCATAATAACCCAGCGGACCAAATCTTGTTGGCTTGTAGTTTCGTCCGCCGGATTATATCAGGCATGTGTTGTATATCCGGGCATGTGTTGTATATCCGGATTTATAGAAATGTAGTGGAAAAATTACTGTTGAAAATTTCAGAGCTCTACATCTCTCCCGCTATTTTTGACGAATTTTTAAAAAAGATGATTTTTTTTCTTTTATTTTAATGCATAATAACCCACCGGACCAAATCTTGTTGGCTTGTAGTTTCGTCCGCCGGATTATTTCAGGCATGTATTATATATCCGGATTTATAGAAATGTAGTGGAAAATGACTGTTGAAAATATCAGAACTCTACATCTCTCCCGCTATTTTTGACAAATTTTTTAAAAAGATGATTTTGTTTCTTTTATTTTGGTGCATAATAACCCAGCGGACTAAATCTTGTTGGCTTGTAGTTTCGTCCGCCGGATTATTTCAGGCATGTGTTATATATCCGGATTTATAGAAATGTAGTGGAAAATGACTGTTGAAAATTTCAGAGCTCTACATCTCTGCCGCTATTTTTGACGAATTTTTGAAAAACATGATTTTTTTTCTTTTGTTTTGGTGCATAATAACCCAGCGGACCAAATCTTGTTGGCTTGTAGTTTCGTCCGCCGGATTATTTCAGGCATGTGTTATATATCTGGATTTATAGAAATGTAGTGAAAAATGACTGTTGAAAATTTCAGAGCTCTACATCTCTCCCACTATTTTTGACGAATTTTTTAAAAATATGGATGAATTAGAATTTTATATTACCCTGTAGAACATTGTATGGAAAAATATATTTTTATATATTTTTTACAAAATGAAACATATTTTTGCGATTTTATTAACATTTTATGTGTATATATATATAATTTTAAGTTATTTGGTAAAATTTTCAAATACCACGTGCTTTTGTTTACATTTATAGCTCCACATGCTTTTGTTTACATTTATACCACCACGTGCGTTTTGTTTACATTTATATCCACCACGTGCTTGTTATTTACTTAAAAATCAGCTGTTATATACAAGTACTAACGATTGTTAGATCATGTTAACACGAGTACTTGGATCTTGTTATCTCAAGTACTTGGATCTTGTTAAATTCACTGTCGTGTCGTAGTGAGTAGCAGTGATGGTATTTGAGAATTTTCGTTTGGTGCCTAAATGATGCCAAAAAATGTTTAAAAGTGCCAAAAACAATTAAGCAGCATGCAAATGTTTCAAAAATTATGTTCAGCTTTTATTTCAAATATTTATACATTTACACCCTTATTCTAAACTTTATAACAATAACAAAAGAGTCACAAAACTGGTGTGAATGGAAATTACTATAATTTCGGTATTCTGAGAAAAATTGTCACAGCAAAACCTTGACAAAATTATCATGTAACAAAAAGCACATAACAAACAAATATTTTCATTTGTCAACAATTTAAAATATAAAAATTTTATTTTCTTTTGAAGAATTTTATAATGTTTCTTCACAGAAATAAAATATGAAATACCTAATTCATATTTTGAGATATTATTTTAAGATGCATCGAACCTTTTACCGATTCTAAAAATCCTGCAAATTCCTCCAAAATATTACGTATTAACATGGGAGTTTTAGGGCTAAAGTTGTTAGGAATGACCTCAGGATGCTTGATGCTAAAATTTAAAGGAAACTCCAAGTGCTTAGAACTAGTTCTCTTGTGTTCTGCGGTTTCTGGACATTTTTTTAAGTTTTCATTTCATTTAAGATTTCATAAAATTATCGAAAAAATCGTAATTTTTTACAAATTAAAACATTTTGATCGTTTTATTTTATTTTTGGTAGAAAAAGCTTTCACCATTGTATTGTGAAATTTTTAAAAATTTTGCTTGTCCTAAAAAAACTAGAATACCATAAGAAATTTTTGAAAAATTCCAGTGACAACAATAGAATCAATTAAAGTTTTTCTAATTTTATCCCCATTGCTTTTATTTTTAAAGATCAAAATAATGATTAAATTGTCCCCGAAGATCTGGAAGCTGGTCCAGAAAATTGTAGAAATTTTTAGTGTAGCGATTGTTTTTTAATTTTGCTACCCGTTCTAAGTAGGCATGGCTTTTAATGAAAAACCAGCGATATCGACCTTTTATGAAATTATATAGAAATTTTCCTAAAAAGTGCCAAAATTCTATAAAGAGTGCCATGGTAGAGTTGTAAAAGTATTGAGTATTCCGGTACTGTGTACTCAATACTGACTGTTTTTTTGAAACGGTACTACTCAATACTTTTAAAGATGCAATTTTCCGTAGAAATGAGAATTTTTCATATGAAAATACAACTCTAAAAATAGTACTCTAAAAATACAACTCTATTTGTGAAGCAAAGAAATTTGTAACGATTTTTTTAGAAAAATTATTTATTTTATTTATTTTAAATTAATTAAAATGTAAGTAACAATAGTTATTTAACACCTGTATGTGAATTGTTATTATTTTTCCTAATAAATACGAATTCATAACATTTTTATTTTTAAATTCAGAAAAACCGTTAAAAGTATTGAGTAGTATCGAGTACTCAATTGAAAAGTATTGAGTACTCAAAAAGTATCGAAATTTCACAACTCTATGCCATGGTGCCATTGAACATTCAATAGTGCCACAAATGGCACTTTTGTGCCACTTTTACCAACAGTATTGAGTAGTATCATTTTAGTATTGAGTACTCAAAAAAACAGTATTGAGTACTCACTACCAGGCTGCCTAGACTTCGGATTTTGTCCCCAAATTATTGAATGGAAATGACGAATAGAGAAATAAAGGGTTCACGCAAAGAAAAACTATAGTATTTATTTTCATCTAAAATAAGCGTATAAGTTGCGTTAGTTGCTTGTATGTTATACAACTACAAAAGTTAAGAATACAACTTATAAAATGTCCAAAAGCCAAGGTTGGTTACCGTTATCGTTATAATACCGTTATCGCTAAAATACCGTTTCAAGTTGAATACCGTTACCGTTATCGATACCTCTAAAAAAATTTCTAAATACCGTTGTCGTTACCGATACCGTTATTTTTATGGGTAGTTACCGGTATTTTACCGGTATTTATTATTTTATATAAAAATTACAATTTTTTTATTTTATAATCTTGAGTGTTTTTTTTTTACAAAAAATTTATAGATAATAATTTTACTTATTAAAACTACCAGTATTGAATTTATAGCTTAAAATCTGTATTTTCAGTACTTAAAATTAAAAATATGCCATGTTTTTACTTGTTTTTATATGTTTTTAACATAATTTTTAATACCGGTACGTACCGGTATTGCTGTTTCGATAACGGTATACCGTTACAGAAACAATCTTAAATACCGTTACCGTTACCTAAACAAACGAAATCTGATACCGTTATTCGTTTCGGTAACCAACCTTGCCAAAAACAAATATTAGTTGAAATCTCTATGTTCGTTGTAAAAAATTACATATTTTTTACAGGTTCAATAAACTATTTATTTTTAAGGCACATTTACACGCGAGAAAAACTCCAAAAAGCAACCCTAAATAGCCTAAATCATTCACAATAGAGCTATTTAGAGGTGGTTTTTGCTCTATCTCTAGCAGCTTTCTCTCGCGTGTAAATGTGCCTTTATAAATAAAATTACTCTGTTTTATTGGAAATTATATTTTTATTAATATTTATATTTTTATTAATATATTAATATTTTTTTTTCAATATTACATTTTTTGGAACATATTTACAAAACACAATTAAATACCTAAACAATGATATTATTCCTCTTGCTTAGCCTGTTGTTTGAAAAAAAGTTACAAGGAATCCACATCTAATAGCAGCTTGTCTGAAAAAAAAAACAACAAATTTGTAATTAAGGCTTTAAATATTTTATTTAAAGGTGTTTTTCACTATTTTTTATGTTTAGTTGTTTCGATTTTATTCCATATTTCATTTTTTATTACCAATAAAAAAACTTTAAATCACTTGCTTTATCTTTTTCTATAAAATAATGCTTCAGCCATCTTAATTTTTGTATGTCAAAGAATAATCTTAGTTGCTTTTGTCAGTTATCTTGTTTCATTGCAAGAACATACATATAGCTTGTTGTATCGCCAAAATTCAACAACGATACTTTGCCTAAGTAGTACTACAATAAATTAGCCCACAAACATAAAATATACAACAGCAAAGAATGACTATTGCCTATTACACTAGAGTGTAACCCTTTACAATTCTTAACAATTTAAACCAACGATATATTTATATGGTATGCCTTGTTGAAGTAACTATAGGGTTTTCTTTGCGTGTTGGTAAACACAAAACACAATTGTAGTTCGGCAGCAGAGGAATAAGGACAACGAAAAATATTAAAATATAAATAAAATTAATTAAAATAAACAAACTAAAATAAATAAAATAAAAATAGAATTTGCAATTTTTCTTTTATTTATTTATAAAATAAGCCATGTTTTTTTAACTAAAAGAAAAAAGTTAATTTTTCTTTGCGTGTTGTTATATTAAACAAAGGCTTCGATTTAATTACATATATATCTCTTTGAAAATTTAACTAAGCGTCTTGACAAATTTGTCGTTAATTTTATGTAGTTGTATATCTACCACTAAACTTTGTAAACTCTTACTCTAGTTTTTGTAAATGTTACCCCTTTTTTCTGCGTGTACCTTTTTAAAATTTTTTCCAGTTGGGGATTTTTTGGGGATATTGTAAGTTTTTATTGGGGATAACGAAAGAAAGTATATGGCAAGCCTGCTCAGTACCGGAATACTCAATACTTTTACAACTCTAGATCACTGTTGGTAAAAGTGGCACAAAAGTGCCATTTGTGGCACTATTGAATGTTCAATGTAGAGTTGTAAAAGTATTGAGTATTCCGGTACTGAGTACTCAATACTGACTGTTTTTTTGAGTACTCAATACTAAAACGGTACTACTCAATACTTTTAAAGATGCAATTTTCCGTAGAAATGTGTATTTTTCGTATAAAAATACAACTCTAAAAATAGTACTCTAAAAATACAGCTCTGAAAATACAACTCTATTTGTGAAGCAAAGAAATTTGTAACGAATTTTTGGGAAAAATTATTTAATTAATTTATTTAAAATGTTTTAAATTAATTAAAATGTAAATAACAATAGTTATTTAACACGTGTATGTGAATTGTGATAATTTTTCCTAATAAATACGAATTCATAACATTTTTATTTTTAAATTAAAAAAACCGTTAAAAGTATTGAGTAGTATCGAGTACTCAATTGAAAAGTATTGAGTAGTATTGAGTACTCAAAAAATACCGAAATTTCACAACTCTAGTTCAATGGCACCTTGGCACTAGAGTTGTAAAAGTATTGAGTATTCCGGTACTGAGTACTCAATACTGACTGTTTTTTTGAGTACTCAATACTAAAACGGTACTACTCAATACTTTCAAAGATGCAATTTTCCGTAGAAATGTGCATTTTTCGTATAAAAATACAACTCTAAAAATAGTACTCTAAAAATACAGCTCTGAAAATACAACTCTATTTGTGAAGCGAAGAAATTTGTAACGAATTTTTGGGAAAAATTATTTAATTAATTTATTTAAAATGTTTTAAATTAATTAAAATGTAAATAACAATAGTTATTTAACACGTGTATGTGAATTGTGATAATTTTTCCTAATAAACACGAATTCATAACATTTTTATTTTTAAATTATTTATTTATTTTATTTATTTTGGAATTCTATGCACAAGACCAATGTCTCTTATTACAGTATAGAATTATAAATTTGTAATTTACAGTTTTTCGATATAAATATTATAAAAAAAAAAAATAATTTAAAATAATAAAAAAACCGTTAAAAGTATTGAGTAGTATTGAGTACTCAAAAAATACCGAAATTTCACAACTCTACTTGGCACTCTCCATAGAATTTTGGCACTTTTTACGAAAATTTCTATATAATTTGATAAAAGGTCGATATCGCTGGTTTTTCATTAAAAGCCACGCCTATTAAGAAGGGTTAGCAAAATTAAAAAACAAATGCTACACTAAAAATATCTACAATTTTTTGGACACCTTCTAGTTCTTCGGGGACAATTTAATCATTATTTTGATATTTAAAAATAAAAGCAACGGGGATAAAATTAGAAAAACTTTAATTGATTCTATTGTATTATCGAATTTAATTGTAAAATTTTTTGAAAGTCTTGGACCTGCTAACTTATCTTAAAATAACGTAAGTTTAGTGCTTTACTATAGTTAAGAATGGCATTTTTATATGAAAATATTTGTGGTAGGTAATGTTAAACTCGGGTTACTTTTTAGATAAGTTGCCCGCCTTTTTTTTTTTGTCTTTTTACTTAACCCTTAAATGCATGATCTCTACAATTTTAACCATTTTTTTATATATGATTTCTAAAGGCGTGTACATTTCAAGAAAAATACCAAAAAAATTGCCAAATAGCTAAATTGTGATTATTTTAACGTGTATGAAAAAAAAGAAAAAAAAAATATATGAAATATTAATTATACATTTATTGTTGCCAAAATTAATTTTATTGCGAGAATACCACTTTAAATATTTAAACAAACATTTGTGAATATTGCACTTTTTGTAAAAAAAACGCGTCTTTTAGATTTTTCACAAACATAAGAAGCAAAACCAAGATTGTTCCTATAACTGTTTAAAAAATCTGAGTTATAGTTTATAAGAGCATTTTGTGCAGAAAGGGCCCCAATGCCCAAAAATTGAGTTTTATGCATCAAGTGGCGTTTTTTATTAAGAAACTGGTATGTTGCCAAATGGCTACACCATGCATTTAAGGGTTAAAGTAACTAAATGTATAAATATTTGAAATAAAAGCTGAACATATTTTTTTTGAAACATTAAATGTTGCTTAATTTTTTTTTTGGCACTTTCAAAGCTTTTTTGGCACTTTTTTGGCATCATTGAGGCACCAAACGAAAATTCTCAAATACCATCACTGCTCTAGATACATCTCTATATTTGACTTTTTTTGCGGTGAAGACGTGTGAGCTTGATTTATTCGAGGCAATTTAAAGGCTACTAAAAAAGAGCCACGAGATATATTTTTTTTTGTTGTGTTAAAGAAAATTTTCAAAATTAATCGAAAGATGAGCCACAACAACAATAATGGTGGTCGCCCTCCGCCACGGATTGATGGGATGATATCGCTTAAGGTACGATATATTAGAACTATTTTTTTCAATAAGGTTGACGCCTGTCACCAAAAACAAAATGGCGACTGAAGTTTTCATATTCCTATACTTGAAAGTATTTTACATTTTTTTTATCGGTTATTAGGTGGATAATTTAACATATCGCACTACACCAGAGGACTTACGTCGGGTATTTGAACGTTGCGGTGACGTTGGTGATATTTACATCCCACGCGACCGCTACACTCGTGAGAGTCGTGGATTTGCTTTTGTTAGGTAAGTGCGGAATAAATTTACAATTGTACCATTTATTAGTTTTAAGAAAGGAAAGTATTTAGAAGTTCAACTGTTTGCAGCTTGTACTTCCATATTTTTATGACTTTCTGCAAACGAAGTTGTATTTTCTTTAATTTGCGATATGTATCCAAGTAGGTAATTTTTGTTTTTGTATGTATGCATTAATTTCTTCTGTATACAGATTTTTTTATCAATGAAAAATCTTCCATTAAAAGTAATGCAATATTAAAATGTTTTCTCTTTGCAACTGTTGTCTACAAAACTGTCCTAGACAATATACTATGAAAACTACATGTTTTAAATCATAGATGAAGATAATATACGTGCCCTATATTAAAGCTTCACACTGCTTAAAATTCTATGATCGAAATAATTTTTTATGTTTTAATGTAGATGGCGGTGTTTCCAACACACAAATTGATTATCACGCACCAATTTTGAAACGTGGTGCGTGATAATATTATTTATTTATTTATTAGTATTTTCAATACTTTAAAAATTCAAAAATGTTTACATTATTAATTTAACAAAAAAATTGATAAATTGTTCTCTATAATACATACATTAGTTTTTACAAAATTTACACATTCTCTTTTAAATACATATTCATTCTAGGGATGCCGAACGGGACTGGTTTTTACAAATCCCGGGATTCGGGATTTTGAAAATTGAAATCCCGGGATCCCGGGATTTTTCGGGATCCCGGGATTTATCGGGATCCCGGGATTTTTCGGGATTTCGGGATTTTTCGGGGTTTCGGGATTTCATTATATTTTTAATTTTAAAAATAAATAGCTAAAGTAAACACTAAAAATTAAAATAGTTCATTATAAATCTACTTATTTATTTCCTGTAGTACGAAAAAATAAATAAATTAAGCCGGATTCACAATGCTGCAGAGTGTTCAAAGCTGCAGAGTGGAGTTTACTAGAATAGAGAGGGCATGATACGAAAAATATGTATGTGCCAATAAGCAAGGAACAAAAAATCCACTCGGAGTGGAGTACTACAGCCTTGTGAATTTGTCTTTAAACGAAAACTACACTCATAGAAATAAGTATGTAAAAATAGCAGAAAAAGCTATTATCTAAAATTAATTAAATGCAAATACAAACTACTCTGCTGAAAGCATCAGAAATATTAATGATTATATTAGATTTTTTAAGTCTACTAATGTGAAATATTGAGCACATACCTTTGCTGATTTCAAAAAGGTCGATGTTATATTTTGCTAAATACTATAACAAAAATTTGCTGTTTTTGGTATACTAATATTCGGCAAAATTATATTGCATGAAGTGATGAATTTAGCAAACCATTAACAAAATAAATGAAAACATGTAAGTTAAAAGATCAAATAAATCTGAAAAGTTTTAAAGCTAAATAAACGTTTTTAAATTATTAATGTTTTTATTCAGATATATTTAATCACTAATCTATTTTAATCTATTATCTACACTCATAAAAAAAGTCCATACAAATAGGTCAAAATTGTGCTGGCGCTAATACATGTACTATTTCCTGTTATTTTAGCAGAATTTTTACCTATTTGTACGGGCTTTTTTGGAGAAAATAACAGAAAAATTAGTTCAATTTAATCAGAACGCGTTAACAGACTTTTGTACTAACTTTTTTTTATGAGTGTATACATAGAAAAAATTAGTTCTTTAATAAAATTTAATAAGATATTTGCTTTAAGTGATTTAGGTCGAATATAACAATAAAAACAAATACAAAAAGTGATAAAATTTGGCAAATAATGAAATCGGAAATCCCGGGATTTTTTCAAGAACAATCCCGGGATTTCGGGATTTGCAAATCCCGGAAATCCCGGGATTTTCGGGATCGGGATTTCGGGATCGGTATCCCTAATTCATTCCTTTCATTTTATAGTGAATTATATAATTTCAATATCTTGTAGAAAAGATATAGCTTCATTCCTGTTGTGGTAACTCGTTTCAATCTAAAATCCTCAGCGTTTCTTAATTTATACGGTTGTACATCTCCTACATATCTTATCTGCCATTTGAAAAGCGACATTTTTAAGGAAACTAAATTTTTTTTTACTACCCGATCGATCGAGATCGGATTATATAATGTAACAAATTTAGATGAAAACAACACTGAAATAGGTTTACATATGGTGGAAGCTAAATGCATTCTTACAACATTTTATAACGAATCAATTGCTATTTCTCTTTTACATAAATAATTGCAACAAAATATTACAAGAGTAATAAAAAATAGTTTTTAGTACTAAAACACATAAAATCTTTCTTTTAATCAACATTTGTAAAATTTGTTAAAAAGCGTTATCAAAGCATTTTAAAGATGGTATTTTCCAAACGTTCTCAAAACGTCTTATTTTTATTATAAACAATTTCTGTCTGGCTTCGAATAGGAAAATTATAATCGCATATTATGGTAATAAAAAATTATTACGAAAACAAGGCTGAGTTCCAAAACGTCATTTGCAATGCAACTGAACAAAGTCATGCATTCGTAAACGCAATTGATGCGCATATAAAAAGCAAACTGTGCATCACAAATGTTGTTGATGCTTTGTTGACATGTTTTTATTACAAAGTAAGCAACACACTTGTTTGCTTTGTATCGAAACAGTAGTAAAACCGCAAACACTGCAATGTGTTTTGACGTTTAGGAACTCACCCCAACAGTTTAAAAAACAAAAAATCTTGAATCAGTTCTTAATGGGTTAATTAATTCCATTCGTGTATGCAGAGACAATTAATTATAGAGATAGGAAATCAAAACTTACACTACTCACCGGTAGGGGGCGCTGAAATTTAGTATCACCTGAGCAACTATTAAGTATCACTTTAGTATCAGCTGAGTCTGTATTTAAAAACTCAAAAATTCATGAAAACTGCGCAAAATAAGAAAAAATCAAGCGCAAAATATGTTCAAATAATAAAATTTGAGAATTCCTTTTTTTATTTGCTTTTTTGTTTGTTATTATTTCAATTTAAATAAGAAAAGAAAATTGTAAATTTTTTGAACAACATACGTTAATATAAACAACAAACTTGTAACAAAAAAACTAAAAAAAGGAAGTGTCCTACTTGAACTCTAAATAACTTCCTTATTTAAAAAGATAATGACCCAGGTAGAAAAATACAAACGGCAAAACGTTGGCAAATCACTGTATATGGTGGTACAAGCGCTGGCAGAGCGTCCGTTTTTCGAAAATTAAAGTACTGGGTCAACCTTGAAATGATAACGTCGATCTTCGCTTGGCCGTTCATCTTTCCGAACGTTGGCAAAGCGTTGGTAACAATAGTAAAATAAGTGCTCTGCCAATCGGTATTTTAGATCAACTGTTTTTTATTCAATTCTTCATGAAAAAATGTGTAAAATCCCAATCCCGAAAAAAAAGAGAAACGTAAATTTTAGTATATCAGCACTGTATCTAATAAGCTAATACATCTCTTCTTGAAACTACAAATTCAATAGATTTTCACACAAATTTTACCATAAGAACAATTTTCCAGTTTTATCAATAGACTTGAAAACTGGTACTTAAATAAGGTGAACATTATGTGATCACCCAGTCAGAAAAAAAAACAAACGGGAAAGCGATGGCAAAGCACTTTAACAGGTGGTACAAGTACTGGCAAAAAGTGCTTTCCCATTCCCAAAATGATAACATCATTAGAGAAAAGGACCAGCTGTTCAAAAAGCGCTGGAAAAGCACTGGAGAAACAAAAATTTTGAACATTGGAAAAACGCCTGCAAAACAAATAAATAGGTGGTCTGGAAATATATTTTCCAAAATAGAATTTAAAAAAAGTTAATATGCATTTTTTTGGTCCTGCCGTGATTTGAACCCAGGCCATCAGATTGGCAGAAGATTGCTCTAACCACTGAGCTAACGAGACTTATAACATTTGATAGCTAAACACATAAATGAGTGATAATCGCTGGACAACTACTAGCTGTGCTAAAAAGCTAGCACTGTCAAACAGTTTTTTGGAACTAATATGCCAGCGTCGGGAGAGGAAAAAAAAAGTTGGTCTTAAAGGAGTTTTTCCATAAACAAAAAAATTGATTTTATAGAACAAAAAAATTTTCAAATTAAAAAAATTTTTTGCTTGCAATCGGATTTGAACTTGGAACGTCCTTACTACAAACCTTTTTTAACGAAGCGTCAGCATTTTTATAAAATTATTGCTCTACCAGTGAATTAGTTTTTGTACCACTGGTAGCATTGGCTAGGTAGCACTGGATAACCACTGGTTGCAAACCTTGGCATATCACTCTTAGACCATTCTTTGTCAGTGGTTTTTTTTATAAACCACCGAAATTTTTGTAAAACAAATGCAGGAAAAATGCTTTTTGAAAGTGCTGGGAAATCGTCCCATAGTGTTATTTATTTTCAACACCATGGTTACCAGTGGTATGCCAGTGCTTGATTTTTTGTACCACTGGCGATTTCTGATTGGGGAGTTTATGTATTTTTTACATACAGTCACAAGTTTCGTAAAACAAGTACTGGCAAAATCCTTTTTGCAAATGTTGGCAAAGCGCTGCAATCCAATGTTTTGCCAGTAGTATTTTTTCATGTACAGTCGTAAATTTTGTGAAACAAGTACTGGCAAAGTCCTTTTAGCAAACGTTGACAATTCTTTTTAAGCCGATGTTTTACCAGTGGTCATTTTTATATACGGTTGTAAATTTTGTAAAACGGGCACTGGCAAAGTCTTTTTACCTAACGTTGGCAAATCGTTTTTAACCGATGTTTTGCCGGTGGTTTTTTTTCATAAACAGTGGTAAAATTTGTAAAACAAGTATTGGGAAAGCACTCTTTCCAAAGGTTAGCAAAGCGTTCTAAATTAGTGCTTTTGCAATGCTTTTTTTGTACCATTGTAAAGCAACACTTTGCGAGTGCTTTGTTTTTTGTACCGTCGGCAATTTCTACCTGGGGAGTCATATCATATCTCAAATGAAAGCTTAGTCTTCAGGTTTAGCTAACATAAAGTATAGGGTACGTTCGTAAATGCAGTAAATTTGTGCAACACTGCGACAGTTATGCCAAGTTTTGTTGCTATTGCGTGATCAGCTGTTGCAGATGCTTTGCTACTGCTTAACAACTGCACAGAGTTTGCTTTTTAGAACATTTTGCAAAAAGTAAAAAACATGTTCGCAATAACATTAACAAATATTATTGAAAATCTTGATGGTAAAAATGACAATTTTTTGTTAATTTTTATACAATGCACTACTTACTCTTCCATTATGCACCAACGTTTAGTTTTCTTTTTGTATTAAATGATTTTACCATAAAAATTTAGAACGCGCACTATTGCATAAGAAATTAAAATGATGCAATAGTTGCAAAAATTTGCGGCAGCACTGTCAATTGTTTGCATAAAAAAACGTTTGACGTAAATCAATGCTGTCAAGTGATGCTTTTTTGAACGTTTTACTTTTATTATGCCGCAGTGATGCCTAACTACTGCATTTACGAGTGTACCCATACTTACCGATACATGGGTCATATTTTGAAGAAACTGACTTTTTATGCAAAAAGTCAATGAAAAAAATGATCTTCAATTGACCCACAAATGGGGTCATTTTGGACACCAACGAAAAGGCATTTGGTGTACATTTTTTTTCCGATTGGATAAATATCTCCGGACTTATTCAAATTTCAATTCTCAACTTTAAATACCCTCCCACTCTAAAGTAGGCGTTTCCGACGAAGAAAATTTATATTTTTGAAATCAGCTCAAAAGGCACTACACTGAAAAAAAAATCGGAGCTATGCTCCTAAACTGCACTTGT
Organism: Leucophora obtusa; assembly: GCA_949987735.1. Classification (NCBI taxonomy): domain Eukaryota; kingdom Metazoa; phylum Arthropoda; class Insecta; order Diptera; family Anthomyiidae; genus Leucophora; species Leucophora obtusa. The sequence goes on from OX465298.1 coordinate 138,358,940, forward strand.
TCCGTTAACTTTAAAGTACTATTTTTAATTTCTTAGTTGGTTATATTACATTTTTTACAACACAATTTATTGTAAAAATGTAGCATACAACCGTAAACGTAACTGTAACGAATCAGCTGTTTTGAAACCACAAGAAGTGTACACATAAGTTTTTTTATGCGGTAGATGCGTTCCAAAAAAAAAACCGCATAAAAAAGAACTTTACTTCCATACAAAAATGGGAGATGCGTTCCGAATATTTCAAAAACAGCATAACTTTAAAATAAGGTGAGAAACTTGAACTAAAATCGCATAAAAAAATCTGTAGAATAAAAAATTAAAAAAAATATATTCATTTAATTTTACTTTTAGCACAAAATAACACTCGTATTCATACAGTGCATACCAAAAAACCAAATAATCAATGATAATCAAAATAGTACCCAGGCTGAAAATCTACATATATTGATTCATAAAGGTTTAATGTATGTTCGTGCATGATCATACGCATAAAATTCTTTTCCTTACATAGATACATAAATCTCCATACTTGCATTCACATATGTCCACACTTGTGCATTAAAGAGAATACGATAGTATTCCCGAGAATTCGACTACAATGTTAAACTAAGTTGTGAGCCAGAAATAACATATTTTCTTGTTTGAGACTCATTCATTTTAATTGCGCTTATTGAAGATTCCCCAAGTTTAAAATATTTTCCAATAGAGGCATATCTTTCACCATTTTCTATGCGATCTATAATTACCATTTTTGTTTCTAACGAAATTACTGTCTTTTTTTTTTTTTGGTTTTATCCATTTCTTTTAAGAAAACCTTTAAAAAAAATAAGACAATTTTTTTATTTTATTTTAAATTAAGTAAAAAGTATTATAAAAGTTGTAAAAAAAACGAAACACAAGTCGATTTTATATAAATATATAAATGGTTACTAAGACGTAAATGAAAACCTACTTGCCGGATCATTCTGTTGAAATCAGAATTTTCTATCCATCGTCGAAACAGCTGAATGATTTTAGTCTGAAAAAACATAAAATGAATAAAGAACATATCTAGGTAGAAATTATGTGTGGTAACAGAATAAAAGTACTGGCAAAGCACAAGTAGACCGTGGTCTAACAAAAAGAAGTACTGGCAAACTACCAAATTTGGGCGCTTTACCAACACTTAAAATATGTAACTTCCTAGCGCTTGTTTTCCTAAAAAATTATTTTGTTTTTGAAAATGAAGCTCAAAAAAAGAGTGGATACTTAATAATTTTTGACTCCACAAACAATAGCTCCAAGAATCATCTATATTTACAGCTATGGACATATAATTGGCACAAATTTAAATTGCGCATAAATTTAAGTATTTTCCAAATAAATATATTTTAAAATGCAAGTTTTATCTCTTCTGATTATTGTTGAAAAAAATGTTTGTCTTAATAGTGCTCAAATGTTCCGTTATGTTTTGCTTATTATTTACCGTTATCATTTTTGCGTTAACAATGCTGATTTAAAGTGGACATATAAATGGCACAATTTACTTAAAATAGGCAATGGTCGTGTAGATTTAATTCAAAGCAATAAATATTTTTCGTAGTTCAAAAATAAATATAAAAAGTTAAAAAATTTTTACAATGGGATCAGGAAAACGTACTACAGGTGAGGAAAGGCGGATCATATGGAAAATATATGAAGATGGAAAGAAAGTAGCGGAAATTGCTGAGATAATGCAAATATCTCGCAAAAAAGTCTACAATGCAATTAATTCTTGTGTTGAAGATCCCGATATATTGACTAAGGGTAAAATTCGGAAGCCAAGGCCACGAAAAACAGATGAGCGTACGGATGCAGCTATAGTACGAATGGTGAAAATCAGAGTAGGAAAATAAACTCTAACGAACCGTTCTTTTAGGGTTGCGTACCGCACATCGCGAACACAGTACACAAGCATATTGGTTTCGTAGAAAACACATACGATATTATATCCAATTAGTGTTTGTGTTTATGCACACAAACCGAATTCGGTACGCTACGGCGTGTGAATATGTGTTGAAAGTAAAGTACATAATCGTTGCGTTTGCGTTCATCAGACAATCGTAGTGTACCGCATTCGGTTTGTGTACAAACACACAAACGCTAAAACGATAGATACGGCATGTGTTCCTTAGCCGTACCCTACCCTACATGTTGTGTACAGTTTATTTTCCTACTCTGGTGAAAATTGATCCATTCAAGTGATCAAGGCAGATAGCATCGGATATTAATGAAAATTTTAACATTGAAATATCAAGCAGACTTGCCAGAAGAAGACTAAACGAGGCAAATTTGTTTGAGCGCATTTCCAGAAAAAAGCCCCTACTCTCAAAAAAAAATATTTCAAAACGACTAACCTTCGCCAGAACCTATAAGGAAAATCCCATTAGTTTTTGGAAAAATGTGTTATGGAGTGACGAAACAAAAATTAACAGGATAGGACCAGATGGCAGAATCTTTGTTCGTCGTCCTAAAGGCTAAGAGTTTAATCCTCGGTTCACTCAGAAGACATTAAAACATGAAGGTGGCAGTATTATGGTTTGGGGTGCATTTTCTTGGCATGGCGTAGGTCCTCTTATAAAAATCAATGGAAAAATGGACAAGTTTCAGTATTTAGATATTTTTAAAAAACCATATGGAGCTAAATAACTTCAACTCCATGCCAATAAAATGGAAATTCGTGCAAGATAATGACCCCAAACACTCCTCCAAACTAGTAAAAAAATGGTTTTGTGCGGAGAAGATTGATGTTTTGGATTGGCCAGCCCAGAGCCATGACTTAAATACAATAGAGAACCTGTGGAATAAAGTTAAGGTTGAAATCGCCAAGAAAAATTACAATAATATGGACGAAATGTGGTCGGCCGCACAGGAAGCTTGGTACGCCATCCCCAAAATAAAATGCCAAAAACTAGTGGAAAGTATGGGTCGCAGGTGCGAAGCTGTCATCAGAAACAAAGGCCACAGCACTAAATATTAACGGTAAAATATTTGTACATACCAAAACTTAACAAATGCAATATTAAAACCATTTCTTCTCTTTTTTTAAGATTGTGCCATTTATGTGTCCAGCTCATTTCAATGGGTTTTTTTTTCATAATGATAATTTTTTATTTACATTAATGAATTTCAATTAAAGTTTATAGCAATATTAAATGTGCATAATAAACATTTAGAAAAAACAAAAACTTGTTGGTTGTTAATAGTATTTGCAATATAGTAGCATAAGAAAGAATTAATGGTAAAATGTGCCATTTATATATCCATAGCTGTATAGTCATTTAAAAATCTTCAGTGATGAAGAGTCAATTTGGTGGTAGGGAAAACATTAGCACCCGTATTCAAAATGACAAAGTGTATGCTAACTAACTTGCTGCTAACTTTTTTACACACAAATTCCCATAAGGAAAATCTGACAGCTAGTTAGCATATGCTTTTTCATTTTGAATACGGGGATAGATTTTTTGTTTCATTTCATTTATTTATAGTATCCAAAAAAGCCTATTCAGGCCAAAAGCTGATTACAGAGCTAATTCAACATTTTAACACAAAAGTATTTATAATACAAAACTAAACTTAACGTAAGTTAAATTAAATATAATGATTATTATATCCCAGTGTAGAAAATCATTACCAGATATGTGGTTATGTAACTACATACTTGGTAATGGTAACTAGTTACTTTTGTTATTACATTTCTTATTACCTTTATATGGCGATGTCGCGAAAAATAATGAGTTGTCGTTACACACCAGCATACGAAAAATCAAAAAGTATATCGTTACCTATGTGCTTACCAGTACTGACAAAAATAATGAGTCTAAAAATAGATTTTCTAAAAAATAAATTATATAAAAAAAAATATTTTTTATTGTATTTTTTTTTTTTTAAATAAAATTTGCTGGTGCGGGAATCGAACCTGGGTCTACAGATTGCCAGTCAACAGCTCTACCATCTGAGCTATATCGACATGTAATATTTAATAGATAAAAACACAATTGACTTGCTGCACACAAGTAAGCTTACTCGCCAACATACAAAAAATCAAAAAATATGTGGTTACATATATCCTTACCAGTGTTTAAAAAATATTGAGTCTAAAAATAGATTTCAAATAATTTTCAAAAAAATCTATAAAATTAATTTCTATTTGAAATAATGATAAAAATAAGTCATTATCAGTAACTCATTATTATATGTTTTAAAATAATGCAGAAGGTAAGTGGGTGTCATTACTGGTAGTCCAAAAAATAATGATATGTCATTACCGTTTCTACACTGGGATATAATATAAGAAAAAATAATACAAAAAAAATAATACATAAAAAATAATACATTGCATCCCCAAGCACGAATTGGGGCAAAGGCAAAAGCAAACACTTATAACAACACAACACTTAAAAAACATTAAATAGATCGGTGCTATCATTTGGGTGTCAGGGAAGCACTAATTTTTTTATTTGGACGTTGGGAAAGCATTTGATTTTTGTTTCTGGGTGCTTTCCCAGGGCTTTGTAAAGCATTGGCACCACCGTGGAACTGTGTTATCATTTGGGCGTATAGAAAAAGAGTACAATAAAACATCAACAAATAGGGAAAATGTAAAATTCCAAGGTACAGGACAATCCCCCCTACAAAACATCAAGAGTTTTAATTTAGTTTTATATTTATAAACACTCACACGTTACATTTTTTTTTATAAAAAAATCAATATTTTTATTTTAGATTTTATGACAAACGTGATGCTGAAGAAGCATTAGAGGCTATGGATGGACGTAAATTAGACGGTAGGGAGTTGCGTGTTCAAATGGCACGTTATGGACGTCCTACATCACCTTCACCTAATAATAGACGTAATAACAATCGTCGAGGAGGTGGTGGAGGTCGAAGACGTTCACGTTCACCAATGCGCCGTCGATCTCGCAGTCCCCGTCGTCGTTCATACTCACGTTCACGTTCACCGCAAAGTCGCTCCCCCGTTAGGCGCACTAAATTTTCACGCAGTCCTGTAAGACGTTCCATCAGCCGAAGTGGAAGTCGTAATGGTTTGGCAGCTATTGGTAGTGGTGCAGCTGACAGAGGGCGTAGTGTGTCACGAAGCCGTAGTAAATCTTAAATTAGAGTTAGCAACATTTTAAGCTTTCGTCTGATAATAAAAAATGTGAAAATAAAGGTAAGTCGTTATTTTGTAGTGTCTGACTGTATTCGGATTTTGGCCAAAAAGTGCTGTTCGGCCAAATTCTGCGTTTGCTCAAATTTTGGACCAACACTGACCTTTTCAAAAAATTATGTGTATAATATTTACATGCTTATTCACAAAAAAACTTTTTGTCTTATTAAAGGCAAATTTTTTTGCTATTTTGCATGTTAATTTGTTTAGTTGAAACTGTAATTAAATTCAAAAATATTTGTGTGAATACAAGCCTTACATTAAATTCTTTAATTTCGAGTAGAAATGCATGAATTTTTATAAAAGCATTCCCACCTTTAGCCATCTTTTAAATACAGTAGGCTCTCACAAAAAGAACTATTTTTTCCTAGGGTCTTTCAAATTTCTGAAATGTTCTAATTTCTGTATACTTTTTTATCCAAGTAAAATTAAGAAAAAAAAGAATACAACAAAAAAAAAAAATTCCAGAGCTTTCTTTGTCAACTCTTCAATTTAGTTCTCTCAGTAATTCGAACTATCCCGTAATTAGAACCAGAGCTTCGTAGTAATTAATTTCCCAATTCCCTGTTTTTAAACTGAATTTATATTTTGGGAATGAATTCTCTGATCAAACTTAGGCTGGTTTTACACGACATGTATTTGCCATCTGACTTGTTACTTTTTACATTGTAAAATTTATACATGCCGTGTGAAACCTTTCAAACATTGCATGTGTAAAACCCATATGCAAAAGTCATCAGACAATATTTCAATTAGATCGTGTTCTATTTTGACCTGACAAACCAACTGGAGGCAAAAAAAAAAACAATGTAAAAAATTTGCCTTAGGGCAAAACATTGGTCCCCTCGAAAGAAAACATTGAAAACATCGATGTAACATACTTTTGGCAAAACAAAAAAGAAACTGGCGGCAAAAAAAAGTAAAAACTGGAAAAATTTGATAATGAAATGAAACAAAATTTGCCTTAGGGCAAAACATTGGTCCCCTCGAGAGAAAAAATCGATGTATCATACTTTAAGACTCGACTGTAAATGCCAAATATAACGAAAAATCTAAATCTAAAACGTTCAGCAAGAAAAAAAAATTTTTGGAAACATTGCAAAAATAATATAAGGCTCCATTAGTCTGGTAGTATCGTAAAGTATCGTGTCAGCTGTTTACTTTTAGTTAATGACAGTATACACAAAAATCACTAATTTTGTATATATTTTTCTTTTAACTATCGTAATCAATTAAAGGCACCCAAAATATTTTTATAAAAAATAACATTACAATATAGTGCTTGAGTTTTCTTAATGCATTCGTGTAGTTTTCATTCTATTTTAACTCAAAAGCCGTAGAAATTTTATCTTCAAAGATACATTTAGCATTTAAGGGGTAAGAAGCGGTTTTGGAAACAGTTTATAACTGGTTCTGATAGTGAATAGTTACATTTTTTCTCCTTTCAATGTAAAAAATTCATACAAAAAGTTAACGAAAGACCTTAGAATGTCGATAAAAATCCCAAATTACACCGGGGCAAGTTTTTTTTTGTCATTTGCCATTAAGTGCCTTTTTTTTTGTCATTTTTCCATTTATTTGGTAAAAATGACATTTTGCATTGCAAAAAAAAAACTAGGCTGTCGATTTTTTAGACTTTTCATTAAAACAAATATCTATAAAAAACATGAGTAACCTAACCTTTGTAGATAATTTTTGGAAAAAATTAAAAACAAAATTTTATATTTTTTTAATGTTGGTAAAAATGAAAATCCGAATGTTTTTACAGCAACGAAAATTCCAATCTTTAAAAATCCTACTAACCTATGCCGATTATGTAGATTTTTCGTTGTTTTTTGTTAAAAATATTAAAAAAGAAGCTCTTTAATCAACAAGTATATTTTAAAATTTTGGAACAAGCTTACCATTTTTGCATTTTTTTGTGTGCCAATTTTACTGTTTTATCGTGCTATTTTACGCGCTATTTCAACTTTTTTTGTGCCATTTTAAACTTGCCCTGCTGATGACTATGTTGTCATGACAATGTTTAAAGGTTTTTTGTTTTTAAACAAATTTCGTCGTCAAAATAAATCAAAATTCATGTTTTATACAAATTAAAAAGTAAGGTAAAAAGTTCGTTCTGCTTAGTTTCAGGCGAACATTGAATATTTTGCCAGAGTTCGGCTACGGCCAAGCATGCAAAAAAGTGAGCGAAATTACGAAAGAATTTCAGAAATCCTAACGATATCATTTAAGTTTGTCCGAGAATGATATCAGTAACGATTTATAAATAAAACCTAAACCAGATAAACGCAGTATCAACAGCATTTTACGCAGTGCGTCGATTTGTCGATAAAGCAGTTTTTTGTATTTTCTTTATTAGAGAAATTGAAAAATTTTCTAAATACACAAGAGCTATCTTCAAAAAAATTCAATAAGAAATTTTTTAAATTGAATTGAATAGTTTTCGCGAAAATAAGGAACAAAATTTGACAGCACTGGCATTTTCATTATCTGATTTGGGCTTAATAGGTACTGTGAAGAAAAATGTACATTTTTTAATGATATCGTTTTTTCATTAAATAACGATATCGTTATGCTAACGATAATATCGTCGTATTCCAAAATTGTTGTCGTTATTGTATCACTATTCCGTGAAAATATGATATCGAAGTAAACAAAAATATATGATATCTTTAACGAGTAAATTAGAATAATTAAATATGATTTTTCAGAAACTTTATCGTTATTTTAAAAAATTATGATTTCATTTTTCATATTTTTGTAGCATTTTTCCAAAATTGTAAAATATTGCTATCTGGTTTAATATAATCACGCAAACTTACGCACAAAAATTTACTCACGCACGACTCACTCACGAACATTTTTTAAACTCACGCTCACGCACGACTCACATAAGTGCTATCATTTTAACTCACGCTCACGCGTGATTCACGTGAACCAGGCAAATTTCGTGTCACGCGCCCATCTCTAGATTAAGCTACCCAGCAAAAAAATAGCGAAGTAGTTCAAAAAGATTAACATTTTCATTACCTAGTGTCTTTATATGTAATAAAATGATAGCAAGCAATTGTGAAAATGATTTCATCTCAAGTGAATACACTCAATTTCAATATTATTGCAATATCATGATATCGCTGACATGCAAGCGGCTCTTGCAATGATGCCTGCCATGAAATGTCACTTTTCGTTTTAATTTTAATTTTGTAATAAAAAAACAATTAAAAATTTGGTAAAAAAGAATGGAAAAGTGTTTACTTTTTTATTATTTGTCGATAAAAATTAATGTTTGATAAAATTTTGTGTTTTTCGAAGAAAAATCTATGATATTTCTTATCTATGAAATGTTCAAGTGTTCTCCACCACTTTGCAATTGATATCATTTTGACATTTCACTGCAATGGTTTTGACATTTCATATCATATAATTTAATGCATTTGAAGACACCGGGTTACACACAAAGAGGCGACAATTACAGATTTTTCGGATCTAATGCTGGTCTTTGAAACAAGTTCGTAAACATACAGTGAGGAGCAAAAGTGTAACAGGGTTTACATGGTTCAGATATTTTGCTTAACATTTTTAACTATGAAAGCAAATCCAATAATTATTTCTGGAGTTATATATTTATTAACTTGTCCTAATTAAATAACAAGGAAAAAAATTTAACTATTTTATTTAACTGGGAAAAAAATTACATTTTTCTCTTTAAAGACAAATGTTACACTTTTGCACCCGGTTAATTTTTGATAATTTTCTTTAAAAATTTTAAATATAAACTTTAAAATCATGAAATTTTTGCAGTTCTATGCATTTGGGTGAATTGTTGCAAAATATTGCATTTATCTCTTCAAAAATTAGGTGTCAAAAAAAATTTTCCTTATTGTTCAGGTCGCAAGCCCATCTTAGGGTATGGCAGTATTAACCATATTGATTTTTTTAGTAAATCCAAAAATAATTAACGGAACAATAGAATGGACTATTTGGTATTCAAAAATTTTTCGATTGGGTTGCTTTCCCTATTAAATAAAATGTTTTTGAAGACTATGTATATTGCAAATTTGGCCGAAATTTAAAATTTTTGCCAAAAAATGCCTTATTTTTCTATGGTAAATTCAATCCTCTAATTCTAAGCCATTAATTTTTCTTCAATATAATGTCAATTTAAAACATCGGATGAAACCCGTTTTCATTAGGGCGTCTAAAATTGTAATGAACATGTCAACAGCTTTCATGGTTTGGGGCTCCTTATATGGTAGTGTTATCAGAATTAATATTAAACTAGTAATATGAACCAGTTTTGTGTACAAAATTATTTACTGCCACATTTTTACATAAAACATATAAAAATAATATGCTTTTAATTCGTTTATCGACCTTAATACGTTTCCCCCAAAATGAGGGCTTCCTTCATACATAGAAACTTGTAGCAATCTACTTCAGGATATGGGGCTACCTAGTAAAATGGGTTTCATCTGATGTTCTATATTGACGGTATATCCAAAGAAAATTTATGCCAGAAAAGTTAATAACCGAACTTACTAACTATCATAGAAAACTGTCACATTTTTTGCGAAAAGTGTAGAACTGTGCCCAGAGACTATTAATTATAGAGATAGGAAATCAAAACTTACACTACTCACCGGTAGAGGGCGCTGAAATTTAGTATTACCTGATCAACTATTTAGTATCAGTTTAGTATCAGCTGAGCCTATATTCAAAAACTCCAAACTGCTGAAATCTGCTCAAAATAAGGAAAAAACAAAGCATGATAAACATAGCCAGCCCTTAAAAAGGGCTTGCGACTTGAACAATAGGGAAATATTACTTAATACTCACTTTTTCAACAGATAAATGGAATATTTTCCCAATTACACATGAAAGCCGCAAAAGTTTTATGATTTAATAGTTAGTTAATATTAAAAATTTCTTAACAAATTTATTAAAACTTAACAGGGTGCAAAAGTGTAACATTAGTCATAATATAGAAAAATGTGTTCATCTTTTTCGTTAATTAAAATACTTTAAATATTGTTATTGATTTCTAATTAGAACAGGTTAATAAACAAATAAATTTAGAAAAAATTATTTGATTTGGTTTCGTAGTTAAAAATATAAAGCAGAATAACTGAACAATGTGCACCTTGTTACACTTTTGCTCCTCACTGTATAATGTCCTTATATAGAAGTTTAATTAGCGAACAAATAAAATTAAGTTGAATAAAATAAGATATGAAAAATATATAATTTCATCCGATTATTTCGGAGTGTTGTTGAAAATTGAGCTGACCCAGAAAATTAAGCAGCTAATCCATACTAACTTTAACAGACTTAGGGCGAGTAACTTCCCAACAAAAAATATCGAAGCAGTTCAAAAAGATCAGCATTTTCATTACATACATAAACTTAACATATAATGCCCTTATAGACAAGTTTAACTAGCGAAAAAATTCATATGCTTTTACAAAAATACATATTTGAAGAAAACACAAATGTTTTCTAATCTTAATCTTATACTAAATAAATAAATTTTTTTTTTATTTGTTTGCTTACATTGACCCTTTCACTACCGATTTTTTGTCTGCGGATGTATCGTTATTTTAACTTCAGATTCTTGTTAAGATTCCTCAAATGTGCGGAATTTTGAAAATTCAAATACAAAAAAAGAATTTTAAAAATCGGTTAAGAATTGTGGCCTGAAATGTTATTTGCTCAAAAAAGTGCTTTTGGAGTCACTGTGCGGCACCCAATTAAAAAAGGGAAAAAATTTTAAATTGTCATAATTTTTACTTGGAAACATAGTGCTTTCAAACCCTATAACTCAGTTTTATGGAGTATTTTTTTGTCAGTTTCCGTTACGTTTCCCATTTTTAGACCATGTGTGGTATAGTTTGCGTGTTATTAAATAAGGTTTTCCGATTTCGGGACACCCTAACTATTATTTTGTTTTATTTTAATTAATTTTAAAATTTGTGTCTTTTTCTTTTTTATTTAGGTCTCTATCCTTCCATGAGGTTATGGCTGCGGGGACATGTAATTTACACTAATTTTAACATGCGATGCTGTTGTATCAGCAGGTATATAATAATCCTTTAATTTTTAAATTTTTTACTTTTAATTTACTACGTAAATCACACTTTAGAAAACAAAGCATAATTTGTTTGAATGAATGAAAATAAGATAATCTGTAAATGTTTAGATCATACACATTTCAATTGAATTACGTTATTTGTAAGTGTCAGCATATTTTTTCTTATTAATTATATAACAATATCAATATTATAACAATACTTCGCCAAAGTAAGGGTGAAATTGATTTTATCATACTATAGATTCTCAAACACTTCGATGTGTCGCCACAGTTAAAAAAAATTAAGGCAGACTTTGTATTCTTCACATAACGAGATCTATGAGTATGAGTATCCACTAAATGTGACATAAGATTGCAATGAAAATATATATATTAGTAGATATTTAGTCGACTATGATATAATTAATAAAAGAGAAATAAAAAAATTATGTAATTTTTAAATAAACGAAATTAGGAAAGATTTAAATGCAGTGTTAGGTGGTTAGGACATCATTCAAATTCAAATGCCTTTTATATTTTCTTTACTCCTTATCTTTTTTATTTGCTGTTATTTAAAAATACTTTGTAATTTCAAAAAACAATGTAATAATTTTTAATCATTTTATATAATGCAGGCATTAAAGCGGTTTGTTGGCTGTTGTTTTAAGCAGATTAAAGGCAGGCTGAAAAAATGTGTGTATAAGAAATTATCAAATATAAAAATAGAAAAGAGTGAGGAGGAAAATGTGTGCTGCTTAGGCCTGTTTTACTCACCAATGGTTAAGCTGAATATTCGAGTTTTTTTGCTGCTGCGGCTGCTGTTGCTACTTTTGTATCATTATTTAAAGCTGTTAGATCTTCTGAAGCGGTTGCTGATTTTGTCTGCTGCAACTTGTTTAACTAACCACCCTCCCACCTTATTCGATTTAAAATTATCGTGTGCTGTTCCTCCTTATATTTTAACAAAATTTATGGCCCCAAGCAAGCAGCATAGTGCAGAAGTAGTCAGCAGTTTATTGCGGTTAATTTAAACAGACCTTAACCGAAAGCAGCAATTAGTTTTTCATGTTTTTGTAAAAACAACACATGCCGCCTAAGTTTTGTATATCCCGATAGCTGTGCTGTGTGTAATTCTTTCGTGCGTTTCATCGTACTTGCACTGCTTGCACAACAGGTCTAGTGGTGATGTATGTTGGTGTTGATGTTGGTTGATCTTAGCTAGAGTTTGCTGTTCATCATTTATTAAAGAAAACAGTAGCAGGTTTCCAGTTTTTGTTACAGTATTTTAATTTCACTTCGAGGATCATAGAGATAAATGTTATCTTTGTTTGCTGTAATGGTGTTAGCTGTTCGTTATCGATCGTTTTACTTTTTTTATAAAAAAAATTATAGCACAGGTTTTAGACATGGTCAACATCCAACTTGGAGGACTACAAATATATTTGAGATTTACTAAGAACGTCTTGTAGTGACATGTAAGTAACAATGATATTCTACTAATCGAATCTTTATTTACAGGATACGTGCAAATTTGGCTACATTTTAAATTTGAATAAATAAATATTTTTTTTATATTGAATCTAAAATTGACTTGTGTATTAATTTTCGAGTTTAACATCAACAAAATTTCAAGAAAAATTCATTTTTAGCTAATATGTAAATGGAGGTACATTTTTTTTAAAAGGAGAATAGAACAGAAAAAAATTAAAAATTCTAATTAAATTTTTAAACATCTTTCTCATACCGTTTTTGTAAATACAAAAAAATAAAAAGGCACCAACTATGAATTTTGTAAATAAAAAAAAATTTATTGTTTTTGCAACAAAGAATATTTAAGTTCTAAAAACATTTTATATGAAAAATAACAATTCAACAAACATTTCAAACAAAAAAAATTTGGTAATGAAATTTTAATTAAAAAATGTTTGTTTTTACAAATTCCATTGTTGGTGCCTCCTTTTTTTCTCTGAAGGCGTTTTTACCGGGGTCAAAATTTTAATATGGTTTTTATATATTTTATTTGATAAGCTTCCATATATAACCACATACAATTGGATTTTAAAAATGGTTCACATCAGGGAGATTTCTCCATATCCAGGACATCAAATTATATCTAATTCGATATAAATATATCTGATTTTATATAATTTTTTTTATGGAAAGGTTGCTGAAATTTGTTGTCAAAAGAGTATAAAAAATATTTTGAGTGTTCAGACAACAGTTTCAGACGTCGACATACGACAAATAGAGACAGCTATTTTTTCTAATCATTATTTTTTCACCATTAGTTGCTTTTAATATTTGTTTACATTTATTTGTGAATAACACAACACACTACTGTGTGGCAACTTTTTGGAATATTTAAAAAAAAAAGTTAATTTTTTTTTTTGAGAACTTATGTTTCGTGCTAAATTAGAGTCAAAAAAGTGCAAAAACATCTTTAATTGTGCCAAATTTAGTCAAAAAAACAAGGTATGCGAACAAATTAGAAAAGCTTTGCATAAGAAAACCTATACGTTAAAAAAGGTTTGTAGTCAGGAGGTTCCGAGTTCAAATCCAGTTGCAAGCAAACAATTTTTTGGATTTTTTTTAATTTAAAAATTTTTTTTGTTCTATAAAATCAATTTTTTTGTTTGTGGAAAAGCTCCTTTAAGACCAACTTTTTTTTTGCTCTCCCAACGCTGGCATATTAGTTCCAAAAAACTGTTTGCCAGTGCTAGCTTTTTCGCACAGCCAGTAGTTATCCAGCGATTATCACTCATTTATGTGTTTATCAAATATTATATGTCTCGTTAGCTCAGTGGGTAGAGCAATCGTCTGCCAATCTGACGGCCGGGTTCAAATCACGGCAGGACCAAAAAAAAATACATATGAACTTTTTTTAAATTTTATTTTGGAAAATATATTTCCAGACCACCTATTTATTGGTTTTGCCAGCATTTTGCCAACGTTCAAAAATTTTGTTTCTCCAGTGCTTTTCCGTCGCTTTTTGATCAGCCGCTCCTTTTGTCTAATGATGTTATCATTTTGGGAATGGGAAAGCACTTTTTGCCAGTACTTGTACTACCTGTTAAAGTGCTTTGCCATCGCTTTCCCGTTTGTATATTTCTGACTGGGAAGGGAACTTTTCCAGGTGAGAATTCAGGTTTTGCTAAAATTTTGGTTTGTGATTGAGTAGAACCAGGGGTATGGTCATCAAAAAAATAGTTTGGTGGATAATTAAAAAAATCGCGAAAAAAAGCCGCGGGAAAAAAATTTACAAAAAGGAGAATTCTTACATCAGTATATTTGTTTGCAGAATGAAAATCGCTGATAAGGGTTTTTAATACAATTTTTTACCATAAAGTGTTTTTTCGCGTTCCGCCAAAATTTCGCGTTTTTTTAGGTGCGGTTTTGTTAAATATGTAATCTAGAGACTATTATACCCATTTCATACAACAAAGTTTGGTGGATAATTGAGAAAAAATCGCGAAAATAAGTCGCGGGAAAAAAAAATTTGCAAAAAGGAAAATTCTTTCATCAGTATATTTGTTTGCAGAATGAAAATCGCTGATAAGGCTTTTAATACAATTTTTTTTACCATAAAGTCTTTTCGCGTTCGCCAAAATTTCGAGTTTTTTTAAGTGTTTGAAATTTGAAACAAAATTTTGCAAAATGTAAATTTTTTGCATCATTAATTCGTTTGCAGATTCTACTGAAAATAAAATTTTATAAATTGAAAAATAAAAACTGTTTTTCTTAATAAGGAAACTTTTTTTTTTCTACAAAAAAACTTCTTTTTTTTGTACAAAAACTTTTTTTTTATTTTTTCTTTTTCTTTTTTTTTTATTTTTTCTTTTTCTTTTTTTGTTTGGAGTTGAAAATAAAAAAATATCATTTGTATAAAAATATCATTTGTAATTTTTTTCTTCTTTTTTTTATAAAGATAAATATATTTTCAATTTTGGGTGAATATAAACAAAAATAATTTAGAAATTTACTTTATTTTGAACTTTTTTATTTCTTGATGAAAACTTAAAAAAAAGTTTTTTGTTTGTAAAATCCGATGCCGGAATTTAAATAATAAAAAACAAACGGATATCTCAAATGTTATTATTTGAATATATTCCGCGCTTGTTTTTCCTTATTTTGAGCTGTTTTCAGCAGTTTTGAAATATAGGCTCAGCTGATACTAATCTGATACTAAATAGTTGCTCAGGTAATACTCTGCCGGTGAGTAGTGTAAGTTTTGATTTCCTATCTCTATAATTAAGTCTCTGAGTATGTCTATTTTCCGGCTCAATCTTATTTTTAGGGGTTAGAAATGGAGGGGAAAATAGGCGTGGAAAGAAGATTTTTGAAGACTTTCAAAGTAACAAAGGTAAATGGGGAATTATATGAAAGGTACTTCGAAGAAGGGGAAAATAGGGCTGTAAACAAGTTTGTTGAAGTTTTCAAATTTGGAATCGGAAGAATTAAGTGAATGGGGAATCCGATGAAATTTATTTCGTTGAGTTACCTATATTTACAGCATTTTAAATGGGAGGCAGCTCTGTTTCCAAATCAAAGGTATTATAAGGTAATTCCACGTAATTCTGGGTAAAGTCTGGTAAAATGAGAGTAAACAAATAATTATCTCAAAAAATGGTAAAATTGCTCACAATACCTGGAACGCGCAAAACCACATTTCAAGCCCAAAAATTAACGTCAAAGTTCCCGTACTTTACCGAAGTTACTCAAACTAGCCCAAAGGCGTTCCCGTACTCAAAATTGCGTGTAAATTGTTGTTGTTTGGGCTGTTTTGGGTTCCCGCGGGTACCCGCGGTAACGTACGGGAACGCACATAATATGTCTGTTCCCGTACTTTACCGAAGTTACACAAACTAGCCCAAAGGCGTTCCCGTACTCAAAATTGCGTGTAAATTGTTGTTGTTTGGGCTGTTTGGGGTTCCCGCGGGTACCCGCGGTAACGTACGGGAACGCACATATTGTTTACAAGTTTTAATATTTTAATTATTTTTACAAATTTAAAACAGCTGATTTATAAACAACTAGTGATTTGACAGTTTTACCATTTTACCCGCAAAAAAAGTACGGGTAACTTCTGGTAAAAAGAGAAACAAATTATTCTCTCATCAACGCTCCCATTTACCCAATTTTTAACAATAGAAACGCTTTTTGGTAAGATTGGGTTGCCGCGGGTACCCGCGGTAACGTACGTGGAACAGAGCTATAGACTTCATTTTTAGGGTGACCATTTTTTTCTGACTTTAAATCAGTACAAATTCTAAAATATATTATCAAAAAAATAAATATGCACCCAACCTAATTTCTTATTAACCGAATGTTTTGGGTGAGGCAACAAAATTTTACGGTTAACCATCATACCATCCTAAAAACCTTACACATTTCTCCCTATACAACCCCAAGACAAACATTTTTTTCCCATGAAAAAATCCAGTTTTTTAAGTACAGGAAACGGACCCATTATTTAGAAATTTCAATGATCTGTTACCATTCCTTTTCTAATTTTTTTTGTAACAGATTGATGAATAATAGCCATGCTACGAATGGAATCAAATATGATCCCAGGATAGTATGAACGTTAATTCTTTCGAATTTTCATTCAGGCCAACGAATTTCTGTTTACACGAGCAAATTTCATTGTTTAAACTAATTTTCTGTAGATACAAACTAACCAATCGATTGGCTACAAATTTAGCTGTCAGAACAAATCTTTTTTCTCTTTGCTAATTTCTGAAATAGAAAAACTTCACATTTTGGCTACGTTTTTTTACAAAAATTTTTTGAAAATTTTTCCATGGAAACACCCACATACATATATTTCTTCAGATTTTAAGGATTTTTGTACAGAAAAAGCTTCAGCTTTCGATGTCCTTTTCTACACTGAGAAAACAGAATCATTCTCACAATCGGATAATTAAAATATTTTTATCAAAGTCAAATAACTGTTGTATCAACTGATTTTCTATTATCGCAATGGAACAATTTGATAAATTCGGTTGTCACCACTAATCTTCTGTCTTTCTTTTCTAAAAAAAATTAAATATTTTTTTAAATGCCAAAAATCAGTACAAATTTTAAAAAATCAATACAAATCAGTACACGACTTTTTCATCAGTACATGTACTAATGAAATCAGTACGAATGGTCACCCTATTCATTTTGTTTTTTCTTTTTATATGAACAGTTGCTACGTTGTTTACCCTCCAATTTACCCCTTCGACATGGGAATGGTGGTTAATAAAATATATCTTATAAAGCCATTTGCTTACTAAATTGTTACTTGTTTACGGGATAATTCCATGATATTTAGCCTATACCTGTACAAAAACTCAGATTCCGGAACATTTTTTGTTATACATATTCGAAAATATCCTTCAACAAATTAACAATTCCAACAGTATTAAGTGCGTTCCCGTACGTTCACAATGTTACCGAAATTTACCCAAAGTTACCGAAATTTCCCCAAAAGCGTTCCCGTACTCGAAAATTGGGTAAATGAGAGCGCTAATGAGAGTGTATTAGTGTTTCTCTTTTTACCAAAATTTACCCAGACTTTTTCTTCGGGTAAACTTTGGTAAAACAGCTGATGTAAATATAAACAAAAAACAATTGTGAAATTGATTTAAAATTTTAATTAAATAAAGAAATAAGCAAAAGAAACTTGTTTTTTTATAAGAATTAATTGAATAACTTCAAAAGCAACTCTCAAATGCGAATAAATATGGGTATTTGTGCCAATTTTCAAACTGAAATTATACGCATTTTCGCATTAGTGATGGGATTTGTGGCACAATCTAAGATTGATTGGTACAATGGCACAACCGATACAATTTTGGCAAATTTTGGTTATCTACAAAATTTAATAGAAAATGGATTTAAAAAATAACAATTCTCTAAAAATTCCTTAATTTTTAGTTTTTAAGCATTTATTGGTATTAAAATACCTTTTCGAACAAAGCAAATCTAAAAAATGTCATCGAAGATATTACCGAATAACCCATAGAATTTTAAAAATTCAAGTGATTTAAATTTATTAAATTAAATTTAGAAAATCTTTCTATGTACACCATTACGTGTAACCATTCCTAAAGAATTCACTCATTGGCTGCATTCCCAAATCTTTAATAAGAATCGAATGGATGTCATTTATCATTCAGCTTTTAATTGAATGAATTCAAGAAACTTTTAATTCATTTGGTTAGAATTCATTCAAAATAGAATTAATTCCATAAGAATGCTATTACGAAATGAAATTAAAGTTGAATTACACGAAATGAAATTAAAGTTGAAAACACAGGTACTGAGTGAAAATTGAGTTTTGGCACAATGAAGGCCCATTTGGCACATTTTATTCACACACTTGACACAAAACAAAATTTTTCAAGTCCCATCACTGTTTCACATTATTCTTTGAAATAAGATTTTGGGCTAGAAAAGTGTTTGTTTGTGTTCCCGTACTATTGGGTAATTTTGTCTTTTTGCGAGAGGATTTTGTACTTACTCTCATTTTACCGAACTTTACCCAAAAAGTAAACACACCTATTAATAGAAATTTTTTGATCTCAGGAATTTTTCCTTAAAATACCAGATTTTACATTAACAATTCTTTTTTTAATTTAGTTTTAGTTCCTTTTTTAATTTCCGCATTAAAAACTTCTTAGATTCCAAACACATCCAGCATTACCTGCATATTTAAAATAGGTGTGTTTCTTTACTTTTTGGGTAAAATGAGAGTGAACAAGAAATACTCTCACGAAGTCACAGAAATGCACAAAAGTAAACGAACGCGAAAAACCATATTTGAAGCCCAAAAAACCAGAGTAGGAAAATAAACTGTACACAACATGTAGGGTAGGGTACGGCTAAGCAACACATGCCTCAGGAAGCGAGGAATAAAGACTATAGAGCTTATAGATTACATCATTCGCGAAGAATTGGACGTGTAGCCACTAATGAAGACGTAATGCATAATCTTTTATTGTCTTTAGACCCATTTATAAATACATTTCGCTCAAAGCTGCAAATCAAAAAATTGGAGTACGATAATGATGTTAAAAAATTATTAAAAGACTGCTTAAATTACTTATTCATGTTTTTTCTATTTGTTTTTTCAGGAGCCCATTCTACAATTATAATATTTATTTTTTGTGAAAATTGAGTTGATGCATTAAAAATCAAGGGAGTTATGCCACTTTTTCAATACATGTTGTATGGGAAGTGGGTGGATATTTTTCAAATTTCACACAAATGATTCTGAGTATTTAAAAATGCTATGTGCCAAAAAACAATGCCGTAGGTCAAAATTTAATTTTCACTTTGTATGGGAGGTGGACGTAAAAGTGGGCGGTTCATTTTGATTTTTCCATTTTTTTCTTGATTCAAACAAAAAATGCCTATGTGCCAAGTTTCATTGTCCTTCGACAACTTCTATTTTTAGCCGCTCGTTCTATGAACCTCAACCAATGTGTGCCGCAGTTTCGTCTCACCCAAAGACTCGTCAGTAGTTAGTTTATGTGTCAACTGATCAAAGTAATTGTTAATTTGTCTCTATATGAAATACATTTTGTGTATTGCCATGCTTGGGATTGAAACGGCAGCCTTCTGCACAGGCTATGACTCGTACCATCACCTCTTAACAAGATACACTACGGTCGGCATAGCGCTGAGTGTGGCTAATTGAAGTTTTTTATCAATCACAGCCTATACAATGTATGTTTAATCAGAAGAGCCAGCATTAACTAATACTTGAGCAATTTATTTTGCAATTAGAAGGTTTCCTCTCTTGTTTTTTGATTACGTTTTTTCTTTAATGTTTAACATTTTTTTCAGTGCTGCACAACAACACGGAAACATAAAATAGTTTCAATAGGCAACGAGTCCTATCATCAGAAAATTTCGAACGATCGAGTTTATTCTCGATACGAAATTATTTCGATCACGACTGCGGGAATTAAGCTCCTGGTTTTTTTTTATATCCTACACCTCTACGTGGACAGGGTATAATTAATTTGTAACATCACAAAATATTGGACCTGAGCCACATTTTCGTGTACCGATCGACTCAGAATTACTTTTTAGTTTCGATTTAGCGATGTCCGATTGTTTTCGATCCGATTATTAAATAAAGTCTTAATTAAAAAAAGTAATTTTTTGTATCCTACTTAACCTCTTAAACGTGAGATTTTGTCCACTCTAATACATATCCAAAATTCAGCCAGGGAACCCATTCACGAAGTCTTGTAAGCAAAGCAAGTTGTTCGAGTTTTTTCCATAGCAACGTTTTTGTAAATTTTTTGTTGCTGTCAAACAAACTTGTCCAAATTTAATTAAAAATTAACATATTTTTTCAACTACAACAAAATCCGCTTTATTGGATCTATAGCTAATTGGCGTAAGCAATGCTAAGAGTACGAAATTATTCTTATACACCATATCTGGAAAGGGAGGGACATTTAATATGTCCCATGCCAAGTCCTCCTAATGTGGAGCGTAATAAAATGTGGAATTCAAACTTGAAACCTCATGAACGTCTTTTCTATCATCAAACATTAGCATCGGTTAGAGGAAGTAAACGTTTTATACCAACATCTAAAATACCAAAAGATTCTTTGGATTTTAAATTGCAATCACGATACATACATTCCCGAGACTATTTCCCAGAGTTGGTGGATTACGTTTTACAAGTTGAAACTTGTCAGCTTGTGCCAACTACATTTCGTGTATTGAGAAATACAAGGGATATTAAATTGGAATCTCCAGAGACTATTGGGCATCCATTGAAAATAGGTAACTAAGAAATAACACACTTCAAATAAAATAAAAACTTTAACATTTACGTATTTGATAACAATAGGTGGCATCAAAGAGAAGGTTTCTCCCCATAGTGTTAAACTAATTAATAGTGGTCCTCATACCCAACTGGTAAATAACGGCTACTCACGTCAGCCAGCCGACGGCAACTTCTTTCGTTATTAGTAAAAAATTGGTCCACACGTGAAATATGCATTAGCAAATTATTTTCTTTTTAAACTTTACAAATAAAAATGTTTGTAAAATATTTTCTTAAACAATACTAGTAATCATTTTTTATCGTGGTAAAATTATAGGATCAACTTTCTTCAGAAGCTTCAATTTTAGCTAGTTTGCATTTTTGCTGTTCATCGTCGTTTTCAATGTCATTTTTTATTGAATCATCTAGTGGTTTATGTTTTTGCTTCTTATTTTGATTACGAAAGCTTTTCGCAACTTTATCTTCCCCTACCCTATAAATTAAAAAAAGATTGTTTATTAATTTTGTAAAGTTTACATTAATTTTAAACATACATTATTGTTGCTCGAGTTCCTGGACCCCAATGAGCTGTAGGATTTGCTTGAAATCGTGACAAAGCTTGCTTTCTACTTTTGGGATTGGCTTCGGGATGTAGAGTATCAAAATTATATTCTTGGGTACATTCTTTGCTTAAAATAGCTTTAATAGGGGATCCATCAATCATTCGTTCTTCTTTAACCGGGTGACGTTTATTCCAACATCTTAGAATATCCCATAGGAGGGAGGCAGGTGCATTCGTTTTAATCGAATTTTTGTAGGCGTGTGAAAACGAAACTTTATAACCAGCATGCAATATAGCTGAACGGAATTTCAAAATCGGTACTATTTCCAATTTTAGGACACAACAAAGTTTGTCAAGTGTGTAGTAAAGTGGTACATCCTCTAGTTCTTCCTGTACCACTGTCAAAACGCCAAGTAGACGTTTTTGTGTACCCAACTCGCTCAAAGGTTTAATTTCAATTGCTTTGAGTAATTCTTGTACAAATGATTTATCATGTATGGGATGAGACCATATCGGACCACCTAACTAAGAATAAATTAAATATTGAGTTTTGTTGTGAATCTAATAAATTTTTTTTGCAATAAACACTACCTAAATTGAACTACACACACAGTTTCATGTCAAAACTTATATAAAAGTTAAATGGCAAATTCGAGTCTTCGAATTCAAGCTTTAAATTGTATGTGCTTCAAAAATTCTAAATATGATGGACTCTATTCATAAATTGTGACTACACAACTGCTGCTCAAAACATAACAAATCTGGGCACTTTTTAAGAAAACTAACGAAAAAATTTTATGGTTTGTTTTTAATAAAATAACGTTGGGGACGCCTTATCGATTTTTTCTCTGATTCCAAAAAAACCCAAAAAAAAAACCGAATGCATTCTACAAGAATGCATTTTTCATTGCATATAAAGTAGCTATATATGCTGATTTCTTACTTCCAATAAACGTATTTTAAATGACTTCCAAAATGCCATTAATTAATGCCAGAGATGAAAAGTAACTTCTTGGGAATGCATTCAAAAGTCATAAATATCACTTCTTTAATATATATTTGAATGCATTCCCAAGAAGTTACTTTTCATCTCTCCTTAGATAGTAACAAAAATGAATTGCTTTCCTATATAAAAAAGAACATCCAAGCACTCATTTTTATGACGTGCAAAGCAGACTTAAAGTAGCATAAACACCTTCTCTCCTATGACAAGCCAATGTTAAAAGAATGCGTTTTTCACCTCAATTTGAACGCATTTGTGCCGAACAGTATAGGTGGTTTTACGGATCTTGGTCAGGTATTTTTTTTCTGGGAAGTAAAAAAATTTTTTAATTAATGGCATTTTGGAAGTCATTTAAAATACGTTTATTGGAAGTAAGAAATCAGCATATATATATAGCTTCTTTATATGCAGTGAAAAATGCATTCTTGTAGAATGCATTCGGTTTTTTTTGCTGGGTAGTACATAACTGATCTAATATTTTTTGCTACTGGGTATACATATATTCGGAAAGTCAATAAGGAAATCTATCAGTGGTAAAAGTTTGCAAACAATCAGAATGAAAAACACTGAAAATACACAATATGTGAAAAAAAACTACAGCCAATTAACGAATGAATATTGCTAGAGAATGCCATTGAACTCACTTAACAATTATTACATAGCCTGAACTTAAAAATGTCACTGTGAAAGTAGTGTTTACCTAGTTAATTTTTTCCACTTTTACTTACATGATGTTTATGACCACAATTTTCGCAATTCGTGTTCACTGGTGGTCCAGTTGGTATACCAAATTTGACTTGATTAGGATTTGATGTTGTAGGGTTTGGTTTGGTGGTACCCAAAGGATACAGTGTGTATGTGTCACAGCCACAGCATTGAAAAATCATTGATTGTTTGCTCATGCTAAATTTACACATGGCCTGACTGCTAAAAATTCGCACAAATATGCGAACATAAAAATCGGCGGAAATGCTAAGTAATGGCACAATATATTTTCCATAGCGATTAGCATGGGTTTCGATGCAATGAAGTAATATTCGTAAAGCCATTTCATGGCATGATTTCATACGCAATGGAACCGAACCATATTTGACATAACAGGCCTCTGGAGCATTACCAGCCAATACAGCCATATCAGTGGCTGTGACCAGCAACAAACCACCATCAACTATCGACTGTATAGCCCCATCCAGAAAGCGATTTGGACATCCATAAGGATCCAAATCAATACAATCAAATTGTTTACAGGGTGTAGTAGATAAATACATTAGGGTCCTATAAAAAACAGTGAGATTTTACAAATAAAATTAAGAATTAAAGTTAAAGAAGCTTACATAGCATCAGCATGACTTGGCTCTATAAGGTGTTCCACATTATTATGTTTGATATTCTCTTTAATGGCCTCCACAGCTTGTTTTGACAAGTCATTGGCAATAATTTCCTTTACTCCCGCTATTTCTTTAGCGTAGCGTATACTACGCAAACCAGTAGCAGAAAGAGCTTCTAAAATCCGTAAGCCATCGTCATATTTTGCTCCAGCAACATATTCCTTATCAATTTTTGAGTTTGAATAATTTTCAATTTTATTTTTCTTCAGAGCTTTTTCATTCTTTTCTTTGATTAAACGTTGAAAATAAACATTTAGGACAGATATACTTAAATCTCTATTAAATTCTTGCACTGGATTGTAGAATACATTGCCTCCGGAAACTATTTCTGCGGACCGTTCACATATGATTTTATTAATGGGATTTATGATGGCAGTCTGCAAACATAGGTTTTATGTAGGTAGGTCAAAAAATATGTTCATTTTTATATTACCTTGGATTCTTCATTGTCAATGTCCATGTTTTAACTATTAAAATAAATTCTATTATACTATGATAAATTCTACCAAAGATAAAAAAATCAAAACAAATCCCTTTCCACGTTATTACAACAGCTGTCGAAAGGGTTGCCAGATATTGCGATTTTTTCCTCAAATGTAGCGGTAATCATGGTAAATGGTTCGTTAGTCAAACGTAAACGGGACGGGACAGAAAATCTGCAGTTATAGATAAAAGAAAACATATCATGTTTTTAACAAAAACTTCAACTTCAGTCTTATGTGAAAAGTAAAGTGCTTCTGGGTATTAAATAAAAAACCTTAATTCAGGGAATTCAATACAAAAGTTAATTCCCTCAAGGAATTAAACAAAAAAATAATGCCTTCATGAATTTAAACGAAAACCGAATTCTTAAGGAAATTAAACGAAAAAAGGGAATGAATTCCTTGACCAAAAATTTAATTAACTCTATTTGACGGCTATCGTTAGTGAATTAATTATTTAATGTTGTGGTCAGGGAATTCACACAGGAATCAATTCAACAACAAAATTATTTTCGTTGTTGGTTTGTGTGTTATTTTCAAATTTCTTTGCACATTTCATTGCATTTGAAGATACTAGGTAAGGCTCTGATTAAAGTTAAATTTGTTAAAAATTTCTTGCTGGCAATGATGTTGTTTAAGCAGTTGTCCTTAAACTTCGAATAATAGAAGCGGCATCTCTGGATAAATAGTTATAGTTGGCATTTCATAATTTTTGAACTACAATAAAGTTGGCAATTTAGTAAATGTCAGTTGCAGAGATACAAATCGACGCAAAATTGGTTGCGGAAGCTAAACAAAACAATCGGCAGCGGCTAAGTTGGCTGAAGCCGAAATATTTTTTGAAATACTAAAGGTAGAATTAGCTATACGTGGACGTAACGTGACGAGTCTCCTTATGGAAAATCTAATGAGCCAAAAGAGCATAGCTGACAGTCTATTTCTTTTTTACTCATTATTTTAAATTGAATCAGCTGATTCGTTATGTTACGTATGGCTAAATGAGCCTTAAATTGTTTTAAAATGATTAAAGCCCAAATTAGTTTGGAAGTATCGTAAAAAAAGTAACCTATCATTCTCATAATGAATAAAAAGAGTATGAAAAATAAAAATATTGCATTTTTTATCTTTTTCTTGTGCATAGAATTAAATGTCAAGTACTAAAATAGAAAATTTCTATTTTCAACAGAACTTTTTTACGATTTTACTTGACAACAGTTTCAATGCATAGGAAAAAGATAAAAGTATATTTCTATATTATTTTAACACATTGAATTGATTACAGATACGTTTTTTTACTTTACTATTAAACTAATGAAGCCTTAAGGGTTTTCACAAGGGGTGTACTATTTGTTGTATCGTTGTATCGTCCTAACAAAAAACAGAGTTGTTAGAAATTAAATTGAAAAAATACAACATTTGAGAATAGCACGATACAACATTTTTACGTATGTTTAGTGTCCTATGTTTGAGTGTGCTAACCGATAGAAAACTGAATAGAAAGTCGTTGTTAAACACAAATAAAAATTTTAACAACTCTGTTTTTTGTTAGGACGATACAACGATACAACAGATAGCACACCCCTTATGAACAACCTAGATTATTTTAGTTTGCTAATAACTCTAAAGCTGCCTGCACACTGGTGAACATTCGTGACAGAACATGTGTTTCTACTTTTTTTCATTTTTTATACAGACGATGCACACACAACAACAAAACGTCAAACGAAACATCATTTTTGTTTGTTTGTAGAACTGATCACATGAAATATGGGCGGAAGAAAATCAAATTAATTAATTTGTTAATTGTTAGTTTTCCATATGCTGCTGTTTTTTTAGTTTTATTTTTTTAGTTATCACATTTTATGTCCCATAATTCTCGCAAATATATTCATTTATAAAATTAAGGCAGTTTTCATTATTTATAATTGTCGTCATTTTCATTTTCTCAAATGCGTAATTACAAAAGCTCCTGATAGCGTGACTGCTATCAATGAACTAAATACAGCAAAAACAGTAACATCGATAACATACACACGCTGAAAAATTGAGTTTGGAAACAAAAAATATCAAAAAATTTTGTAAACATGAAGGTCAACATGACACAATGCTATACACATTTCAACATTCGTAAAAAAATGGCCATGTGGAATGGAATGTTCCCTATTGTGTAGGCAGCTTAAAAAGATGTTTTCGTAAATTTATTTTTAATTGAGTACTCTCATTACTTCAGAAGGTCAAGTATAATTTCATGCTAATGAATTTGAGATTTTCAGTTCATAGAACTTTATATCGTTCCACAAGTCCGAAAATATTTGAAACGAATGGAAACTTAAAACCAAATTAGCGTGCCGTTATCTCTGGAAATATTAAAATATATTCAGAGGCGGGATCTCAATATTCAAAGTGTTTCAAAAGCGGACTTCAAAGATTTTTTGACAGCAAATTTAATTTGAGAAAGCAAAATTGCACAAAATTGATTGCAATTTTGAGATGTCTGTGGTTTAAAATAAATTTCAAATTAAAAATATCGTCTTTTCTGGTTCAGGAAGG
Organism: Leucophora obtusa; assembly: GCA_949987735.1. Classification (NCBI taxonomy): domain Eukaryota; kingdom Metazoa; phylum Arthropoda; class Insecta; order Diptera; family Anthomyiidae; genus Leucophora; species Leucophora obtusa. The sequence goes on from OX465298.1 coordinate 138,385,958, forward strand.
TAACATAAATAAGCCGAAACTAGTCCTTTATTTCCGCGGTGGATCGACTTAAAAAAAATCGGCGCCGTAAATGCCTTGACTTTACGACACGCGACTTGTATCTCTGCGCAGCTGTTGTAATTTCGCTCACTGTTGGTAAAAGTGGCACAAAAGTGCCATTTGTGGCACTATTGAATGTTGAATGGTAGAGTTGTAAAAGTATTGAGTATTTCGGTACTGAGTACTCAATACTGACTGTTTTTTTGAGTACTCAATACTAAAACGGTACTACTCAATACTTTTAAGCTGCCTACACACTAGGGAACATGGTTGAGGGAACAAAAAATATCAAAAAATTTTGTAAACACGAAATGCACGCTCTCAACACTCACACACACACAAACGCACTCACACATTCACAAAAAATGCTCTCTTTTTTTAAGTATGTTCCCTAGTGTGTAGGCAGCTTTAAAGATGCAGTTTTCCGTAGAAATGTGTATTTTTCGTATATAAATACAACTCTAAAAATAGTACTCTAAAAGCTCTGAAAATACAACTCTATTTGAGAAGTAAAGAAATTTGTAACGAATTTTTGGGAAAAATTATTTAATTAATTTATTTAAAATGTTTTAAATTAATTAAATTGTAAGTAACAATAGTTATTTAACACGTGTATGTGAATTGTTATAATTTTTCCTAATAAATACGAATTCATAACATTTTTATTTTTAATTTCAAAAAAACCGTTAAAAGTATTGAGTAGTATCGAGTACTCAATTGAAAAGTATTGAGTAGTATTGAGTACTCAAAAAATACCGAAATTTCACAACTCTATTGAATGGCACCATGGCACTCTTTATAGAATTTTGGCACTTTTTAAGAAAATTTCAATATAATTTGATAAAAGGTCGATATCGATGATTTTTCATTAAAAGCCATGCCTACTTAGAACGGGTAGCAAAATTAAAAAACAATCGCTACACTAAAAATTTCTACAATTTTCTGGACCAGCTTTCAATTCTTCGGGGACAATTTAATCATTATTTTGATCTTTAAAAATAAAAGAAATGGGGATAAAATTAGAAAAACTTGAATTGATTCTATTGTTGTCACTGGAATTTTTCAAAAATTTGTTATGGTATTCTAGTTTTTTTATGACAAGCAAAAGTTTTAAAAATTTCACCATACAATGGTGAAAGCTTTTTCTGCCAAAAATAAAATTAAATTATCAAAAAATGGTAATTTGTGAAAAATTACGATTTTTTCGATAATTTTATGAAATCTTAAATGAAATGAAAACTTAAAAAAATGTCCAGGAACCGCAGAACACAAGAGAACTAGTTCTAAGCACTTGGAGTTTCCTTTAAATTTTAGCATCAAGCACCCTGAGCTTATTCCTAACAACTTTAGCCCCATAAATCCCATGTTAATACCTAATCTTTTGGAGGAATTTGCAGGAATTTTAGAATCGGTAACCCAGCAAATTATTGGTAATGACACCTCATTACTATCTGCATTACCAAAAATGATATATCATTACCTTTTGCATTATTTTATAATATAAAATAATGAATTCCTAATAATGTCCTATTGTATTCATTGTTTCTAAATATAAAATAATGACTTACTTGTATTAGTTGAAATAAGTACTTTTTACACAGTTAAATTCTTTTATTATATGTAAATATGTTTTATGTTTAAATTTTTATGACGAGTCCTAAAATTACAAATACAGAAAACTTAAATTTTTCTGAATGTATTTCCTTAAGCTAATATTATTTGCTTAAATCCTTATTTTTAAGAATCAAGTAAGCAATCGGATAACCACTTATAATTCAACTTTTTGTAAGCATGTGTGTAACCACTTATTATTCAAAATCTCATAACTACTTATTTCTCATTTTTTCGTAAGCGAGCGGGTAAGCGTGACTACTTATAAAAACGACCACGCCAAACAAAAATAATGAGTTTAGACGCCAAAAAATAAGTTGTGCGGAGCTATGAATTTCTATTATATAACCACTTATTTGGTAATGAAAGATTTTGCTGGGAAAAGGTTCGATGCATCTTAAAATAATATCTCAAAATATGAATTAGGTATTTCATATTTTATTTCTATGAAGAAACATTATAACATTCTTCAAAAGAAAATAAAATTTTTATATTTTAAATTGTTGTAAAATGAAAATATTTGTTTGTTATGTGCTTTTTGTTACATGATAATTTTGTCAAGGTTTTGCTGTGACAATTTTTCTCATAATACCAAAATTATAATAATTTCCATTCACACCAGTTTTGTGACAATTTTGTTATTGTTAAAAAGTTTAGAATAAGGGTGCAAATGTATAAATATTGGAAATCAAAGCTGAACATAATTTTTGAAACATTTGCATGTTGCTTAATTTTTTGGCACTTTTAAAGCTTTTTTGCCACTTTTTTGGCATATTTAGGCACCAAACAAAAATTCTCAAATACCATCACTGATTTCGCTGGTGTTACGAAGAGGGAAGATTTTTTGATAACATATAATTTTTCTTTAAATTCATAGATTTTCTGAAATGAATAAAATCTCTAGAAGCTTTATTTCGGTTTTAAGCCATATCAACTTAGAAAAAGCCTATACATCAGCAGCGGTATTAGGCAGGAACTTGTCATTTAAAAGCGATTTGTCTTTGGATAAAATTTATCCCAATAGTCGTCTTCAACTTTACACGCCACCACCGGTAAGTGTTATAAAGGTACCAATACACTACGCCATATTCCTGCTCAACTTCTTTTCCTAATTTGCGTTTACTACCTTGGCCTTTGCCTAGCAAATGGTAGGATAATTTTTGGCTCGCCCCTTTGGATATGGCGAAATCAAAAATTTCCGCTTGCAGTTCAATCCCAATAAACTTTAGGAAGTCCGTTATAGCACGAAAGCCTTTTAATTCTCATTTTGGCTAAACTCTAGTTTACGGGCATAACTCAGATTTGTTTCAAACTTTCCCGGACGATAGAACTTTCAATGCCGAGTTCAAAGATGCATGTTTTTTTTGTCGGCGAACCCCGGTTCCCGAGTTATGGAACCCCAAAGTTTGAATTTAAATTCTTTGTATCTTTGCCATTTATTATCGGAAAAACACAATATCGTTAAAAAGGCTATTGAAATACCTTTAATTTGATATATAATATAATAATTGTAGTTAAGGCTCTCAGCTTTAATTTAAGATATAATTTATACCTATAACCCTTGTAACACCGCAGATATTAACAGTTAAATATCACATTAATTTTTTTATTTTTGTGCTAGTATACATAAATAAATAAACGTCAAATTCTTAAAATAAATATATTAATTAACGCACTGCAAACCACAATTGCGAGTGCAAAATCGGGCAATATTTATTTTTTTCTTTACAGATATGCCTGATTTTCGGTGAACTCGCTTCGCTCGCGAGATTGTTGATTCAAATATTTACGAAATTAAAAAAAGAGCGAACGCAACATACGAGTACCCCCTAAGCCCGGTTAAAGCCTATTACACAGAAAAGCTTTACTCAGCGAAGCCACTAAACTGCCTACCACATAGGAAAAAACCCCCAAGCCCTACCGTAGTCCGGTTACACGGAAAAACTTTACTCAGCGAAGCCACTTAACTGCCTATTACATAGGAAAAACCCCTAAGCCCGGCCGAAAGTCGAATACAAAAAAAAATATACTCAAATCAACTCAAAAAGTTCAAAATTGTGCAAAGTTCAAAAATAGAAAAATTAAATATCAAATTTAACTCTTAATATCTGCGCTGTTAGAAGGGTTGAGGGCTTAAATTATACCTTATATTAAACGTTGAAGCCTTATCTACAAATAAATAATAGTTATTTTGTACATTAAATAGGCAAAATATTGAGAAAACACCATTTTTTTTTGGAAAAATTCCATTTCAAAAACAGAAAATCATGTGCTGGGCCGCAATGGGTTAATCGTTTTGAACATTTTTTTATGCCGGATTAAAGGTGCTTGAATAAGATATTTAATGACAGCCATTTCGTTCCGTTCAGATAACGCATTCCGAAGTTAAAATAATACCCTGACCACATAGTGGTGTAGGGTATAAATATATAAATTAAATGATATATCCAAACTTGAGAGACCCATAATTCGGAAAATATAGGCCGCCGACAAAAAATTTTTTTTTTCTGAACTCACCTATTTTACCCCTAATTTCGGTTTTTTTTTGAGCTATGCCCGTAAAGTAGATTTGTTCCCTCATTTTTGAAGAAATCGATAGTTTTATTATAGCGATTCAAAATTGGAAACTTGACACTTTGTTGAGTGTATGTGCAGTAGTGTTTCCAATTTGGTTAATCGATTAACCGATTCCTCGATTAATCGCCTCTATTTCGGTTAATGTCGAAACAAATAATTTACAACTCAAATAATTATTCGACCCGAATAATCGGTTAAAATAGGTCGAATAACCGGTTAAATTTTTAATATGTAATTATTTGCTTCATTTCTTCCCAAAACTTCCTAATTTTCTTAACTTTGGCTAAAAAATTACAAGAAAAGCTTAGAATAAACATAAAATTACTAAAATACCATCAAATTCTTTTAAAATTGAGTAAAAGAGGTCGTTAAGCCTTCAGATACCTTTTTAAAGCAAATTAAAGGTGTCTCTAAAACTACACAAAATACACGAACTGTCTGGCTGGATCAGTTCGTATAGATCCGATCAGCACTCGCTAAATTTTACTCTGTAATTTGATAACAGGTCCATATCGCTAATTTTTCATTGAAAACCACGCCCACTTAAAACAAGTGACAAAATAAAAAAACATACATTATGCTAAAATACTGCACAATATTCTAAACCACATATTTGCCTCCCGGGGCGAATTTAGCCACTATTTTGATTTTTAAAAATAAAGGCAACGAAAAAAAAATTAGAAAAAACTTGAATCGTTCCTATTAAATTTGCCACCACTGTACATGTTTTCTCTTTCATAATGAAAATTTTATATGAATTATGAGACTTAAGAGAAAAAAAAATGATTTTAAAATAAAAATAGAAATTTCTGAAATACATTTGGAAAAGTTTAGAATTTTAATAAATACATAAATACAGAAGGGAATGTTAGCTCAAACTTTGGATAATTTTGTTTATTGTCACTGGCCCTTAAAACCGGAAAAAAAGACTGAGAAATTTAACAATTGTTTATGATATTCTTTACTCTACTAACTCTACTATTCAGAAAATTTTTTTTCCAAATTTTTGAAGAGTAAATTGGTATTTTCATGTAACTAATATGTTACTCAAATGTAACTAAATTTTATTTAATTTCTTCAGGGGAGGAGGAAGAACTTTGGATAATAATTTTTTTAAATGCAATATTATATTTATTGTAGTATAGATTTAATTTGCATTCAAAGAAATTTTGTGTCCAAAGTTTTACAGATTAAAAAAAATTTCGTAAGAAGTAAAAAATCTACCTTGAATTATGCTATTTTTAACTTCTAATATTTAGAAAAAAATCTCCTAGTTTCAGCAGTTTTTTTTTGCCATTTTTAACTAATTTTTAATAGCTTCAGCTATATTTTACATAAATTTTTCTATTAATATAAGAAATGTTTCAATTTAGATAATCTCAGATTCCGAAACTTTTCAACCTTACTTTTCAACCTTTAAGCTGCCTACACACTAGGGAACATACTTAAAAAAAGAGAGCATTTTTTGTGAATGTGTGAGTGCGTTTGTGTGTGTGTGAGTGTTGAGAGCGTGCATTTCGTGTTTACAAAATTTTTTGATATTTTTTGTTCCCTCAACCATGTTCCCTAGTGTGTAGGCAGCTTTACGTTTACACGCGAGAGAAAACTGCTAGAGATGGAGCAAAAACACTCCAAAATAGCTAAACTCATTCAAAATAGAGCTAATTAGAGAGGATTTTTGTTTTATCTCTAGCATTTTCTCTCTAGTGTAGATGTGCTTTTTTAATTTGAAATTTTTTTTTAAATACATCGTGTTCATGTGTCATGTTGATATTTAACAAAAACAGGAAGCTGTTAGTGTTTTTGTTGGTAAAAAGTTAAGGAAATACATTAATTTTATTTTAAACGATTAATCGATTAATCGCCAATTTTCTCGAATAACCGACCCGAATAACCGGTTAATCAGTTTTAGTGATTTTTCGAATAATGCAATAACCGGTTAACCGCCTATGTCGAATAATTGGAAACAGTAACTATATGTAACTGTTTTTACACGGGTAAGCAATATTATTTATTAAGGCCGATTTTGCTTTCAGCGATTCAATTGACTAAAACCTTAAAAAACCGTAAAAATCAATATAAAACGCGAACAGTGGTTTTAATATTAAGTTTTATGCATTAGATTTTAAGCCTAAATATGAATACAGGTCCTGTGCCTACATTTCACCACAAAAAATTTGTATTGATTGCATTTGAAAATTTTTGTATATAAAAAACTAAATGGAAAACCGCTAAACTTTAAAGGCATTTCGCGGAAAATATGTACCTTTGATCGAAAAATAAAGTACGCCATTGTAATCAGCATGTCCAAACTATATAGAATTGATGGTCAGAGCTCTATTAATTTATAAAAGTCAAGATTTTGTCATGAATTGAATTGATGAAGTGTTATGTTTATTTGTGAAAATTCAAAAAACTTTGTTAAAAAATAGCGTTTTTCTTTTGAACCCATTGGCGTTCCAATTTGAAATTTGCACAGTCTGTAGCTGAAATATTAAGTTATCTGCTTCAATAATTTAAAGAAAATTAAATATGGGTTTTTTGAGATATTTGCAAATTAAGGCTATTTTTCAAAGTGTATTATTCTTTTTCCATTCAACAATTTATTTTTGCAATTTATTTTGAAAGTAGATTATATAAGCGTTATTAGGTAAAAATTTAAAACAATTGGATAACGCGTTCAAAAGTTGTAATCATTTGAACATCATGTATTTTTCAAAAATTCACTGAAAAAAATCAACTAAAAACAGCAAAAAAAGCGAAATAAGACAAATTTTACAAAAATTTAAAAACAGTAAATATCGTGATAGTCATGAGGATATACAAACAGAATTTTGTCCAAATCCAGAGACCTTCTTCCGATAAGTGTCCCGGTTCCCTTTGGAATGAATCGATAAAGTTCGAACAAACAAATCTGTTTGAGATTTGACATCTGTTACTGCAGACTGAGGGAATTGTCTACATGCTTTTTATGAATTTTGATATTGATTCAATGAAATTTCGCTGGAATTCGTCCCCTGAAACACGGAGGAGATTGGAAGATAAACAAAAATCTAAAAAAATAATGTTTGTATGCGTTTGTATTGATCACTTCAAGGTAAAAACAATAACAGAAAGCTGAATAGGAAAGCAAACAACGAATTAGTTACATTTCATTCAAGGCATTACTCGGGTGACGGGTTGTTGAAAAAAATTATCATATAGAGACAATCTGAGAATAAAAACATATAAATAATTAATACAATTTAATGGAAAAACAGCGACAATGCCTGTCCATACAAAAAAAAAATGCAGAAACTAGATCTAGTCTGATCTGAAAATTATAATGTGTTTATAATTTTTTAATTGCAGCTGTCTATAGGACGTTAAAACTACACTGTACTAAACTTTTAATTGAATTGATGAAGTATTATGAAAAATTTCGTATTATTTATTGAAAATTAAGGCCCTGTGCGAGGTGGCTAAATAAATTCTAAACTAAATAGAAATTGACAAAAGGGTTTAAAATTTCTCTGAAAATTTTTTGAAAACTTTTTCAAATTTCATAAATCAAAGCAATTGAAGTCAAATTGACAAGACTAATTGGAACAGAGCATCAAACTATCTTAAAAAACGTTTAAAGGAATACAAAAGTGATTCGGTGGTGGAGTTTTTAAGGAACTTAGATGTGACAAGAAATGATGATCATAGCCTTTGGAAGGCAACAAAGTATTTAAAACGTCCGGTAAAAAGAAATATACCAATAAAAAATGCTGATGGTGCATGGTGTAGGTCTAACGTTAGTAAGGCAAACGTATTTAAAGGTCATTTAGAAAAAACTTTTACTCCTTTTAGAATAACCAATCCGCTACAGTTAGATGAAATACTTAAATTTCTCGACGTTCCTTGTCAAATGGATCTGCCTATTAAACATATTTCACCTTCAGAAGTTGTAAGTGTTGCGAATAAACTTAATAATATGAAATCTCCTGGGTATGACTGCATTGATTCGAAAGTTGTGAAGCTGTTGCCTAAAAAGGGAATTATCTTCCTAACAACTATATTTAATTCTATAATTAGATTAAATCACTTCCCATCGCAATGGAAATACGCTAAAATCATAATGATACCAAAACCAAATAAGCCTGAAAATGAAATAAAGTCTTACAGACCAATTAGCTTATTGTCAGTGTTATCTAAAATATTTGAGACACTTTTATTAAAAAGATTACTTCCAATACTAGAACATAAAAACATACTACCAGATCATCAATTCGGATTCAGGCACAAACACGGTACCCCTGAGCAATGCCATCGAATTGTTGATGAAATTACAAAAGCTTTGGAAAGTACATTGTATTGTTCAGCTGTATTTTTGGATATTCAGCAGGCCTTTGACAGAGTGTGGCATGATGGTCTTTATTTCAAACTGAAACAACTTCTTCCTGCTCCGTTTTATATGTTATTAAAGTCTTATCTACATGACAGGTCCTTTTACGTAAATGTAATCGATGAAGATTCAAATTTCGGAATTATTAAATCTGGAGTTCCACAGGGAAGCGTTTTGGGACCAGTTCTTTATACAATTTTTACCTCAGATATGCCCACTATTGATGGTTTAACCACTGCAACGTATGCAGACGATACTGCCATATTGTTTTCTAATGAATCCCCAAATGAAGCATCGGCCATGGTTCAACGACAGCTTGATATGATCGGAAATTGGTTACAAAAGTGGAACATCAAAGTTAATGCAGAAAAATCGGTTCACGTTACTTTTACAATGAGAAAAAATGACTGTCAATCAGTATATTTAAACGGATCAGCTATACCAAAATCAAATAGTGTGAAGTACTTAGGTCTTCATTTAGATAGAAGACTCACTTGGAAAAATCACGTTAAAGCGAAAAGAGAATATTTAAATATTAAAACCAAAAAAATGTATTGGCTCTTAGGACCAAACTCAGAGCTAAGTTTAGAGAACAAAATCATCTTATATAAGACAATCCTTAAACCAGTTTGGACTTATGGTCTTCAACTTTGGGGAGCTACTAGCAATTCAAACATTGAAATTCTGCAAAGATATCAATCAAAAACATTGAGACTTTTATCAAATGCTCCGTGGTTTTTAAATAACAACTGTATACATAAAGATCTTGGAATTCCAAAAGTCAAAGAGGAAATTAATTGTGTCACTGAAAGATATTTAAATAGGCTTAGCAATCATTCAAATGTATTAGCAATCAATCTTTTAGATGACAGTGATGAGATACGTAGATTAAAAAGATATCACATACTTGACTTGCCTTTTAGGAAATAGTAACTTTTTCTTTTAAACAATTGTATTATATTTTTTTTTTATTGAGTTCAATGGAACTTGGTATATTAAGTTATATTTAATTATTATATATTTTGCTTATTATTTCTTGTAAAATAGATTGCAAATAAAACAATATGAGAAAAAAAAAAAAAAAATTTCATAAAAATTTGGAAACCTGAATTTAGTTTAGATTTTATTTAGCCAGTTCGCACCCACCCTAAATATACCCAATGTAAAAGCTTTTCCGTAAAATTTGTTTTGCATCACCTTTATGAAGAAAACTTCATTAGTTTAGTGAAAACCATCATTAAAACTCGTCTAATTAAATTCTGTCTGCGTAAATTAGGTTAAAATTTGTTTATTGTTAATGGCCCTTAAAAACTGAGACTGAGAATTTAACAATGATATTCTCAGACTACTAATATTCAGCAAAAGTTTTTGCTGATTTTTGCAGACTAAATTGGTAATTTTTAATAGAGCTTAATATTTTTTATATTGATGGCTCAATGTAAAAGGCTCTTCTAGTTTTTAATGTTAAAAAAGTCAGCTCTTTGTGTTTTTATTGATAAAAATTAAGAAAATACATTAATTTTGCATTAAACGATTAATCGATTAATCGCCAATTTTCTCGATTAACCGACCCGAATAACCGGTGGGGGGTCAAGGGAAATTATTTCCAAATGCCAACCTCACCCACAGTCCACCTTGGACATGGTGTTCCCTGTTAACGCTGACGAGGCTCTGACGACCGAGTATGGGCGGTATAACCCAGTTCCCACGGCAATCGGACTATGTGCCGGAACGATTCGGATGTATTCGAATCTTCGAATTTATCCGAGCAAGGATTGCCACTCCGTCTTTAAATGAGAATTATTAACTACAAATTCTCATTTTAAAGCCGTTACAACAACCGGTTAATTAATTTTAGTGATTTTTCGAATAATGCATTAACCGGTTAACCGCCTATGTCGAATAATTGGAAACACTAATATGCAGGTAAAACTAATGCGGGGAATCATCAATCACATTGCAAACAAGTCAAATGGCAGAAAATATGGTCTGAAAGTTTTGGCTGCAAGGCTTACAAGCATAACTCAGATTAGTTTCAATGCCGAGTTCAACGATGTGTTTTTTTGTCGTCGACTCCCTGGTTCCCGAGTTGCGGACGTTCAAAGTTTGGATTTTGAATTCTTTGTATCTTCGCCATTTATTATCGGATAAAAATTATATCATTAAAAACTTATGGAAATGCCTTTAATTTGAGATATAATACTCCCGAGTCCATTAACCCATTAAGTGTCAAATGGTAATACATATTACGTTTTTTAACCGTAGTTTTAAGAAAAAAGGCCCATTATCTCAATATTTGAGACAAAGGGACAAAATATCTATTTTTTAATTAAACTGTGGCTTTAAGTTGTAGTTTATACCTATAACTCTTCTAAAATTTTGCATCAATATATTTGTTTACAGAATGTAAATCGCTGATTAAGTTTTATAATTAATTTTTTGTACCATAAAGCCTTTTTTTGCTTTCCGCGATTATTTTGCAATTTTTTAAGTGTGTTTTTAAAATTCATAATTTAGGGACTATATGTAAAATTTTATACACTAAAGTTTAGTGCTTAGTTTGCAAAAAAGAAAAAAAAAAATCGCGAAAAAAATATTTGCAAAAAGGAAAATTTTTGCATCATATTCAATTGCAGATTTTTTGAATTTATAATCTAGGGAGTATTATACTCATTTTATAAAACTAAAGTTTGGTGGTTAGTTGCAAAAAAAATTTGCAAAAAAAAAGAAAATTTTGGCATCGATTACCCCGCCATTATTTTGCAATTTTTTACGTATGGTTTTTTAAAATTCATAATCTAGGGCTATAATACTGTTTGAATAGTATAATTAATGTTCCATTCTTGATTTTTATAATAATTAAATTATTTTTGATTGCTCAGGTTAGAATTGATGTTTCGAGTCATACAAAGAGCGCACATAATGACCCTGCAAATATTTGGAAGATATCTTCCAAGAAGATATTAAGCGATGTATTCTATTTTTCATTTGAATGAAAAAACTTAAAAAGTAGGTGGGTATTTACTTGGAAATTGTCTTCCTTTTATCATTTGGAAGATAATTCGGCGATACTTGGAAAAAAATAATTCAAAAATTTTATCTTTTTTCATAATTTTTTATGATAATATTGCGACACCTTTGTATCATCTGGAAGATAAAGCAAATTTGTTTGAAATCTTTTGTCATTTCGGAAAAAATTAAAACTAAATTTGTACAAAAACAATCAAAAGATAAAAAGTCAAAATTAATTGCGCGGGAAAAGTCGGCTAAGATGAAATCAAGATAATTTATAAAGCTGCCCAAACACTAGGGAACATGGTTGAGGGAACAAAAAATATCAAAAAATTTTGTAAACACGAAATGCACGCTCTCAACATGCACACACACACACACGCACTCACATATTCACAAAATATGCTCTCTTTTTTTAAGAATGTTCCCTAGTGTGTGGGCAGCTTTAGAATGGATTATGTATGCAGATATTCTTTTTCAGGCTTAAATTTAATAATGAAAAAGTAAATCGTTTATTTTGTACTCAACGATAATATATGTTATTTTCTGATTTTCAATCATGCATAAAACATAAATTCGGAAAAAATCGGGTATTTGTTCGATGAGAAAAAGCGGGACAATCCATTCGAAAGCGGGACGTCTTATAAATAGATTACATAGATATCTTACTCTTTGACATTTGCTGTCAGTGCATCTATGTCATGAGCATGGTATACCTATACAAACAAATTTCAATGTTTGTGTAAAAATTTGTTTGTTGACAAAAGAAGAAGAAGAGTGAGATATCTATAGGTCCATTCGATTACTGGATAATTTGTACAAAGTTTTACTGGATGGCGTTCGTTAATAATAGTAAATAAAGTGACAGTTCTATGATGAGAGTTTCTAAGTCTTCTTCTTTTTCTTGCAAATTTTTACTGTATAAATTTTTGCCAGTAAGAATTTGCAAGCAGAAAAATCATATGGGCATTTCCACCGAAAGGTCCACCGAGACTAAAATATTAAAAGTTCTTGAAAACACTTTGTTTTATCAAAAAATTTTCTAAACATTAATCATTAGTATTTAATATGAATGAAAATAAGTGATCTCAACAATATTTACTAAAATTTTATTTGAAAATCTTCATCAAATTATATGTATTAATATATAATTTGATGAAGTTAGATAGACCCATTTTTCGGATCAAATTGTATCAGTTTAGATAACATGCTTATCTCGCTTGATATAATTATATATTCCAATATTCGGATCAAATTAGATATGGACGTATATATGGGTTTATATATGGTGATATATGATTATATAATATCTTTTTTAGTCGGGTAGCTATACGTGGACGTAACGTGACGAGTCTCCTTATGGAAAATCTAATGAGTCAAAAGAGCATAGTTTACAGTCTATTTCTTTTTTACTCATTATTTTAGATTGAATCAGCTGATTCGTCACGTTACATTACATATGGCTAAATGAGCCTTAATTCTTACTGGACTTGACTGAGAAAAGTAATTGAATGGACCTTATGTAATCTATGGTCTGATCAGTGTTGCCAACAAATTTTCAAAATAAATTGCTAGATCAGCCACAAAAATCGCTAGAAAATCACTAGATTGTAAACAGTGCAAAAATTTAGCGATTTTATCGCTAGATTGTTGAAAAATGGTACTTAAAGGAGTTTTTTACTCAAAAATTTCTTTAATATGTTCATAAGAAGTGTTATAAACTTTTAAATAATGAAAAGTTTTACGATTAAGCTTTAAATAATGAATCCCGATTTTCATTGAATTAATATCAGTATTTAAAATACTCAATAGAGGGCATTGTGCGCAGAGAAACAAGCCAGCCGCCGTGAGCCGTTTAAGCCGCCGCCGCGGGTCATTTTTGCCACAGCTGCCGCCGCCGATTTTTTCGGCTCATTTCGGCTGAAAGTATCAATTTTCCAAAATAAAAAAATTAAAAACAAATGCCATTTTTAAAATAAATTTTCTACTTCATAAATTTTTTTTGAGAGAAAACTGCTAGAGATTCAGCAAAAAACACCTCTTACTTGCTCTATTGTGAATGATTTAAGCTTTTCAGGGTTACTTTTTGCTCTATCTCTAGCAGTTTTCTCTCTCGTGTATATGTGCCTTAAGAACGATTTTTGTCAAAAATATTTCTTAAGTTGGAAATTTAGCTTGAAAACTTCTGACACATTTCGCTGAAATTTAGATATGAAGCAAAAGAGAGAATCCAAATGAACACGTCTTTACCACCCATAGCTTTAGACACAAATTACACAGTGCTGCAAAATAAAAAAAATATATACATTAGAGTGGGGCGATTTGTATGGACAAAATTTTTTTGATATTGTGCCATCGATTTTTCGATAGCTTTTGGCATGAGGAAAAAAAAATTCCACTACGACATATCAAAAAAATCATTTTCGAGGTTCCCGAATTTCAATTTTTTGCAATTTTCTAATAAATGCTAGATTATCGCCATCTTGCGGTGGCTTTTTGAAACAACCACTGAAGTTGTAAACAATATAACATTACAACCTTTCCAGAAAGGTATTACTTATGAAAATCGGATAAAAAATGTGGCAACTAGAGGTAAAAGTATATAAGTAAAATTATTTTCTGCTTGATGATGAAATGATGATGAAATGATGATGTTGATGAAAACAAGCAGAAAATAATTTTACTTATATACTTTTACCTCTAGTTGCTACATTTTTTATCCGATTTTCATAAGTAATACCTTTCTGGAAAGGTTGTAATGTTATATTGTTTACAACTTCATTAGTTGTTTCAAAAAGCCACCGCAAGATGGCGCTAATCTAGCATTTATTAGAAAATTGCAAAAAATTGAAATTCGGGAACCTCGAAAATGATTTTTTTGATATGTTGTAGTGGACTTTTTTGCTCAGTACAATCCCAAGAATCTGAAACGCGAAGCGCCCATTAAGATGTTCAAATCGCCCCACCCTAATATACATATCGTCACCTAAAATGCAAAAGGGCGTAACAACACTTTTTATTTTTTACACGAGAACCAGAAAAAAACGTTGTAGAATTAAAGATATTCTATATTTTCTTCTCTTTTTTAAAAGACGACTATAGACTTATTTCTACATATAAGTATAAAATTTTCTAGGGAAATGTAATTTAGTCTAGTGCATCATAAACAATCGGAAAATCGGCTTACATTTTTTTGTTGTTACGCCCTTTTGCATTTAAGGTGACGCTATGTTCTTTTCAAATGTCCTACCCCTCAATTCATAAATGCTTTGTAAAGTTATAGCATGTTTTTAAAACGTCATTTTCATACAAAATTTGTTCAATAAACCTCCTATAATTTAACAAAGCGTTTATGAATTTAGGGGCTAGTGTAGATTGTAGGCGTAGCTTCGAAAGAATTAATTCAATTTTAGCCTAATTCGCACAAAACCGAATTCAGCTTTAGAAATTGAACATATATCATTCCATAAAATTATTCCTTTATAATTAATTCATAGGTTTCATTCCCAAAGTTTAATATTAAATAGAATTCATTCTTATGTTGAATACATTCCTTATGGAATTACAATCAATTTGAATAATTAATTTTTTTCATTAGTTCTAATCTTTTACAAAATGGCTTATGAAAATTGTCATTTTATTCAATTCGTACAAGATCTAAGGTATGAATATACCCAGGTAGAAAAATACGTACGGCACAGTGTTGGCACGACGTTTGAGACGGTAGTACATGTACTGGCGATGTATCGGATTTTTAACTTTTACAGTGCTGATATGGTGTCGAAATGATAACACCAATGTACGCTTGGCCGTAGCTATTTGCCAACGTTGGCACAGCGCTGAAATTCAGAAGATTGCCAGTACTTTCAATAAAATAATTCAGTATGTATGTAGGCAATGCTCTGAAAATTCTGGCTTTTAGCAAAAGTATGGGGAAAGCTTTATTTCTAAACTGCCCCTATTTTTTAACCAATAATAATATTTTCCAAGTCAGCTCATATGGAAGCTTAGATATTCTAAAGGATCAAGTATTTTTTAATAAGGATTTTTTTGACATAACGAGTGAGTCGTATCAAACTGTCATGATATTTTTATGCAGTATTGTTTGACATTCCATTGTGGAAAGACAAAGCCGTTATAGAAATTATTTAGCTGTATTACGAAAATCGGCGTTTCACGAGGAAAGTGTTTCGTGCGCTTTGAGCAAAATTTTGTTCAGTTATGAGGCGCATTTCTGGCTTAGTTGGCTATGTCAATAAATCAAATTGTCGTATTTGGATTAAAGAACTACTCATAGAAGTTTAAGAGCTGCCATTGCATCCAGACAAAAGGTTTGGTTATCGCGCCATGATATCGGATATTTGGATTCAACAAGATGGCGTCTTTATTTATTAATAGTAAAAAATATTTTTTTTTTGTTCCAAAGTAAAAAATACTTTTATGATAATAAAGATCAGCAGATAAAAATATTTTTATTTTTAAAAAAAGTACTTGTAAATGAATCAATTTTTAAAAATATACCGATTTTTTCAAAATTAAACAAAATAAGAAAAAATTAAGAAAATTAGCTTTATTTGAAAATATTTCTACACACAATTTTGTTGAACATATTTGGAAAGCCCAACTTTCTCTCCTAGGTCCGTTCAAAAACTAAAAATCCTAAATTGGTAATTTTTATCGATGAATTTAACTTAAAATTATTTTTTATCTGATAATTCCAAGTTTTTGTACAATTTTCTACTGCTACATTTTGCAAAAAACCTTAAACATCTTTATATTACGTGTATAATGTTCTATCAAGCCGCCGCCGCCGATTATTTGGTTGAGCTGCCGCCGCCGCTTTTTATCCGGCTCAACCTTAATCGCCGCCGTCGCCGCCGATTTTTTGCTTGAGCCGCCGCCGCCGATAATTTTGATCGGCTTGTTTCTCTGTGGAGTACTACAGCATTGTGAATCAGGCTTTAAACGAAAGTACACCCATAGAAATAAGTACGTAAAAATAGCAGAAAAAGTTACTAGTAATTACTAGTAATTATAATTAGCAAAAAAGTTTCGCCATAAAAACTACCGAAATCAGCAGAACGTGTTTGCTTATAAGGTTAATTCAATTAATTACAAATTACAATTTATCTCTGAAACTTCTGAGAAAAAACTTTTTAATTAAAAGTAGCAAAAACACTGCTATGTCTACAAATTTTTAGTTATATTTGTCTAAAATTAATTGAATGCCCATACAAACCTCTCTGCTGAAATCATCAAAAATATTAAGTGATATATTGGATTCTTTAAGTGTACTAATATAAAATATTGAGCACATATCTCTGCTGATTTCAGAAAGGTAGATGGTTAGGTTTTACTAAATACTTTAACAAAAATTTTCTGTTTTTGGTACACTAATATTTGGCAAAATTATTTTGCATGAAGTTAAGATTTCAGTAAATCATCACTAAAATTAATAAAAACATGTCCGTTAAAAGATTGAATAAATCCGAATTACGGTTTTTAATAGTTTTAAAGCTGAATAAAATTTTTTTAATTATTTAGGTTTATATTCAGATCTATTTAATGTGTGACAAGGTTTTCTAGCCAAGAATCGGACTATACTTTCCCAAAGGTTTTAGACATTCTGAATCCGATTATGAAAAAAATAAATTTCTGGAAGTTATAGGACCTCAAATGTACCCAAAAAACGTGTTTTTGCACTTCTAGGTCAGATTCGGATTCAGCACGTCTAAAGCCGTCGGAAAAGTAAGTCTCATTCTTGGTTAGAAAATTTCATCAAATTTTGTCAGCCTATGTTATTTACGAATAGTAGAAATTAGTTTTTTTTAATAAAATTTAATAAGATATTAGACTTTTAAGTGATTTAGGTCGAATATAACAATAAAAATAAATACAAAAAGTGATAAAATATGCCAAATGATGAAATCGGAAATCCCGGGATTTTTTCAAGAACAATCCCGGGATTTCGGGATTCTTAAATCCCGAAAATCCCGGGATTTTCGGGATCGGGATTTCGGGATCGGTATCCCTAGTACCAACTCACCTAACCTCTGTTCATATGGTAAAATTTTTCGATACAAAATAAGAAGAGAGTGATTCAACAGAGGTTAGGTGAGTTGGTACCTCTTTTAATTATATGCTCGTTGGTGGCATCAGGCGGTATTCGTCGCTCTCTTTCGAAGATTGACATTTTGTATCGAAAAATGTTAGCCTTTACAGACATGTGTAATTCATATGGTAACATTTTTCGATACAAAATAAGAAGAGAGTGATTCAACAGAGGATAGGTGAGTTGGTACCTCTTTTAATTATATGCTCGTTGGTGGCATTATAAAAATAATGCGTAAAAACCACTCATCAAAAACAATGAATGTATATAATAGCAATATCATTAGTTATTGTTGTTGCATGAATACATGGCAAAAGCAATGAATAGTATGACTGCACAATAAAAACGAATGTACTCAAACCGTTCTCTGATACGAAAAGAAACGACAAAATATTTTTGTATACAATCTGACAGTTAAGGCTGAGTTACCCAACCGTAAACGTATCTGTAACGAATCAGCTGTTTCGAAACCACAAGAAGAAATGTATACGAATGGTTACGAACACGTAAATGTAAACGTACTTGCCGGATCATTCTGCTGAAATCAGAATTTCCTATCCGGCATCGAAACAGCTGAATGATTTTGATTCAAACAACAAATAAGGAATCAAAATTAACAAATAAATGGAAAAATTGAGAATAAAACATAAAACCACATGAAGTAGATGCTAAATAGTAATGTCGTTTACGGTAATCTATAAGTGTACTTTTTAGCTACGGCATTGTACAGTTACATCACATTTACGTTTACGGTCCCATAATCCGCCCTTAATTCTTAAAGTATCTCAGCTGGTTCTATTCAACTCTGTGTATGATACATACAGATTTTTTAATTACAACGAACCGTTAAATTTAAATTTAAATGTATGTTATTTAAATTATATTTGGCACCGTGTCATGTGTTTTTTAAGATGAATGAGCAACATGTGTGCCAAATGTCATTGTTGTATAACTACTCCTTCTATTTTTATACATTTCTTGGTTTAAAAAACATATAGGAGGTAGGCGTGGCCTTTGTCCAAATTTTTCAAAATTTAGTTTGAAGTCATTATTGATCCAAAGAAACATATGTGCAAAATTCCATTGTTTTACGATTACTGCTTCCATTTTTATACATTTTTTAGTTGCAAGGACATATGGGAGGTGGGCGTATCGTTTGGGTAAATTTTTAAAAATTTGGCTTAGAGTCATTATTTGCAAAATTTCATTATTCTACGATTACTCCTTCAATTTTTGGCCGCTCGTTATATGAACTCACGACACTGTGCGGTGGACTGATGGTGAGGTTGGTATTTGGAAATGATTGGATGTACAGATGTATTATCAGTATTCGCTTTAACTTCCCTTGACACCCCCTTCTACATCAAATTTATCGATGTAGGACAAAACGACGATAAGATTGGCAATAATATTGTGTAGTGTATGGGCTCCTTAAGAACAAAAGAATAAAAAACCAACCACACTAAATTAACTATTACAGCCTGCTTGCAAAGATGGCAAATTTTCCGGATTTATACCTATTAATAAGTTGGACATCACATATAGTCGCAGTTCCGGACCTGGAGGTCAACATGTTAATACAGTCAATACTAAAGTGGATGTACGTTTTAAATTAGCAGATGCTGACTGGATACCGGAAATAACAAGAGGAAAGCTATTAAATGGAGTATGTTTTCTACTTTATAATTGTTGAAATCCTTTTTTATATTTTTTTTTGTCTTATTTTAGTTACAAAATAAAATTACCAAAGACGGTTACTACGTTATCAAAAGTGATTTAACCCGTTCCCAGCAAATGAATTTAGCTGACGCCTTAGAAAAATTAAGAACATTAATTAGAGAATATGAATTTGAAGCACCAGCTGCTAGTGAGGAAACTTTGGAAAAGATAAGAAAAAGGTAACACATTAAGAAATTTTTGCTCAAGTTCAGTTTAGGGCCACTTGACCGGTTCCAAATTTTGATTACTGATATAACTCCATTTCGCGAAAAACTTGGGCGTTATTTCCGTGCATATTTTGGAAATAGGCTTCGATAGATCTTTGTCATTTTTTATGTTTCCAATTCTCTGTAATTCTCTCAATCGAGTGTGAAATTTTTATTTGGAAATTAAGCATTTTAAAATCGGCATGATGGATACAACCTGTTACCTTTTACTTTAAATTACAAAAAAAAAAAAATTAGTAACCGAAACGATGCGGTTATCGGTAATGGTACCGAGATTTTAGATTATATTGGTAACAGCATTTGAATGGTAACGCTAAAAATCTGTAGAATAAAAAATTATTAATTTATTTTTAGCACAAAATAACACCCGTATTCATACAGTGCATACCAAAAAAACAAAAACTGAAAAATAATACCCCGGCTAGAAATCTACATACATATATGGATTCATACAGGTTTAATGTACACACAAAAAAATACTAGAGGTTATATTGGAAATATAAAAAAATAGTTTTATTACCTATGCTAGTATGTAATTATTTTAACTATTGGCAATGTAAATTCAACTAATGGAAACAGGTCACCCTTCGAACAATTTTTCGAAATTCAAAATATCAAAATATAAATTAAATTTGTTTTCAATTTTCATTAAATTTTTAAATAACAAAAATATTTTTTTATTATTTGTTCACTTATTTGTGCAAATATATTGGTGCAGTTAAAATAAGCATATATCAATGTTTTTAAGCTATTGGAGTGGAATTATGGGCTTGTGGATCATTCAAGTGAACCATTGATGGATGCAGATTTTAAATGTTTTAAAGGTAATATCTCTGCTCCCAGTACGTTCCCGAGCATACCCAATTTTACCAAAAACTTTTTCTCTTTTTTAAAAAGTAAAATAAATTTAAATTTAGTTTTCCCCACAGAAAAGTTATCCATTGTGCCATTTTCCTGAGCATTAAACTAAATGAGAAAAAATCACCAAACTTGGATGTTTTGAAATGTACTATGCATTTTGGGACCAAAGTCTTGTCGTTGCTTGCTCTGCAAAACCTTTTAATTAAGCCTCCAATTATAATGTGGTGTATGTAGAAGAAAATCTCTTTGGAATCCGAGGGGTTTTCATTGAAGAAAATCATCAGAATCTGGAGGCTTTTCTAAAGTAATCAGATTTTGAGGGTTTTTCTACAGAAATTTCCTCAAAATCGGAGATTTTCTATACCACGAAGTCAACAGAAGTTGCGAGGTTTTCTAGAGCAAAAGTCAGCAGAAACTGAGGGTTTTCCATACGAAAAGTCTCCAAAAATTGTAGGTTTATCTTTAGGAAAAACTCCTCAGTACATGAGTGTTTCTTTTATAGGAAAAATTTAAGAGAATTTAAGAGCATTCCTCTGAGAATTTTTATAGAGAAATTACTCAGAATCTTTGGCTTTATCTGAGTATTTTTTAAAAGGAAAAAAGTATTCAAGATGTTTTTTCAGAAAAATTTCGCTAAAAAAGTAGTAACATGCTTAAGGTTTCTCTATTGGAAAACTCTTCAGAATCTGGTTGTTTTCCTATATTAAAAATTTATGAGAATTTAGAATTCTGAAAACATTTTAATGTGAAAAAACTCAGATTTTGAGGATTTTATCTTTTGAAAAATTCCCAGATTTAAGGCTTTTTCATACAGATTTATGTACAAATTCATAGGAGGCTTATGAAACAAATTTTGTATGACAAATTTGTTTTGTAAACCTCCTATTACTTTATTCATCGTTTATGAATTTACACATTAGGTTTTAGACTCTAAAAACTTTTTTATAGAAAACCTCCAGAATTTGAGTACTTTTTGCTATAGAAAAATCCTTGGATTCTGAGGGATTCTTCCTATACAAATACCCCTCAGATTCCCTTATATTTTGAAGACCTCTTATAGAAAAATGCTTCAATTTTGAGTATTTTTTATAGAAAACATCTAATGTAATGCATAGTTTGTAATAGTATATGTCATTTACATAGTTAAAAAACTAGTGGAAGATGTATTTTTATTTATCTTTTAATAAATAAATTTTGATTTTAAAATTAGAAAATTTTGTTATTAATACTGCTTTTTGCAATAAAAAAAATACCTAATATCAACGTAATATTTCAAATATCTTGCCTATGTTGAAGTTGGTAATACACATATTTCTCACAGTTGATTTAACAAAAAAACATAGGTAATTTTTCGAACATAAAAGCCACATAGAAATTACCTATTTTATGGTAATAATGACATAAAACATAGTAAACTCTATGTTGCCTTTGCAAATAGGTGATATCACCCTGTAATTTTAGGCAATATTACCTATAGTTTTTTTTGTGTGTATGTTCGCGCATGATTATAAACATAAATGCTTTTCCACACATAGATACATAAATCTCCGTACATGCATCCACATATGTCCACACTTCTGCATTAATACGATCGTATTCCCGAGAATTAGATGACAATGTTACACTCTGTTGTGAGCCAGAAATAAAAGATTTTCTTTTTTGAGACTAATTCATTTTAATTGCGCTTATTGAAGATTCGCCAATTTTAAAATATTTCCCAATAGAGGCATATCTTTCAACATTTTCTATGCGATCTAAAATTACCATTTTTGTTTCTAACGAAATTACTGTCTTTTTTCTTGGTTTTATCCATTTCGTTTAAGAAAACCTTTAAAAAATAAGACAAATTTTTTATTTTATTTTAAATTAAATAAAAAGTGTTGAAAAAGTTATAAAAAACGTAACGCAAGTAGATTTTAAAACCGCATAACTTCAAATCCGCATAAAAAAACCGCATAAAAAGAGTGTAACCAAGGTTTATTTTGAGGGGGGTACTTTTTTATTTTTTTTCTGTCCATATAAGGTGAGTCGCTCTAATGCAGGCATCGGCAAACATATACAACCTTATTTTTGCTTGTCTGAGTGAGTCGCAGTCTCTCTCTCTCAATGCACTGGAGTGTTGCCACTTTTTGAAAAAACGGGACTGTTTACACCACAAATTATACCAGATATGAATCAGCTGATTTGGGCAATATGGCCGACAGAAAATGAGCAAAACAAAACGGAAAAATTTAAGAAAAACAAAAGATAAAGCACAATAATCTAAAAAGAGACAGATATATACAAAAAATGCGCAATACAAAATGTATGGAGATTTTAATTGTTATCTCCCTCTTGACTTTACTTCCATGTAAACAATACCATACGGTTAGAGAATACTTTTTTGACACCTGTCATTAGTTTCACATCTGGTATTAATCTGTGGTTTACACATTCCTTGGATAATTTTTGAATAATGACATTTTTGTGTAGTTTTTGTGTAATTTGGCTTTTTGCTGAAAAATTTAGTAAATTCCATGCATTCAAGTCCCACAGCTGATAAAATGAGTTTGTTTGTGTAACATTTACCAAAAATTTCAAGTCTCTGTTGACCCGTGAAAAAACGATTAGATTCAATGAAGTTAGGTTTGATCCAATTGTATCTATTCATATTAGAGAGTGAATAACAACGTATAAAATTAGATTTGAGTTTATCTGCGATTCCGATTTTCAAAATTTTCTTATTCGTTGCCTTATATAATCATATCCGAAAATATCTTTCCTCTTACATCATTTTATATGCCATATTCAAATACATATACTTGATCAAATTATATCTCGTTGAAGATAAATTTGTATATTGCTTCGAAGAACATTTTATAGAACTAAATGTGACCCAAGACCAAAAATATTTTAGATAAAATTATTTACTATCTCGAATCGAACAAAATGTATGTTGATTTAAATACAGTTATATATTTTTATTTGTTTATTTACTTATTTTTACAATTTCACACCACCACCAACATACAACTCACTAAAAAATACTACTAAATACAGTATATATAATTAACAACAACCCTAGTAAAAAAAGTTGTAATAAAATGTTGTGTAATTTGATACAATTATATCTAATCAGGTGTGGTTAATGTGATATCATATATTATTGTATATAATTGAATCAACACAAATAAATTTATACAACTTAGATCTAATAACATTGAGTCAATTTCCCTATTAAATTGTATATATGTATATATATATTGTTAGACCATATATAACCATATAAAATTTTATAGGGGAAATGACCCAATGTTATTAGATCTAAGTTGTATAATTTTGTTTAAATTGATGAAATTACATACAATTTTTTATGATATCACATTAACCACACTTGATTACATATGATTGTATCAAATTATATACCACTAGCGGGCGCAGCCCGCTACGTTGTTAGCGTGCCTTAAAGGTTAAAGGGGGGGGGGGCTGCGCCCTCCACAATTTTTATTAAATTCGTTTTTTTATTTAAAGTTTTTTTATTTAAAGCCTTCACCCAGCCACCACAAATAAATAATTCTGCACAACAATGGGTTTAAAATAAATAAATAAATATTTGATCACTTTTTCTCATGAAAGTGGATTGTTAGTAATGAATCCATAATAAATTGCAATATACGTGTGTATGTTAAGATAATTTGGTAAAGTGCGAACTTAGGTAGATAGACCCGTAAGTAGTTTTGTTCATTTGTGTTTTGAATGAAAATAAATAACGTAAAGCAGGGTTGGAAAGCATTTTATAATATTAAAAATAGCGGGCAAAGCCCGCTACGTTGTTAGCGTGTCTTAAAGTTTTTTTTTTAATTCCAGTTTATGTAAAGGTAGACCTGGCAATTCAAGTAAATTCACAAATTCAGTTGGAAAATTTACTGCGTCGGTTTCTTCCACCGGTGCTTCGTTACACGAAGTTTAAATATCGGAATATATAAGTTCCATTCCTTTTCTAAGGTTTTGTCTCTTTTAGAAAATTTGTTTAACTTTTTGGAGAGTAAGTTTCAATGCTACATAAGTTTCATATTCCGTGGATAGTGTTTGAACAGGTAATTCCCTCTTCTAATCCATTTTCATTCTCTATAATTTCAATTCTACTCGTTCAACGTTTATATCCATTTCATTCCACTTGTGTAGTGTTTCATTCCACTCGTTTCCTACTTAGTTTCTTAATTTTAGTGTTTCATATACACTTGTTTTTTAAGTTTTAGGTTTCTAGCTAAAGACGCAGACATTAAGGGGGGGGGGGCAATTTTCCCCTTTTGAACCACCATTTTGACCACGTTCCTGTCCAAAGTCCTAGAAATGCCTTGTCGATAAGTTAGCCCATACTCCAAGGAAAACATATTATATATTACAGGTTTCTAGCCGAAGGGTTGGGTTAGGCCATCAAGGGGGAGAATTATTCCGTTTTTACCCCTCCCGGTAGGAATTTCCAAAAATTCTGTCTTAGAGGACGTCTGCGTTGGAGGAGGAACCTACTACATACATAATTTTAGGTCTCTATATCCAGCAGTTTGGCCAGGCCGTCAAGGGGGAAGTTTTTTCCCTTTTTACCCCTCCCGGTATGAATTTCCAAAAATACCATCTTAGGGGACGTCAACGTTGGAGAAGGAACCCAAATACCGAATTTAAGCTCCCTTGTTCCAGCAGTTTGGCCAGGCCGTTAAGGGGGAGACTTTTCCTGTTTTTGACCCTACCTGTAGAAATTTCCAAAAATCTCATCTTAGCGGATGTCTACAATAGAGGAGGAACTTTAATACCAAATTTCAACTTCCTACCTCCAGCGGTTTGGGCAGGCCTTTAAGCGGCACTTTTCGCTTCATTAATCCCCATTTTTGCAATGTCCCTGTCCAAAAAGCACCTTCCCGGTCCAAAAAGCCCATACGCCCCATTTTATAACGACCCTGTCCAAAATTCAAAAAAGTATCTTTCTAATAAGTTAGCCCTTACTCCAGGGACCCACATTTTAATCTTCAGGTTTCTAGCCGAAGGGGTTTTTACCGGCCCCCAAGGTGAGGCTTTTCTTCTTTTTGCCCCTCCCTTTAGGAATTTACAAAAATTCCATCTTCGCGGCTATCTGCGATGGATGAGGAACATTCATACCAAATTTCAACTGCATTGCCTAAGCGGTTTGGGCAGGCCGTTAGTGGGGACATTTTTCCCTTTCAACCACCATTTTTACTATGTTGCTGTTCCAAAATAGATAAATTACGTTGCCGGTGAGTTAGTCCTACTCCAAGGAATACATATTTATAATTTTAGGTTGGCCATAAGGGATTGGGCACGCCATCAGGAGGAGACTTTTACCTTATTTCCCCTCCCGATAGGAATTTCAAAAATTCCGTCTAAGCGGTCGCCTACACAGAAGGAGGAACTTACATACCGAGTTTCCTTTTGGGATATCCTGTAGGGAATTCCAAAAATACAAACTTAGTCGATGTCTACTACAGTGGAGGAACCTTTATACCAAATTTCAACTTCTTACCTCCAGTGGTTTGGGCAGGCACTTTTCCAATTTGTGAGACTGTTTATGTGGAGACTTTTCCCCTTTTTGCCCGTTCCGGTAGGAATTTCCAAAAATCCCGTCTTAGCGCACGTCTATGCCGAATATCAAGAAACCTTGTTTTAGTGGAGATATCCGTGGGGGAAGGAAAAAAAGTAGTTTTTTTGAAATTATATATTATTTTAAATGGCACTTTTTGGAAAAACGAAATTTTTTGGATACTTTGTTTTTACAAAGTACTTTATTTGTACTTTTTTTGGAAAAGGTATTTTTTTTTTTAATAAGGTGTTTTTTTGTAAAAATGTATGTTTTTTGGAAAAAGATACTTTTTTTTGGAAAAGGTACTTCTTTTGGAAAAGGAACAATTTTTTAGAAAAAGTTACTTTTTTTGGGAAAAGGTACTTTTTTTTGGAAAAGGTACTTTTCTTGAAAAAGGTATTTTTTTGAAAAAATATATGTTTTTTGGGAAAAGGAAAATTTTTTTAGAAAAAGTACTTTTTTTGGGAAAAAGTACTTTTTCTTGGAAAAGGTACTTTTTTTTGAAAAAGGTATTTTTTTTGGAAAAATGTATGTTTTTTGGGAAAAGGTACTTTTTTTTTTGGAAAAGGTTCATTTTTTTAGAAAAATGTACATTTTTTGGAAAAAGGTACTTTTTTTAAAAAGGGTACTTTTTTTGGAAAAATGTACTTTTTTGGAAAAAGGTACTTTTTTGGAAAAAGGTACTTTTTTTGGAAAAATGTACTTTTTTTGGAAAAAGGTACTTTTTTTGGAAAAAGGTACTTTTTTTGGAAAAAGGTACTTTTTTTGGAAAAAGGTACTTTTTTTTGGAAAAGGGTACTTTTTTTGGAAAAAGGTACTTTTTTTTGGAAAAAGGTACTTTTTTTTGGAAAAAGGTACTTTTTTTGGAAAAAGGTACTTTTTTTTGGAAAAAGGTACTTTTTTTGGAAAAAGGTACTTTTTTGGAAAAAGGAATTTTTTTTGGAAAAAGGTACTTTTTTTGGAAAAAGGTACTTTTTTTGGAAAAAGGTACTTTTTTTTGAAAAAGGTACTTTTTATGGAAAAAGGTACTTTTTTTTGGAAAAAGGTACTTTTTTTGGAAAAAGGTACTTTTTTTTGAAAAAGGTACTTTTTTTGGAAAAAGGTACTTTTTTTGGAAAAAGGTACTTTTTTTGGAAAAAGGTACTTTTTTGGAAAAAGGTACTTTTTTGGAAAAAAGGTACTTTTTTGGAAAAAGGTACTTTTTTTGGAAAAAGGTACTTTTTTCGGAAAAAGGTACTTTTTTGGAAAAAGGAATTTTTTTTGGAAAAAGGTACTTTTTTTTTGGAAAAGGTTCATTTTTTTAGAAAAATGTACATTTTTTGGAAAAAGGTACTTTTTTTAAAAAGGGTACTTTTTTTTGGAAAAATGTACTTTTTTTGGAAAAAGGTACTTTTTTGGAAAAAGGTACTTTTTTTGGAAAAATGTACTTTTTTTGGAAAAAGGTACTTTTTTTGGAAAAAGGTACTTTTTTTGGAAAAAGGTACTTTTTTTGGAAAAAGGTACTTTTTTTGGAAAAAGGTACTTTTTTTGGAAAAAGGTACTTTTTTTTGGAAAAGGGTACTTTTTTTGGAAAAAAGTACTTTTTTTGGAAAAAGGTACTTTTTTTGGACAAAGGTACTTTTTTTGCAAAAAGGTACTTTTTTTTGGAAAAGGTACTTTTTTTGGAAAAAGGTACTTTTTTGGAAAAAAGAATTTTTTTTGGAAAAAGGTACTTTTTTTGGAAAAAGGTACTTTTTTTTTTGAAAAAGGTACTTTTTTTGGAAAAAGGTACTTTTTTTTGGAAAAAGGAATTTTTTTTGGAAAAAGGTACTTTTTTTTTGAAAAAGGTACTTTTTTTTGAAAAAGGTACTTTTTTTGGAAAAAGGTACTTTTTTTGGAAAAAGGTACTTTTTTCGGAAAAAGATACTTTTTTGGAAAAAGGTACTTTTTTTGGAAAAAGGTACTTTTTTCGGAAAAAGGTACTTTTTTGGAAAAAGGAATTTTTTTTGGAAATAGGTACTTTTTTTGGAAAAAGGTACTTTTTTTGGAAAAAGGTACTTTTTTTTGAAAAAGGTACTTTTTTTGGAAAAAGGTACTTTTTTTGGAAAAAGGTACTTTTTTTGGAAAAAGGTACTTTTTTGGGAAAAAGGTACTTTTTTTGGGAAAAGGTACTTTTTTTTGGGAAAAGGTACTTTTTTGTCCCCTTTTTGCCCCTCCCGATAAGAATTTCCAAAAATGCCGTCTCAACGGACGTCTACACCGGTCGAGGAACCTACATACCAAATTTCAACTTCATAGCTCCAGCAGTTTGAGCAGGCCGTCAAGGGGGAGACTTTTTCCCCTTTTTGCCCGTCCCTGTAAAAATTTCCAAAACTCCCGTCTTGGTGGATGTCTACGACAAATTTCAACTTCCTACCTCCAGCGGTTTGGGCAGGCCGTCAAGGGGGGCCTTTTTCCCCTTTTTAACCCCCATTTTTACAACGTCCCTGTCCAAAATTCCAGAAAGTACTTTCCAGAAAAGTTAGCCCATACTCCAAGGAACACATATCTTAAATTTCAGCTTTCTAGCCAAAGGGGTTTTGGCAGGCCGCCAAGGGGGAGACTTTTCCCCTTTTTGCCCGTTCCAGTAGGAATTTCCAAAAATCCCGTCTTAGCGGACGTCTACGCCGAAAGAGGAACCTACATACCAACTTTCAACTTCCTAGCTTCAGCGGTTTGGGCTGGGCGATGTTGAGTCAGTCAGTCAGTCAGTCACGTTATTCTTTTATATATAGAGATTATATTATAACCATTTTTAATAGGGAACGTAAAATTAACCTCAAACCAACGACTATATAGACTAAAGACAAACCACCAGCCTCAACTGCTGTTAAAAAGTCTCTTTAATTTTATATGTAAACTGGTTTTAAGAGAAACACTTTTTAGTGTTTTTTTTAACGCGTATTTTTTAATATTAATAAGCAAAATTTTGTGCTAATTATACAAAATTAATGCAGAGAACATATCAAACAACATGAGTGCACTTTACAATTTAATTAAAATTGCTTAAAAACAATAAAAATAATTAATTAAAAATACCACTTTTTCACGTTTTTTGTTATTTTACATTGAAACTCTCTTAAAACCAGTTCAGTTTTTCAGATGAGAGCCGTGGATAGTGCCTGCTCAAACCTACATAATTAAAAATTAATAAAAAAAATGCATATTAATTACAATATTAATTGCATTTGGTCTATATGACGCGTTTGAAAAAACAACACTTTACTAAGAAAATAAAAAATGCCCCGCTGGCAGTTCGTCTCCGATATACACAATGAGAGCAAAAAAAAAAAAAAACAATAACAGAAAGCTGAATAGGAAAGAAAAACTATGAATTAGCCAGGCGGTTTTCATCGCCTCTTTTGAACATTAACATTTTGTATCGAAAAATGTTAGTCTTTACAGACATGTGTAATTCATATGGTAACATTTTTCGATACAAATTATGAAGAGCGTGCTTTAACAGAGGTTGGGTGAGTTGGTACCTCTTTTAATTATATGCTCGTTGAATTAGCCACACTATGAGCAAGGCCTTACGTGGGTTAGATGGCTAAGCTGTCTAACCAACGAGCATATAATTAAAAGAGGTACCAACTCACCCAACCTCTGTTAAAGCACGCTCTTCATAATTTGTATCGAAAAATGTTACCATATGAATTACACATGTCTGTAAAGACTAACATTTTTCGATACAAAATGTTAATGTTCGAAAGAGGCGATGAAAACCGCCTGGTCGAACTCTAGTATAGTTACGTTTGTAATGTGGGAATGCATGGGTTCGATTTCTACAGCCGACAGGTTGTTGAAAAAATTATCATATATTTCAGAAATTATCAAATGTATTTCAGAAATTATCAATTGTATTTCAAAAATTATCAATTGTATTTCAGAAATTATCAATTGTATTTCAGAAATTATCAATTGTATTTCAGAAATAATCAAATGTATTTCAGAATTTATAGATTGTATTTAATAGTTAATTTCTGAAATACAATTAATAATTTCTGAAATTATCAATTGTATTTCAGAAATAATCAAATGTATTTCAGAATTTATTGATTGTATTTAATAGTTAATTTCTGAAATACAATTAATAATTTCTGAAATACAATTGATCATTTCTGAAATACAATTGATAATTTCTGAAATACATTTGATAATTTCTGAAATACAATTGACAATTTCTGAAATACAATTGATAATTTCTGAAATACAATTGACGATTTCTGAAATACAATTGATAATTTCTGAAATACAATTGGTAGTTTCTGAAATACAATTGATAATTTCTGAAATACAATTGATAAATCTGAAAAACAATTGATAAGTTCTGAAATACAATTGATAAAACTGAAAATCAATTGATAATTTCTGAAATAGAATTGATAAATCTGAAATACAATTGATAATTTCTGAAATAAAATGATAATTTCTGAAATACAATTGGAAAAGGTGTAGTCTGATTTGCAGATTAATAATGTGTTTATAACTTTGAAAAAATGTTTATTCTTCTTCTTAACCTCAAACCTACATAATTAAAAATTAATAAAAAATGCATATTAATTACAATATTAATTGCATTTGGTCTATATGACGCGTTTGAAAAAAGAACACTTTACTAAGTAAAATTAATTAATTTACAAAAATAAACAAACATATTTATGCATTAAAAAATAAAAAAAGATAGATACAAATGTGTATAGAATTCTTTCTCTTTATATTTACTTTTCCCTAATGATTCCCTGTAGATTATTGCGTAAAATAATAAATAATAAAGTTTTCTTCACAAGGTAAATGAAAAATTTTCTTAAACTAGATGAAAAAGCTTCATATAATTTATGAATCTAGTTTTAATGAAACTTTTTCATTAAGTGTATGAAACTTGTAATAAATAAAATGAATATTTTCACAACATTTTTTGAAAAATTCCATTAATTCAATAAAAAGTTTCAGTGGACGAGGCCCAGTGAAATTCATCGGTTTTATACAAAAATTTATTAATATCAATCAGATAATTCTCTCAGTTAATTAATTGGTTGTTTTCCTAAACTATACATATTCATATAAAAAAAACAAAATTTAATGCAGTTGCATAAGACTAATACTCCGATAAAATTGGATGAAATTATATCAATTCAAATATCTTTTTTATTCGATTATATACAATTTGATTAATCCATTTTCCGGATAAAATTTTATATAACTTAGTATGATGCCAAATAAAAAAAGATATGCTACCGAATAAATTTTTTTTCACGGGGAATTATTTTTGTAAATTTGTTCAAGACGAAATCCAATTTAGATACGGTGGGTCTCATACTGTAGGTTTAAACTTAGGTTAATACTACGTTCACAGTACGATTGTTAAACACGTTTATGTAAAAGTTAAACATATCAGTTCACACTTAAAAATGAACAGCGGTATTCAAAATGAAAATTTAGCATAGAGTTAACATGAGTTTTATTCATAATACTGTAGTTAAACTCATTCTAGTATTGTTGCAAAATTCCTTCTAAAGATCTGTTATCAAACGCCAAAAAACAAAAAAATTCCATTCACAATAATAAAAAAGCCTTGTATTTTCAAACACAGGGTTGGTCTTAATCGGTGTGCTAAGAAATCATTTTGAATAAACTCTATGCTAACGAGATGCTTGGTATAAAAAACATTCTAGTTAACATCTCGTTGTGTGCGATGTATAAGAAGCTACTAACTTTTCATTTTGAATACGGGGGGAAGTGTTTAAGTTAAACATCTCGAACAGCTGTTGCTTAACAATTGTAAAAAAAAAAAAACCAAACATTTAACAAAATTTCCCAAAAAGTTATTTTTTCTTCGGCCGGAGGCAATAATTAATAATTTTTGACATTATCCAACGTTAGAATTGCTATAAAAAGTGAAATAACATTATCCGCCCCAGTCGGAAACAAGATTTTTAAATTTTTAGTTAAGGGACAACTTCATGGCTGTTTTTGGATTTTTCGTTCACCGGAAGCAAAGTTTAATTAATTGTTTTGTTCATCTATCACTTTAATTGGAAAAAATCGCATTTTAACTGGTTTTTATTTAAATTTAGTTTATTTTATTCAATTTTATATTTTTTATTTTTCTTGTTGTGTCATCTTCTGCTTCAAACATGTCATTCAACACCAGTTGATATCAAATTTATCGTGTTTAACAACGTGTTTAAAAATTAAAAACGATAATTTAGCGTGTTTAAGAGCAGAAAAATGTACTGTAAAACATCTCACTTAAACATGTTTAACGCTTAAACACGTAAAATCGAGTTAAACACGTATGTGTGAATGCCGCATAATAGTTAACCCAAAAATGTGTTGTTGTTTTGTGTACATTTTTTTGACATTTTATTAATCACAAAAAAATTTAAAATTTTCGAAGTTTTTTCCGATTTTTTTTTAAATGCAAATAAAAATCTAGCCTTTTGAAAACAGCAGTTTTTAATTTTTTAGCAAATATTTCTGCTGATTTTAGCAGAATAGACTGCTATTTGCATTCAACTAAATTTAGCTTAAAAATAGCAAAAGGTTTGTAGATATAAAAGTTTATTTTTGCTATTTTTAGTCTACTAATATTTAGGAAAATTTTTTTGCAGATTTTACAGTACAATTTTCTATTTTCACTTAACTAAAAGTTAGCTTAAATATAACTAAAATTCTGTAAATTGAACAGTTTTAATTTTGCTGTTCTTATTTTACTAATAGTAAAAAAAGCCCTTTTTCGCATTCCGGTGTTATTTCGCAATTTTTTAAGTGCGATTTCTTAAAATTTATAATCTAGGGACTAGATTATAAATTTTCATACAATAAAGTTTCGTTGTTGGCTGCAAAAAAAAAATCGCAAAAAAAAATTTGCAAAAAGGCAAATTTTTGCATTATATTGTTTACAGAATGTAAATCGCTGATTAAGTTTTTTAAATTAATTTTTGTAACAAATTTGTACATCAATATATTTGTTTGAGTATGTTCCTGTTTGAAGTCATATTATAGAACAAAAGCTTTCTTACTGATAGAGCGTCCCGCAATCTCTTTATAAAATACTAGCGGGCGCAGCCCGCTACGTTGTTAGCGTGCCTTAAAGGTTAAGGGGGGGAGGGCTATGCCCTCCCCCCCGGGGGGCTGCGCCCCCCACAATTTTTATTAAATTCGTTTTTTTATTTAAAGCCTTCACCCAGCCACCACAAATAAATAATTCTGCACAACAATGGGTTTAAAATAAATAAATATTTGATCACTTTTGCTCATGAGAGTGGATTGTTAGTAATGAATCCATAATAATTTGCAATATACGTGTGTATGTCAAGATAATTTGGTAAAGTGCGAACTTAGGTAGATAGACCCGTAAGTAGTTTTGTTCATTTGTGTTTTGAATGAAAATAAATAACGTAAAGCAGGGTTGAAAAGCATTTTATAATATTAAAAATAGCGGGCAAAGCTACGTTGTTAGCGTGTCTTAAAGTTTTTTTTTTAATTCCAGTTTATGTAAAGGTAGACCTGGCAATTCAAGTAAATTCACAAATTCAGTTGGAAAATTTACTGCGTCGGTTTCTTCCACCGGTGCTTCGTTACATGAAGTTTAAATATCGGAATATATAAGTTCCATTCCTTTTCTAAGGGTTTTTCTCTTTCAGAAAATTTGTTTAACTTTTTGGAGAGTATGTTTCAATGCTACATAAGTTTCATATTCCGTTGATAGTGTTTGAACAGGTAATTCCCTCTTCCAATTCATTTGCAATGTCTATAATTTCAATTCCACTCGTTCAACGTTTATATCCATTTCATTCCACTTGTGTAGTGTTTCAATCCCACTCGTTTCCTATTTAGTTTCTTAATTTTAGTGTTTCATATACACTTGTTCTTTAAGTTTTAGGTTTCTAGCTAAAGACGCAGACGTTAAGGGGGGGGGGCAATTTTCCCCTTTTGAACCACCATTTTTACCACGTTCCTGTCCAAAGTCCTAGAAATGCCTTGTCGATAAGTTAGCCCATACTCCAAGGAAAACATATTATATATTACAGGTTTCTAGCCGAAGGGTTCGGTTAGGCCATCAAGGGGGAGAATTATTCCGTTTTTACCCCTCCCGGTAGGAATTTCCAAAAATTCCGTCTTAGAGGACGTCTGCGTTGGAGGAGGAACCTACTACATACATAATTTTAGGTCTCTATATCCAGCAGTTTGGCCAGGCCGTCAAGGGGGAAGTTTTTTCCCTTTTTACCTCTCCCGGTATGAATTTACAAAAATACCATCTTAGGGGACGTCAACGTTGGAGAAGGAACCCAAATACCGAATTTAAGATCCCTTGTTCCAGCAGTTTGGCCAGGCCGTTAAGGGGGAGACTTTTCCTGTTTTTGACCCTACCTGTAGAAATTTCCAAAAATCTCATCTTAGCGGATGTCTATAATACAGGAGGAACTTTAATACCAAATTTCAACTTCCTACCTTTTCGCTTCATTAATCCCCATTTTTGCAATGTCCCTGTCCAAAAAGCACCTTCTCGGTAAGTGAGCACATACTCCAAGTAACATATGTTTTACATTTCAGGTTTCTAGCCAACTTTTACTATTTGTGCCCCTCTCGGTAGGAATTTCCGAAAATCCATCGACAGGGAATTCCAGCTTCCTAGTTCCAGCAGTTTGAGCAGGCTGAGAGGAACTTAAGTACCGAATTTCGGCTTCCTAGTTCCAGCAGTTTGGACAGGTCGTTAAGGGGCAACTTTCCCTTTTTGAGCCCCCATTTTATAACGACCCTGTCCAAAATTCAAAAAAGTATCTTTCTAATAAGTTAGCCCTCACTCCAGGGACCCACATTTTAAGCTTCAGGTTTCTAGCCGAAGGGGTTTTTACCGGCCCCCAAGGTGAGGCTTTTCTTCTTTTTGCCCCTCCCTTTAGGAATTTACAAAAATTCCATCTTCGCGGCTATCTGCGATGGATGAGGAACATTCATACCAAATTTCAACTGCATTGCCTAAGCGGTTTGGGCAGGCCGTTAGTGGGGACATTTTTCCCTTTCAACCACAATTTTTACTATATTCCTGTTCCAAGAGAGAAAAATTACGTTGCCGGTGAGTTAGTCCTACTCCAAGGAATACATATTTAAAATTTTAGGTTGGCCAAAAGGGATTGGGCAAGCCGTGAGGAGGAGACTTTTACCTTATTTCCCCTCCCGATAGGAATTTCAAAAATTCCGTCTAAGCGGACGCCTACACAGAAGGAGGAAGTCACATACCGAGTTTCCTTTTGGGATATCCTGTAGGGAATTCCAAAAATACAAACTTAGTCGATGTCTACTACAGTGGAGGAACCTTTATACCAAATTTCAACTTCTTACCTCTAGTGGTTTGGGCAGGCACTTTTCCAATTTGTGAGACTGTTTATGGGGAGACTTTTCCCCTTTTTGCCCGTTCCGGTTGGAATTTCCAAAAATCCCGTCTTAGCGCACGTCTATGCCGAATATCAAGAAACCTTGTTTTAGTGGAGATATCCGTGGGGGGAGGAAAAAAAGTAGTTTTTTTGAAATATATTCTATTTTAAATGGTACTTTTTGGAAAAACGAAATTTTTTGGAAAAAGATACTTTGTTTTTACAAAGTACTTTATTTGTACTTTTTTTGGAAAAGGTATTTTTTTTAAAAAGGTGTTTTTTTTTTGGAAAAATGTATGTTTTTTGGAAAAAGGTACTTTTTTGGAAAAGGTACTTCTTTTGGTACTTTTTTTTTGGGGAAAAGGTACTTTTTTTTAGAAAAGGTACTTTTTTTTGAAAAAGGTATTTTTTTTGAAAAAATGTATGTTTTTTGGGAAAAGGAACATTTTTTTTAGAAAAAGGTACTTTTTTTGGGAAAAGGTACTTTTTTTGGAAAATTTACTTTTTTTGAAAAAGTTATTTTTTTGGAAAAATATATGTTTTTTGGGAAACGGTACTTTTTTTTAAAAAGGTACATTTTTTTAGAAAAAGGTACATTTTTTGGAAAAAGGTACTTTTTTTGGAAAAAGGTACATTTTTTGGAAAAATGAATTTTTTTTTGGAAAAAGGTACTTTTTTTGGAAAAATATACTTTTTTTGGAAAAAGGTACTTTTTTTGGAAAAAGGTACTTTTTTTTGGAAAAAGGTACTTTTTTTGGAAGAAGGTACTTTTTTTGAAAAAAGGTACTTTTTTTGGAAAAAGGTACTTTTTTTTTGGAAAAGGGTAATTTTTTGGAAAAAGGTACTTTTTTTTGGAAAAAGGTACTTTTTTTGGAAAAAGGTACTTTTTTTTGGAAAAAGGTACTTTTTTCGGAAAAAGGTACTTTTTTTGGAAAAAGGTACTTTTTTTGGAAAAGGTACTTTTTTTGGAAAAAGGTACTTCTTTTGGAAAAAGGTACTTTTTTTGGAAAAAGGTACTTTTTTTGGAAAAAGGTACTTTTTTTGGAAAAAGGTACTTTTTTTGGAAAAGGTACTTTTTTTGGAAAAAGGTACTTTTTTTGGAAAAAGGTACTTTTTTTGGAAAAAGGTACTTTTTTTGGAAAAAGGTACTTTTTTTGGAAAAAGGTACTTTTTTTGGAAAAAGGTACTTTTTTTGGAAAAAGGTACTTTTTTTTGGAAAAAGGTACTTTTTTTGGAAAAAGGTACTTTTTTTGGAAAAAGGTACTTTTTTTGGAAAAAGGTACTTTTTTTGGAAAAAGGTACTTTTTTTGGAAAAAGGTACTTTTTTTGGAAAAAGGTACTTTTTTTGGAAAAAGGTACTTTTTTTGGAAAAAGGTACTTTTTTGGGAAAATGGTACTTTTTTTGGGAAAAGGTACTTTTTTTGGAAAAAGGTACTTTTTTTGTCCCCTTTTTGCCCCTCCCGATAAGAATTTCCAAAAATGCCGTCTCAACGGACGTCTACACCGGTCGAGGAATCTACATACCAAATTTCAACTTCATAGCTCCAGCAGTTTGAGCAGGCCCTCAAGGGGGAGACTTTTTCCCCTTTTTGCCCGTCCCTGTAAAAATTTCCAAAACTCCCGTCTTGGCGGATGTCTACGATAGTGGAGGAACCTTTATACCAAATTTCAACTTCCTACCTCCAGCGGTTTGGGCAGGCCGTCAAGGGGGGCCTTTTTCCCCCCATTTTTACAACGTCCCTGTCCAAAATTCTAGAAAGTACTTTCCAGAAAAGTTAGCCCCTACTCCAAGGAACACATATCTTAAATTTCAGCTTTCTAGCCAAAGGGGTTTTGGCAGGCCGTCAAGGGGGACACTTTCCCCCTTTTTGCCCGTTCCGGTAGGAATTTCAAAAAATCCCGTCTTAGTGGACGTCTACCCCGAAAGAGGAACCTACATACCAAATTTCAACTTCCTAGCTTCAGCGGTTTGGGCTGGGCGATGTTGAGTCAGTCAGTCAGTCAGTCAGTCAGTCAGTCACGTTATTCTTTTATATATAGAGATATTCTCTTTGTGTGAAATTGCTGGCTCTGATATTATAAAATATAAGTAAACAATATTTTTTTATATTTTGTACTGATTTTAAATTCGAAATAAATGTTCGAAATACTAATTCTAATACCAAGAAGATTTTGTTAATCCTTAACATTAAGAGAAATTTTTCTATTTTTCTTTTTACAGGCAAGAGAAAGCAGCACGGGAACGTCTTTTTGTCAAACGTCATCGATCACAAGTTAAATCAAATCGTCAAGGACCAACAGACGTCGATTTTTAAACAAATCTAATTTAGTTCAGCAAAAAAAATAATTTGTTATAATTTTAAACTTACTGTTGTTATTCTTCAAATAAAACTAACAAAAATACAGTTTTATACAAATTTTTTATATTTAAAGTCTTACAAAAATTTTATTAAACATTTACAACACTAGAAAAATAATGGCAAAAACAATATTTGATTTAAACAATGAACATAAAAATAAAAATACATAAATGTACAAAATACAAAGATACAAATTGAATTATCTAATTATTTTGTTAATGTTATATGTTAAATACATATTTGTTTAATACGAGTAGGTACATATTACAAAAAACTTAAACATTAACATCATCTGCCGGACATGGCTTAGAACGTAAAGGGTCCTCTTCGGCTGGCGTAACAATAAATGTCCGACGGTTACGTTTATCTGCCATGTCATTGGGAGTATTTGTTTTAGAAGAACATTTTGAATTACTAGTGGCAGAATAAGAATTAACTCTATCATCTGGTGTTTCAATATTTATGGCAGGACCAATTACGTTCGAGGGCATAGTCGAAGAACGTGGTATCTTAAAGTAAGTATTTTTTATTAATATTTTAGTAAAAAATATAAAATTTATAACTTACATTTTCACTTAA
Source organism: Leucophora obtusa (assembly GCA_949987735.1). NCBI lineage: Eukaryota > Metazoa > Arthropoda > Insecta > Diptera > Anthomyiidae > Leucophora > Leucophora obtusa. The sequence continues at coordinate 138,424,391 of OX465298.1, forward strand.
AAGTTTATAAGTTGTACCAAAATCGCTCACACGTCCGCTGGGTTTACGACCAAAACTAAATCGATTCCTAAAATAACAAAATTTTTTAAAATTAAATGTTCTTCGTTCGCACAGTGGTTGCAAACGAAAAAAAAAATTGTAATATGTAATTGAGTAGCTGAGATGCAAAACTCGTTTGTTACACATTAAATAAATTTTGGGAAGAATCAATAAACTTGTTGCGGCTAATTAAACTAACCAAATTATTTGAATGTTTTTAATTCTTAAATGTTATGACATTCTTGATTAAACACTCAACAGTTGAAAAATCGAAAAATCTTCTCAAAAAGCGCCAAAAGAACTGTCAGAATCAATTGTCATCTGGTTTTTTTATTTTTGTAACGAACGAGTTTTGCATCTCAGTTACTCAATTAAAGAGTACAACAAAATAAAATCTTTATGTATCGGGAGTGTGACACATCATTTCTGATAGACTTTGGGACACAGATCACGAGATGGCCTAGGATTTTAAAGTTAGCTTTAGTTTAAGAAATATTTGCAAACCCGTTTTTGTAGCAATATTAAATTTTGTAATAAACTTTTTGCAAAAGTATAAAAAATTAAAAGCAGGAACGCTAGTTTTTGCAACATTTTAATATGATGAAATATGCCAATTAATTTGATAATTGCACCTTTTCACAGGTGTGATAATAGTACCTATACGCGCATTTAAAGTTAAAATTTCTCTTATATCACGATTCGGCGATAAGAAAATCCAATATTTTTACCTTAAGTAAAGGTTACTAAATTTATCAAAAAAGAATCGTATTTTCTTTTTTAATTTTAAGAAAAATTGTCTAAAACTGAAAAATGTTGATTTTTTTTAATACCTACCCAGCAAAATATTGGTAATGACACCTCATTACTATCTACATTACCAAAAATGATCCCAGGTGGAAATTATGTGTGGTAACAAAAAAGAAGCAATGGCAAAGCGCAACTAGACCGCGATCTTACAAAAAGAAGTAGAAGCATTAAATTTGGACGCCTTCCCAACTCTTTAAAAGGGTGAATTCCCAGCGCTTGTTTTCCTATAGAGCAATTCCATATGAAAACGATCAAAATTGGCAAATTTTTGGACGACCCCTCTCCGATTTTAAAATAAATAGTCTCAATCGATTGCACAGCAAAAAATAATGTACCTACATATTTTTTTTTTTTTTTATAGTGACTGGTTTAGTGGTGGTGTACACCACTGTCATGTGACAAAATTGAAGAATTCTTCATAAGGGACCTCATTGAAAGTCGATCGCAACGAGTGATAGCTCGTTGGAAAGGTATTGAATCAGGCTTTAATTGAAAAATAAAATTTTCCTAATTTTTCTCAGAAATTTACCTTTTTTCCCATGAAAATTAAATTTTCCCATGAAAATTAAATTTTCCGATTTTCCACAGAAGCTCCTAAATTTTCCGGCTATTTTTTTTTTGGATTCCTCATAATTTTTGCTTTAAGAATCAGCAATAAAAAAATGGGCCCCGACTCCTTGTTTGGACAGGAGAGGAGCATTTAAGAGACCACCTTGTTCTCATTGTTTTTATATTTTTTATAATTGAATTATTTGTAATTATTTAACATTATTTTATTTTATTATTAAAAATACATTTTAAAAATTATTTTACAGTTAAAAATACATTTATGAAGAAAAAATCAATTTTTTTAAGAGCCCCAAGTTGAGTGTGTAGTGAATATGGTCTGCCTGCCTTCACAAGATCGGCCATAAATCCATGGATAATAGCAGCAGTGGCATGTAATGGCACACCAAACCCGACTGAGGCTACAGGTCATAAAATGTTTTGTAATTTTTTTAAATTACCAGGTAATAAATATTTCGCCTAAAATGACACGTGCAGAAACAAGTCATAAAACACGGATTTTCCATAAATATGGCGAACTATTTATTACCTGGTAATTTAAAAAATTTACAAAACATTTTATGACCTGTGGTCGGCTTATTGGCAGTAACCAATTAAGTCCCTCTTTAAAAAACATTTTATGACCAGTAGTTCACGCAAATTTTCCTATTAAAGAAAAGCAAATATCGCTTATTTTTTTACCTATTTTTTACCAAAAAATAAATATAAATACTTCACACACTCTGAGTCAAATTTTAGTTGAATACTAAACGTGAAAGTGTTAAAGTGTTTTTTTTGTAAAATAAAGAGTGAAGCTGTAAAGACAATTTAAAGTAAAATGAATAAATTTTGCTGCAATCCGTTTAACAAGAGTGGACATCGTTCGAAAAAGATAAAAGTATTAAAATTAACTGGTGTTTCGAAGCGATACATGAATGAATTAAATATACAATACGGTGAAGAAGCAGAATTCATTTGCCCCAAGTGTAAAATCGATTTGTCTCAACAAGCAAAAGCATTGAAACAAATGCAACCACAATCCGAGAGTGAAATGACAATTGAACAAAATGTTTCATCTGATAGTGAGGCAGACATTCCGATGGTCAATATGTCTTTGAGTCCTTTGAATGAGGCTATTACCACTTTAGGTGAATCGCCTATTACAAAAAGAAAGTTGCGAAGTGAAAAATACAGGAAAGAGAAAAAAGGCAAGGTTATGAGTGCAATCGCGACAATATTTGATGAAGGCTTTGATAACGAATGCAGTCAAGCAGATGACGTTGATGACGGCAAACAAATGATTGAGCAGTTGAAAAGAAAATTCAATTTAGCGACCACTTTTCCGGAGAAATATCTCATTTTATCTGTGCTGCCTCAATCATGGTCTATACGCAAGATTTCTGAACAGTTTCAAACATCTTTTTACATCGCGAGAAGAAGCAAAGAATTAGTTCGACAGAAGGGCATATTGGCGACTCCCACCAAGAAATTTGGCTCAAGGACCCTCAGCGAAGCAACGGTGAAATTGATTCAAGATTTTTACTGCAATGATGACAACAGCCGCGCCTGCCCAGGTACACGTGACTATGTTATCACACGTGAAGATGGAGAAAAAGTACACAAGCGGCGCAGATTATTATTATGTAATCTATCCGAAGCATACCATCAGTTCAAAGAGAAATACCCAGAGAAAAAGTGGGATTTTCTAAGTTTGCCATCCTACGACCAAAAGAATGCGTGCTGGCATTAGACAGGCTTCCGTGCCTGCATTCAGTCTGCGTTTGCATGTTTCATCAAAACATCAAATTAATGTTCTTTCCATGCAAGAAATTGAAAGTATTTCACGGTGAAATTGAAACATATAGGGACCTCCTGTCGAAGTTGTTGTGTGCATACCCCACGGAAAATTGTCATCTGTCCAAATGCGACAATTATCCGAAGATTGACGAGCTAGAGCAATATTTGGCGGAAAAGTTTGAACAGCTGTTAATTCAGGAGGTGCATTTCAAACAGTGGATAATTAGCAGCGGCAGATGTTCCCTTGAGACCGTGGTAAAGCAGATTCCGGAATTCATCGAGGAATTCGGATGCAAGTTGAATGAACTGAAGGCGCACCATTTCATATCCGAGATGCAATCGAAATTTCTAAAGGAAAGTAAGGAGAAATTAGCCCAAAATGAATTCATTGTGATAAGCGACTTTGCCGAGAATTACACTTTTCTCGTTCAGGATGAAATTCAGGCTTATCACTGGGCAAACGACCAGTGCACGGTGCATCCTTTTTGCATTTATTTCAAAAACGAAGATAACGAACTACAGACCGTAAGCCTTGTTGTTGTCGCGGAGAGTTTAGCTCATAATTATGTGTCCGTTTATTTATTTCAAATGAAACTGTTTGAATTCTTAAGATCAAAATTCGATGCAATCGACAAAGTAACGTTTTTCTCAGACGGCGCGGCTTCTCAGTACAAGAATAAAAAAAACTTTTACAATCTTTGCATAATTGAAGAAGAACAAAACTGCAAGGTCGAGTGGCACTTTTTTGCGACGTCCCACGGTAAGGGCCCATGCGATGCGTTAGGGGGAACCCTAAAACGCATGGCGACTAAGGCAAGTTTGCAAAGGCCATATACTGACCAGTTCTTAAATGTACAACATTTGTTTTCGTGGATTCAAAGCAAGGAAATTGCCATTAACACAGTTTTATGCACTCAAAAAGAACACGATGCCATGGAGCGACGAATTCAAAACAGATATAATAATGTCAAAACTATAACTGGAACGCAAAAGTTTCATTGCTTCATACCAAATATTTCTGATATGTCAATTAATGTAAAGCGGTACTCTTCGTCTCCCGACGTGCTAAATTTAAAGTTACTTTAATTTTATAATGATGCCAAGACAATTGAAATTTTTAATAAATATTGTAATTAAGTATAAGCAGCAAAATAAGAAAGATTTTTTCTTCATAAATGTATTTTTAACCGTAAAATAATTTTTAAAATGTATTTTTAATAATAAAATAAAACAATGTTAAATAATTACAAATAATTCAATTATAAAAAATATAAAAACAATGAGAACAAGGTGGTCTCTTAAATGCTCCTCTTCTGTCCAAACAAGGAGTCGGGGCCTATTTTTTTATTGCTGATTCTTAAAGCAAAAATTATGAGGAATCCAAAATTCTGTGGAAAATCGAAAAATTTAATTTTCATGGGAAAATTTAATTTTCATGGGAAAAAAGGTAAATTTCTGAGAAAAATTAGGAAAATTTTATTTTTCAATTAAAGCCTGATTCAGTACCTTTCCAACGAGCTATCACTCGTTGCGATCGCTTTAGTAGTTTTTTTTAAAACAACTTTCAATGAGGTCCCTTATGAAGAATTTTTCAATTTTGTCACATGACAGTGGTGTACACATTACATTACATTATTTACATTATTTTTTGCTGGGCAATCGATTGAGACTATTTATTTTAGAATCGCAGAGGGGTCGTCCAAAAGGTGATCGCTTTCATATGGAATTGCTCTATAACATTATTTTGTTTTTGAAAAAGAAACTCCAAAAGAGTGAATATTTAAATAATTTTTGACTCCACAATACAATAACTCCAAGAATCGTCTATTTTTAGAGTAATTTAAAATTCTTCAGTGATGAGGGCTCATAATTTGATTTTTATGTTTCTTGGTGCTATCTCAATACTTTGCAAAGCATTAAATAGATCGGTGTTATCATTTGAGCGTTGGGAAAGCGCTGTTAACAAGCACTCATACCACCCATTTCGGTGCTTTGCCAGTGCTGGCCCCTTTGTAATTTTCTACCTGGGATATATCATTACCTTTTGCATTATTTTATAATATAAAATAATGACTTCCTAATAACGGCCTATTGTATTCATTGTTTCTAAATATAAAATAATGACTTACTCGTATTAGTTTAAATAAGTATTTTTTACACAGTTACATTTTTTTATTATATGTAAATATGTTTAATGTTATTTTTATGACGAGTCCTAAAATTACACACTAGAGAAAACTTAAATTTTTCTGAATATATTTCCTTAGGCTAATATTATTTGCCTAACTCCTTATTTTTAAGAATCAAGTAAGCAATCGGATAACCACTTATAATTAAACTTTTTGTAAGCATGTGTGTAACCACTTATTATTCAAAATCTCATAACTATTTATTTCTCATTTTTTCGTAAGCGAGCGGGTAAGCGTGACTACTTATAAAAACGACCACGCCAAACAAAAATAATGAGTTTAGACGCTAAAAAATAAGTTGTGCGGAGCTATGAATTTCTATTATATAACCACTTATTTGGTAATTAAAGATTTTGCTGGGTAACAGATGAAACCATATAAATATAGATCCATTCGATTACTGGATAATTTATACAAATTTTTACTGGATGGCGTTCGTTAACACAAATACTCAATAAACAGAAAGAAAAAAGAGAATAAAGTGACAGTTCTATGTTGAGAGTTTTTAAGACTTGTCTTTTTCTTGCAAATTTTTAATTAACAAATTTTTGCAAGCAAAAATTTGCAAGCAGAAAAAACATATGTTTCGAAAACATACAGTGACTGACAATACAGTATAATGAATTAAAGTTTTTTCTAATTTTATCCCCGTTGCTTTTATTTTTAAAGATCAAAATAATGTTTAAATTGTCCCCGAGGTACTGGAAGATGGTCCAGAAAATTGTAGAAAATTTTAATGTGGTGTTTGTTTTTTAACTTTGCTACCCGTTCTAAGTAGGCGTGGCTTTTGCTGAAAAATCATTGATATCGACCTCTCCATCAAATTATAGTATATAGGGTTTTTCAATAAGAGCGCTACAAAAGTAAAAAAGTTTAAATAAAACAAAAACGGTTTTGGATATCAATGAAATTCTTCATTCCTGTGAAAGTACGTTCGATGCCATTATGTATGGAAATCGATCTCTTTTGCATGGCAACCACGGACACGCTTGCAGAAGTCAATTTTCGACGGTTTTCAAGCATAAATCGGCCGATAATTCTGCAATTTCACGTCCGATATTCGTACGAAGTTCATCAATCGTCGCCGGCTTGTTGGCGTAGTCCATAGATTTGACGTAGCCCCACGCTCAATTGTTGATCTGCTAGGACGATTATGACGACCATAAATTGGACGTAGCGCTCTTAACGTTGAGGCCACTGACTCCGAATTTCGGTAGTAAATTTTAATAATTTCGACTCGTTGTTGGCTCGTATATCTTTCCATCATGAAATGGCAAACCTTACTGAAGAGAAATGTCAAAAGAGCGGCAAGAAATATGGCGTCGTTTGCTGTCCCTGTCTTTCTACTTTTGTAGCGTCCCTGTTGAACAACCCATTAGTAAAATTTAGCGAGTACTGATCAGATCTGCACGAACTAGCTATTGTGTAAAATTCTATAAAATTTCCTTAAATCTTGAATTATTTTTATTCACAAATGGTGGCCAGATTTAAAATGACAGCAATTGAAATATGAGTAAATTTTTCTTTGTTTTTAGCGATTTTTAAATAAAGTTAACACCGAAAATTTAATATGAAATGCTTTACACTATAATGTAAAAAAAAAAAAGCCTGACTGATCTGTTATATCGTGGTAAGTATATCATAATACCAATCGCTTTAAAATTTAAGTGTTGTTAACTTTATTTTCAAATCGCTAACAACAAAGAAAAGTTTACTCATATTTAAACCGCTGTCATTTTAAATCTGACCACCATTTGTGAATACAAATAATGTAAAATTTAAGGAAATTTTATAGAATTTTCAACAATATTCAGTTTGTGCAGATCCCATCAGTACTCGCTAAATTTTAGTATATAATTTGATGCAAGTTTAATATCGGTGATTTTTCATTAAAAGCCACGGCTACTTAGAACGGGTAGCAAAGGTAATAAGCAAACATTACAGCAAAATTTTCTACAATTTTCTGGACCATCTTCCAATTTAATTATTATTTTAATATTTAAAAATAAAAGCAACGGGGATAAAATTAGAAAAAACTTTAATTGATTATATTGTATTGTCCGTCCCTGTATGTTTGTTTATTGTAAATTAAAAAAAAAAAATATTTTCCAATTATGTTATTTTATGGGAATGGAAAGCATTAAAACTGTCAAAATAAATTATGGAAAATATAAGAAAACCTTCTAAAAATCGTCTGCTTAAGATTTAACATCAAAAATTGTCTTCCATAGCGACCAGTTAAAATTTATTTGTATATTTGGTGCTTTAATCAGCTGTGTCTACAAACTTGCAAATTGTTGCAAATTTTCTGTTCGCGTACATGTTTGGGAAAATTTTATTTTGAGAGTAAATCTTGTCTTACTCTCTGTAAGTTTGTACTGAGTAATTCTTACTGGACTTGACTGAGAAAAGTAATCGAATGGACCTTATATAAAACACATATTTTCTAATCAATACCAACAAAGTTTTAGACAATTGAAGTGCAAATTTATATCCTTTTGCCATAGTAAATTCATACAAATTTAATTTGAAATAAAAAAGATATAAAATTTCTATTTCAGATTGAATTTTCTGAAAATGTTGATGCAAAATTTACGATTCTTTTGATGAAATGAATTTAGTGGAATATGAATTAACATCATGTGTTAAGATTTTTGAAATCCGATTAGGGATTTTATCAGATTTATTTTGATTGCAATGATATTCTAGATCTTGCATCTAATCAAAATAACTTAATATGTTTCTGTAAGCCCAAAGTCTATACTTTAAAATAGAGTTTGCATTTCTGTTTTAACCGTTACCGAAATCGCGATTAATCTCACTAATTAACCGTAACCGCATGTAAAAACCGTGTGGTTACGGTTGAATTATTATGCATTTAAAACCAGATATTGGGTCATATGAATAAAACTTAGCAATTACTTCGAAGGAATTACTTTGGGCTTAGGAATGGCTTTTAACTCCAAATTTATCAATTGGCTGGTAGAATAGCATGAAATATAAACCATTGGCCATTGGCTCAATGAATAAAAAATAGATATTACTAATAGGGGGAAATACAGGGTTTTTTAAGCATTTACTTCCCAAATCTAGTATGCTTGGGAGTAGACTAGAAATTTAATTTTTTAATTTTCGTTTACATTTCATGCTATTCTACCACCCAATTTGTAAATTTGGAGTTAAAAGCCATTCCTAAGCCCAAAGTAATTACTTCGAAGTAATTGCTAAGTTTTATTCATATGACCCATTGTGTATAGTCATTACTGGTAGTCCAAAAAATAATGATATGCCATTTCCGTTCCTACACTGGATAGTTTAATTTACTAAAAAAAATACTTTATATTTTTTTCTATTTTAATATATTTTATACCTTTTCTCTTTCATAGATTGCTGTCGTGATATTGTTGAATACAATCTTTCTATACGATGAACTGTTGAATAATTTTCTCGCATTGGCTCATAAGTTGATTCGAACGGATGACGACTACAAATTGGCGACCATGTATTTTGATACATGGCCTCGTCCATGTGAATATTACGCAGAAAATCACTGTTTATACCCAATGCTTTTTGATCTTCTTTTGGCAAATTAGCAAACTCATCAATAATAGCTGTGTCTGAATCAAATCCATTACGATTAAGATTTCGAGCAATTTTAATGTCACGTTTCCAGAATTCACGATTATTACGCGATATTACGGGTGCGATTTCTTTAACTTTTAAAACTAATATACCCATGATATAAATGCAAATAATATTCGAAATGGTTAAACACATGCTAATGAATCCAAGAATGGCCAATTCTGTGGCCTGATTATTGGAATACATAGAAGATTTGACCACGTTATTGTAGCGGGATTCATCCTTTTCGAAAAACTTATAAATAACAGCCAATGCCCAAAGAAGGCCCTATAATTGAAGATAATTTAGAAAATTTAATTAAAATTATTGTACTAAAATATATTTAAAAGAAAACAAAAACGTAATCCAGCACATTTACGGTGGGTCCCATACTGAAGGTTTCAGAGTTAACTCAAAAATTTTTTGTTGTTTTATATACAATTTTTTGATATTTTCTTTTGTTTCATAGTTAAGTTAAAGTTAACCCTATAGCATGAAACCCACCATTCGAGTTTTTTTAAGAGTCAACAAACTGAATAGTCTGTTCCCGTACTTTAGCGAAGTTACCCAAACTAGCCCAAAGGCGTTCCCGTACTCAAAATTGCGTGTAAATTGTTGTTGTTTGGGCTGTTTTGGGTTTCCGCGGGTACTCGCGGTAACGTACGGGAACGCACATAATAATGTATTAATTTTTAAACTTACCGAATTAACAGCTGGCGGTAAAAGAGAAGCTGATATAGCTACACCGACCAATGAACCGATATTACCACCCAATATACCAATAGCTGCTGCTGCTCCTGATGGTATAGCCGTAAAAACACCAACTATTAGTGAATGTAATTCACAACGTGATACCATTTCCTCGGTTAGACCTTCTCCAATGCTATAGCGATCATCGGTTGTACATACTATCATACCAAATAGGAAACCAACAACTACAGCCATCAATATACCATACAATTCATTCTTCAAGCCCAACTTTCCCAATGAGTGATCTTTGATAACAGTTCCAAAGATGGCTGCAATAATTGGACCCATTAGGGGAGATATCAACATACTGGAAGCTAAAAATATCGTACTATCCTCCACTAAACCGAAGGAAGCTAAGATACTAGAAATATATAAGTTATTAAAGGTAAGCAAAATTGTTTTGGTGGATTATAAATTTAATCTTACGCAGCCGATATAACTAAGACAACAAAATCAAAAGTTATTCTAGCATCTTGTCGCACATCTCTTATAATATTTGCCACATTTAAACGACTTTGAACTGAATTCATAAAACGCTCCCAGGCACTTTGTTTTTGATCTAGGTTGCTTCTAAAATTATATAGCATATATTTTTTGACATATTTATAATAGTGTACGATGGGCCAACTTCGACAGAACAATTTTGTAATTAACTTTTTGTCCAAGGCTACACTAAAAAAATTCATATGCGATACATTCCCTTTTAAAAAAGTTTTAATCGGATTATGTTAAAATATAGCGAATATTATTGTATAAAATAAGAACCAGAGATGGGCTAAAATCATTACCATTACATTTTTATTACCATAATGGAGCTTTTTTTTATCATTACCATTTCTTAACGCAATGGTAATGTTTTTTTTTTTCATTACCATTGCGTTAAAAAATGATAATAAATATGAATGAATGAATTTTAATTTTTATTTCTTTGAAAATTAAAATGAACCTTATTTTAATTTTCATTACTTTTACCTAATGTTAGCTGTATTTTGTCTCATGCCCATCAACTTTAAATATTTAAAGCAAATATAATTAGCAAATTTAAATTTTTTTTAAACAGGTTATGTTCATAATTGTTCCGTTATAATCGAACGTACGTCAGCAAAATTTTTTAGGAAGTAACGCGAATAAGTTACGGTAGATGTGAAAATGTATAAACGTTGAGTTTTCAACGTTGATAATTATCCGTGTTGAAAGTTAACGTGCAGTCGGAAAGTAATGTGTTAGTTTTCGTCTTAAACGCGTTTTTATGCACTTTGAGTTTTTTTTATGAGTTAACGGATATAGTTAAGTCGAAAACACAGCTGTTTACACAGTAATGAAACACACATTTGTTTTTCATTACTTGCCATTTTTGTCGAAGTTTTTTATTTTAAAAACATGAGGTTTAGAAATAACTAATAGACTTTTATAGTTCATAATCCGAGGCCTATGCTATCCATATCTTATACCAAGTTTTGGTGGCTATATGCAAAAAAATTGCAAAAAGGAAAATTCTTGCAACAATATATTTCTTTGCGAATATAAATAGGTCTTTTTTCGCGTTCCGACATTATTTTGCAATTTTTTAAGTGCGGTGTTTTCAAATTTGTAATATAGGGACTATAATGCCCATTTGACACAACAAAGATTGGTGGCTAGTTAAAAAAAAAATCGCGAAATAAATCGGGAAAACAAAATTTTGCAAAAAGGAAAATTCTTACATCAATATATTTGAGTGTAGACCAAAGAACAAAACGTTCTTTACATCATTATGATAAGTAATGGTAATCAAATTTCATTTGTCTACCTAGTGTAGAAAAAATGGAAATGATTTTTTGATTTTACTACCATTGCGTAAATGTAATGAACATTATAAAAACGTTTCATTGCATGTAATGAAAACAAATGAAATGAACATTTTTTTCATTCCAATTACATTTTGTAATGGTATGAAATTTTTTTAATTATATAATTTTAATAAGTAATTAATAATTCCCATCTCTGATAAGAACTAATTTTATAAAATTTGATATAATTATGTATATACTGTTAGATCCGAATTTTGGCCCGATATAGTTGTAAAATAAATAAATTGTGCACTATCGGATGTAATTATATGTAGTTATATAAAGCGCAATAATGGCTTCATATGGTGCCACATAAAAACATTTATAATTACCCGGTTAAAAATGGTTTTACAATAATATAATAGTACACTTAAGTCTTTTTTTATGCAGTAGATGCGTTCCAAAAAAAAAACCCGCTTAAAAAAGAACTCTACTTCCATACAAAAATGGGAGATGCGTTTCGAATATTTCAAAAACCGCATAACTTTAAAATAAGGTTAGAAAATTGAACTAAAATCGCATAAAAAAATCTATAGAATAAAAAATTATTCATTAATTTTTACTTTTAATTAGGGATGTGCGATTAATCGATTAATCAAACTTTCTGATTAATCAAAATTCTGATTAATCAATTAATCAAAATTCTGATTAATCAATTAATCAAAATTCTGATTAATCAATTAATCAAAATTCTGATTAATCAATTAATCGATTATTTAACAATTTTGATTAATCAAAAACATGATTTTAATCAGTTATTTCGATTATTCAAAATAATGATTAATTGATTAATTATGAATTTGATTAATCAAATTTATGAATAATTGGATAATATCTTGTTTTTCTCCATTGAAGACGCTTTTAACGCCAGTTTAATACAGAAACATGAAACTTAAAAATTTACATTGGTCAAGTCTAACCAGTGAGCAAGCAATCTGTCTGATTTACTTTATTTGGAGCTATATAAGGCATCGCCACAAAACAAATACAAAATTGCCATAATTTTTTATTTTTAAACATTTTTTCAATATTAATTAAAATTATTCAAGTTTTGATTAATCAAAATTCAAATTAATCGATTAATCATAATTCTGATTAATCAAAATTTCAATTAATCAATTAACTAATTAATCAAAGCTATGATTAATCATACTGTCTGATTAATTGATCAATCGCACATCCCTACTTTTAGCACAAAATAACACTTGTATTCATACAGTACAAAAAAAAAACAAAAAAATAATAGCCTGGCTAAAAATCTACATATGTGACAGCGCATAGAGAAAGGGACCTAGGGGTAAAAAATCAATTTTTTTTTTGTGGACAACATCTGAGCATCGAATGAGACCGATCCCATGCTCTCCTGACCTTAGGTCCCTTTCTATCCTTTGGTCCCTTTCTATTTTGCGCGTCACATATATGAATTCATACAGGTTTAATGTATGTTCGTGCATGAGCATAAACATGAATGCTTTTCCAAACATGGATACATAAATGTACATACATGCATCCACATATGTCCACACTTTTGCATTGATGAGAATAACGTACGTTCATATTCCCGAGAATTCGATGACAATGTTAAACTCAGTTGTGAGCCAGAAATAACCGATTTTCTTGTTTGAGACTCATTCATTTTAATTGCGCTTATTGAAGATTCTCCAAATTTAACATATTTTCCAATAGAGGCATATCTTTCACCATTTTCTATGCGATCTAAAATTACCATTTTTGTTTCTAAGGAAATTACTGTCTTTTTTTCTTGGTTTTATCCATTAAGAAAACCTTTAAAAAATAAGACAAATTTTTTTTTTTAATTTTAAATTAAATAAAAAGTATTATAAAAATTGTGAAAAACGCAAGTCGATTTTAAAACCGCGTAACTTCAAATCCGCATAAAAAACCGCATAAAAAGAGACTTAAGTGTATATAATTTGATATAATTATATACAATTTACAATTATATTTGATTTAACATTAAATTATACAAAATTTTATTAAAACTTTTTTTAACTAGGGATATTTTAAAGTTTTGTTGGTTTAGAAAAATTAAAAATACTGTTTATTTGAAAGTACAAGCAAAATCGAAAAGTTTTCGATAGTTTCGTAAAATTACTCAACTCTTGATTAAACTGAGTTTCGTAAAATACACAAAAGTTTCGTTTTTTCTACGAAAAAATAACTAAGAAATGACGCATGGATTTTTTTCAGTGTATAGACAAAAAATCTTGTCAAACCTGTTCGTTCTTGTAGTTTTACTTACTCTGTGTTAAAGTCATTTTGTAAATCATTATCTTTTTGTGAAAATGTTTTCGAGGCAATACAATTCATAACCGATACTGTAGAGCCTTCACGATCTCCAATGCCCCATTCGTTAAAATTATCCAATATTTTTTCATAGATTTCATTAAATTCAACAGTAAAGAAAATCTATAAAAAAAAAACAGGTTACAACGTATTACCAAAGCAATTCTAGGGAAAATTTTAAATAGAAATAGCCTCTTTAAATAAAGTGGCTTTTACTCTCAAAGAAGCTTCTATGCAGAATCTTCCGAAAATGATACTTAAATTCTTTTTTATATATATTTATTATTACTTTCAAATTGAAGATCTACATATCTTGGCTTTAATTTCTATGATTTTTATTCTAATTATTTGCATATTTTCTATTACTTTTTTAATGATTTTCAAGGTGACCCAAATCGGCGTAACTGCCCCAAACTTGAAGGATATACGCCAAAAGAACTACCCGAGTAAAAAAGTTTATATATCTTATATATAAGAATATAAAATAATCATATAAGTGTTTATATAATCTGATCCGCAAAATGGGTCTATAAAATTATATCAGATTGTATTATTTTTGATACAATTCAATCTAATATTATACAATTGCATATACTCTGATGCAATTGCATCCCAAAATTGGGCACATCTAATTGAATCGTATTATATCCAATCTGATATAGTTATATACTATTTAATACAATTGGATTTCAAGATTTATACCCAAAATATGTTGGGCTTTGAAATATGTTTGAATTGTAAAACTGACATAAAAAATATTTTCCTTTCGAAATTTTTTCTGATTTTAAATATGTAATATAATTTTTTTATCAAAAATTGACTCAGAAAATATTTTAAATTAAAATTTATCTAAATTTATATATAAAATGACTTAGAAAATGTTTTGGAATCTAAATTATATAAAGTTGTATCTAAAATCACTTAGAAAATATTTTTGATAATTTACCATATAAAGTTATATGTAAAACAACTTGGACATTTTTTTGATAAAGGTTTATATTAAATTATATCTAAAATGAATTAGAAAATTTCTTCGATTTGGGTTTATATGTGATTATTTATTGGGTTATATCTTATTGTATATTAAACCTCAATTTATGCGATCAACCATATCTTATTATATATAGTTATGTGTATCAGTAACACATTTTTTGGTATATGATTTTATATGGTTATACATAAGAAAATTTCGGGAAATATTTAAAAGATATTATAATATATGAATACTTATGGATGCAAAACCATTTTATATTACTATATGTTAATGTGTATTTTTGTATTAAAAAATATATTGTTATATATGAACTCTTTTACTCGGGTACATACAATTTCAACAAAAAAATTTGTTAAAACGGCAAAGTCAATCTTTTAATAACTGAAATAAATAATTTAGAATAAGTTCTTTAAGATTTGTGATTATTTTTAATCAATAAATATCCACTACAATAAAAAATAATTTAAAACTGTAATATAATTGTAATATAATTACAAAAAACTGAATAATTAATATAAATTTAAGAATGAACACGATTGTTCTAATTTGCTATTAAACATATTTTAAACACACAGAAAAGTCTTATAGAGCATTTTAGGCAGGGATGTACCAACTTTTTGTAGCTCCAGGGGCCATCTGGTGATTGTGCCCCGGAGACAGGCACTAACATAAAATTAATATTTTTCATACTTTTTAAGCATTTATTAAAATCAAATTATTATTTGAAAGATTAGGATCATAGGTCTAACATAATGAAAAAATTATTTTTTTATCACACGTTTTGAGGAAGTTATTGCCAAATGTAGCTACCCAGGTAGAAAATTATAAAGGGGCCAGCACTGGCAAAGCACCAAAATTGGTGGTATGAGTGCTTGTTAACAGCGCTTTCCCAACGCCCAAATGATAACACCGTTCCACGGTGGTGCCAATGCTTTACCAAGCCCTGGGAAAGCACCCATAAACATAAAAATCAAATGATTTGCCAACGCTCAAATAAAAAAATTAAAGTGCTTTCCTGACACCCAAATGATAGCACCAAAAAACATAAAAATTACGTGTTTTTTTCCTTGCCACCAAATTATGAGCCCTCATAACTGAAGAATTTTAAATTACTCTAAAAATAGACGATTCTTGGAGTTATTGTATTGTGGAGTCAAAAATTATTTAAATATCCACTCTTAGAGTTTCTTTTTCAAAAACAAAATAATGTTGTAGGAAAACCAGCGCTGGGAATTCACCCTTTTCAAGCGTTTTGAAAGCGTCCAAATTTAGTGCTTTGCCAGTACTTCTTTTTGTAAGACCGCGGTCTTACCTGGGTACTTTCAATTATTTTTTTGGCACACCAAAAAACACGTCTGTCTACGACCTTCTAAAAAACTCATAAGTATTATCTTATGATAAGCCTAATGTTGCAAAACATAAAACGAAACTTTTTTCAACCAATTACATGTTTAAAGCGCTTGTAGCGTTCTAAAAGTACTACACTAACAAAAGTTTGTCGGTAGAATCTACTGCAAATGACAGTTAACCCTTTGACACGGGAATTTTAATGGCTGGGAATTTTCCGACCAAACTCCGTGGAAATGTAGATCTATGCCCAAGAAATATTGTTTATTACTTTTATGGCTTTGCAGCACCCTCTAGCGGAGATATTTGGAACTAAAGTTCAAAAATTAACATGCTGCCGACCCCAAGCGGGTTAAAATTTTTTATAAATTTTAATTTTATATTTTTTCTATTACTAATCTCTACATAAAATTTTTTGAATTTTTGAATTTTATTCATCCCACAATTTTTGAGACTAAATTTTAGCCTTTTTTTAATTTTTAAATTTAAACACGTTCTCAGCAGCGTTGATAATCACAAGCCAAAACGCACTCTACTGATCTCATGTTATTTTGAAATTTCACAGCCTGCATAAAGTTTAAATAAGAACAAAATAACGAACCGATAACATTAAATGAATAGCGCTTTGGTTAAAATTCAAATCAGTGACGAGATGATGAAGTCGACGTAAATTATAATGTACGCCACTCGCCAAAGGGTTAAAACAAAGGTATATGCAGTTAAAAAGGCGACAAAGGTATTTACCTTTAAAATAACTAAAACTTTTGTTATTTTTAACTGTTGAAAAATAACTAACAAATGCATTAAAATAACTACCAATGTCGTAAAATTAATTGATAAATTTTTACTACAAAAATTTCAAAACGACTGACAAAATCGGTAAAAACTACTGTTTTTTACAGTCAATTCTTTTTGTTTATAAAAGTATATTTTAATAAAAAAAAATATTTTTTTTCTTTCGATTACAAAATTATACGATACCTATTAAAAATCCAGCCTATTTAAAATTTCAAGCAAAAATTCCCAACCGTTCTCCAGTTATTATGCTTTTATGCATTGGAGATACAATACAAGTTTCTGATTTTTATTTGCAAACTAGAAATATATCAATAATAACATATATAAACTAAACAAGAATTTTTAAAATTCAAAAAAATGAAACGAAATTTTTTATTTTTTAAATAACTAACAAAAATTACTGTTTACTGTAAAAATACTGTTTTGGTAGTTGTTTATTATGATATTAAAAATCACTGATTTAAACAACTGTTACGAAATTACGGTACTTTTCGTTAGTTGTTTTCTTAAATAACCGTCATTAAAGTTGTTTTGCCTTTTTCCATAGAAAAACAACTATAATTATTATTAAAAACAACAACTACTGATTACTACACAAACAACTGTCATGTAGTAACTGTCAAACTGTGTGTCATTAGTTATCTGTAATGAGCTAATCACTGCGCTTGAGTGCTGTTACTACACAAAATTCGAGAATTTACATGTATGTGCTGAGTATTATCCAAAAATAGCCATGGTTGAACACTAAACCGTACCGCAAAAAAAGTTCGGCGTACACCCTCCAATATAAAGTATTTTTTTGCAAGGCAATTTCAAAAAAAAATTTTTTTAAAGTCAGATTTGAAAGTGTGATGTATGAATTTTTTTGCCTCGAGGAGACCAGAGTTTTGCTATAAAATTAAAATCCAATGAAAAAAAATGTAAAAAGGCGACCACTACGTTCGGCAACCAAAAAAATAAAAATAAAGTTTCTACTGGGTTTATAGAAAAACTTCCTTAGCAAAAGTTTAATGTTTTTTTTTGCGAGCTTTAATTTTCTGACATTAGGGTAGTAGCAACTGAGATCTGGTGGGTAACTACTACAACGGGATACTTGAGGTCAATGGCCCTTAGAGCAAAAGACTCCTCGACTGTAAATGCCAAAGATATAACGAAAAATCTAAAATGGCGACCCCTACGTTCGGCATAACATTTTTTTTTTTTGAAATTGCCCTGCAAAAATACTTCATATTGGAGGGTGTACGGCGCACTTTTTTTTGCCTGTAAGGTGGTACGGTCTATTGAACACGCCTGACCGGCGCCTCCTTTAAAAATAGAAAAATTGTGACATTATTTCCTAAGGCGAGTAACTTATCTAAAAAATAACCAGAGTATTGTCATATAAATTTGACATTCACAACAATTATAATGCACTAAATTTTGGTTATTTTGTGATAATTTAGTAGGTATTTGTGTGGTATAGAGCAATATTGCCTGCAACCTTGACTTCGATACCAAAAACTATTTATATTAAAAAATTGGTGAGGGCCGGAAAAGTAAATTTATTTGTAGAGCAATATTTTCTGTAAGTTTCACATCATTCAGACAGATTTTCTGTATGCAAAAAATTTTGGTACCGTAAGCGTTGCAAAAGTAAAATTTTTTTGTCTAGTTGGTACAATATCTGAAACCTCATTTTCCATCTCTGGTTGCTACTGATAGATTTCGTCATATTTGTTATAATTTAAGCATAAATTGTATCAATTCGTCTTTAGTTTTCCTCACAACTTGCCCGTTTCCTGTTTGCTGGCACAAGCTGTTAACAAAGAGTAAGAGAATTACGTAGCCATTAGTCAAACTCGATACACATGATTAATTATTTCGCTCAAACTTTAAAGGCCTTAAATCCTAATCAAATCCTAATCACAATAAAATCAACTTTTTCATCAGAAAAATAATTTTTAGCAAATTCATCCCGAAATTTGGAGTTTTTTGGGCATTTCTTAGTAGCGAAATATAACCTCTATAATAACAAAATAATAACAAAACTAAATTATCTAAAGAAACTATTTGCACTTAACCTTAACTGAAAAGAATAAATTACACAAAACCAAAAAAAAGGTGTTACAAAATTTTCAAAAATTTTTTGTAGGTTCGTTTTTTTTTGAATTTTATATCTATGTATATTAAAATGAGCTGTAAAATAGAATTTGATTTAAAAAAAAATCTTTTGTAAAGTAGGGCATACACGTTCAATATTATTGATAAATTTTTCAAAAATCAACCAATCAGAACATTTTATTTTTAAATACTTTTTTCTGATTGTTTGATTTTTAAAAAATTTATCAATAATATTGAACGTGTATGCCCTACTTTAGGCAAACATACACGTTCAATATTATTGATAATTTTTAATTAAACGAAAAATTTACTTCCTCAGAGAAATATCCAAGCAACATATTAGTAATGACACCTCATTACTATCTGCATTACCAAAAATTATATACCATTACCTTTTGCACTATTTTATAATATAAATTTATGACTTCCTAATAACGCCCTATTGTAGTAATTTTTTTGAATATAAAATAATGACTTACTCGTAATAGTTTAAATAAGTACTGTTTACACAGTGAAATTTTATACATTTTTATTTATTATATGTAAATATGTTTTATATTTAAATTTTTATGACGAGTCTTAAAATTACACACTAGAAAAACTTAAATAGCCAATAGTATTTGTGTAACTCCTTATTTTTAAGAATCAAGTAAGCAATCGGATAACCACTTATAATTCAACTTTTTCTAAGCAGGTGTGTAATCACTTATTATTCAAAATCTCATAACTACTTAGTTCTCATTTTTTCGTAAGCGAGCGGGTAAGCGTGACTACTTATAAAAAATACCATGCCAAACAAAAATAATGAGTTTAGACGCCAAAAAATAAGTTATGCGGAGCTATGAATTTCTATTATTTCTTCTTATTTGGTAACGAAAAATTTTGCTGGGTAAATGAAAAAGTTAATTCTTTCAAAGAATTAAGTGCAAATTGAATGAATTGCCAGGAAATTCATTCCTGAGGAAATAAATTCCTTAACCAAAATTTTAATTTATTCAATTTGAATGAATTCCCCAGCAAAATATTGGTAATGACACCTCATTACTATCTACATTACCAAAAATGATATATCATTACCTTTTGCATTATTTTATAATATAAAATTATGACTTCCTAATAACGGCCTATTGTATTCATTGTTTCTAAATATAAAATAATGACTTACTCGTATTAGTTTAAATAAGTACTTTTTACTAGTGTTTCCAATTATTCGACATAGGCGGTTAATCGGTTAATGCATTATTCGAAAAATCACTAAAATTAATTTACCGGTTATGCGGGTCGGTTAATCGAGAAAATTGGCGATTAATCGATTAATCGTTTAATGCAAAATTAATGTATTTTCTTAACTTTTTATCAATAAAAACACAAAGGGCTGACTTTTTTTAATATTAGAAACTAGAAGAGCCTTTTACATTGAGCTCTTAATATAAAAAATGTTAAGCTCTGTTTGGAAATACCAATTTACTCTGCAAAGATCACAAAAAAATTTTACTGTATATTCTTGGTGTGAGAATTCATAAATTATTGTTAAATTCTCAGTTTTAATGAAAATTTTCACTAAAATAATGAAGTTTTCTTCACAAATACGAAATTTCAATAAATAATACGAAATGTCTCATAAAACTGCATCAATTCAATGAAAAGTTTAGTACAGTGTTGTTTTAACGTCATATAGACAGCTGCAATTAATAATGTTTTTAATATGCAATTTAATCAATTTTAATAAATTTGAGGTTAAGAAGAAGAATTAAATAGACCTTTTTCTCTAAAAATTATAATCACTTTATAATTTTCAAGTCAAACTAGATCTAGTTTTTGCTTTTTTTTTGTATAGACATGCGTCGTCAGTGATTTTCCATTAAATTGTATTAATTATTTATATATTTTTATTGTCAGATTGTCTCTATATGATAATCTTTTTCAACAACCCATCGAACACATGCTCCCACATTACAAACGTAACTATACTAAAGTGCGACAGCTTAACCATCTCACCCAAGTAAGGCCTTGAATGCAATGTAACTAATTCGTTGTTTTCTTTCCTATTCAGCTCTCTATTAAAGTTTTTACTCAGAAGTGATCAACGCAGACACATACAAACATTCAATTTTTAGATTTTTGCTTATCTTCCAATTTGCTTATGTTTCAATAGACGAATTCCAGCGAAATTTTATTGAATCAATATAAAAACTCATAAAAAGCATGTATACAATTTCCTCACTGTGCAGTAACAGATGTCAAATCCCAAACAGATTTGTTTGTTCGAACTTTATCACAGATTTACGAAAGTGAGAGCAGTTTTTCAGCTTTTCAAAATTCTATGTTTGCAATAATAAAATTTTAAGAATTAATACGCACTTTTTTTTTAAATAAATGTAAATAAAATCATTGACTAGAGGCTGAAAAACTGCTCTCACTTTTGAAAATTAATTTTATACTGCATTTACACTGAGCAAAAACTACCTAGTTTTTGTACAAAACTAGTTTTTTTTGTTTTTTATGCATGCGTTTTGACAAGTAAAAACTACAAATGGCCAAAAAGTAGGTAGTTTTTGCTCAGCCTAAATGCAGTATCACATTTTAAAGAATTAAAACCCTATAAACAATTTCACTGGAATTCAAGTTGAAATCAAGTTCAATTCCAGCCCTGTTTTCCAGTTTCAAGGCTTGAATACAACTTTTATTACATTTTATTTCAATAGCATACTCCAGCAAAAGGGAAACAAAAATTTAAGTTTGAAATATTTTTGGAAAATATACAAATGCTAGAATTTGAAATATACTTTACTTTACAGTGAGGTTACATGATCAAGATTTTGGTTTCAAGTTGATAACACATACTGCTTGTTAAATTCAGTTGAACCTGAAGCTGTGACGTAGGCTGCATGCAACTTGATAGTCAATTTTGCTTTCAAGATGTCGTCGTCAAGGAATGAACTAAAAATGCTCGCCTCTGTGGGCTGTTTCCGCACTGTAGGCTGTTCGAAAAGACTTTATTTTTTTCTTCACATATTCCACAGACATTTTCATGTCAGCAGAAATTGATTTTTTTATTTATTTTTATTTTTAAATCATTTCGTCGATATACCGAAATATTCACATTCCATATTTTATCAATCGTATTTTATTGCGGCACAATATTTGTAAAAAGAAAAATAAATTTACAAGAAATTGATCAGCTGTTTAAAACTTGACCGTAAAGTTTTCCCAAAACTTGAAAGCAAAAATTGATATCAAGTTGCTGTTCAATTTTTAAAATGTGATTGTGTTAGTAAAAAAATGTGAGTGTATTGAAACTTGAAAGGCAAAAATTGATCGTGTAACCCCTAGGTTAAGCAAAATTTAAAGCACTTGAATTTTTAAGGCCTATGTGCCTATTGGGAATAGAAATAAAAAATTGTCTATTGTATTTCCTAAAGCCTGCTCCAGCCAGACACATATTAAAGCATTTTAAAGCATTTTTTTAGAAATGGAAAGTTTGTTATTTTGTTAAAAAAATTCAAAAAAGTTTTATTAAAAATTAATTCCGATAATGTAAAACAAATCCGTTTTAAGAGTCTCTTAAAACCCATAACGTGTCTCGCTGGTTCAATGTCGACTTGCTTGGAGTTGCTCAAAAAATGGTATTTAAAGCATGTGGCCAAGTCAATGTGTTTGTCTACGGTGGCGTATGATTTTTCCCCTTATATTAATTGCAGGAGCTGCGCATGTTTAAAGGCTCCTCTTTCAATCGATTTTAAAACAATTTCATTGTATTTTAGTTAATATTTGTTTTTTTCTAGGCGTTTCTTGCAATTTTTTTAGCCAAAATTAAGAAAATTATGAAATTTTGGGAAAAAATAAACCAAAAAATTACATATTAAAAATGTAACCGGTTAATCGACCAATTTTAACCGATTATTCGGGTCCAATAATTATTTGAGTTTTAAATTAATTGTTTCGACATTAACCGAAATAGAGGCGATTAATCGAGGAATCGATTAATCGATTAACCGAATTGGAAACACTACTTTTTACACAGTTACATTTTTTTATTATATGTAAATATCCCAGTAAAAAAAAATCGAATGCATTCTACAAGAATGCATTTTTCACTGCATATAAAGTAGCTATATATGCTAATTTCTTACTTCCAATAAACGTATTTTAAATGACTTCCAAAATGCCATTAATTAAAAACTTTTTTTACTTCCCAGAAAAAAAATACCTGACCAAGATCCGTAAAAGCACCTATACTGTTCGGTACAAATGCGTTCAAATTGAGGTGAAAAACGCATTATTTTAACATTGGCTTGTCATAGGAGAGAAGGTGTTTATGCTACTTTAAGTCTGCATTCCCAAGAAGTTACGTTTCATCTCTCCTTAGATAGTAAAAAAAAATAATTACTTTCCTATATAAAAAAGAACATCCAAGCACTCATTTTTATCACGTGCAAAGCAGACTTAAAGTAGCATAAACACCTTCTCTCCTATGATAAGCCAATGTTAAAAAAAATGCCTTTTTCACCTCAATTTGAACGCATTCGTGCCGAACAATATAGGTGATTTTACGGATCTTGGTCAGGTATTTTTTTGCTGGGATGTTTCATGTTTGAATTTTTATGACAAGTCCTAATATTACACGCTAGAGAAAACTTTAAATTTTTCTGAATGTATTTCCTTAGGCTAATAGTATTTGCCTAATTCCTTATTTTTAAGAATCAAGTAAGCAATCGGATAACCACTTATAATTAAACTTTTTGTAAGCATGTGTGTAATCACTTATTATTCAAAATCTCACAACTACTTATTTCTCATTTTTTCGTAAGCGAGCTGGTAAGCGTGACTACTTATAAAAACGACCACGACAAACAAAAATAATGAGTTTAGAGTTTGTGTTAAGTCGCGAATGATATTATAAAACAATTTCTTTAATCGAATAAAAAGTGAATCGATATAAATCTAAATCATATAACGTTTAGTACTTTTTACACAGACTAAAGGAATATGAATAATTCACCGAATTATTATAAAAAACAATAAATTTTAATGTGAATTGATTCAATGGAGAAAAGAATTATCTTGTTTAAGCTCTGTTCTTACCTGATGCATTCGATTATCAGCATCTTTCGACCATATTGCACCCTGAATCTGAAATTTTTTTAAAATCTCTCTTATAACAATTTCCATACAAGCATCCTCGGCTAGTTCCAAATCTATATTTTGGTTTCTCTTTTTTAAATTTTTACGTTTAGCTGAAGATAAAAAATCTCGAAACCCTTCTAAAGATTTGGGCATGGTAGGTAATACATCCTTAAAAAAAATGTATATAAAGATTGTAAAGCAATCTGCTATCGTTCAAAACTTACCGTAGTATTGACATTAACATCCTTCAAACTATCTCCCACATTTTGGGATTTTAGAGATCCGATTAAATCATCCGAAATTTCAATTTTATTTTCAGCTCTTCTTCTTTTTGGGTACGTACCATATTGCATAGTACCTAGTACCTCACTTCCATTGGCATCGGCATTATCAATTATGGTTGAAGGGGTATTTTTAACATCAATAGTAGTTTCACTTATAGAGTCTACATAGTCATTGATAATTCGATCATCGTTTCTGAAAATAGTAGTCGGTGTTGTACTATTTTCAGTTTTTACTGCTAATGCACCTATTGTGGTGTTATCAATTTGATCAGGTCTTAAATAAAATTTTTTTGCAATAAATTCTCGTTTCAAACGCTCTTCTTCAGCTGCTGTCGGTATGGTGACAATAAATAATACTGCGGCCATTACTTTTTTAAAATATTTGTATTTTGGCGAAAGCGGGATTTGAAAAATATTTATAAATTTATTTTGTAAGATGCACCACCATTTTCAATTAAAAGCCAAAGAAAGAACACGATACTAACGTATGCCATATTTTAATTCTCATTTTTCTTAATCGTATTTGCTTTTTATATTATCACTCTTCTAAGTATAACAGATAACGGTTCTATCTGGTTGAAATCTATAAAATACTAAAATTTGACTTAAGGCCACACATATTTTAATAAAATTCACATAGTTGTAAAAAATATGTACGTTTATTAATAGTTATCGAAGTGATCGAAATATCAAGAGCTTATATTCAAAAAGGATAATCTACAAATATACATATAATTGCTCATGAAATCGATTAATTCAAGTATTGTGAATATTTTTCTTAATTAATCTTCTAAGGGCCATTAACAATACAAAAATAACGTAAAGTTTGAGCTAACTTACAGCTAAAGATGTCAAATTCCATGTAAATTTGAATCTTTTACTTTCAGTTGTGTTAAATGTCTACAATTTCAAACATATCGTCAGCTTATTATTGGTTTGACCTACTGAGCATTTTTTAAAATACTGAGTTAGTAACGGATTAATGTAACAGGTTTGGGCACATAAATGGCTTGAATGGCTAAATTTGGGATTTCACAAATTTACAATGGGCCGCACCATATTATTACACTGCTCAACAAAAAACGACATTTTTGCATAGCCTTCTACTCTAAACTTTTTTAAGTATTTTGGTCTCGTTAGCCCAAATATAAAGTCAAAAAATGTCCATTGAATAGCCTTCGAGTAGTATGTCTTTCTTGGCCACACCCAGGGAAAATACTTTGTGTGTCAATATTACGGAGAAGTACAATTGAGTACAATAAAATATTATACTTTTTATGGATATGAATTCCACATTACTCCCTTAATTTGAAAGTAATCATGTCAGGAGATGTTCTTGAGAATTTTTGGGACCACGCAAGGATCTAAAAAAATTCCTTTTAGGAATTTTTCTATAAACCCTTAATTTTCCGAAAAATTTGTAGACAATATACATAATAAGTACTTTCCTTTACTTTTTGGGTAAAGTTTGGTAAAATGAGAGTAAGCAAAAAATCCTCTCACAAAATGACAAAATTACCCAAAAGTAAAGGAACGCATAAAACCACTTTTCGAGCCCAAAAATGTATTTCAAAGAAAAATGTGAAAATGCGTATAGTTTTAATTTGAAAAATTGAATAAACACACATATTTATTTGCATTTAAAAGTTTGTTTAATTAATTATAATCAGGCATGTCACAGACTTCAATTTCACTTGAAAGTGAAATTGAAAACGCAAATTGCTTCTGTATTTTTGCATATTTAAACCGAATATAACAGATAAACATAATTAATTATAAGTTAAGAATGCTGTTTTTAATAATTTCACTTAAAAAAGTTTTTGTTAGAGAGCATATTTAAGGTTTTAACACATAAGTATTTCGCATAAAATTAATATGATTTCGATGTACAATTTCGTAACGTTTTACTTTTGCTTCTTCAGGTTTTTTGCGTTTTCGTAAATTCTAAAATGTTTAAAAAAGACTATTTGTGGTAAATTCGTGTTCCAACTGCTAAATTTTGATATAAGTTGGCATTTGTAGTTAAAAAAGAGAAGATCGCCGATCAAAATTTAAAATTTTAATTTTTGAGAAAAAATTACGTTTTGCTAATCAACAAGAAAATTAATGAATTTACCAACAAAAAGCGTTTTAAATGTAAATTTTTTTAAGTGAAATAGTTAACGACGTTTTAGGGAATACAAACCAAGCACAATTGAAAAGCTTGTGTGAGTTTAAGCTGCTCTAAATATCAATTCCACTTTGGTTTTTGAAAGTGGAATGAAATCGATTTTTTTTTCGTTTTACGTTTTGTGGCGAAACTTTTAACGTTTTAAGTACCACTATAAAGCCTGTAGCATACTCGATACTTACCAGAACGTTTCATTTTCTATACATAATTATCCGTAGCACCCTAAACTGCAAATTCAGAAGAAAAAAAAAATTGTTTTCTATCACTTTAGGAAAAAAATTGCGGAAGTGAAATTGCGAAATCAAATCAATTCCGTAAAAAACCTGTGACATGCCTGAATAACATACTTGGGAATTTTTCATTACCATTGAAATTTCATTACCATTAGTTCATACTAATGACAATGAAAAAAATTTCATTACCATTTAATGGTAATGAAATATTTTTCATTAGAAAAATCATTACTAATGGTAATGAAATTACACTAATGTATAAAAAAAACTAATTACAATTGATTAAAAACCATTTGTTTACAAAAAAATTCAGACAAATGAAAACGAACAACGGGTTTGGCCGGGGAAGTTATAAAACATAATTTTTTAAGGAGGATCCATTCCATTCCGTTAAACTTTACCTGGATAGAAATAACAATGGAATGGAAACTAATATTTAATTTCAAATGATCATGAGCCTGATTGCGCATATTCCATCATCCATTTCAGCGAGTTTTACTCCATTTTTACGTTTTTCTGCCAATGGCAATTATTTTTTTTTAATTTATTCATTATCAATGGTAATGAAATTTAAAATCATTGTCATTAATCAATGAAATTAAATTTTAGAATCATTACCATTAATTAAAAAAATGGTAATGAAAATAATTTCATTACAATTGATATCAATGCAATGGTAATGAAATCATCAATTAATTAGTCCACCTAATTAATTAGTCCCATGTATGCTGAATAACACATTTTGTTAATTTTTAAATTTATTTTTACAATTGTTGTTTTTGGTTATCATTGCATCAGCTGTTAGTTTTACAATTTACCAAAGTTAACCGAAGAAAAAGTTTGAATAACTTTGGTAAAAAGGAAAACACAAATGCACTCTCTTGCATGCTCTGATTTACCCAATTTTCGAGTACACAATCGCTTTTTGGGTAAGTTTGGGATCCCGCGGGTTCCCGCGGTAACGTAAAGGAATGGACTTAATGTGTATATTGTCTACACCATTTATATTTATATTATAAATAGTGGGGTAAATCTTGCGAACAATTCAGCTCTACAAAATAAGACAATATTTATAAGTCGCACAACTTTGCAGTGTATTTAGGATAATTAGGGGGTGCTGATTTAGAATCGAGCAATTCCATTTTATTTCAACGAAAATTTTTTCGGTAGTGTCCGATTTTGATAAAACTTGGTGAATGTGTGTAGTAGGTATGTATGTTCACAAAACGATTTTTAGGGGGTAATTTTCTAAAACACTTCGGTGAAGTGTTGCGTTATTTCTATAGAAATTGTTTTTGTAACAAAAACAATTTACATTGAAAGTTCCCTTCACTTCACCCAAGTGTTTTACGAAATTAGGTACTTAATTTTTTTGTTTTCGAAAACTGTGGCAACCCTGCAGCTTTGAAATACTGAAAATTGCTGGGTAGGCACTATACTTAAAATTTCATAACTTTTGTTGTGAGCAAGATATTGAAAAAATTCTTTTTGCGTGGGATTAGTGAAGTTTTTAGGTTTAAGAAATTTATTATTATTTTTTTTTTTTTTTAAAAACAATGACATTTTTGTTTTGGTATTTAAAATGTTTTTTATGACTAAAATTAAAAAATCCTATTCGAAACAAAAACAATTTAAAAAATTTAATATTTTTAAAATTTCCCGTTTTCCCGGGAAAAATATATTATTTTCCCTGGAATTCCCGGCAAACTTTTCCCGGGATTTCCAGGGAATTCCCGCCCGGGAATTCCCGAACCCCAAACCCTAGTTGTAATCCTTTCCGAAAACGCAAGCATAAAACAAACAAAATAAAATGTGTTCGTAAAGTTTCGCAAAGTCTTAGGGAGCGTTTTCCACAATATTTGCATGGCCAATATATCTGTACTTCATGTAGAATGGCTCTATTAGATCAAGCGAAGTCATTGATAAAGAAAAAGAAAAACGGAAACCATTTCGAAGATTTTGAAATTGACACGGTTGCAGGAACTTCTACATCAGCTTTAAAAGTTGCCAATGCTGATGAAAGTTTGTCTGAAAGTGATATTGGCTCACTTTCGGAAGAAACAACCGAAAAGGCTTTCAATGAAAAGAAGAACACAGCTTTTTTTTATTTGAATAAGTGCTTAGAAGCGCTAAATGAATCTCCCATTGAGTTTAAAAATAACTATTCTAAATATAAACAGGAAGAAATTTTAGGCAATATAAATTCCATATTTAGGAAAAACCTTTTTAGTTTAGAAAATATATCCTGCGATGGTGAAGATATTTTAAACCACTTAAAAGAGATTTACAATACTTCTGAAGATGATAAAGATAGACAAATTAAAATATTAACATCTTTGCCACATTCTTGGAGTGTTGGTAAAATAGAAAAAACCTTTTCAACTACAAACTATATGGCTCGTAAAGCTAAAAAACTAATTCAAAATGGCGATTATTATTTTTCTTCGCATCCAAAAAGACGATCCGGCCTCTCGACAGAGACAAAATCTATAGTTGAAGATTTTTATAGAAATGACAAAAACAGTCGCGTTATGCCCGGGGAAAAAGACTATAAGTCTGTTAAGAGTTGTAATGGGGAGAAAGAAAAAAAACAGAAGAGATTGATGCTTTGTAATCTGAAAGAATTCCATAATTCCTTTCAAGAAGTTTATCCAACAGTAAAAATTGGATTTTCAAAATTTTCAGAGCTGAGACCACAAGAATGTATTTTGATTGGGGGAAGTGGCACTCATACAGTTTGCGTGTGTGCTATTCACCAAAATTCCAAACTTATGTTTATTGGGGGGAAAATCAAGGAATTGGCTGAAGAGGAAGTTATAGGTTTTCCCACTTACAAGCATTGGATTGCTCAATCTATTTGTAATCCAGCAACTGTACAATGCTATATGGGAAATTGTTCACTTTGTCCAGGGGATACTTACCTTAAAGATGCCCTTAAAAACGCATATTCCACTAACAACACAGAAAACATAACATACAAACAATGGGTTCAAGTAGACAGATCCAATCTTTTGACCATAACATCTCCATCTGACGACTTTGTGGACAAACTTTCTGAAGAAATGATAAAATTAATTATACCCTACACCACTATGTGGTCAGGGTATTATAAGTTTGTGCTGATGTTTGTAACACCAAAAAATATTGGTCGTAGACCCACCTTATAGTATACCGATCGGTTCAGAATTTTTTTTTATTTCGATTTAACGATGTCCGTCTGTCCGTCCGTCCGTCATTCTGTCTGTCTGTCCATGCAATCTTGTGCGCACTCTACAGGTCACAACTATTAAGATATTTTGATGAAATTTGGTACGCAGACCTATGTTGGCCCAAGGACGAACAAGTTTGAGTTTGGTGAACATCGGTCCATGTTTAGACCTAGTGCCCATATAAGGGTCCTACCAAAATTATACTGTTTATATTCTGCAGGTCGTAAATATTAAGATATTTTGACGAAATTTTGTACACGGACCTATGTTAGCCCAAGAAAGCAGCCTATTGATTTTGGTGAACATCGGTCCATGTTTAGACCTAGTGCCCATATAAGGTCCTACCAAAATTATACTGTTTATACGCTGCAGGTCGTAAATATTAAGATATTTTGATGAAATTTGGTACACAGACCTATATTGGCCCAATAACGCAGCCTATTGATTTTGGTGAACATCGGTCCATGTTTAGACCTAGTGCCCATATAAGGGTCCTACCAAAATTATACTGTTTATACGCTGCAGGTCGTAAATATTAAGATATTTTGATGAAATTTGGTACACAGACCTATATTGGTCCAATAACGCAGCCTATTGATTTTGGTGAACATCGGTCCATGTTTAGACCTAGTGCCCATATAAGGGTCCTACCAAAATTATACTGTTTATACGCTGCAGGTCGTAAATATTAAGATATTTTGATGAAATTTGGTATACAGACCTACATTGGCCCAATAACGCAGCCTATTGATTTTGGTGAATATCGGTCCATGTTTAGACCTAGTGCCCATATAAGGGTCCTACCAAAATTATACTGTTTATACGCTGCAGGTCGCAAATATTAAGATATTTTGATAAAATTTGGTACATAGACCTATGTTGGCCCATGGACGAAGCCTATTGATTTTGGTGAACATCGGTCCATGTTTAGACCTAGTGCCCATATAAGGGTCCCACCAAAATTATATTGTTTATACGCTGCAGGTCGCAAATATTAAGATATTTTGATAAAATTTGGTACATAGACCTATGTTGGCCCAAGGACGAAGCCTATTGATTTTGGTGAACAACCATGTTTAGAACCTGTGCCCATATAAGGGCCCCCCCAAAATTGGCTTGGTAACAAACTGCAGGTCGCAAATATTAAGATATTTTAATGAAATTTGGTGCGCTGACTCACATTATAGAAAATTTTGACACAAGCCCCATTTTAACCCATTCGAATTTCGGATCCAAACAATACACCAGAGTGGTGTAGGGTATTGTATAGTCGGCATGCCCGACTTTAACCTTTTTACTCGTTTTTCATAGTTTTGTGGCAAAAGAACAGAACAAGTTTCTTGATGAGGTAAAATCCAATTAAAAAATTGGAGAATTTTTGACTATCTGTGATTTTGCCGAAAATTACACATTTGTTATCCAAGATTGTATACAGAGCTATCATTGGACAAATTCTCAAGCCACTATACACCCCTTTGTGACATATTTCCGAAATGCAGATGGAAAAATAGATCACATAAGCTTTGTTGTCATTTCCGATATTTTGGAGCACAACACAGTCGCTGTTCATTTATTTCAAAGGAAATTTGTACAATTTATAAAAGAACATGTTAATGAAAACATTGACAAAATAATATATTTTTCTGACGGTTGCGCAGCTCAGTATAAAAATCGAAAAAATTTTGTAAATTTACTATACCATAAAACCGATTTTGATTGTGATGCTGAATGGCACTTTTTTGCGACATCACATGGGAAAGGCCCTTGTGATGGAGTTGGAGGTTCACTAAAAAGAGCAGCAGCTCTTGCCAGTCTTCAGCGTCCAATAGAAAATCAAATTGTAAATGCTACAGATTTATTTGAATACGCTAAGGGTTTGCCTAATATCAATGTAACATTCTGCACAAAAAAATTAATATGAAGAAGAGGAAATAAAACTAAACACTAGATTTAAAAAATCTGTTGCAATTAAAGGAACACAAAAACTCCATTCATTCGTACCTATTTCAAGAACAGAAATAGCTGCCAAAACCTTTTCAAATTCAGTTGAAACTCCAAAACCTATTAAGATAATAAAATACTTATAAATACTTTTATATTTTTTCTCATATCTCGAAAAGATTCCGCAATTTTCAAGGTATTTAGAACGTACATGTGGCTATTTTTATAAGAAAAACTTTTTTTTTTCCAAAAAATGAATTATATTTTTGTTTACATTTTTACATTTTTTAATATATCTCAAAAAGTAGGAGGCATTCCACTCTGAAATTTTTAGGATGTTTAGAACACATATGTGGCATTTTGTGCAAAAAATATAAAAATTTAAAAAAAAGGGGTTTTTAATTTTAATTTTTTTTTTTTTTAAATTTTAAAAATTTAAAAAAAAAAAAATAATAATAAATTTCTTTAACCTAAAAACTTCACTAATCCCACGCAAAAAGAATTTTTTCAATATCTTGCTCACAACAAAAGTTATGAAATTTTAAGTGTAGTGCCTACCCTGCAATTTTCAGTATTTCAAAGCTGCAGGGTTGCCACAGTTTTCGAAAACAAAAAAATTAAAAATCGTTTTGTGAACATACATTCACTACTACACACATTCACCAAGTTTTATCAAAATCGGACACTACCGAAAAAATGTTCGTTGAAATAAAATGGAATTGCTCAATCTGCAACCAGTTCAGTTTATTAAAAATGGCTTTAGATTTTGCACAATTCGCGATTTTACTTTTGTCCATTTTTAACGGATTATTTCAATAAAAAAATTTATATTTTAGTAGGTTTGAGGTTAAGAAGAAGAATAAACCTTCCTCAAAAGTTATAAACACATTAAATTTGCAAATTAGACTAGATCTAGTTTATAATTTAGTAACTATTTATAGATCAAAAAAAAACCCTAGATTAATTCTATGCCCTGTTTTATTTATTTGTTTCATCTACAGAATTTTAAATATACGACAAAGTCCGATATTATATATCAAAGCTAATTTGGAAAGAAAAAAGTCCAAAATATGTATATTTAAAAATTTCTCTAACGGGTTTCAAATCGATTTGATTAATTTTTAACAAATTTTTAGTTAAAACACTGATCTAAACAAAGATTTTAGTTAACTTTATTTAACACAATACTAAAAATCCTCAGTACTTTAACTAATTTTGAGTGTTAATTTTCAAAATTATTTATAACTTATTTTTAAGAACACATTCGTTAAATTCTACACAATTTATTGTTAAAATAAAATATTTTTATGTTTCTGTTATTAGCCGGCAGATGGCGCCACCAATGTATCAGAAGTTTTAAAGATGGCGCTACTTCTTTCCCTCCCGATTTTTTTAGATATCCAGTATCTCAAAAAATAAGAGAGATAGAGCAAAATTGACGAAAACGACTACCCCAACCATTTAATACTCCCGTAAATTATCTCTATTAAAAAATGGGCCTTGGACCCTCGGGAATCTTTAATAAAAATTTTCCACTTCATAAAATTTCCCTGTATCTCGAAAACTAAGTGAGATAGAGCAAAATGGACAAAATGTTTGCTCCAACGGAGTGCCCTTAGATGCTATGGACTAGCATCGGGGAGGGAGCCGCTTGAACACTGATTGAACAAATCGAATGATTAAAAATAATATTATAGTAAATTTAGAATGAGCAAAAACTACCTAGTTTTCGTACAAAACTAATTTTTGCTAGTTTTTTATATATGCGTTTTGACAAGTAAAAACTAGCAAAAGCCAAAAACTAGGTGGTTTTTGCTCGGTCTAAATGCAGTATTAGTAATTTGTTCGATGTGTATAATTGTAGTTTAAAAATTGAATCACTCCATAGTCAATCAGAATTGAAAATAGATTGAGCGATGAAGTCTTTAAAAGCTCTGCCAAACCATAACAATTTACACAACATTTTGAGTACAGGAACGCTATTGGGTTATCACGGTTAAGTAAGGGAACATACCATATTGTTTAAATAAGAAAAAAAAACCGAATGAAAACAAACTCTTGACAGCTAAAGATGGTACTTTTGTTAAATAAATTAGTGTGTACAATATTAGAGATATGTACCTACATATGTAATTCTGTATATTTCTTATAATTGTCGGTGGTTTAGCAGTTAATGTGGTAATAAATTTGTCTAATTGTTTTTACTACATCGTTAGATGATGCTACTGAATTTGTTAGTTGTTTTTTAACAATTGGAAATATCCTTTATGAAATTGCGGTGCATACCCTTTCAATATCAATTCCAGTTTTATAACAGTAATTTTACTGAGATAGTTTCTCTATTTGTATAACTTTTTTAAGATTTGGAGTTTCATGCAGTCTAGGGTTAATTCTGATAGTAGTAAAAAGTTTTAAAAGATAACGACTTTTTTAAAAGCTTTGTCAAAAGCTCACAAACTTTTTGTATCCTACAAAGAATTGTAATCCCATACAAAAGTCTGCAAAAAATCCTCTAAACAAAGGAAAAGGTTTGACCAGGTTTTTGATGGTAGAAGAAATTTTCAATCAGTACAGAAAAATTCAGTAATCGTTAAAGACGTCTTAATAAGAAATGGCAGCGCGTAAATTTTATGAAAATATATTAATTAATTTTCATAAAATTAGTATAAAATTCTTTGCTGTTTTTATGAAAACAGCAAGTTTAATGCAAAATGCAAATGTGCTAAAAAGGTCCCTTTAAACAAAAAAGTTGAATAGTTTAAAAAATTAATGTAATAAATCCATAAAAAAATTGTGTAAAATAAAA
Organism: Leucophora obtusa; assembly: GCA_949987735.1. Lineage (NCBI taxonomy): Eukaryota > Metazoa > Arthropoda > Insecta > Diptera > Anthomyiidae > Leucophora > Leucophora obtusa. The sequence goes on from OX465298.1 coordinate 138,459,285, forward strand.
AAATATAAAAAATTACTGGAGTGAAAGAAATTGTAAAAAGAAAACTAATTAGTGCTTAAAAATAAGAGAAATTTTATTAAAAAAATTAAAATTTGAAATCTAGACGTTAAATATGGCTGAATTTTAAAGGTTACCCAAAACATTTTACATAATTTTTATTGGTTACAAAAAAGGTAATTTTTCATATATTTTTGTGATTTTTCACTTTCCTATATAATGTGATTTTGTAACATTTTGTAGATATAAATTGTGGGGGTGTCAAAGAAATGAAATATACATACATTTACACTCGAAAAAGTTTGTCAGTAGATTCGACTGAAAATGGCAATTGAAAAAGCTACCATATACTACCAAAACGTAACAAATATTGTTATTGTTTTTAACCAGGCACTATCCACGGATCCCATTTGAAAAACTGAACTGGTTTTAAGAGAGTTTCAGTGTAAAATAACAAAAAACATGAAAAATGTGGTGTTTTTAATTAATTATTTTTATTGTTTTTAAGCAATTTTAATTAAATTGTAAAGTGCACAGTTTTGTATAAAACACTAAAAACTATTTCTCTTAAACCAGTTTGCATATAAAGGGTTTTTCAATAAGAGCGCTACAAAAGTAAAAAGTTTAAATAAAACAAAAACGGTTTTGGATATCAATGAAATTCTTTATTCCTGTAAAAGTACGTTCGATGCCATTATGTATGGAAATCGATCTCTTTTGCATGGCCACCACGGGCACGCTTGCAGAAGTCCAGACGCTGAACCCAATTTTCGACGGTTTTCAAGCATAAATCGGCCGATACTGCTGCAATTTCACGTTCGATATTCGTACGAAGTTCATCAATCGTCGCTGGCTTGTTGGCATAGACCATAGATTTGACGTAGCCCCACGCTCAATTGTTGATCTGCTAGGACGATTATGACGGCCATAAATTGGACGTAGCGCTCTTTACGTTGAGGCCACTGACTCCGAATTTCGGTAGTAAATTTTAATAATTTCGACTCGTTGTTGGCTCGTATATCTTTCCATCATGAAATGGCAAACCTTACTGAAGAGAAATGTCAAAAGAGCGGCAAGAAATATGGCGTCGTTTGCTGTCCCTGTCTTTCTACTTTTGTAGCGTCCCTGTTGAACAACCCTTTAAAATTAAAGAGACTTCTTGACAGAGGTAGAGACGATTGGTTTGTCTTTAGTCTGTATGGTCGTTGTTTTAACTATTGAAAATAAATAACGATATCGTAAAAACGAGTAAAAAGGTTAAAGTCAGGCACGCCGACTATACAATACCCTACACCAGTCTGGTTAAGAGCCAACTAATGTTTGGATCCGAAATTCAAATGGGTTAAAATGGGACTTGTGTCAAAATTTTCTATAAAACGAGTGAAAAGGTTAAAGTCGGCCATGCCGACTATACAATACCCTACACCAGTCTGGTTAAAAGCCAACTAATGTTTGGATCCGAAATTCGAATGGGTTAAAATGGGACTTGTGTCAAAATTTTCTATAATGTGAGTCAGCGAACCAAATTTGATTAAAATATCTTAATATTTGCGACCTGCAGTTTGTAACCAAGCCAATTTTGGGGGGACCCTTATATGGGCACTAGGTGTAAACATAGACCGAAATTTGATGAAATTTGGTACACAGACCTATGTTGGCCCAATAACGCAGCCTATTGATTTTGGTGAACATCGGTCCATGTTTAGACCTAGTGCCCATATAAGGGTCCTACCAAAATTATATTGTTTGCTGCAGGTCGCAAATATTAAGATATTTTGATGAAATTTGGTACACCGACCTATGTCAGCCCAAGGACGAAGCCTATGGATTTTGGTTAACACCGGTCCATGTTTAGACCTAGTGCCCATATAAGGGTCCCCCCAAAATTATATTGTTTATGAGCTGCTGGTCGCAAATATTAAGATATTTTAATGAAATTTGTTACACCGACCTATATCAGCCCAAGGACGAAGCCTATTGATTTTGGTTAACAGCGGTCCATGTTTAGACCTAGTGCCCATATAAGGGTTCCCCCAAAATTATATTGTTTATACGCTGCAGGTCGCAAATATTAAGATATTTTGATGAAATTTGTTACACAGAACTATGTTGGCCCAAGGACGAAGCCTATTGATTTTGGTGAACATCGGTCCATGTTTAGACCTAGTGCCCATATAAGGGCCCCCCCCCCCCCCCAAAATTGGCTTGGTTACAAACTGCAAGTCGCAAATATTAAGATATTTTAATGAAATTTGGTGGGCTGACTCACATTATAGAAAATTTTGACACAAGCCCCATTTTAACCCATTCGAATTTCGGATCCAAACATTAGTTGGCTTTTAACCAGACTGGTGTAGGGTATTGTATAGTCGGCATGCCCGACTTTAACCTTTTTACTCGTTAATAAATTTTTTTGGTATTTTTCTTGAAATGTACACGCCTTTAGAAAGCATATATGAAAAACTGGTTAAAATCGAAGAGATCATGCATTAATCCTTATAAATTCGACCTTTTAGCGAGATTTTCCCAAGTCTTAGCTCGTATGAAAGCTTAGATTGCTTTTACCGTTATACTCACCACTCCGAAAAAACAATGAAAAAAGCTTATAGATGTTCAATCTTGAATAAAGCACACATAGTTAGCTCTAAGAAATACATTTTCTAAAAATTGAACATTTATAAGCATTTCTTCATCGCTTTTTCAGAGTGGTGAATATCGAAATTTCGATGCAATGTAAACGCAAACTTAGATGTTCTAAAAGATGATTCATCATGAGGTACAACATTTAATAAGGAGATTTTTTTTTTGGCAGATAACGCGTGGGTCGTGTAAAACTGTAACGGTATTTTTCTTCTGTATTGTTTAACGTTTCATTAATGAAAGACTTAGCCCAGCACAGCGTTTACAAATTATTCAGCTGCATTAGGAAAATCAGGTATCCATGAAGAACGCTGACCAGTTTCTGGCTTAATGGATGACATAATAAGCAAAATTTCTGCATTTGGAAAAGTAGCGATTACATCCAGACAAAACAACGATTTGGTGTGGTTTCTTCAAAAAATGCGCCGCCTTGATCGTGGCTGCGAATGGCGCCCATTATCGCGCAACGGTAAATGACTATTTACAACCTGAAATTGAAACCAGTAATCTTAAAGACTTTTGGTTCCAACAAGACGGAGCTACTAGCCCCACAGCCAGTGAAAGCATGGCTTTATTGCGTGAACAATTCGGTGAACAGTTAATTTCGCGTAATGGGCTGGTACAATGGCCACATTGATCATGAGATATCACTTCTCTAGTCTTTTTTTTTTAATTACACTTAGATAAAACAGTTAGTTAAAAATTTTGTAAACAGTTTTCAATCGCACTTTACTATTTTTGTACTAATATTTAGTACAATTTTTTTTTGGTAATAATTTTTGCTATTCTCTTATTACAAATTACGGATTTTTTTAAACTAATTTTCGTTGCTGATTTCAGTAAAACATTTTACCAATTTTTCAAAACCGAGTGCTAAACTTAGCAAAAAAATACACTAATTTAACCCAAATCGAGAGATTTGGACTAAAATTGAGATTTCAGTGAAAATCTCATGTGAAATCCCGAGATTCCCCATACAAAGGAAATCCCATAAATTTGCGAGATTTCTAAGAAATCTCATGAAAATCTCACAAATCTGGAGACTTTTGCAGAATATAACACTGTGTTTCGCTTAATTTGTAGAGTTTTTGCATGAAAAAGTGGCAACGATGGTCAACAGCTGACTAAAAAAATAACCCAAAAATAACACAAAATAATGAAATAAAAAAATTATTATTAATTTAATAAATAAGACTTTAGATCCAATGGAAATGTACTAATGATTATAAGAAGTGTTGCGTGGTTCTAATTTTTGCTTCCCGCGAAGCATAACTATGAAGAAAGCATTGGGAAGTGAATGTCTTCCTTCCGCCAAAATATTGCAATATCTGGCTTCTAGCTTGTCGTCCTTATAAAAAAAACATATTTACTAACATATCTTTACATAAAATAATGTAAATTGTACTCCGCCAATGAATAAAATTGTTTTTAGAAATATTTTTAATTTGAGGTTATTTTTTATGGTACTTTGTTTACAAAAAAAGTGCAGTTGTCAAATCGAAATCTCGCTACTGTCATAAAGTGCAAATGTAAACGGTCAATATTTCGGGTCGAGATTTCCATTGAAATCTCGGGATTTGAAAACAAATATAAACCCAACTTTAAGGGAATTTTATTTATAAGAATTCGTTGATTTTTTAGAATTCTTGTTTAGTTTATATTTTTGATTATTGAAAATTTTTTTTATTATATCAGACAATTTTATTGTATCTCGAATGCATAAAAAGGTAATAATAACTGGAGAACAGTTTGTAATTTTTACTCTAAATTTTAAGTATGATGAAGTACACTCAACCAAAAAAGTCTGTAATGGCTACTGGAAATTTTGCTGTTCTTACGTGAAATTTAACTGTTTTGAGCCCAGTGGTATTTTTTGCTAAATTTAGCAACACATGATTTGTAGTACAATAAAATTAGTAGAAAAAATTAGTAGCCGCTAGCAAATTTTAGCAAAATTGTTAGTTTACAACAAAATCGATTTGCTAAAATCAGTTAAAAAATTTACTAAGTATCAATAATTTTATTACAATCAAATTAGTATAAATAATTAGTAGACGCTACTAAATTTCAAAAAAAATTAATAAAAAAACATTTATTTTCTTTCGATTGTAAAAAATTGATAATTACTTCATCGTACTTGAAATTTGCATAAAAAGGTAATACAATAAATAAAATTTTCTGAACGGTATATCCAAATTAAGAATATATCAATAATAACAAATATAAACTAAACAATAAATCTAAAAAATCAACGAATTCCTGTAAATAAAATTTCCTTAAGTATCAATTTTTTTTATTAAATTACTATATTTTTTTGCTAAGTTTAGCACTCGGTTTTAAAAAATTAGTAAAATGTTTTGCTGAAATCATCAATGAAAAATTAGTAAAAAAATCAGTAATTTGTAATAAGAGAATGACAAAAATTATTACTAAAATAAAAAAATTGTACTAAAAAACAGAACAAAAATAGTAAAGTGCTGTTGAAAACTGTTTACAAATTTTTTTTACTAACTTTTTTTATCTGAGTAATATTTCAGAATATCAAAAATAGTTTAAGCAATTGTTACTTAATGCAGTAATTTACGTTAGTTATTTTAAAAATAAGTGTCAAGTAAAACAATTGTAAATAAATGTACCCCATTACTACACAAATAGCTGACATATACTAACTGCAGAAATTTTTTGAGTGTGTTTATGTAGTAAACACAGTGCAGTCAGTTAAAATATTGACATTAGAAATTCTGAAGCAAACAAAAACTACTTCAGTAATAATGCATCTAATACGATTTTGTTATATAATAATACTACTTAAAAATTTTGTTATCAGAAAACAAGTTTTAACTGCAAAGTTATATGAGGAATTTGTAGAACTAAATTTTCCATAACAAAAACAAAATCTTTAGCATTTGGGGTTTTATATTCAATAATACATTTCCCAATATTGTGATTTCAGCCATTTTGTGTTTTATTTTTATTTCTTTAAATACCTTTTTAAGACTTCAAAAAAAATCAAATAAAAAATTCGATTATTAGAAGTGATAGTAAGAAAAAAAAAAATGTGGCAAAAAAAGTAAAAGCTTTTCACATAACGGTGTTCTTAATACGCAAACTCTAAATTTTGACATTTAAAGAGTGTAGTAGTCACAACTCACTTTAGATTCGCTCTCGTTAACTTGTCTGCACAATAAGATGTCAACAAAAACACATTGTTTATAAATGAAAACAAAAATCATATGTTTTGTGCCGTTATTTTGTTTTTGTTATTGAATTAAGTCATAACAATAACAAGTGACAGAGAAACAATATCAAAATAATATTTTCTCACAAAATATTACTCTCCTAAAGAGTTAAATTCCCGCTTTTAAATTGTTAAATTAACGTACTATCAAGCAAAAATTTGTTCTTTAACTTTTTTCTATTTCCGCAAAAAAAGTATTACAATTGTGTTTTTGTTTTATTGTAATAATGGTTTTTATAGTATCCAATCTTTCTTCTCTATTTTATTACTACTTTTTGCAGTGACTTTTGGGTTGTCAGGTTTTTTATCCCTTTTTTACTACGATGATTGTGTGAATATGTCTTTTGGCAAAACCATCATGTCTCGTTTATTTCAGTTTATCACACTTGGTTTGGTGTTGTTTGTAAATGTTTTGTTTCATTGGACGTTTTGTTCTTAGTTGTCGTTTTTTTGCAATCTTCTATTCTTTGTCCTCGTACTTGGCCACCAATTTCTTGTTATGATAGTGCAACATTATGATAATGATGATGAGTGGTGTCTGTGTCTTTTTGTAATTTTTATGTGGGATGTTTTAATCAATGTTTTCAAATGTCCTTCAAAATTATTTTATTTTGTTGTTTTTTTTTCTTGTAATACAAAAATTGCACACAAATGTGTCATAATAAGTTGTTTATAAAAAATAATCCTTACCCAATTGATGACATACCAGCTTTGTTCTATTATCTAAAATGTGAGTTAATTGTAGTTGCTTCTGGTAACGACGTGGAACAGACCTAATACATATGTACAATAGACCGTACCACCTTACGGGCAAAAAAAAGTGCGCGGTACACCGTCAAATATAAAGTATTTTGACAAGGCAATTCCAAAAAAAATAATTTTTTTTGTCGAACGTAGGGGTCGCCTTTCTTAATTTTTCGTTAGAACTTCGGCATTTAAAGTCGGATTTTACAGTGTTGATATATCAATATGCTCGAGGAGACCAGTGTTTTGCTATAAAGGAAAAATCCAATGAAAAATTAAAAAGTCGACCCCTACGATCGACAACTAAAAAAAATAAAATAAATTTCTGCTGAATTAGTTTTCTCTATGTTTTGCTAACTCGTTTTAAATTAGTGCTAAAGTAGGTCGGAATTCTTAAACACTGTTTTCAAATCTACAATTTTAAAATTTTTAAAAAATATTAGTTTATTTTCATCATAGGGTCAAAAAAGCCCCAAGAGCACTTAAGGGTTAATTTTTTTAAATTAAATTAGGAATAATATTTTTAGATCTAGAAAAATAATATCAAGAAGTTTAATTAATATTAGCTCAGGAATAGCTATTATATTAATATGTTTAAAAAAAATTTAAATCTCCTTAAATTTGACCTCTGACCTTACACAGGGGCAATTTAATGTATTTATATTTTGCCCTAATTTTCAGGATTGAAGTATTTAATCTTGTATTGTTATATTCCGGCCAAAATCATGTGAAATTAAAAGAAGAAAAAAGAAAAATTTGCCTAAAAGCTAAATAAATGCCAAAAATCGATGTTTTCTCGAAATCCGCTCGAAAAAAATCTCTGCCGCAGCCAAATTAAAAAACGAAATCCTACAATTTTTGTGATTTTTAATCTCTAATATGTTCTTAATAAAATCTTAAAGTTCAATCGTTGATTTTTTAAAATTTCTTTAAAAAATTTTTAAAAAATTTATAATTGTAGCTTTGAAAACAGTGTTTAAGAATTCCGACCTTCTTTAGCACTAATTTAAAACGAGTTAGCAAAACACAATAGAAAAAAATTATTCTTATCTGAGTTCATGGAACTTATAGAATAAAAAAATGTTTCTGTAGTAGATTATTTCAATAAATTTTAAAATTTTGACCCGAATTTCTTGATTAAATGGCCTGCGACACATCAGTTGCCTGTGGAAATTGTTATAACTCGTCTGATTTTTAACCGATTTAAGTTTTTATTGCTTTATTACAAAGAGAATTCACTCTAAATTACGATTATTTAGTGTTTTTAATTCGAATTAGTTTTAAAATAAAAATGTTTTCGAGAAAATACACAAAAAGTCATATTTTCCCCTTGTAATCCGTGCCATTAATTTGAAATTTTTCATTTTTAAAATCTGAAATCGACCTGTTTCGTAGATTTTCTCACATATTCGTTTTACATTCACCAAGCTTTTTCTACATAACAGAACAGAAAAAAAATTCGGAATGTTTCATTTTAGAATTTTTTTATGTGGATTCGGAACTTAGAACAGCGTCGATAATCTAATTGCATATAATTTCATCAACACAAATACAATTATATAACATATCTAATAACATTGAATCATTTTTCGAATCAAATTGTGAAAAATTTAATATGGTTTTATGTACTCGTATATGGTCCAACAATTTATGTATGCTTATGTACAATTTGATAGCGAAAAGCACAAAGCACAAAGAGAAAAAAATCAAAAAAAAAAAAAAATTAAAAAAATGTTGCCACATTTTTTATCCGATTTTCATAAGTAATACCTTTCTGGAAAGGTTGTAATGTTATATTGTTTACAACTTCATTAGTTCCGTTGTGATAACAGAATTTGTCGTCATAACCAAATTTGGATGACATTCGTTTGCGACAACTGAATTGGTGGTTTAATTCGGTTGTCACAACTGAATTCGTTTGGGGCAACCAAATTATAGAGTAGGGGCGAATCAATTCGGTTGGCAAAAAATTCGGTCACAACGGATTTAAAATCTAAGCGAAGATACTTTTTAATAAAACGTAATTAAGCATCGGTTTTCGTAAAATTTGCTTTGTTATTAAAATAAATTTGTATGATTTTAGATTAAAAAAATTCTTTACCAAATTTCAGTTTGACAGAAAACGCAAAGCAAACACCTGAAATGAAATTATCCATGTGTACAAAAGCACATAGGCTCTTTTAATGAACATTTTTAATATAGAAAACAAATAGCTACTTTTGCTAACTTCTGAACCAATTGAGTAGAGTTGGGCTTAATCGTTCTTTTTGATGACTCGGTTATATCGTTCAATAAAATTCATTGAACTAGTTCGTTCAAATCGTTCAATCGTTCTTTTTTGTCATGAAAGGGATACAAATTTTCTATGGCTAAAAAAGGACGATTGCACGAAATGAACGAATAATGGTGAACGATGTCATATCGTTCAATGAACTGAACCGTTCAAATGAACTAGTTCGTTTATGAACGACACAACTCTACAATTGAGATATCGAAAAACGCTTTGGTATGAAAACGCACGACCAATATACTTTCTTAATGCAATAATAAAAAAAATCAGAAAATGGCGCATAGCTAATTTTTTAGGCGTAGTAACGATATACCTTTGTTTACCGTCATTTTCAGCAGATTTTACAGAAAAACTTTTTGAATACTTTAATACTACATTTATACTTGAGTAAAAACCACATAGTGTTTGTAGAAAACTAGTTTTTGCTTGTTTTTTTTTTTTTTTGTATGCGTTTTGATAAGTTAAAAACTACATGAGACAAAAACCAGGTAGTTTTTGCTCCATACACATTAAGGTGGACCTTGAAATGAAATTTTTGCGATATTTTGGTAGATGAGGGCTCTATTCCGTGCCTTTTTGAAAAAAAATGACAATGCCGAAAAAAAAAATTAAAAAAAAAAAAAATTAGGGGTTGCGCACGAGCCGAGAAAAAGGTCCACTTTGCCAAAATTAGGGGGGAAATTGCCATAGGTCATCAGGGGTCACCCGTAGGGGGGAAGAATGTATGGCCGACCCCCATTAACTTTTTACCGCCAACATTTTCCCCCAAGCCACCCACCCCCTAGCTCCTCCCCTTAGGGGGGTCACCATACAAAAATGGAGGTTGCTCAGTATTTTCGAAAAACACCATAGGTCATCAGGGGTCACCCCTAGGGGGGCAAAATATATGACCGACCCCCATTAACTTTTCATCCCCAACATCTTTTCCGAACAAACTTACCCTCTATCTCCACTCCTTGAGGGACTCCCCATACAAAAATAAAAGAAGCTGTAATTGAGTAGTACTACTAAGCACTTTTAATATAATATAGTCAAATTAACATATTTTTGTTCGCTGATGGGTATTTCTTGCGGTAAGAATCGATAACATGTAGTAAATACTGTTTCTCTTCTTCGCCTTGACACAGTATTCTATTATAATCTTGTATCATTTTTACTCCTCTTTCGGCAGTGTCGTTCACAACGCGCAAGTTATTTACAATTCTACGACCTTCTTGATAGTCTGCGCGAGATTTCCAGGTTGCTGGATTTGCTAGAATGAAATCTTGCGATATTCCAAATCGTACAAATAAATTTTTGGTATTATGAGAGACGAAGTTGCTCAAGTCTTTAGCCAAGAATTCCTCATTCACATCTTTGAATTTCACCTCGATTTTTTTAACGCTGGTGCTTTTGATTACGACGCGAGGAGCTGGGGGAACCGGGTCGTCTTCTTCATCTTCTTCACCTTCTTCGTCTTCTTCGTCTTCTTCATCTTCTTCACCTTCGTCATTCTCCTTTTCTAGCAATGCTTGGGCCATTTTGGCCTTCAACTCATTTGAAACCTTGTCATCGAAAAAGGCAAGGGCTATGTGCTCATCGGCGAGATACCATAGGTGACCGATAAATTTCTTTATCATTACCCGAGATAAATCCTGGTCAACGGACTTGTACTCGACGATGTCCTTCAAAAACTTCCAATCTTGATTCGGCGCCTCAGCTGCTCGAGAAGAACCAAACCATGCCTTGACGTAAAGTCGCACCACAAAAATACAAACGTGTCGAATACCATTCAATTCACATACAGATAAGTGAAAAGTTCTCCGAAACAAAAACATCTTGAGGCTGTAAATGGCTTTTGCCATCCATCGAGCATGGGAAACGGGTCCTGGAGCTCGGAAATGGTAATTCTCAAGTTTTTCACCCAGAAACAAAAGAATTAATTGTAGCATTTCTTTGTAGTCATCGCGAGGGTGTTTCTCCTTCAATTGATCTAAGCAAAACTCCTTTATGCCGACTTGCATTGCCACAGGAATTTTTCTGACGACTTGATCGTCTATCAAGCCAGAATGGAATGGTTTAACCTTTACAGCGTCCCATTCCTGTTTGAAACGGTCAAAGCAAGGAACGCCTGGTGCACTGGTCTTTCCCATTTTTGTCTCAAAAACTTCCCTTAGCACCAGTTCGTATACGTGGTGTCTGCAAGGTAAATATAAGATTTCTCTCTCCAACAGCCGCTCAAGAGCAACTGCGGCTCCGGAGAATGGGCCACTGTTCGTTGATGTCGTGTCGAAAGAAAGTCCTTGTATTCGATGTGTCATATGCCAAGATGCCAACAGTTGATAAACGGCATGTGCTATTCTCCGGCCTTTTCCTTTCCCATCTTCTACTTTGGGAACTCCAAGAAGTTGTTCTTTTTCTCCGTACGAGACAATTACCGGTAGACGGTCCACCTTCTTTGTATCCACAAAATCCAAAAGCATTTTGCCATCCCAATGGACTACGAAGGATTTAGCTGCGACAAGCTGGAGATAAATGAAACGCGTTGAAGAATAAGAATTCTGAATGAGAGCAAATAAATCTATGCGATCTTACTTCTGGATTGTCTTTCACATAACTCAGCATGTTCTCTCGATTTGAACGCCGACATCTCCGAAGCGACGTACGGTTTATTGTGTATTGTTGAGGATCGCGTCCAAATGCTTCTGCCGCCGCTATCATAATGCCGACCGCGTCTCGGTCAGTCACTTTGCACTTGTCCAAAGCTGATAGGACTCGTTCAGTAAAACATTGTTTGTAACCTCTTATGTCACCAACATTTGATGGGCCAGCTTCTGCCGGGAAGTTTTCGTCCTGTCTCCCATTATCATCGCTTGAATCACTGCTTGAGAATTTAACCACTGCAATTGAAAGAATTTCATTTGAATATAAACATTGGACGAACACACAAAGCGCGAAATAACTTACCGCCTTTAGCGAACTGATCTCTACTAGATTCCGTTGCACGTTTGCGTCGCAACTCTTCTTGTTCTTCGCG